>OX451738.1:803737369-804362981 GCA_948472305.1 Vicia faba | reverse complement strand
ATTTTACAGCATATTGACTTGTTTTCACATATAATAATTACCCCTTATTCCACTAACGAATTAAACAGGCTGGTTGAGTGGCTGAGGCGTTGGCATGTGAACATTGGGACCTGGGTTCGAATCCCAGGTCCCCCCAAAACATTTATTCCCTTTTTTCTTTATATGTTCATATGCAGGTTTCAAAAGATGGTCCACCATGCACCTCTAACCTCAAAACGCCAGATGTCTCCAGGCATAGATCCAATGGCCATGAGTGGGAGATCACCATACTCCCCAGTCAACAGGCGTATAGATAATCACCAAAGTCAAACAGGCTGGAGAGTTAGTGGGCTTCAGAATTGCTGATACACTCCAGAATTGGGCCGAACACCCCCCTTCAAGTTTATTTCTTTTCTTTTCTTTTTTTTTCTTTCATTTAATTATTTTTTATAATTATTATTTTCACTAACAAATTAATATTTATTTTCATAATAAAATCAGAAAACTAAAATATAGTATTTTTTTATTATTATTTATTAAAATTAATTTCACCCTTTCAGTTTTTTTGTAAATAAATACCAACATAATTAATTTAGTTTTTTAATTAGGTTAATTTTAATATTTTCACAATAATTTAAAATCAATATAGAATTAGGGTTTTTAATAACTTTTGACCATCTTTTATTTTTTCCTTAAAACATAAAAAACTCAAAAAATATTTCTTTTATTAATTAATTAGTTTAGATTTAATTAAATGCAAAATAACAAAAATCTCTTTCTTTCTCAAAAAAGGGTCAAAACCCTAAAAAACTCTCCGATCCAATTTTTCTCGCGTCTGTGATTATTCTTGATTCATATTTTGATCCATATAATTGTATTTTCTCCGAGGATGTAATAGCTTTAATTAGGACTTTTTATCGCTTTTATTTAATTTCCCGCATTTACTTTTTCAAGGGTTTGTTTTTGGCGATGTAAATACCCGACGCCTTGTAATAGCTTAGTTTTATTTTCCGCAACTATTAACTGCTAGATGTATTCTAATTAGGCTATGCATGACAAGACTTATCTTAAATTAAAATTAATCGTAGCTCACCATAACACGTACAAAGATAACATAATTGAAACCTGACACATTCGCACATGCCACTCCTAGGGTACGCCTCACTTGGTTGCCTCGACGTGGTCATTGAGTATAGGGTGTTTTAAAGGTCACCCTCCTGTCTAAAGATCAAAGTTGCCTCGAAACGGTTGCCTCGATAAAAAATGATCTAAGACATTAGGGTTACCGCTAAGGCGTCCTACCATTGCTTTAGTGACCACATGTCCCTAAAATCGAATTGACCCGAAAACTCCAGCGACGGTGCTACCTACTTCTCAATAGTGGGATGGCACTGTCTAAAGGACATTTACACAGCTTAATTTCTTTTGAGTAGGTAGAAGTTCTCAGGTACTTGCTCTTTCAAAACAAAAATACTTTTCGCACCTACACTTTTCTGACAAAAGTTTTCAAACAAACACTTCATACACTCTTGAGGACATATACAAGCGTTAAATCGAAGTTTTCAAACAAAACTCTTTTCAAAACCCACAAACACAAGAAAAGCAAAAAACTTTTGAAAACATAGTGAGCAAGTACCTAAGAGCCAGTGGATAACCACAGATAGAAAGGGTTCTAACACCTTCCCTTTCTATAATCTACCTCCCGAACCCGAGAAACATCTCGAAAAGGAATTTTGCTGTGCTTTTGTCCTTTCCTTGTTGGAGAAAATAAAAGACGGTGGTGACTCTTGCTTACCGCGACATTTTGCAAAACGCAAACGCGAACCAGCATTCCGAAACTGTCAGTTCTATTTCCACCGATCACATGCACCAATTCGTATCACTACTATTGAATCAACTACTGAAATATGAGATAAAGAACATATGATCGAGCCTGCCCATACGGAGGCACCAAAAGAAATTATTGTTGAAGACCTCTCCAAGAAGGAGATGGAGGAAATATTAAATATTATCTGAAAGAGCAACTACAAGATTGTTGAACAGTTGGGGCAGACTCCCTCCAAAATATCTATGATATCCATGTTGTTGTGCTCCGAAGCTCATGCTCATGCTTTAGTGAAATATTTGAAATTTTCTCATGTACCGCAAAAAATCTTTGTTGATAAATTCAAAAATCATATTGCTAGCCCGACGAATGATAATGGGCTAGGCTTTTCTGACGCAGACTTAACTCCCGCAGAAGGAATCATAATAAGACCCTGCATGACTCCATTGAGTGGAGGGGAACTACCTTATCCCATGTGTTGGTAGACACAGGTTATTCGTTGAATGTATTTTGAAAATCTACTTTAGATAAACCTGACTATGAAAGGATTATTCTAAAACCCAGTGATATTATGGTAAGAGCTTTTGATGGTTCGAAGAGAACGGTGCATGGAGAGGTTAATCTTCCAATCAAAGTGGGTTCCCAGGTATTCGAATCTACTTTCTATGTGATGGATATCCGTCCATCCTATTTTTGTTTGTTGGGACACCCTTGGATTCATGAGGCAGGTGCTGTTACTTCTAATCTACACCAAAAGTTGAAATATCCCATGAAGGGAGAGATCGTTACAGTTTAAGGCGAAGAAGAATATATGGCGAGTCATTTGAATTCTTTCAAGTATATCGAGATGGATGGTTAATTCTTCTAGAAACCTTGTCATACCTTTGATTTATTTCTCAGACAACCGCGGTTGATGAAGCTACTTCTGCTGTTCCTAAGATTCCATCAAAAACGGCTTCTCTAAAAGACACTAGGGTTGTGGTTGAAGAAGATGGTTGCACTGTTTAGGGTCAGCTCCCCGATATTCCTTATAAGTGTGATAAATTTTGTTTAGGTTTCACTTCTCAGGCTCAGAGGGCTTTCCTTCGTGCTCGTGCCAATTCTGGGAGACCGTCATTCTGCATCAATAGTAATGGAGTTCACAACAGTAATATCAATGCGGCAGAAGACACTGATAGTGGCTGCGACATACACAGTTGGATCTTCCCTACTATCGGTAGTGGGCTAAACAATTGGAGAGCTGAAGACTTTATACCAATCTCCTTTATTTAGGAGTAATTGTTATTTTATGTTTTTATTGCTTTTAAGTTTTCTTTATGTAATTGAAATAATGACTTTAAGCCTTGTGCCTTACCCGGGGCACAACGGTGTATTTGTTAGGGTTGTCATTATTCATAAGCATATTCTCATTTAATAAATCATTGGACATTTGCACTCAAATTTTGCGCTCTTTGTATTTCTTTTACTTTATTGTTTTCAAAATAACTATGTATTCTTACACACACCCATACAACAAATTGCAGATCCACATCCACCCTGGATCCCATTGATAACATTCTACTATTTCCAATTATGACTTCAAAAATCTGATCTACCAAGCCGAGGATGAAGGTGAGGAAGATTTTGAAATACCTGGAGAGCTTTCTAGGCTATTAATGCAAGAAGAAAGAACCATATGACCACATGAAGAGCCACTCAAGCTTGTGAACTTGGGTACTGAAGAAGACAAGAAAGAAATCAAGATAGGTGCCAACCTAGAAGACATTGTTAAAAAGAGCTTAATCTAGATATTGCGTGACTATGTTAAGATCTTTGCTTGGTCATATGAAGACATGTCAAGGCTTGATACTGATATTGTGGTTCACCGTCTACCAATGAAGGAAGGTTGTTTCCCTATAAAGTAGAGAGTTTGTCGTATGCGTCCTGAGATGTCAAAAAAAATCAAGGCTAAGGTTATGAAGCAGTTCAACGCAGGTTTCTTGGTTGTTATGTCCTATCCTAAGTGGGTTGAAAATATGGTGCCAGTACCTAAGAAAGATTGTAAGGTACTGTTGTACCCCAAAATTTGCCCTCTCACTTTTTTCAAGACATTCTCCTAGGGTTCTCAAATGCTCAAGGTGGCTTAAGAAACCACAAACTTATTTTTTTGTCCTCGGTGTTGGCATCCCTTGTATAGATTTTACTTTGTCGGGGTCCACCTTGATACCACGCTGATTTACAATGAAACCCAACAACTTGCCTGATCTGACGCCAAATATGCATTTATTTGGATTTAACCTCAGTCTGAACTTGCGCAGCCGCTCGAATAACTTTTGTAAACTAATAAGAACCCGACATCGAACTGTTTTAGAACCTCTTATCTAATCTTGCTAGACATATCTGGATGAGTTCTTCGGAGTTTTTTCCTAATTAGGGAGCAAACCTTCTTTGAGAGGTAGCCTGTGCACCACAATGTCGGTATCTTGCCCTGACATGTCCCTATAGGACCATACAAATATATCCATGTACTCATGCAATAACTTGATCATCCTTTCCTTGACTCTCTGCTTTAACATTGCCCCTAGCTTGATTTCTCTCGGATCTTTCTTTGTGCCTAAATTAATGGTCTCAATAGCCTCTTGATATGGTTGTATGTTGCCGGCCTTTTGCTCTATTTCCCTTGCCATTTCTTTAGAAAGCTCAAGATCTTCATCACCTTCCTTTTCGGCTTTGTTGATAGGAGCATCAAAATTATATCGGATCCCAGCAGTAACATTATCGGTGGTTTTGGGCATGGATTTGCACGTTTATCATGTTTTGGTGCAGATTTTAGTATATGAAATTTGAAAATGCATATGAAGAGAAAGTATTGCCCTTTTTAAATTTAAGAGATAAATGCAAGAGAAAGACAAGGATCTTAATTGAAAATAAAATATAACTTTTATTAATTGTAAATATTGTCTAAAACAAAACGGGGGAACCCTTACAAGCAACCCCTATGCCCCGTGCTTGACATAGGTTCTTTCAAAACAAGAAAAATTACTTAGGAAAGAAAAAAACCTCGGGAATCTCCACGGAAGTCCAGATTTTGAGTTCTTCTCCTGGGGCGCATTCTCAGATGAAGTCAGTTGCCCTTTTGGTGTTGACTTTGTTGGATATCATCGCCACATGTCCGTCATGCTCTATTCCCTTATTGACAAAGGTCTCTTGGATTGGAGGAAACCATTCTTTATCCTTCAGAGTAGCTTTCGATAGTTCATATCCTAAACCGAAGCGATTCTTCTTCTCGGGTTTTTTTGGGAGCTTTCTCCAACCTTTCGAGGTACCACCTTCCATGGTTGTTTGCAGATCTCTCCATGAGGTTACCTTAGGCTTATTACTTTTCTTGACTGGTAAAGTCAACATTGAAGCTACTTCCAGGACTTGAATGGGGTGGCTATGCAATCTTCATCGGCACTAATATATCTGTATGATTCAATGTGACTTACAAAAATGTCCTTCTCATCGTCGATTATGATTAATTCCCCTTCCACCAAGAACTTCAACTTTTGATGTAAGGTTGAAGTGACTGCCCCTGCTGCATGAATCCAAGGTCTCCCAAGTAAGCAAGTGTACACTGGCTCTATATCCATGACTTGGAAAGTGATATAGAAGACATGTGGCCCAATTTTGACTGGAAGGTCCACCTCTCCTAATACCGAGCTTTGAGAACCGTCAAGTGCTTTCACTATTATAGAGCTTGGCCTCATCACAACGTCATCTAATGTTAACTTCATCAGACTTGATTTTAGCAACACGTTGAGGGTAGAGCCAATACCGGTGAGTACTCTGGATAGGCTGGTAGTACCTATTTGCATAGAGATATGGAGTGCTTTATAGTGAGCTCGACCTTGTGGTGGAAATTCATTGTTACTAAAATCCAGGTATGATCCGGATGTTAGGTTCGCTACAACAATGTCAAGTTAATTCACGGTAATTTCCTCTGCCATGTGTGTTAAACTCAGTACTTTCATTAAGGAGTCTCGATGCGCTTCAGAGTTGATGAGCAGCGAGAGTATGGAGATTTTAGCTGGGGTTTGGTGAAGCTGATCCACCACCCTATAGTCACTTCTTTTGATGATTTTCAGAAACTCCTCTGCCTCTTGATTAATAATGTTTTTTCTTGGAGGTTCCTTCTCTTGTCTTGTTTCCACCACTACTTTTCCCTTGTCCTTTATTGAGGTCTCATCTTGCTTCTTTGGTGGTTCAGATCCAAAGACTCCACCCCTTCGGTTCATGCCCCCGGTCTCTTCAATATTTGAAATCACAGGTCCTTGACTTAACGATGGCTCACTTTCTTGTTTCCCTCTATTAATGTACACGGCTGAATCATAACTCTATGGTACTGCTTTTTTACTTTCATAAGGGATAGGTGACGGTCCCTTAATTGTCATCGTGGCCTTTGGAATTGCTGAGATTTAGAGAGCCTTCTTTGTTGCCGCCCCTGGGATTCTGCTGATTCTCCCCACGGGATCACCAAAGTCTTCTTGTTAAGATTTGGGCCTTGGCAAGGGATTACCAATGCCTTATTTCCTTCAATCTCTGCTACTTATCTTTCTTCAGGGTATGGTATGAATTGGACTATCCCCTAGTCCACTGGCTTTTGTAGCGTTCTTTCAAAGGCTTCATTATGTTCCAACAGGAACCCACATTCCTACAGATATTCCTTAAACAAGTTTATTGGGGCTTTTGCTTGTTTGGTTTCCCCAAATTCAGTGACTACTTCAATTGCATTTATTGTCGGTCCATGATATGGAGGCATGGAGTTTTATTTGATGTTAGGCTTCTCAAAAAGTGATGTCTTGAGATTCTAACAAATCTTGAACCTTGTGCTTGAATGCCCAACATTGTTCTATAGTGTGCCCAGGAGAGTTAGCATGGTATTCACATCTGGCGTCGACATTGTATTTTCGCAGGAGTGGCCCCACTGGAGGAGCTAGAGGTTTTAATTCTACCAAGAATGCTTTAACCAAGTGATGTAATAACTGGCTAGATGGCATATGGAGTGGATCAAAATTTCTCTGCGGCCTTCCAAATTTTCCTTATTGTTGTCCTTGTGGGATCATTAATGGTTGTTGTTCCCTTGGTTGTGAGGCTACAACATTAATTTCTCCTTCTTTTCTTTTTGGGAAATTCGGAGCATGTATTTTTGAATTATATGGGGCATTTGATGCCCCCCTGGTATTTTCCCACTCATTATTCCAGTCTCAATTCTTTCTCCAATAGTCACTAGATCTGAGAATCCCAAAGAGATACTTCCAACCATCTTCTCATAATATAACCCTTGCAAGGTTCCCATGAACATATCACCTAACTCCTTTTCCAACAGTGGTGGTTGCACACGGGATGCCATCTCCCTCCATCTCCGAACGTACTCTTTGAAAGACTCTTCTTTCTTCTGGGACAGAATCTGGAGTTGCATGCGGGTAGGCGCCATGTCCAGGTTATATTTGTAATTTTTTAAGAAATAATTAGCAAGATCTGCCTATGTTCGAATGTGAACTCTATCCAATTGCATATACCAGTCTAAAGATGCCCCGCTTAAGCTGTCTTGAAAACAGCGAACCATCAGCTTTTGATCGTGGGCATGGGCATGCATTTTCCTGTAATATATGTGCAAATGATTTCTTGGACAAGTGAGACCTTTGTATTTTCCAAATGCTGGCACTTTGAACTTCCGCAGAATTACAACATCAGGAAGTAGGCTCATTTCGAGAGCATCTACTTCGAAAGCATCAAAACCTTCCACAACTTTCAGCCTTTCTTCCAGAGCCTTATATTGATTCATCCCCAGTGGATTATCGACAAAATAAGTACCAGTTGTCCTCAAGGGTGCCTGATTGACATCCTCTAGGCCGTGGTCTCTATACTGTAGGTCCAGGTAGTGGTCTACATTGTTAATTGGAATTTGTAGGGTATGTGATACCCCTGCTTTTGATGGTGGTGGGACAAACCCTTCGATTTCAGCTTCTCTTGTCTCTTGTTGGGCCATGATAGACTTTTGGGGTCCTATCTTTGGCTCTTTTCTTAGATGGTGACTGCTCGATGCACTAATCGTTTTGAGCTACTTCCTTGAAAGCTACCCTAGGAATCTGATCTTGTCTGTCAATAATGTTCTTCAAAGCTAGGAGAACTTGACTCAAATCTCCTTTAATTGAACTCACATCGCCTTTGACCTGGTCGAGATCCTCCTTGAATGCAACATGATTCTCTTCAATTTGTTCCATTGCTTTTTGCTGATAGGCCCTTGTTTGATATGGAGGCCAAGTAGGTGGTGATCTTCTTCTACCAATGGTTTAACTGGAGAGATCTTGAAAACCAGAGATAAGCTTTAATATGATATGCAGGTGTTTGCGAATGCATACATGTGTATGGTTATGTATGAACATGTAATGGTTTCTTGTTTTAAATGTCTTATTCACTTGAGTATATATTTATCTTTTGCTTCTCTTTTTTTATTTGGTGAATATCTTAAAAATAGATACGTAATCAAGATACTTAAACAAGATGCCTTTATTAAAAGTAACATAATCCAAATATTGAAATATATTACAACTTTAAATCAAAACTTGTTTGCATGAAAATAACAACAGGGAAGCAAGCCTCCTAGGTGTGCTTGCGGATGTCTGCTCTGAAATCGTCGACCATTGCTTGATAAAGCTTGAGAAAGTATTCAACTTCCTTTGGAAGAGGAACCATTACACTTTTTGCATCTCTCAAACTTCTAGGGATATCCTCAATGAGATTGTTGGATAGGAAGGAGAGCCTTTCATGTTTATCCTTGTAATATCGATACTCTTAATAAAGATGTGGGATTATCTTATGGTTATCTCTCCCAGCTTGGGCGGTCTTCGTATACTGCTCATCCAAATACATCTTTTCATCCCTCAACTCCGTATAAAGCCTCCGTTGAATAAGGAAATATTTTTGGAGACCTCCTAGCTCTAGGAACATTTGCTCATATTCTTCAGTTCTCTGAGTCAGGAGTCTTTCTACCTCTATCCTTTCAAGGCATTCTTTGACCTCTGATTCTTGGCTGTCTTGATGTCCGGTGGTGAGGTACTTTATTTGATATTCTTGATCTAGGGAAGCTTGCGCCAAACTTTGGATATGGGCTCTTAGGTCTTCCTCTAGAACTTTCTTGTAATGTTTTGCCTTTTCGTACCATCTGGTTAACCTCCAGATTTCAGTGGCAGCATCTTCTAACCTTTGGTTGTGGGAATCTAGATTGAAAGTCGCACTCAAAAGTCCTTCAGTTGTATGCTTCTGTTTGAGACTCTCCTTTTCCAATTCCTGTTGATCTCTCTCAATTTGTTGATCCTTTGACTCAAGTATGAGCTACATCTGCTTCTTTTCTTTGGTCAGATTGAGAAGGTTGAGTTCTAATTCTTCTTTTTCTCTGAGCTTGCTTTAGGACATTCTTCTGATCATCGATTTCTTCCAAGGATATAGGCATGACATCTGGGACCTCTGACTTGTACTCTAGATCTATATTGAATGGCAGCTTGATAATTTTTACCCTATCTCAGACCCATCTAGTGTAGGGTTCTCTTGCAATGACATTCTTTCTTTCAGATTTCCTTTTATTAACCTTATTCCAAGCCCGGATAACTTTGTTGAGCAACCCTTGGTTATTTATACCCATTTCGTTGGATGATTAATGGTTGGAGTCGTTCGTCCGAAGGTCTGTCTTCCAAAGGATACCCTAACTATCGTAGGGCCAAAGCAGAGTTGTAGTTAATACAACCTTGATATCTGATCAACGGAACATTAGGAAAGTCCCCGTAGCTAATAGTGATGTCACCAATATCCAGCTTCCTTTCATACCATAATACTGAGTTTGCAGTGAGAGACCTTAGTTTCTGAGGCCACTCGCGTTTGGTCAGGTTTGGAATCATATAGTCTTTTTTATAAAGATGGGTCATGAACCAGGTATACAAAAGTGGAATGCACCAATTTAAAGTGCCTTTTCTCTTTTCGTACATTGTATGCAAGGTGTACGAAATGTCAGCAAGCTGAGCGGGAGTTGGATTCGTACTAAAGGCTTTCGTACTCCAAAATATGCTAATGGCCGCAGGGTCAATATGGTCCATAGTTCATGGGAATAAAATTACACCAAACACAAGAAATACTAAATAATCGACACAAGGCTCCCATTCTTTATAATTAGCAAATTCGAGTGCCTTGGCTTTTAGGTATATTCTTTTGATCCCTTGTATTGGGCCTTCTCTTCGGTAATGTTGAAATAATTCAGAATAAGGGATCCCTAAGCCCTTTGCCAAGACTTTGACTTCAATAGTTTGCCTGCTACCTACATAGGCCTTCTCTTTAGAAAATTCAGAATTCTGTCAAATTCTTCCAGAGCCGGCGCTAGCTGGAAGTCTTAGAAGGTGAAGCATCTCAGCGGTGGGTCATGGAACTGAACGAGGGCAGAAACAACATTTATTTTAACCTCTACTCTAGTCAACTCAAAGGTATCCCCATAGTGGCGAGTGTACATCTTCATAACTCTTTCGAATAATTTCCCCTTTATGGCTTTGATTTCAGAAATGTCAGGCTTGAGAGCATTGAGGCAGACAAGTTGTTTCCCTTTGGTATCCATTTTCAAAGATAGTCACCAAAATCTTGATTTTATTTCTTTTTTTTTACCCTGTGAATAAGACAAATAAAAGAAATAGATGATGAATATATGAAATGTATGAATGCATGGATGTATTGTTTAGTGACAGGATTTTGTGATCGGTACCCTTATAAGATTGGTTCTTAATTTAGACCTATGGTCAGTCTACCCTCCCAAAAGGTGGCTTCCTTAAGGGTATCATGAATAACACCAAAGGGAAGAGGCAGAAGGGCCTCCCTTAGGTGGGGCCTCTTTACGGACCGAGACTTTCGTCTCAAAGTCGTGAAAGTTCTCGTCATGAGATTTTGTTTAAGGTCGTTACAAAGAGTCATAGGTGGCATTCCAAAGTCCTACTCGTCAAGAGGATATCTCTCGATAAGTATTCCTTTTGCGGAATTCCACCGTCTCTAGGAGAAGTCGTCACATAAACTCGCATGGATGATGTATCCCCTAAGATAATAGACGAACCTTCTTTCTAAGGGTTATTTGAAAATATTTTTTTGAAATAAAATTCCCGCCACGCAGTAAATATATAATGATAAAAAAATAGACAATACTATAGGCACGCGTACACGGGATCGTTACAGAATATAAGTTTTATTATTTTTTCATTATCCTTATTTTATTTTTCATTACAACCTTCTTCTTTCTCTCTCTCTCTTTGTGTCTCCCTCTCTCTCTCAACAACCACAAATCCTTATCCCATTTTCTTCTACCTTCCAAACCCTAACCCTAAACTCTCTACAGCGGGGTAATATCTCAACTGAATCCCTTCCCAACCGTAAATCAGCCCCAACAACCCAACAACAATATCAGAACAAAAATCTAAGCTATATACCTCTTTGCAATCTCGACTTTGGTTTTGAGCTCCCTTTTCGATACGCTTCTGATCTCCCTCCCTTTATCTTATTCGCAGGTTCCTGGTAAAACTGCATCTAAAATGAGAAGGAACCTGGGTAGGGTTGCTTCATGATGAGTCAGGGTAAAACTTCATAAGAAGCCTGGGTAGGGCTGCTTCGGGATAAGTCCGTGTGAAACTTCAGAAGAAGCCTGGGTAGGGCTGCTTCAGAATAAGTCTGTGTAAAACTTCAGAAGGAGTCTGGGTAGGGCTGCTTCGAGATAAGTCCGTGTAAAACTTCAGAAAGAGCCTGGGTAAGGCTACTTCGGGATAAGTCCGTGTAAAGCTTCAGAAGGAGCCTAGGTAGGGCTGCTTCGGGATAAGTCCGTGTAAAACTTCAGAAGGATCCTGGGTAGGGTTGCTTCAGGGTAAGTCCGTATAAAACTTCAGAAGGAGCCTGGGTAGGGCTGCTTTAGGATAAGTTCGTGTAAAACTTCAGAAGGGGGGAGAAGGAACCCATGTAAGATTGCTTCATGAATAGCCCGTATAAAGCTGTATTTGGAAATTGTGAGAAGGAACCCGTGTAAGATTGCTTCGTGAAGAGCCAGTGTAAAGCTGTATTCCAGAAGGAGAAGGAACCCGTGTAAGATTGTTTCATGTTGAGCCTGTGTAAATCTGTTGGAGGTCAGAAGAAACTCGTGTAAAGTTGCTTCATGTTGAGCCTGTGTAAAGCTGTATCTGGTTGCACAAATAATTACTCTATTTTGTTTCAGGAGCTAATCCTGGACCCGTTGAAGATTGTTGATGATAAATATATGTTGATTGATCTTTCCTGAAAAGGTAAAGCATTAGCTATATTCAATGTCATGATGTATGAAATGCATTGTGTAATAGTGTTCTTAAAATAAATGAGACTGGGATGTATGCATTTGTACTACAGATGCTATGATGTTTGTAGAATGATGTATGAATGTAATATGTGAATGTATCAGTTATTCTGTTGCAGTGCTGTTGAATTAGAGAAAATAAATCTCTTATTGTAGCTGGTGATGAAGAATGTAGGTCTTCAGATTTTGTTGAAGCTAAACTGCTGGGAGATAATCTTCCATTATTAGAGAAATAAACTCTGTTGGGGAAGGAAAGCTCTGTGCACTGCTTGAGGATTTTGTGAAGTCTTGTTGGGGAATCCTGAGAAGTTTGACGACTTTACTGAGGAAAACCTGATGTCGGAGCAGTAGCTGGAAATTCCTGTTCTTCCGAGGATACAAGAACACCTGACATCACTAGGTTGTAAGCCGAGGATATGGCAGCGACCTTTTAGTAGGATGCCCCCTGCCTCTGTACCTGATGGAGAAAGTACCTGCGGAGATCTTATGGATGGTTAAGTGTCATCCCAACGCTTGGGGTTTTGAGTAGGTGTTGATCAAGATGATAAGTCTTCTACTGAGAAACAAATGACAAGATGACGGGACAAAGTCGTACGCTTTAATCCCTAACTTTTTCCTGGACTGTCTTTTCAGATTTTCAGTCCACCGGGATACCCTTTTTTGCCCAAGCCGCCTTTTCAGGTTTTCAAATTGCCGAGTGTATAATTTTTGTATATATCCCTAATTTTTGCCCGAACTCTTTTGGTTCGTCGGGATGCCCTTATTTTTGCCTAGACCTGTCAACCTAGCGGGTCTTTGTTTATGCGTAGTCTTTTCTGACTATGTCCACATTCACTGGGTACGGAGAATTGTCATTGTCCATAGTAGTGAGTGTTGCCACACTGTTAAAAGATGTTTGTTTGATTGTATAGGATTCGCTGCTAGAATTCATGTCCAATGGCCTAAGTGATTTAGATGGAGATCTGCCCCTGACTATTCGGCATTTTTGAGAGACTCCTCAAATCTTGACTTGACTGCACCAGATCAGCTGGACACCATGCCATGCCCCTTGGTTGGAAGTATTTTTCCACTTAAGGTGATCCTTTTCATTGAGAAGGCTTTTGTTCACTGAGTATTCATTGTGTGAATTATTCTGCCATTTGAACAATTAACCATGTGCAAACAATGTCATTTAAAGAATGCAAAGCTTATGTCTGTCTTGAAATTTTTTGAAAATGCATTTTTTGTAGTAAAACAAAATTTGCAAGAATGTGATATCAACTCATGATTTATAGAAAACCTTACAGGAGTCAGGATACCTTTGTAACAGTATGCTCTCGAACTAACCCATGCTTCAGCTAGGACTTTTAAGGGTTGTAAAGTGGTCTGGTTCACGCTTTAAGAAACAAAGGATAAAGGCCCAAAATTTATTTTTACCCAACCGTTCTTCATGATGTTCTTCAGTCCTATGCTCAGTTAATTATGCATTTCGACTCCTAGTTGATTTCTACAATCATTGCTCTGATACTTGGTGATGGTTCAGAAATTTAATGTTTGTTTGAGAAGGCATTCATTTTTGTAATATTTTCTTTTTTGTCGAGGATTTGTACGACCTCTTTTTTTTCTTTTGATTTTGAATCCCTGTCTTTTGCCTGAACTGTTTCTTTCGTAATTACAGTCAGCGGGATGCCCTAGTTTTTTTTAAGTCTCCTTCATAGGTTTTGACTTAATGGGCTTTTCTTTTGAAAAAATAATGACTGCCTGCTTTGATGATTATGCGGAACCATCACCATATTTTGGAAAGTATCTTTTACACTATTTGTCGTGTATGAAGGATGAGCTTGCGATTGAATGCACCTCTGAATTAACTAAGAAAATTACCCTGTCCCAGGTTATGATTTAGGGTTTTAATTTGTGTGAAATAAAAACTCCTACTTCTTTGGCTCAAAGGGGTTGACTAGGGATTATCTTCCTTATGACTCCACTGTTTGGGATTTGAAACAATGACTGTACATCGTCAGCGGGGTTTGTTCAAAAGCATATTCTATGGATTGTGGTATCGTTTTCATCATCCTCCCTCTAAAGGCTTAGAGCTTTTGATCGAGAGTTAAATATCACGAAAAGGAAGTATAAAGAAGTTTAAGCATAATGAAAACAAATTAATTCAAGACAAACACGTGTAATGCATTAATGAAATAACCAAGTTTTGACATGACAATAATTGTTTGAATAAACAAAGAAAATACAACTTGAGAATTTAAATGAACAAAAATGCTTTCAATTCTAGTCATGATTTGGCATGGGAGCAATGACCATGTTGGGAGTCTCAAGAGGGTCGAACTAAATTTCCTTGGCGTCAATCATATTCTGAATCTTGTATTTCAGGGCCCAACAATCGTTAGTGTCATGCCCGGGACTGCTAGAATGATAGGCATACCTTGCATCAGGATTGTAGTTAGGAGAGGAAGTCTTGGGGTTTGGATGAGGTCCTATCAGTGTAATCAGATTCATCCTCATCAAGTGTTGCAATGCTTGAGACAGTGGCATGTTGAGCTTGGTAAACTGTCTCTTCAGCTCATCTTGCCTTTTCTGATTAGACCGTTGTTATGGTCGTTGCGCGCGTGCTGAATTAGAGACCAGCATTGCCCCTACATATTGGTGGTAGTATGCCTTATTACGACCCTTCTGTACATCATTGGCTTCCCTCTTACCACCAAATGACTTCTTCTCAACATTAGAAGATGCATCCATCGAGATCTTCCCGCTCTTGATACCATTTTCGATCCTTTCTCTGGTCAGAACCATCTCTGTCAACCCGAATGAGGAACTCCCAATCAGCAGATTGAAGAATGGGCCTGTCAGAGTGCCCATGAACATGTCTACCATTTCACGATCATTCCGAGGGGGTTGTACCCTACCAGCTAGATCCCTCCATTTTTGCGCATATTCCTTGAACCCTTCTCTTCAGCTCATGGAAATATTCTGCAGTTGCACTCTAGTTGGTGTCAGGTCAGTGTTGTATTGGTACTGCTTGTAGAAGGCAGTAGCCAAGTCTTTCCAGGTATGGATGTCAGTTCCTTCTAGTTGATATAACCAATCCGGTTGAGTTCCAGCCAAACTTTCTTGGAAGAAATGGACCCTTAACTTCCGGTCAGCAGTGTGACATTGGATCTTCCTAACATAGGACCTTAAGTGCAACTTAGGGCAAGAGACGCCGTCATATTTAGCGAAGATGGGGACCTTGAACTTAGGTGGGATGAACACCCCTGGAACCAAACCTACATCTTTAAAATCCAGACTGGGCACCCTTTGGATCTCCATGGCATTGAGCTGATCCTCTAGCTATTTGTATTTTTCATCAGCGGGAGGATACTTCTCCTCATCATAGTCAGATTCATCTTCTTCAGACATTGGATTTTTGTCTCCTTCATCTGATTCCTCGTCTTCTTCCTCTTGATTATCCCCTCCCTTTGATGAGGTTCTGAAATCTAGAGCTCGGGTAACTGGTCTTCTTCTTCCCACACTCGAAACACGAACTAGTTTCTTTGCCTTCTTAGCCTTCTTTTTGACGAGCAGAGCTTTCATGTTTTCTTGCCCATGGGTCAGAGTCAAGAACATTTGTTGGAACTGAGCGTTTTGAGCCTGAAGGTCTTTGACTGTTTGTTTGAGAGCCATTTCTTTACTTGCTGAAATAAATAGCGAATAAGATGAGGACCCTGCTTTGAAACATATTTATGGAATAACATGTATGATATGCGTATGCAATGTTTTCAAGGACTCGCGGGGTAAACAAGAAGATGTCAGCAGTTGAAGTTTGTAGCTTTGATTGAAGAACCTCGTATCGTTGAAGGTCCTTCTATGAGAGTCAAGCTCACCATATCGAGTGGGTCATAGCCCCTGACTCAAGTTATCGTGTTTTGATCTTTTGATGGCATTGGCTAGAGGAAAATAAATCCCCTTTACCCCTTGCTAGACGTCTGATTTATCCTTGAGATCCTTGAAATCACAAACCCTTGAGATCCTTGAAATGGTTAAGGAAATGTTGTGGCATGATGTTATGCTGTGTATGCTATGCGTTAAGAAAAATTCATGGTAAGAAACCAATTTATTGGATTTATACAAACAAGGTCCTGCAAGGAATACAAACAAAACCCCTGCAATGAGTTCAAATTGTTAGGCAAAGAAAGCAAACAACTCACACAAGCAACCTTAGGTTTTAGAATTTGCATGAGGTGTGTAGGTAAGTACCCTCTTGAAGTTTAGTTAGCTCAACCTGTCCTATGAATAGTAATCGGGTCCTAAGTAGCCTCAATATCACTGACCTTCCCTTTAGAAATTATTCCAGCTCCGCACAGAAGTATTGCGATCGAAAAATCCTGAAAGTCCAGCCTCAATGAGTGTAGTATCGAGTATCAACCAATCTTCAGTCGGAACCAAAGCCGGTTATCTCACTACTTCCTAATGGCTAGGATGAGTCAATTAAAGGTTCTAAAGGTCAGTTAGCGCTTAGTGACACTATGAGGAAGCCTAATGTTATCCTTAACTTACTCAAGGAACATTAGTACAATCCAAAGTGTCAGGCTAATGTAGCAACCACTTCGTCTGTATCGGTGTACGCCGTACAACTTCCATGGTTTATTGCTACTTACCTAATAAGGTGCCCCAGATCCGGGTGTGGGATCTTTTAGTAACAACCTAAGAAAACCCTCAAAAGTAAAGAAAACAAACACAAAAAAGCAATTTAAAGATGAACTAACTCTAAGGTAAACCCCACTTGTATTTATCCCTAGCAGGGTTGCCAGTTCTGTTACACGGTGGCATAACCGACTATTTAATATACTACTAGTTTTATGTTTTTTGTTCACAAATGTGCGGTAAGTAAGAGTCGCCACCGTCTTTTATTTTATCCAACAAAGGAACGGGGTGAAAAGAACAGAAAAAGACCTTTTCGAGATGTTTCTAAGTAAGGGGGTAGATTATGGAAATGGAAGGTATTAGCATCTTTTCTATCCGTGGTTTTCCACAGGCTTTTAGAGGTTTGCTCATTTTTTAAATGCTTTGTGCTTTGTGTGTTTGAAGATGTTTTGAAAAATGCCTTAGTGGAGAGACTTGCTTTGTGTTTAACTCTTGTATCGGTCCTCAAGAGTGTTAACAAAGAAAATGTTTTGAAATTGTTTTTGAAAAGTAGTATTTTTGTGTAAGTGTAAAAATAGTTTAAGCAAACTTCGAATAGCTACCTACTTTTTTGTACTCGAAAAGGGTGTTCTTTTCCTCTTTTCCTTTAGATAGTACTATCCTACTATTAGTGAGTAGGTAGCCTTGTCGTTAGATGTTGAGTGACATTCGAAGGGACGCTACAGTCACGAAGGCAATTATGGAGATGCTTTAGCAATTCTGTTTTAGGGACTAGATCATTTACCGAGAAGGCAACTGTAGGGTCATCGTGGGACTATGATCTTTTGATTTTACGGGTCTTTACTAAAGCATTCCTGCCCCATGACTGTTTTTTAAAGGCAACCAAAGTGGGTGTACCTTAGAGGTGCTTGTGTGCAATTGTGTTGTGTTTTAGTTTTTTTTGTCTTTTTGTTAAGTTTGCTAGCGTTTGATTATTAGTATTATCATACAAGCCTAATTACTAGCAGTTAAAGCAGAAAAATGCAGAATATAGAGATCCTACGCTATTACAATGCTTTGGGGAGGGGGATTATTTACATATCCAAAATTGAGGGAATAAAGCAGTAAAGTGTAAATGTCTTAATTAAGCTATTACAAACCAGTAGGCATTTACAATAAAATAAACGCATGCGAATTTGAAAATATCGTCTAAGAATCCTAAGAATAAAATCTTTTTGTTATTTTTTGGTATAAAAGAAAATAAAGCCTAAGTCTATTTAATTTTAATTTTAAGATATAATGTTAAGTTAATTAATTTATCCACAAAATTAATTTGGTTGGAAAAACAACTAGCCTAAATATTTTTGTGATTTTTTGCTTCAATGTTAATTAAAAGATAAAAAGAAGTCAATGAAAACAAAAATAAGATGTAAGAGGGATCCTTCGATCCAGGGAAAAAAAGGAGCCTCGACCCAGGGAGGGAATGGAAGATTCGATCCAGAGAGGGTCATGGTCATCTCGATTGAGCGTGGAAGTGTCTTTTGATCCTGGGCAAGATATGGTTCTTTTGACCCAGGGAAGGAACGGTTTTTCGATCCTGGGCAAGGTCTGGCTTGTTCGATCCTGGGCAAGATATAGCTCTTTCGACCCTGAGAAAGATAAAGTCTTCTTCGACCCAGGGAAGGGAGTTATTCCTTTCGATCTGGGGGAAGGACGGTCTTTTTGCTATAAACCTGCAAGACAAACATTAGCGAAAAATATGACCTGGGTGTCAAACCCAGGACCTTCGATCCTGCATACATTGGTTTATTTGGGCCAGATCTGCAGTGTGGGTGTTAGAGACAAAAGAAACAATAGTGGACCTGGTGTCGAAACCGGGCCCTTAGCTTTGAAACCAAATCAAACAGAGCCACCTGATATCCTAGGCGGGAATCGAGCACTGAACAAACACTAATGCATTATGAAATTATAAACAAGGATTTCAAAGTTTACAAATAATAGGATTCTTCGATTTGGCACCTTTGGGGCGTGGATATGTTTGCTTAGCAGTTTGGTGTAAACTCCTGGATCGCTTAGGAATGATGATCTGGTCTTCGTTTGGGGTGGAGGTACCTGTAAAAAAAAGTGTTTCGATTTGACCCTCCTGGGGTTTCTATGAGAAATATGGCAGCATGATCCGTTCGTGTGCAAAAGTATTTGTGCCTCTCTTTCGTTTTCTCTTTCGTCCCTTTTGTTCTCTCTTTCGTTCGCCCCCTTTGTCTCTTTCGTTCGCTCTCCCCCCCCCCCCCCCCCCCCCCCCTGGCACTGTATGCTTGCCCCTATATTTATAGGAGAATGATGGTGTCTTGTGACAGTAAGAGACAACCATTTAAACATGCTTTTAAGATCATGAGACAAGAATCATACATATTAAAAGCATTCCTTTTTGGAACATTCATGTCTCTTTGAACATCTTGAGATGAACCTTGACACTTGACTCCTTCAAACACCCTTCTGTCATTCGAAAATCCTTTGCCCAAATACCACTCGAAGGGTATTTGTTGAAACGCCAATCGAAGGGTCTTTCCAAAAGTCTAATCGAAGGGTCTTTCTAAAAGGCCAATCGAATGGTCTTGCCAAAAGGCCAATCGAAGGGTACTTGGTTAACATGCTTGTCGAAGCTGCCTTATGAGATGCTAAATCGAAGGATTCTTTGCCATGCCAATCGAAGGGCACTATGCAGATGCCAGTCGAAAGGTATTTTAGAGATTCCAATCGAAAGGCATTTTGCAGATGCCAATCGAAAGACATTTTGGAGAGGCCAATCGAAAGGCACTTTGGCCAACTTCAAAATTTGTTGTTTTTCTTTAAACAAGTGTTTGTAACCACCCATGTAAGAGAAGATCTTGTAAAATATGAGAGGGAAAATTTTGGGGTACAACAGTATGATGTTATGATGTTATGTACAAGTAAGCGTATACACACAAAGCAAACAAGTCCTTAGGTTTAAGCTTGCATGGAGTTTATAGGTAAGTACCCTCTTGAAGTTTAGTTGGTTCGACTTGTCTTAGAAAGTAGTCGGGTTCTAGGGGATCTCAATATCACTGATCTTTCTCTATCGGGCATTGTTTCAGCGCAAGCCTCTTTAATGGCGATCGAAATATCTCGAAAGTTCAATCTCAATGAGTGTAGTATCGAGTATCAACTAACTTCGGACTGCATGAAATCCGGCTACCTCACTACTTCCTAACGGCCAAGTTGGTCAAATAAAGGTTCTAAAGTCTGTTAGTACTTCATGACACCACACAGCGGCCCCGTGTTCTCCTTGACTACTCAAGGGCTACCGGTACCAAAAAATGTGTCACACTAACGTAGCTATTGCTTAGACCATGTCGGTAAACCCCGCACAGTTTCCATAACTTATTGCTACTTACCTATAAGGTGTCCCAGATCCGGGTATAGGATCAAAACAAACCCAAACAAGGAACCAAAATGTAAAGCAAACAAGTCAAACAAAGAAAAGCAAGTAAAGGTGATCTAGCCCTAAGGTAGCCCCACTTTTAAGATTGTCCCCAACAGAGTCGACAATTCTGTAATACGGTGGGAGAACTGACTTGGATGTTTTACGTTTTATCGCAATTGTTGCGGATAGCAAGAGTCTCCATCGACTTTTCTTTTATCCAAATAAAGGAAAGGGTGAAAAGAACAGGAAAAACCTTTGAGATTATTTTCTTGAGTTCGGGGGGTAGATTATGAAAAGGGAAGGTGTTGTACCCCAAAATTTGCCTTCCAATTTTTCAAGAAAGATGCTTACCCTAGGGTTTCTCTTACACTCGATTGGCTCAAAAGTCGACCATACAGATTCTCTTCCTAGACGACCAATCGATAATTAGGGTTTGGGATTTCTCAGAGATAATTGAGTCTTCAAAACGTCAAATGTTCTTAAAGAAACAATTTGGTGAAGTTTGTTAATTCTACAAGACTGGCAAATGTTCTTAAAACATGTTTGATAGATAATGAAGTCCTGTTTGAATCAAGAGTGACATGCGAACTCATTTTGATTACCAGTTAGCTATTGGACAAGAATTGGAGATTAATACTTTTGACCATAAGTCTTTGAAGTTAAGTTAATCAAGTGGAATTAAAATTCTTAAACATTTATTTTGTTTTAGAAGTTTAATTGGAGTACGAAGTGTTTTGTTTTGCTTGATCATCTTTGGTGATTGCTTGAAATACAAGTTACCCAAAATAAGGTGTTTTACTCAAAGCATTAAAATAAGAATTTCAAAATTCAAAGTTGATATTGGTACAATATTTTCATTTCACACAAAGTTTATTCAAAGGCATTATATTTAATTACATTACAAGTTTGAAGTTACAAAAATTGTCTTGTCTACAAATGCAATAAATTACAAAGATCTGTTTACAAAAAAGAAGAGAGAAATTTTATTTCTTCAAAGTCTTCATCTTCAAGCAACCACTCCAATCTTCGCTTGCCATCCATGCCTCATGTTCATAAAAAAAAGGGAGAAGTTTGTTAGCAACTTAAACATCAATAAATGAACAAAAAAATACAAAGTATTATAATTCATCATTAGGGTGGTTTTTGTTGAATCAGAAACGAAGGGTTTTGTGTTCTAAAGCCTCAAACAATTTTATTTTTATCATAGGCCAAGTTCCTATTGCAAATATCAAAAGAATTGGTTCACAATACAAAAAAAGTGCAGATAGAATTTCAAGCTCAACAAATTTCAACCCAAGATGAACAAAAGGCCTCATACAATTCTTGTTTAATCATTGGCCTGAGAAATTTTTGGTTTGCAAATCCCAATGTACAAGCTTGGTTCACAAACAAAGAAAACAAGCTGCATAACAGGCATAACAGGGCAAGCTGCAGCAGCAAAATAAGATGCATAACAGGGCAAGCTGTAGCAGCAAAACAGGCTGCATAACAGCACAAGCTGTCCATCAAAGCCAACCAAAGAAACCTACAACAAACAGCATAACAGGGCAGCCAAACTGCATAACAGGGAAGGAAAACAAAGCAAACTGTAACTGCATAACAGGGCAGGCAAACAAAGCAAACTGTAGCAGGAAAATAGGGCACAACAGGCAATAGGTTGTAGCAGGTAGCAAGTAACAACAAATGCTGCAAACTGCCAAGACAAAAAAACCTTTGCAAAAATCTAAAGAGGAACAAAATATCAAGAATTCAGGAAAGGAGGTTTTTGTATTCAAAAGTATTCCAACCATACTTTCAGCCCATTAGAAAAAGATATAAATCAAGAAATTCAAGCCCAATAGAGGCCTCAAAACAGTGTCCTATCATTGGCCTAAAGAGATGTTTGCAAATCACAAGTTTTGGTTCACAAACAGATGAAAGAGGAAATCAGAAAATCCAGTACAATCAATAATCAAAGAGCCTCAAAATTGGTAAAATCATGTCATAGGCCTAGAGCATTTCACTACAAATCTCAAAACAAAATTGTTTGGTTCATAGCAAAAGTCCACAAGCAACAAAGTATAAAAGTCACCAGCAATACCGAAGCAACAAGCAACTGGTACAAAAGTACAACAAAAGCAGCCAGCAAAAGTCATCATTTGACATATCAATAAAGAAGGAAATCTCCTAAAAAGTTCATCATAGTACAAGAGCTATTAAAACACAGTTGTAAAAGCATCGCAAAAGCCAAGTACAAAATCAAAAGTCAGCAAGCAAAGTCAGAGGCAGCATAACAAGGTACAATAAAGTTGACTTGTTGAAAATCAGCAAAAAGTGACAAATCCAAACTGTGGTTATCTCTCTTAAGTCAAACTTTAACAGAAAACAAGCAAGCAGACTCATGGTATAAAAAGAGAAACCCTGAGTTTACAAAAGTAGGGATTTAATGGGTTCATGCAGATACAGAACCAACACAAACCATTTCCCATTCTCTCTTCATCATCAAAAATATATGAGACAGAAACAAAAATCACAGCAAGCCAACAAAAACCATTTCCCAAAACTCTTCATCATCAAAAATATACAAGGAAACACAAATCACAGTAAGCCAACAAAAACCATTTCCCAAAACTCATCATCATCAAAAATATACGAGAGAGAAACACAAGTCGCATGCAAATAACAATAGAACCCTAAAACAGTTTATCATCATTATTTTCCAGAAAACCAAACCCTTCAGAAAAACAGAGAGAGAAGTAGAGGAAAGATTTCACCCAAATGTTGAGAGATCCTTGCGATAAGAACCGTTAGGGTTCGGATTTTCCCCCCTTTTAGTTCTATGCGAAACTAAGCGGAATCGGCAAAATCAAGCTTGAGATTAGTAACAGAGAAGACGGGAGGAAGAAATTGACGTAAAAAAAATTGGATTTGGGACACCGCCGCTGTCGCCGCTGCCGTGAGGCGATTTTTGGTACGGCGGCATCCTCTTCTCTGATGAGAGCTTCAGAGGACGAGAGAGAGCAGGTGAGAGAGGATTTATGAACAAATGAGGTCACATTTTAGTTTGTTCATTTAAAGCTTCTGGGCCAAAGCCCAATCCCTCAAACCAACGCAGGCCTCAACCCCCTCCATTCACGTCTACACCCCCCATCTCTTAAAAAATTTTGAATGTTTTTTTTTATATTTTAACCATAAGGCTTTGGGCTTGAAACCCAAACGAAATTCTTTTTTTTTTCTTTCTGTAAACACTCTTTCTATATTTTAAACCCCCTTGAGTTATTTTATTTATTTTTTCCTTTCTTCTAGTTATTATTATTAATATTATTACAATAATATTTTATTAATAAAATCTCAAAAAAATATTTTGTTTATTTACTTATATTAAATATATTCATATTTATTTCTTTTAGACTAAAAGACCAAAATATTTTCATTTTTCTTTTCTAAAATTAATTAAATAATTAGATTTAGATTTCTTCTTATTATTTATTTAGAAATTTGTTTTCTTTAAATTAATTTCTTTTACCAACTTAATCTTAATTTTCGTATTTAATTATTTTTTTAAATTAATTAGGTCAAAACAAAAATCCATTCTTTATCCATTCATACTTGTACATTATATTCATTTCACTTCTTGTACATTATGTTTACATTGTTTTTGTACATTCGATATGGTTGTAATAGAAAATTAGGGTTTTAATTTCTTGCAATTCTCCATTTGTAATTTGTACACCCCATCCCTAAAATATGTAATAGCGTAGTAACTTTAAATTTCGCAATTTATCGCTTTTATATAATATGCTAGTAATTAGGGTTTGTATGGGAAGATAAAAGCAATCAAATAGAAAACCCTAATTCAAGACAAAAACAAGCATGAAAATGACACACTTGCACACAAGCACCCCTAGGGTTATCCCACTTGGTTGCCTTACAAAAATGGCCATATTACGCATGTAAGGTATCATAGCAAAAAGAAACAAATACAAGATCATAGTCCCTCGTTGACGCTATTCAAAGTTGCCTTATAAAATGATCTTAGTCCCTCAAAAGAATGCTAAGATACTTTGCAACATTTCTAATCATGGCTATATGATGAGTCACGCCCGTCCCGTTTACATCCAAAGATAGGGTCGCTTACCAAATCAATGGTAAGACAACAATGTAAAAGGAATAGAAAATGAACAAGAAAGACATTTGAGTAGGTAGATTGCTCCTAATTACTTGCTCCATTTCAAAACAAACATCCTTGCTATTGTCAAAACACACCTACACTTTCAAAACACCTTTCAAAAGATCAACATCTTTGTATACATTCTTACGAACGAGAATCATTACAAAGATTGCCTAAGCAATGACCTCTTTACAAAATACTTTCAAAAAACCACACAAAGCACAATTTCAAACAAAAGAAAGTGATCTAGCAAGTAACTAAGAGCCCATGGAAAACCATGAATGAAAAGGGTGCTAATACCTTCCCTTTTCATAATCTACCCCCTGAACTCAAAAAACAATCTCAAAGGTCTTTCCTGTGCTTTTTCACCTTTCCTTTTGGATAAAAGAAAAGTTGGTGACGACTCTTGCTAACCGCAACATTTGCGATCAAACGCAAAACCCTCAAGTCAGTTCTCCCACCGCATCACAGAACTGGCGACTCTGCTGGGGATAATTCTAAAAGTAGGGTTACCTTAGGGATTATATCACATTTATTTGCTTACATTGTTTGATTTGAATGCTTTATATTATGGTTCTTTGTTTGGGTTTGAATCCTCTAAACGGATTTGGGATACATTATAGGTAAGTAGAAATACGTTTTGGAAACTATGCGGGGTATATTGATATGGTCTAAAAAATAGCTACGTTAGTGCGACATATTTATGGGTACCGGTAGCCTTTGAGTTAATCAAAGAGAATACGGGGCCTCTGAGTGATGTCATAAAGCACTAATGAACTTTTAGAACCTTTACTTGACCAACTTGGCCTTTAGGATGTAGTGAGATGACCGGTTTTGGTGCAGTCCGAAGATCGTAGATACTCGATACTACACTCATTGAGGTTTGGTTTCTTGGGATATTTCGGTTGCCATTAAAGAGGCTTGTGCTGAAACAATGACCAAGGAAACAATCCAGTGATATTGAACTCCTTAGAACCCAGTTACTATTACTAGGACATGTTTAAGTCAACTAAACTTCAAGAGGGTACTTACCTATAAAACTCCATGCAAGCCTAAACCTAAGGACTTGTCTGCTTTTGTGTGTATATGATTATTTGTGTAAACTTGCTTACTTTGCATACTTATTCATAACATCATGACATCATACCATAGCATTTTCAATAACATTGAACTGTAGCATTTCAAGGATCTCAAGGGTTTTTTCATGCAGGGTCACATTGAACCAGACGTCTATCAAGGGGCAAGAGGATTTACTTTCCTCTAACCAAGCACCGTAAAATATCAAGTACAACAACTTGAGTCAAGGGCTATGACCCACTTGATATGGTGAGCATGACTCTCGTAGGAGGACTCTCAACGATACAAAGTTCTTTATCAAAGCTGCAAAATTCAACTTCTGACATTTTCTTGTTTACCCCGTGAGATCCTTGAAAACATTTGCATGTCATACACATAATTGCATAACAGGTAGTCTCTAGTACCGGTCTCTCATGTTCTCGCTGTTTATTTCAGCAATGGCTCTCCAAAAAGACAACTGAGATCTTCAAACTCAAGAGGCTCAATTTAGGGAAATGTTCCTTAACCTATCCAAGGGACGGGAAGAATTGAAAGCACTCCTCGCTAAGAATCTGACCAAGAAACATCTTGATAACAACAAGGATGACCAGGTTGAACGACTGCAAGTTGAGATGGAAGCAATGAGAATCCAAATGCTAGGCCAGATGGCTCTCATCCAAAACTTGGCTCAATGACAAGAGGAGCTAAGGACCCTCGTCAACAAACTCCGTCAAGACAGATGTAACCAAGTGGGGCAAATAGATAGAAGTAAGGGTTAAATCATCATCCAGCCACCCACAAGACAAGAAGCTGTTTCAAGGGAAAATAGACCATTCCAAATTGCCGCCACGTTACAGGTCCAACAAAGGCCTCGTCAACATCAACCGGAAACTCGACAAAGGCAAAAAGAACCCAAAAGACAGTTTACTAACGTCAACATGCCACTGTTTCAAGCTTTGCAACATATGTTAAAAATGGATCTGATTACACCAATAAGACCTCGTCCAAATCCAAAAATTATGCTCCCAGTTACAATCCTGATGCCAGGTGTGCCTATCATTCCAATGTTCCTGGACATGATACAAACAATTGTTGGGCGTTGAAGTACAAGATTCAAAACTTGATTGACAAAGGAGCATTGGAGTTCACACAAGACGGTCAATTGGAGATTTTTTCTATCACCCCTCAAAGGCTCACCACTTAAAGTGACAAGTCCAGACAAAGAGGCTTCTATTCAGTGGAATTTTCAATTGTAATCTCTTTTGTTGCTCAGACAATTATCTATTAATGTCAAACTCTGTTTCATTAATGCGTTGCATATGTTTGTCTTGAATCCACCCATTCGTTTTCACTATATTTAAACTATTCTTTTTACTCTCTTTATGACATTTAACTCTTGCAAAAAGTTACAAGCCTTTAGAGGGAGAATGACGAAAACAATGCCATAAATTTCATACAGTATGCTTTTGAACAGACTTTGCTAATGATGTACTGGAATTCTTTCAAATCCTAAACACTGGAGTTATAAGGAAGATAATCCCTAGTCAACCCCTTCGAGCCAAAGAAGTAGAATTTTTCCTTCTTTTACAAATTGAAACCTTTAATCAAAACCTGAGGCAGGGTAGTCTCTCAGTTAATTCAAATACGCGTTCAAATCTCAAACTCTCATCTCATAATACAACGAGTGACGTCAAAAACATTCCTCTGAAATCAAAAGACAGTGATGGTTCCCTACCAAATAGGCAGTCATTATCTCTCAAAAAAGGAAAAGCCCACTAATTCAAAGAAGACTTACGGGGCATCCCGCTGACCGTAATCTTAAAACAGGAACAATCAGGCAAAAATTAGGGATAACAAATCAAAAGAAAGAGGTCTCTATGAATCCTCAACAAAACAATTTGTGTTACGAAAAATGATTGCCTTCCGAAAAACCTAACTTGTCTGAACCATCACTTAAAACATCATTCCAGACTCAATTGGAGTTCAAACGCACAATTAACTGAGTTTAGGATCGTAGAACATCACGAAGAGCGGGTGGGTATAAATATATTTCGAGCCTTTATCCTTTGTTTCTTTAAACTGTGAACCATGCCACGTTACAACCCTTCGAAAGTCTTAATTGAAGCATAGTTTAGTTTGAAAGTATACTGTTACCAAAGGTATCCTGACTCATGTAGGGCTTTACTCTAATATCTTGAGTTGAATTTTTCTTACAAATTTTTTTACTTGCTAAAACGCATTTTCAAAATTTTTGAAACAAACATAAAATTTTATTTACTTGAATATCACCGTTTGCATATGTTGATTTGTTTGACAATGAAGAAATTCACACAACGACTACCCAGTAAACAAAAGCTCTCAGTAAAAAAAATCACTTCAATTGGAAAGACACTTCCAAAGACAAATCTCTCATGATCAAGAGGCACGGCATGACCTTTGTCCAACACGTCTGGTGTGACACCCCAAATTTATTCAAGTGTTAAATAATTAGGAATTTAATTATTAAATTAATTAAAGGCTTAATTAATAATATTTTGGATTAAATGGATGAATTAATTATGGAATTAAAAAGGAAGACCGGGGGGTGTAAGGTTGAATTAGAGGTGTGTGAAGTAAAAGGCTCTACTAAATAATAACTAATTTATTTCTATTATTTGGAAAATAATAAAAGGAATATAAAAAGAAGGATAAAAAGGAAAAGAAAGAAAAAGAAGGTTATTTGGAAAGAAGCCATTGTACGTGAAATTGGAGAAGAGAAGAGAAAAGAGGAAAAAGCCAAACACCGTGAATTCGAAGGATCATCGCGAGGTAAGGGGTGATTTCAATTATTTAATATGCCTTATAGATTTTGAGATCAATAGAATTGATTAAGCATGTTAGGAATCTCGATTTTGGAATTCTAGGTTTGTAGGATTATCCCTAATTGTGTCAGAGTATAGGAATTGGAACCATTAATGTGATGAATAATTAATAGGAATGATGGAAACATGATTTATGATGTTGTATTGATGTGTATTGGTTGCATTTTGGTGTTCCTAATGTTATAATTCGTATGGGTATGAATTGGATGGGATTGAGATACATAATGCTGTCAAAATAGCAGTTTTTGACTCTACAGGTCGTGGGAACCGGGTTCCACTGTGAAAATTTACAAAAACTTGCAAAAACGCACGTAGGAACCAGTTCCTGTATAGGTAGGAACCGGGTTCCCATACAATTTCCATAAAGCGTGATTTTGAAAAATACTAAACTTTGAAAATTCATAACTTTCAAACCGTAAGTCCGATTTGAGTGTCGTTTTCGGCAGTATTTCTTAAATTAAAAATACTATCTTATGAAATAAGAAAAATATTATTTTATGAAAATTATTTTAAAAAGAGACGAATTCCCGATTTTTGTAAACTTTGGTATTTTGAGAACGATGTAGAATTGTTTGTAAATTGTTCTGATTTGGTGAATGAGAACTGATACTTATGTGTTGTGCCTGCTATCCATTATGATTGAGATGGGATATATTGGTTTTGGCATTATTTGGAATTATGTTGTGATCATATTCTGTTGATTTGATGTTGACATTCCGATTATGCGGTTTGTTATTATGTGCATATTTGGTGTATATGCAATGGTGTATCCATGATAATTGATTGTATCAGGTCCTTGTGGATGAAGTGCATGTTTATGCTGTTTGATGTGTGTATGATACTTAATGATATCATGTTTCTTTTGGTTTACGTTCAGTTATGATAAATTGATGTATTTCATAGACTGATTTGATGTTGCATGCTGGTGATGTGCATGCATATGCATTGTTTTGGTGAAGTTAATTCCCATTGTGTGGAATTTGACTTGTATTGCCGTTAACCGATACCCGGGTGATGATGGGTGGTTAGGCTGGATTCGTGTCTGGGTGTTTATGGATGAATCGATGATTGCTTCGGCTGGATTCGTGTCTGGTGTTTATGGACGAATCGATGGTTACTATATCCGGTTGATGATGGATCAGTGTTGGGTGACTTGGTCACGTGATATGGTACCACATGCATTGTGTCTGCATTTGTGTTTGCATGGAATTGTAACATGTTAGGATGTCTTCCAGTGTTACAATTCTTTGGTTGGTTATTGATTTGTGCATAAGGACTGGTATGATTGAAATTGTGTGTTGAATATGGATTTATGCTAAAATGGGTGAAATAATATGCTTGTGATATAATGTTGATTGAGAGGCTTATAATGCATGTTAATTATGAGAAATATCACCCTTACTTTAATGATTTCAGATTAAAGTTAGCAGCTCAGGAGTTGGTGAGGATGGCTCTAGAGCTATGTTACTTTAAGTTTGCGTGTCAGTGTCGTGCTCTGATAGGTTGTAACACTGGGGGAAACGTTTGAATAATGAGTTTTATTTTATACTCTATTGTTTAATTTATGTTGGGAATACTTATGAAGTGAAGTTATTTCGGTTTTGAGACATTTCCGCGGTGTAGAATATGATATTGATTTGAATATTTATCTTAATAATTCCTCCAGTAAAGCATGATAACTGTAGATTTGAGGTTTTTATATTTATCCTGAATTGTGACATCCCTGTTTTCCATGTTACTCTTATTTAATTAATATATTCGCGGGTTATTTAGAAGGGGTGTTACAATAGTGGTATCAGAGCAGGTCGGTCTATCAGCCAGGTTGTTTATGTGTTTACTCCCTTTTGGTATACGACATGTGTGTGAAACACTGTCGGTACTTGATTGTTTCCTTTTCGTTGTCTGCAGAGGTACGTGTGAAATAAGTGGGGGAGAAGTTTCTTCTCTGAAGTTTTGTGCAAGAGGTGGTTCAGTATACCGCCGATTGTAAGTTGTAAGTATTGTCGAGCAGTTGATGCTTCAAGCATGGTTATGTTTAAGTAACTTGAAGGGTAAGATTGAAGATGTTGTTGTGGTTTGGTAACGATGGTTGATGCCACCTCATGATTGTTGACTATCTATTGACAAATTGAGGAACTGATCACCCTTAATCTCTTGTTGATAGTAGTCGGGATCGCGTTGGATGGGATGTACTTATTGTGCTAGCTTTACAGTGTGTGAAATTAGTTGAGTCGGCAAGAAGAGAAGCGTTATGGTTTACGTAACGAGAGATTTAGATCTCGGCGAGAGCAAGAAAAAGGCATGTGACCTATTGGATGTAATTTTTTTATGAAGTGTTCCGTGATGAAGTAAGTGGAACGGTGTGAGAGTGCAAGGTGAAGTCTTAATGGGTTTTGTTACTAGAACTAGTTCGAATTCGAGGATGCCTATAAGAGGTCTTCTTCTAGATTGAGAAAGTTGAAGAGTCAACTTGAGAATTTGTTTGAGAAGAAGTTTATTCGTCCGAGTGTTTCGCCGTGGAGTGCTCCGGTGTTGTTGGTTAAGAAGAAAGAAGGTTCAATGAGATTATGTGTTGATTACAGACAGCTGAATAAAGTTACAATCAAGAATCAGTATCCTTTGCCGAGGATCGATGATTTGATGGATCAACTAGTTGGAGCTTGTGTATTTAGTAAGATTGATCTGAGATCTGGATATCATCAGATTCGTGTTAAGTCGGAAGATATTCAGAAAACTGCATTTAGAACGAGGTATGGATATTACGAGTATTCTGTTATGTCGTTTGGAGTTACTAATGCACCTGGTGTTTTCATGGAGTATATGAACAGGATATTTCATCCGTATCTTGATAAGTTTGTGGTGGTGTTCATTGATGATATTCTAATTTATTTGAAGAGCGATGAAGAGCATGCAGAACATCTCAGAGTTGTGTTGGAATTGTTGAAAGAGAAGAAGCTTTATGCGAAGTTGTCCAAGTGTGAATTCTGGTTAAGTGAAGTAAGTTTTCTTGGCCATGTAATTTCCAAGAATGGAATTGTTGTGGATCCTACGAAGGTAGAAGCAGTATCTCAGTGGGAAGCGCCGAAGAATGCTTCTGAGATCCGTAGTTTTCTGGGTCTTGCAGGTTATTACAGGAAGTTTATAGAAGGATTTTCCAAATTACCGTTACCGTTGACTAAGTTGACCAGGAAGGGTCAGATGTTTGTTTGGGATGTTGAATGTGAGAAAGGATTTCAAGAGCTGAAGAGGAGGTTGACAAGTGCTCCGATCTTGATTTTGCCAAATCCGACTAAGTCTTTTGTTGTGTATTGTGACGCATCATTAATGGGATTAAGTGGTGTGTTGATGCAAGATAAGCAGGTGGTGGCTTATGCTTCGAGACAATTGAAAGTACATGAAAGGAATTATCCGACTCATGATTTGAAGTTGGCAGCTGTTGTGTTTGTTTTGAAGTTATGGAGGCATTATTTATATGGTTCTCAGTTTGAGGTGTTCAGTCATCACAAAAGTCTGAGGTATCTCTTTGATCAGAAAGAGTTGAATATGAGGCATATGAGATAGTTTGAATTTCTAAAGGATTATGATTTCGGTTTGAATTACCATCCTGGTAAGGCAAACGTTGTTGCGGATGCCTTGAGTAGGAAGTCCTTGCATATGTCGATGTTAATGGTCCGTGAGTTAGATTTGGTTGAGCAGTTCAGAGATTTAAGTTTGGTATGTGAAACTACTCCGAATAGTGTGAAATTGGGTATGTTGAAACTGACTAGTGGTATTCTGGAAGAAATTCGGAATGGACAGAAGTCCGATGTTGGGTTAGTTGATAAATTGACATTGATCAACCAAGGTCAAGGAGGCGAGTTCCAGATTGATGAGAATGGTGTTATGAAATTTGGTAATAGGGTGTGTGTTTCGGATGTTGTAGAGATTAGGAAGAGTATTTTGGAAGAAGGACATCGTAGTGGATTGAGTATTCATCCTGGTGCTACTAAAATGTACCATGATTTGAAGAAGTTGTTTTGGTGGCCGGGAATGAAAAGGGAAATTGATGAGTTTGTGTATGCTTGTTTGGTTTGTCAGAAGTCGAAGATTGAGCATCAGAAATCGTCAGGATTGATGGAACCATTGTTTGTTCCGGAATGGAAATGGGATGGAATCTCTATGGATTTTGTGTCTGGTTTGCCAAGGACATCGAAGAATTGTGATTCTACCTGGGTTATTGTTGATCGGTTGACGAAATCTGCTCACTTTATTCCGATAAGAATGGATTATCCGATGGAAAGGTTGGCAGAATTGTATGTTGAGAAGATTGTGAGTTTTCACGGTATTCCTTCTAGTATTGTGTCGGATCGAGGTCCGAGGTTTACATCTAAATTCTGGACGGGATTGCAAGAAGCTTTGGGTACTAAGTTGCGTTTGAGTTCCGCTTATCATCCACAAACAGATGGTCAGACGGAGAGAACGATTCAGTCGTTGGAAGATTTGTTAAGAGCTTGTGTGTTGGAGAAAGGTGGAGCTTGGGATAGTTATCTACCATTGATTGAGTTTACCTACAACAATAGTTTTCATTCGAGCATTGGTATGGCTCCGTTTGAGGCATTGTATGGTAGGAGGTGTCGGACACCGTTGTGTTGGTATGAATCTGGAGAGAGTGCTGTGATTGGACCGGAAATTGTCCAACAGACTTCGGAAAAGATTAAGATGATTCAGGAGAAGATGAGGACTTCTCAGAGTCTTCAGAAAAGTTATCACGATAAGAGGAGGAAAGATCTTGAGTTTAGCGAAGGAGAACATGTTTTTATGCGAGTTACTCCGATGACTGGTATTGGTCGAGCTTTGAAGTCAAAGAAGTTGACTCCACATTTTATTGGTCCGTTTCAGATTACCAAGAGAGTTGGGAAAGTTGCTTATCAGATTGCTTTGCCGCCGTCACTTGCAAATTTGCATGATGTTTTTCATGTATCTCAGCTAAGGAAGTACATTGTTGATCCGTCTCATGAGATTCGGGTAGACGATATACAGGTACGAGAGAATTTGATTGTGGAAGCGGTAACTGCGAGAATTGAGGATCGGAAGTTGAAACAGTTGCGAGGCAAGGAGATCGTGTTGGTAAGAGTGGTTTGGGGAGGACCAGCAGATGGAAATGTCACTTGGGAGCTGGAGAGCCAGATGAAGGACTCGTATCCCGAACTGTTCGTCTAAGGTATGTTTTCGAGGACGAAAACTCTTTTAGTTGGGGAGAGTTGTGACACCCCAAATTTATTCAAGTGTTAAATAATTAGGAATTTAATTATTAAATTAATTATTAAATTAATTAAAGGCTTAATTAATAATATTTTGGATTAAATGGATGAATTAATTATGGAATTAAAAAGGAAGACCGGGGGGTGTAAGGTTGAATTAGAGGTGTGTGAAGTAAAAGGCTCTACTAAATAATAACTAATTTATTTCTATTATTTGGAAAATAATAAAAGGAATATAAAAAGAAGGATAAAAAGGAAAAGAAAGAAAAAGAAGGTTATTTGGAAAGAAGCCATTGTACGTGAACTTGGAGAAGAGAAGAGAAAAGAGGAAAAAGCCAAACGCCGTGAATTCGAAGGATCATCACGAGGTAAGGGGTGATTTCAATTATTTTAAAAAGAGTCGAATTCCCAATTTTTGTAAACTTTGGTATTTTGAGAACGATGTAGAATTGTTTGTAAATTGTTCTGATTTGGTGAATGAGAACTGATACTTATGTGTTGTGCCTGCTATCCATTATGATTGAGATGTGATATATTGGTTTTGGCATTATTTGGAATTATGTTGTGATCATATTCCATTGATTTGATGTTGACTTTCCGATTATGCGGTTTGTTATTATGTGCATATTTGGTTATATGCAATGGTGTATCCATGATAATTGATTGTATCAGGTCCTTGTGGATGAAGTGCATGTTTATGTTGTTTGATGTGTGTATGATAAATAATGATATCATGTTTCTTTTGGTTTTGGTTCAGTTATGATAAATTGATGTATTTCATAGACTGATTTGATGTTGCATGCTGGTGATGTGCATGCATATGCATTGTTTTGGTGAAGTTAATTCCCATTGTGTGGAATTTGACTTGTATTGCCGTTAACCGATACCCGGGTGATGATGGGTGGTTAGGCTGGATTCGTGTACGGGTGTTTATGGACGAATCGATGATTGCTTCGGCTGGATTCGTGTCCGGTGTTTATGGACGAATCGATGGTTACTGTATCCGGTTGATGATGGATCAGTGTTGGGTGACTTGGTCACGTGATTGGTACCACATGCATTGTGTCTGCATTTGTGTTTTCATGGAATTGTAACATGTTAGGATGTCTTCCAGTGTTACAATTCTTTGGTTGGTTATTGATTTGTGCATAAGGACTGGTATGATTGAAATTGTGTGTTGAATCTGGATTTATGCTAAAATGGGTGAAATAATATGCTTGTGATATAATGTTGATTGAGAGGCTTATAATGCATGTTAATTATGAGAAATCTCACCCTTACTTTAATGATTTCAGATTAAAGTTAGCAGCTCAGGAGTTGGTGAGGATGGCTCTAGAGCTATGTTACTTTAAGTCCGCGTGTCAGTGTTGTGCTCTGATAGGTTGTAACACTGGGGGAAACGTTTGAATGATGAGTTTTATTTTATACTCTATTGTTTAATTTATGTTGGGAATACTTATGAAGTGAAGTTATTCCGGTTTTGAGACATTTCCGCTGTGTAGAACATGATATTGATTTGAATATTTATCTTAATAATTCCTCCAGTAAAGCATGATAACTGTAGATTTGAGGTTTTTATATTTATCCTGAATTGTGACATCCCTGTTTTCCATGTCACTCTGATTTAATAAATATATTCGCAGGTTATTTAGAAGGGGTGTTACATTTGGGGCAGTCAAGTCGAGATTCAAAGAATCTCTCAAAAAATTAATGAATAACCAGGGGAAAATCTCCATATGTATCACTCAAGGGGCAATGTTACGTATATCAGGGGTTTGAACAAAATCCACTTTGAAGACTTTCGGTACCATCAAATTATTTTTCTGTGCCAATAGTATCAGATGGTGTCAGTATCATGTCTTCAGATCCTTCCATGACAGTTCTTAGAAATTTCTAAGACTTAACCAAAGATCTTGGGCACCACCATTTCGTTTGTCTGTGCCAATAGTATCAGATGGTGTGAGTATCATGTCTTCAGATCCTTCCATGACAATTCTTAGAAATTTCTGAGACTTTACCAAAAGATGTTGGGTATCACTAATTCGTTCGTACCAATAGTATCATATGGTGTCAGTATCACGTTTTCAGATCCTTCCATGACAGTTCTTAGAATTTTCTGGGACTTGACCAGAGATCTTGGGTATCACCAATTCTTTCGTTTGTGCCAAGTAGTATCAGATGGTGTCAGTATCATGTCTTCAGCTTCTTTCACAACAGTCTTAGAAAAATATCTCTAGGAAGTTCAGGGCTACCAAAAATATGATCAAAATATCAAGCGTCGAGGTACATCAGATTAACTCTAAGGGGCAAACAGACTCCCACATAAAGGGTCATGTGCGACCAAACATTTTCTGGCATTTACTACTAGGGGCAGTGATAAATCTCCCCAAAATCTTTCTCATAGATTGAACCCCAGCCAGAGTTGCAATCTCTGAAAATTCTTCACCAGCCGAGTCGATCTCAAGAACCCTCAAGAACTTTCCTCAATGAAAAATACACTTCTCCAACAGACCGACAACAGGGTTTATTTCCCCAACAAACTACAGATCCCCCGCAGTTTGCAGTTTAACCCCCAGTGGAACGAAGCTTCCAGTTATCAATCCCCAGTAGAAATCATCAAAATTCTCAAGATTCCCCAACAGGATTTTACAGGCAGTACACGGTATTTCCCTTACAACAGAGTTTATTTCTCTAAAAGGAGATTCATCAACACTTCAACTTCACAACATGAAGACTTACACTCCATATCCTCATCCATAATTAAGGATTTATTTTCCCCAATCCAACAAAAGCGCAGCAGATCAGATCACATACACATACATCGCATTCATATATCATAAACATTGATAAACACGAATGCATACAACATAATCCCATTATGCATACATTTCAAGTATCATGACTTGGCATTTTAGTTAACATTTTACCCTTTTCAGGATAAGATTAACAGCTACCATTAACAATGTTCAACCTTTTGATACAGTTCAGATACACTCAAGATACGGATGCCATCCTGATACTCATTCAGATTCAACCTTTTGATACAATTCAGATACGCTCCAGATACGGATGCCATACTGATACTCATTCTGATTCAACCTTTTGATACAGTTCAGATACGCTCCAGATACGGATGCCATCCTGATACTCATTTAGATTCAACCTTTTAATACAGTTCAGATACACTCTAGATACGGATGCCATCCTGATACTCATTCAGATTCAACCTTTTGATACAGTTCAAATACGCTCCAGATACGATGCCATCCTGATACTCATTCAGATTCAGATTTCAGATACAGTTCAGATACGCTCCAGATACGGATGCCATCCTGATACTCATTCAGATTTGACCTTTTGATATAGTTCAGATACACTCCAAATACAGATGCCATCTTGATACTCATTCAGATTCAGATTTCAAATACAGTTCAGATACGCTCCAGATACGGATGCCATCTTGATACTCATTCAGATTCAGATTTCAGATACAGTTCAGATACACTCCAGATATGGATGCCATCCTGATACTCATTTATATTTAGATTTCAGATACATATCAGATATGCTCCAGATACGGATGCCATCCTGATACTCATTCAGATTCAGCCTTTTGATACAGTTCAGATACACTCCAGATACGGATGCCATCCTGATACTCATTCATATTCAAATTTCAGATATAGTTCAGATACGCTCTAGATACGGATGCCATCCTGATACTCATTCAGATTCAGATTTCAGATACAGTTTAGATACGCTCTAGATATGGATGCCATCCTGATACTCATTCAGATTCAGATTTCAGATACAGTTCAGATACGCTCCAGATACGGATGCCATCTTGATACTCATTCAGATTCAACTTTCAGATACAATCCAGATACAAATTTCATTCCGGCTCTCATTCAGTACATATCTCATATACGAGTCAGACACAATTCAGTTTCGAATATTATTCTGTTGCTTATTTAAGATCTCTTCTGGTTCAGACAAATCTCTCAATTATAATTCTGATTCTTTCCTAGTAGGTTCTTTTTCTTTTTCAAATAAATCACTCCAATGGTTTATTCTGATTCATTCCCAATTGAAATCAAGGCCAGACTTAGTTCATTTTCTGTCAACAGTCACCTTTGGATGGCATCTGTAAGCTCATTTCCGAAAGTTATCCCTCAGTTCATTCAATGGCATCTTTAAGCCCATTCCCGATATAATAGATTCAAGGCATTACTTTGTACACCAGCAAGTGCAAATTTTTGGGCACTCTAGTGTTCAATCATCTTCCACTTTCAAGCTACGAACGGCAAGCATGCCAATCTCACTTTTCAAGTTCAAGAAGATTGAACAGGGGCTGTTGTTGTACCCCAAAATTTGCCTTCCAATTTTTCATGCAAGATGCTTACCCTAGGGTTTCTCTTACACTCAATTGGCTCAAAAGTCGACCAGACAGATTCTCTTCCTAGACGACCAATCGATAATTAGGTTTTGGGATTTCTCAAAGATAATTGAGTCTTCAAAACGTCAAATGTTCTTAAAGAAACAATTTGGTGAAGTTTGTTAATTCTACAAGAGTGACAAATGTTCTTAAAACATGTTTGATAGACAATGAAGTCCTATTTGAATCAAGAGTGACATGCGAACTCATTTTGATTACCAGTTAGCTATTGGACAAGAATTGAAGATTAAGACTTTTGACCATAAGTCTTTGAAGTTAAGTTAATCAAGTGGAATTAAAATTCTTAAACATTTATTTTGTTTTAGAAGTTTGATTGGAGTACGAAGTGTTTTGTTTTGCTTGATCATCTTTGGTGATTGCTTGAAATACAAGTTACTCAAAACAAGGTGTTTTACTCAAAGCATTCAAATAAGATTTTCAAAATTCAAAATTGAGATTGGTACAATATTTTCATTTCACACAAAGTTTATTCAGAGGCATTGTATTTCATTACATTACAAGTTTGAATTTACAAAAATTGTCGTGTCTACAAATGCAATAAACTACAAAGATCTGTTTACAAAAAAGAAGAGAGAAATTTTATTTCTTCAAAGTCTTCATCTTTAAGTAACCACTCAATTCTTCGCTTGCCATCCATGCCTCATGTTCATAAAAAAAAGTTAGAAGTTTGTTAGCAACTTAAACATCCAGAAATGAACAAAAAAATACAAAGTATTCTAATTCATCATTAGGGTGGTTTTTGTTGAATCAGAAAAGGAGGGTTTTGTGTTCTAAAGCCTCAAACAATTTCATTTTTATCATAGGCCAAGTTCCTATTGCAAATCTCAAAAAGAATTGGTATACAATAGACAAAATGTTCCGATAGAATTTCAAGCTCAACAGATTTCAGCCCAACATGAACAAAAGGCCTCATACAATTCTTATTTAATCATTGGCCTGAGAAATTTTTGGTTTGCAAATCACAAGGTACAAGCTTGGTTCACAAACAAAGCAAACAAGCTGCATAACAGGGCAAGCTGCAGCAGCAAAATAAGTTGCATAACAGGGCAAGCTGTAGCAGCAAAACAGGCTGCATAACAACACAAGCTGCCCATCAAAGCCAACCAAAGAAACCTGCAACAAACTGCATAACATGGCAAGCAAACTGCATAGCAGGGAAGGAAAACAAAGCAAACTGTAACTGCATAACAGGGCAGGTAAACAAAGCAAACTGTAGTAGGAAAACAGGGCACAGTAGGCAACAGGTTATAGCAGGTAGCAAGCAACAACAAATGTTGCAGACTGCCAAGACAAAAAAACCTGTGCAAAAATCTAAAATGGAACAAAATATCAAGAATTCAGGAAAGGAGGTTTTTGTATTCAAAAGTATTCCAACCATACTTTCAGCACATTAGCAAAATATTTCAAATCAAGAAATTCTAGCCCAATAGAGGCCTCAAAATAGTGTCCTATCATTGGCCTAAAGAGATGTTTGCAAATCACAAGTTTTTGTTCACAAACAGATGAAAGAAGAAATCAGAAAAACCAGCATAATCAATAATCAAAGAGCCTCAAAATTGGTAAAATCATGTCATAGGCCTAGAGTATTTCACTACAAATCTTAAAACAAAATTTTTTGGTTCATAGCAAAACTCCACAAGCAACAAAGTATAAAAGTCACCAGCAATACCAAAGCAACAGGCAACTGGTACAAAACTACAGCAAAAGCAGCCAGCAAAAGTCAGCATTTGACATATCAATAAAGAAGGAAAACTCAGAAAAATTTCATCATAGTACAAGAGCTGTTAAAACACAGCTGTAAAAGCATCCCAAAAGCCAAGTACAAAATCAAAAGTCAGCAAGCAAAGTCAGAGGCAGCATAGCAAGGTACAATAAAGTTGACTTGTTGATAATCAACAAAAAGTGACAAATCCAAACTGTAGTTATCTCTCTTAAATCAAACTTTTACAGAAAACAAGCAAGCAATCTCATGGTATAAAAAGAAAACCTTGAGTTTACAAAAGTAGGGATTTTTTGGGTTCATACAGATAAATAACCAATACAAACCATTTCCCATTCTCTCTTCATCATCAAAAATATACGAAACAGAAACACAAATCACATCAAGCCAACAAAAACCATTTCCCAAAACTCTTCATCATCAAAAATATACAAGGAAACACAAATCACAGCAAGCCAACAAAAACCATTTCCCAAAACTCATCATCATCAAAAATATACGAGACAAAAACACAAGTCGCATGCAAACAACAACAGAACCCTAAAACAATTTATCATCATCATTTTACAGAAAACCAAACCCTTCAGAAAAAACATAGAGAGAAGTAGAGGAAAGATCTCACCCAAATGTTGAGAGGTCCTCGCGATAAGAACCGTTAGGGTTCCGATTTTCCCCCCTTTTAGATCTATGTGAAACTAAGCGGAATCTCCAAAATCAAGCTTGAGATTAGTAACAGAGAAGACGGGAGGAAGAAATTGACGTAAAAAAATTGGATTTGGGACATCGCCGCCGTCGCGCCGCCGTGTGGCTATTTCTGGTGCGGCGACATCCTCTTTTCCGGCGAGAGCTTCAGAGGACGAGAGAGAGCATGTGAGAGAGAATTTGTGACCAAACGAGGTCACATTTTAGTTTGTTCATTTAAAGCTTCTGGGCCAAAGCCAACTCCCTCAAACCAACGCAGGCCTCAACCCCCTCCATTCCCGTCTACACCCCCCATCTCTTAAAAAATATTGAGAGTATTTTTTTTATATTTTGACCATAAGGCTTTGTGCTTGAAACCCAAATAAAATTCTTTTTTTTTTCTTTCTCTAAACACTCTTTCTATATTTTAAACCCCCTTGAGTTATTTTATTTATTTTTTTCCTTTCTTCTAGTCATTATTATTAATATTATTACAATTTATTTTTTGTTAATAAAATCTCAGAAAAATATTTTATTTATTTACTTATATTAAATATATTCATATTTATTTCTTTTAGACTAAAAGACCAAAATATTTTCATTTTCCTTTTCTAAAATAAATTAAATAATTAGATTTAGATTTCTTCTTATTATTTATTTAGAAATTTGTTTTCCTTAAATTAATTTCTTTTATCAACTTAATCTTAATTTTCTTATTTAATTATTTATTTTAAATTAATTAGGTCAAAACAAAAATCCATTCTTTATCCATTCATACTTGTACATTATATTCATTTCACTTCTTGTACATTATATTTACATTGTTTTTGTACATTCAATATGGTTGTAATAGATAATTAGGGTTTTAATTTCTTGAAATTCCCCATTTGTAATTTGTACACCCCGTCCCTAAAAGATGTAATAGCGTAGTAACTTTAAATTTCGCAATTTATCGCTTTTACATAATATGCTAGTAATTAGGGTTTGTATGGGAAGATAAAAGCAATCAAATAGAAAACCCTATTTCAAGACAAAAATAAGCATGAAAATGACACACTTGCACACAAGCACCCCTAGGCTTATCCCACTTGGTTGCCTTACAAAAATGGCCATATTACGCATGTAAGGTATCATAGCAAAAACAAACAAATACAAGATCATAGTCCCTCGATGACGCTATTCAAAGTTGCCTTATAAAATGATCTTAGTCCCTCAAAAGAATGCTAAGATACTTTTCAACATTTCTAATCATGGCTATATGATGACTCACGCCCGTCCCGTTTACATCCAAGGATAGGGTCGCTTACCAAATCAATGGTAAGACAACAATGTCAAAGGAAGAGAAAATGAACAAGAAAGACATTTGAGTAGGTAGATTGCTCCTAATTACTTGCTCCATTTCAAAACAAACATCCTTGCTATTGTCAAAACACACCTACACTTTCAAAACACCTTTCAAATCTTGAAAACATTTTCAAAAGATAAACATCTTTGTATACATTCTCACGAACGAGAATCATTAAAAAGATTGCCTAAGCAATGGAATCTTTACAAAATACTTTCAAAAAACCACACAAAGCACAATTTCAAACAAAATCAAGTGATCTAGCAAGTAACTAAGAGCCCATGGAAAACCATGGATGAAAAGGGTGCTAATACCTTCCCTTTTCATAAAAAACCCCCCCGAACTTAAAAAACAATCTCAAAGGTCTTTTTTGTGCTTTTTCACCTTTCCTTTTGGATAAAAGAAAACTCAGTGGTGACTCTTGCTAACTGCAACATTTGCGATCAAACGCAAAATCCTCAAGTCAGTTCTCCCACCGCATCACAGAAGGTGTTAGCACCCTTTTCATCCATAGTTATCTATGGGCTCTTATTTGCTTGCTAGATTATTGCTTTTGTTTGAAAGTGTGCTTTGTGGTGGGTTTTGAAAGTATTTTTGAAAATCGCCTTTGTTTAGGAAAACTTTGTAATGATTCTCGTCTATATAAGAATGTATACAAAGTGTTGGAATTTTGAAAATATTTCATGGAAAGTGTTAGTGCATTTGAAAAGACGTGTGTATTTTAAGATGAGCAAGCAACTAAGAACGTTTCTACCTACTTAAAAGTCTTTGTTCTTTTCCTCCTCCTTTAGATGTCGCTATTTTACCATTGATTGGTAAGAAGCTTTATCTTTGGATGTAAAGGGACGGGCGTGGGTCATCTTATAGTCATGATTGCAATGTTGTGAGATATTTTAGCTTTTCTCTTGAGGGACTAAGATTATTTGTAAGGCAACATTCGAAGCGTCATCGAGGGACTATGATCTTGTATTTTGATTGTTTTTGCTAAGACGTCTCATATGCATAACATGACCATTTTCATAAGGCAACAAGTGGAGTTAACCCTAGAGATACAAATGTTCAAGTGTGTGCATTTCATGCTTGGTTTATCTTGGATTAGTGTTCACTAATATTTATTTTAATCTTCCCATACAAATCCTAATTACTAGCATTTATATGAAAGCGATAAATTGCGGAAAGTAAATATTCTACGCTATTACAATCATTTGGGGAATGAGGTGTACAGATTTACAAATGGGGATTGCAAGAAATTAAAGTCCTAATTATCTATTACAACCATATTGAAATAATGTATAAGAATTGAAATGTAAAATATATTTGTTCTATTTTTTGGTTAAGAGAAGAAAATAAATTTGCTTAAGAAAATATTTTTCGTCTTTTTGTTTTAAAAGAACTAAAGCAAAGTGTATGAATATAAAGTATTTTTGGTGTTTTTGATTAAAGAAAATAGAAGTGATGATAAAAATAATAAGAGAAAAAAGAATCAGAGTTAGCGCATTGCTGAAAGGATAGAAATAAGGAGCAGAAGTTCTGAATCTGGTGCGCTACAAATCAGAAAGAAAATGTTAGCAGAAATGGGGAAGGCCAGAAGTTTTGGATCCAGACGAACTAAAGTTTTGGGGTTGCTGGGAACAAGGGAAAACCTAGATGTTTTGATTTTTTAAGGAAGCCTAGAAGTTCTAATGTTACTGGAAGGTTGGAAGTTCTGGTTGTTAAGAGAGTCTGGAAGTTCTAGTGTTATTGAAAGGTTGGAAGTTCTGGTTGTTGAGAGAGTCTAGAAGTTCTGATGCAGTTGGAAAGTTAGAAGTTCTGGTGGTTGAGCGAGCCTGGAAGTTCAAATGCAGCTGGAAACCTAGAAGTTCTAGTGTTACTGGCAAGCTAGAAGTTATGGTAATGGGTAGGTGAGGTGTCAATGCTGCTGGATGGGGATATCTAGAAATTCTAGTCCAGGGTCACTATTTTGACAAACAACTAAAGGGGGTTTACCTATAAGTTCTGGTCCAAGAATAAGTTTGACAAATAATGGGAAAAATGTCAAGAAATAAACATAAAAAGGTGTTTCTGGGGCTAGAACACAGGACCCTAACACTAATGTCTTATGCGCGCTCTCTACCACTGGGGTGGCTATACATCTGATATTAGAAGCAAAAATATAAACATATACTATAAAGTAAATTTTGATGATGAACTTCATCTTCTTCTTCGTGCCAACTAGAGTATCTGCAACTTAGTCATTTCTCAACAAAAATGGAAATTTCAGACATAGAAGTTATGGCAGAATTCATCATGGTTTCAGAAATACAAAGCATCAAAAATGTAATCCAGAAGCAAACATGAATTTTGCTAATCCTAATTCTGAAACCTAATTTCCTCAAGAAGTTCTGATATGAAATTCTCTTTACTTAGGCCATATAAATGAAATCTATAAATATGTAAAGAATCAGAGCCATGATATCTACACTGTATCTTTGAAAATGGAAGCCTAACAATGCCTAAGTAATGAGACAAAAATTAGAAGAAACTTACCTTGAAGCTGGAAATTGTTTTGTGAATTAGAGCCTGGTTCAGATTGCTGTAATGTTCTGGTAAGCTTCCTCAAGTTCTCAGAAAGCTAAAACAACTCTTAACTTGAGTTGTGAATGGTGAGAAAGTTATGGAGCAGTCAAGGTGCAAAGTTCTGGTTTTTATCAACAGAGAGTGGTGAAGACTGTTTTACAGTTTGAAAACAGAATTTGGGAAAGTTTCTATGTGTATACTAGAAACTGTATGGATGATTTGATCTGGGAACACACAAAAAGGATTAGATTTTGAATGCAGAAATCAGAAACTAGCAGGTTTCGTGTTTATGTTTGTAGTTTCAAGCTCTTAAGATTTTTCAGCAAGGTTTCAAGGCTTTTTTCAATGTTTTTCCCACCCTTTAACAATTTCAAATGAAGTTTAATTTATAGGCAAAAGATTTAGAAGCTTGGAGAAGTCAAGAGTACAGCCATCATGTATTATGGATAGTTGACTTGTTTTTGAAGCAAGTTTAGACAAGTATGGTTCAAAGAAAAATAGAGTGGTTAGCAGCTTTAGCCGCGCCTAATCTGAGTTTGTAGGCATGATTTATGAAGGAGTGCACTCAGAAGCAAAAGTAAAGTATGGGTCCAACATAAACTTATTACAAAAGCTTACTTTCCAAGGACAACAATGGTACTCATATGCCACACGTCGGAAAATCCTTTGGATAAAGACTCAAAAGTGGGTGTGAGCATTAAATGATGATGAGATTTAACAAGCAAGAAAGCCTATAACATGATATTGTGCAACAATCTTGAATCTGGATCAAAAGTTCAGCATAAACGTAACTTGGATTAAGAACAAATGTCCAACTTCTGATCTTTGAATCTCCCTGACCCAACATGATCTGAAGGAGTTCTCAGACTTTTCAGAAAGCTTATAAAATGCTTTGTGATCCCTCTTTGAATCATCTTTGCAAACTCTTATTGTACCTACGTGAAAAATGGCTCAGAATTCCTAACCAAATTCTGACTTGGAAATGCTCAGAATTTACTAAGTGTTTTAGTTTCATGGACGTGTCTTCAAAGATTTATAACTTGAAATCCCAGCAATTCTAGGGGAAACTCTATTCTGCAATTTTTTAGATCTCATTGAGATTTACAACTCTGGTGTCAAAAGTTCTTCATGAATCATCTTGCATTATGATGAAAATATGGCCAGAAGTTCTGAACTTATCATATTTTTTAACACTTAGAAAAATTTCTAAGTGTTTAGAATTTTGACTTTTTCCAAAGTAATTTTGACTTTTGATTTTCTTGATGAAACAAACTTCATATTCTAACATGTCTTTATGAAATATGATTCTTGAAACTTGATTTTGATCCAAAAGTCAAAGTTTGACTTTTCAGTGTGCATTTTAACCATTTTGCCCTTGTGCCAGTTCCAAACTTAAATAGATATATCAGTGCTGAAAACTTGAGTCATGGAAAATCTTGTAGGAAAATCTTGAGAAATGAGAGGGAAAATTTTAGGGTATAACAACGTGTCAAGAAGCGTGTTTGACCATGCATGTGCAAGTATTAGGACTGGTTCTTTTTAGAAGAAACGGTCCAAAGTAATTAAATGCGTTCAAAGTTATTTTGGACGATGCACATAGATTTAGGTGACAGTTTTCCCCTCAATTAACATTATCTTTGATCAAAGGATTATATTTTCCAAGATCGTTAATTCCTAAGAAATTGCTAAGCTATTTATAGAGGTTTCTCCTATCCTCTATCACCATGTGAGTGTTTGATATCTTTCGTCATCACTATGGGTTTTGTTCGGGTATGGGTAAGTTGTGCTTGAGTCTGGTTTTGTGAAGGCCTCCTTTGTCAATTTTTGGCGAAAAAGGGGGAGAAAGGGTGTACTCAAATGGTCAGTCTGGAATCTTCATTTCTAGATGTTGCATTCAAATGTCGGATAAGATGTCCTATCTTATGGACGTGGCTTGTTTTGGTTTTGTGACCTGTGATCTGATTTATGAGCACAATTGTGACCTATGTTCTAAGTTATCAGGGGTGGTGGTTGATTTGTCTAGGTCGACTGGAGGCCGCTGATCAAAAAATGGTTAAGAAATATCGTATGCCTCCATTGGTCTCCTATGAAGAGAAGTAATTCTTTGTTCGAGGAGGAGTGTCTTCTATCTTGTTCCTCATGTGAACCAAATGACTTCAGGATTTTCTCTACTCCTTTTCTTGAAGGTTCTGCACTTTGGTGATGGGTTTGGTACTACAATGGAGCTCATTCAAAATGCTGGAAAAAGAAGTCGAACAAAGATGTCGTGACATCTTATCTAAAGACTTACTTCATGTTATTATGTTGTTGAGTTCAACAGTTGCTGCAGACTACTGTTGAAGGACTCATTTTGTATTTCTTTAATATTGGGTTGTGTGATACGGTGGGAGAACTGACTAGAGGTTTTGCGTTTGTATTTGCAAATGTTTCGGTTGAGCAAGAGTCGCCACCGACTTTTTATTTTATCCTAAGGAAAGGTTTAAAAAGCACAGCAAAAACCTTTGAGATTTTTCTTGGGTTCGGGGAGTAGATTATAGAAAGGGAAGGTATTAGCACCCTTTCTATCCATGGTTATCCATGGGCTCTTAGTTACTTGCTTAGATCACTTGCCTTTTGTTTTCAATTGTTTGAAATGGTGCTTGTGTGTGTGATTTTTGAAAATGTTTTTGAAAAGAAACCAATGTGGTGGCAACCTTTGTAATGATCCATGTGGGGATGTATACAAAGATGTATGTCTTTTGAAAAGGTTTTCATTTTGTTTTTGAAAGTTGTTTTGAAAGTGTTGTGGTTTTAGAAAATAGGCAAGTGTTTTGTCTTTGCAAGTTTGATACAAGTAACTAAGAGGTTGTCTACTCCTAAATTTCTCAAAGTTTATTGCTATGTTTTAACCCTTTTAATAAGTTTTGTTCCACCATTGTATTTGGTGGACAATCTTATATTAGGATGTTAAAGGGACGGGCGCGGGTCATCATTTATACCATAATTGCAATGGTGCCAAGTATCTTTGGGAAATTTTTCTTTAAGGGACTTGATCATTTGTTTAGGCAATATTTTGAAAATATCATCGAGGGACTATGATCATTTGATTTTGTTTTATTTTGCCCAAAGAGACCTAACATGCAATATGGCCTAATTTTTGAAAGGCAACAAGTGGATGTAACCCTAGGGGTGTTAGTGTGCAAGTGTGTTTTATTGCATACAAGAGTTTTTTTCTTTGAATTAGGTTTTTTCTATTTCATTGATTTTATCTTGCCATACGCGTCCTAATTACTAGCAATAAGAAGCGGAAATGTAAAATCCTACGCTATTACAACAATTAGGGGAGGGGGATACACATTTGTACATGGGGGGTTCAACGAGAAAAATAGACAAAAAAGAAAATAGCAAAAACAAGATATAGAGAGAGAGAGAGGGAGCCCGCGCGCTGCTGGGAGGTCATCAGAAGTTCTGACTCAGATCCGCTGCCAGATGATCAACCTGTTAGTGAAACTGGATGAGTCAGAACTTCTGACTCTAGCACCTGCAAAACAGAACCTTGTTAGTGGGGAAACCAGAAGTTCTGATTTCCCTGCGCTGCAAGACAGAAGTTTGTTAGTGGAGAAACCAGAAGTTTTGATTCTGCTGAAAAGGCAATAACTCTCAGAGGTTCTGATATCATTGACAGCAAAACAGGCTTCAGATGTGCTAACGTCAAAGTCAGCACTTGGCTTTTCCCTGTACTAATCAGAACATCTGCAATTCTGTTGTTACTCCACAAAACAGGAAACATATTTGGAACAGATCCAGCAAATACAAAAATGTTTCAGAGGTCAGAGTCAACAAGGTCACAGGCAAGCCCTCTACTGGTTCAGAACGTTCTGAGGTATGAAAATCCTCAGAACATAAACAGCAACAACGTGATATTTACATTATGTTATTTGAATATGCACAGATGATGATGCTTAACAGCGTGATGAGGGTCAGCAGGTGCTTACCTGACTGTTGGGAAAGTTGTGGGTGAGGGTTTTGCTTCTAGTTCTGGTGGTGTTCTGGACAGATTTTCTTTGAAAAAGGGGAAGTAAAGGTGTATACGTCAGAAGTTTGGAAAGGGTGTCTTTGGTTTACAGAAAAAAAACTGGATATTTGATGAAGTTGAAGGTGAGAAACTCAAAGTTATGAAACAAAGCTGGAGATTTTGGCAGAGTTTCAGAACGTTATGTTGCTAAGGGTTGATGTTTCTCTCTTAGCAATTTCTGTTTCTTTTCTTGAACGCCTTTTGCAGTGGTGAAAGCTCTCTATTTATATGCAAAGTTCTTGTGGATGCCTTGAACATTTAAGGCGCCAACAGAGTTTGAATTTGTTCTTTGACAGAAATTCCTGGGAAGTTGTGATAACAGCTAGCTTTCAGCCTAGGTTGCAGCAGCAGGCGTAGATTGGGGAGAAGTGACCTCTGAAGTGGGTGGTGGCGTGAAGACCTATGCCCGAATCTGTGCAAAAGCGTTTTCCAAGCCACACGTGAATGCTCAGGAGTGGTTGGAAGCATTAATGGGCATTAAATGGTGATAAGACCTATCAACATCAACATTCTGGTAATGGAAACCAGCGTTGAATCAGCAGCGTAAACCATGCTCTGACCTTGGCTTCCTGTTGTCTTAGTAAGCTCTGGAGATTCTTTATCAGTGTAACATCCACTCTTCTGATCTTTCATCTTCTGATTTCAACCTGTTCTGAAGGAGCTTTCAGACTTTCCTGCTTCTCTTGCATTCCTTTAGCAAATTCTGACTGAGCTTGTGTAACTGCTGAAGGGGCATGTTCTGTTTGAGGCTTACATATTAAACCACGTTTACAACTTCTGATTGAACTGACGTAGCTGCTGAAGAGCCAACTTCTGACCATGCTGAGTCAAGCTTGCAACTTCTGACCGTCTACATCTGGAATGGGTCCAGAAGTTATCAAGCGCTGATTTTTCTAAAAACACTTATTTTAGAGAAGCATTCTAAGTACTTAGAATTTGATTTTTCTCAAGATAAAAGCGTAGTTTCTGGAGTTCGTGAGATCCTCTTGCTCTTGTAAGCGGCTTGCTTGGGCAAAGGGATAATTCAGGACTTGGATTTGTTTCAGAGGGACCTTGAAAATCCAAGATGGTTTCCTGAAGAAAGGGAGGGCAAATTTTGGGGTACAACAGTTGCCCCTGTTCAATCTTCTTGAACCTGAAGAGTTAGATTGGCAAGTTTGCCTTTCGCGACTCGAAGATAAAAGGAGATTGGACACCAGAGTGCCCGGAAATTTGCACTCGCATAGTAGAGTATCAGCAATGTGATGGCGGGAATGGGCTTATAGATGCCATTTGGAGAGATGGTGGATAGGGAGATGGGCTTATAGATGCCATCTGGAGATGTGACAGAACCTTGTCGGGAATGGGCTTATAGATGCCATTTGGAAGTGTTGATCGCATAAGAGATTCCTTAGAGAGAACTTGTGTGTTTGAGAAAGACAGATGTTTTCCTGGCTTGTTACAGGTGTTTGATCTTCAATCTCCTTATGCAGATATGCCCTGGCTGGATTCAGGTATTGAATCTACAATCGGTTGCTCACAGATGTGCCCTGGCTGGATACAGGAGTTGAATCTGGAAATGGTCGTCAATAGATATGCCCTGGCTGGATACAGGAGTCTAATCTTCGAACTCTTCAGACGTGCCCTGGCTAGATACAGGAATCGAGTCTGGAAATGTAGTCAACATATATGCCCTGGCTGGATACAGGAATCGAATCTGGAAATGTGGTCAACAGATATGCCCTGGCCGGATACAGGAATCGAATCTGGAAATGTGGTCAACAGATATGCCCTGGCTGGATACAGGTATCGAATCTGGAAATGTGGTCAACAGATATGCCCTGGCTGGATACAGGTATCGAATCTGGAACTGTGACAGTTGAAGGTAGTTGTCTTTGGGATTGTCTTTTTCCCTGAAAAGGCAAAACATAAGTTGTATGCAATGTCATGATGTATGATATGCATGATGTTTTAACATGAGACAGTGTTGTATGCACTTTATCATGTACGTAAGCAGGATGTATGCAAACGTGAAATGTTTATGAGTGTATTTTCGTCTTAGGAAAATAAATCCTTGACGATCGGCCGGGGAATTGCTCTGTGGAAGAGATACTTTGCTGAAGTTTTTGATGAGAGGCCTGCTGAGGACTTCAATGATGGATTCCGCTGGGGATAGTGATGATAAACTCCGCTGGGGATACCAAAGATAAACTCCGCTGGGTATTGAAAGAACTTTGTTGAGGGCGATCTTCTGTGGAAATTAGCTGAGGATAACCCAGTTATAATCCCTTGTGAGGAATAACTATGAATAAAGCTCAGAAGAGACGTCCGTATTCTGCAGGGAACAAGCTTCCAGAATCTACTGGGGATAAGCTTTAAGACCTGCCGGGGAATGTTGTGCCTTTTCAGGATTGACGGGGAACCAACTCCGCTTGGGGAAAGTATTGCTGAATCTTGTCTTACTCTGCGGGGAGCTGAGACGATTTGACCACATTCTTCAGTCGAATCTACCTTGGTACCTTGGCGGACAAAGAAACTAGACTGGATTAGACAACTTCACATTGCCCCTGTTTCTGATGTCACCTGTAATTCTTTTGTTTCATATGCAAATATTTATGAATCAGCAATTTTATGTCAAATGCATATATCAAAAACGAACATTGGACGTTCTTCGCAAGACAAAACAGAAAAAGGAAAAAAAACAATGGCAATTTGTATGGACAAGTGAATTTGTATTGATTTGACTTTTGCCTGTGAATAGGCGTTTCTGTACAAGAGGCTGACATCCTAGTAAGAGGACACCGCCGAATAATCACAGAATTTACAATTTTTGAAAAGAAAACAAAACAGCTATGTGAACAATCCCACTGGGTTCCAACTCTGCTATCACCTTTATATCCCCAAGCGTCTCATCGCTTTGCTGCCTAGTTGAAGATGAAGCTGATTGGTCGATGCCGAAATCTGAGCCAGATAGTTGATGCCGAATTCCGGATGCGAAGTGATCCAGTGAGACATAGTGTTACGCTTTATCCCTAACTTTTGCCTGGACCGCCCTTTCGGGTTTTCAGTCCACCGGGATACCCATTTTTGCTCAAGCCGACTTTTCAGGTTTTCGACTTGCCGGGTGTACAGATTTTTTTCATTTCATCCCTTATTTTTGCCCGAACCCTTTTGGTTCGCCGGGAAGCCCTTATTTTTGCCTAGGTATGTCAGCCTAGCGGGTCTTTTATTCATGCGTAGTATCTTTTCACTATGTCTGCATTGGCGGGGTGAGGAAGGTCGTCACCATCCATGGTGGTTAGGATCATGGCTCCTCCTGAGAACACATGTTTAACCACAAATGGCCCTTCGTAAGTAGGGGTCCATTTTCCCCGGGGATCACTTTGAGGAAGGATGATGCGTTTGATTACCAGGTCCCCAACTTGATACTCTTGTGGTCTGACTTTCTTGTTAAATGCCCTGATCATCCGTTTTTGATACGTCTGACCATGACAGATAGCGGTGAGTCTCTTTTCGTCAATCAGATTTAATTGATCAAGTCGAGTCTGGATCCAGTCATCTTCATTCAAGTCTGCATCCTTCATTATCCGGAGAGAGGGTATCTGAACTTCAATTGGCAAGACTGCCTCCATGCCATAGACCAAGGAGAAAGGAGTTGCCCCGGTTGACGTCCTTGCTGAGGTACGGTACCCATGAAGAGCAAATGGTAACATTTCGTGCCAATCTTTATAGGTCACTGTCATCTTCTGCACAATTTTCTTGATATTCTTATTCGCCGCTTCTACAGCCCCATTCATCTTCGGCCGGTAGGGAGAAGAATTGTGGTGCTGTATCTTGAATTGTTCGCAGAGTTCAGTGATCATTTTGTTATTGAGATTGGTACCATTGTCCGTAATGATTCTTTCCGGGACGCCGTACCGACATATCAGATTATGCCGGATGAAACGTGCCACGACGCTCTTGGTTACCGTCGCGTAGGAAGCTGCCTCAACCCACTTTGTGAAGTAATCGATCGCTACCAAGATGAAGCGATGCCCATTGGATGCCGTCGGTCGGATCTCACCGATCATATCAATGCCCCACATTGCAAAAGGCCAAGGTGCCGTTATGACGTTCAAAGGGACTGGGGGAATATGCACCTTGTCAGCATAGATCTGGCATTTGTGACAAGTTCGAGAGTGTTGGTAACAATCGGCTTCCATGGTGGACCAGAAATATCCTGCCCTAAGGATTTTCTTTGCCATGGTGTGTCCACTGGAGTGTGTTCCAAATGTACCTTCATGCAGTTCTATCATGATTTTCTCTGCTTCAGCCATATCCACACAACGTAGTAGAGTTGAATCATGATTCCGTTTGTAGAGGATGCCGTTACTGAGGAAGAATTTTTCCGCAAACCTCCTCATTAACTTCTTGTCATTGACAGATGCACCTTCAGGGTATTCCTGAGCTTCTAAGTACCTCTTCACCTCATGATACCAGGGTTTTTCAGTTGCCTTCTCGGCCTCGAGGTTGCAGCAGTATGCCGGTTCATCCAACTTCCAGATAATGATCCGGGGAGCCTCATTGTCCCATTTAACCTTGAACATTGAAGACATCGTAGCTAGTGCGTCCGCTAGCTGATTCTCCTCTCTTGGGAAATGCTCAAAAGTTATCTCTTCAAAGTGGGGAAGCAAGGTCAACACATACTCCTTGTAAGGAATAAGATTTGGGTGTTTCGTATCCCACTCGCCTTTGATCTGATTGATCACGAGAGCGGAATCTCCAAAGACACTCAGAAATTTGATCCTTAAGTCGATTGCAGCTTGTAGACCCATGATACATGCCTCATATTCTGCCATGTTGTTGGTGCAGTTGAAACATAATCGGGCGGTGAGTGGAGTATGCGTTCCTTTGGGAGATATGATTACAGCGCCTACGCCGTTACCCAAAGCATTTGAGGCTCCGTCAAAATGCATAGACCATCGGGAGCCTTCCTCAGGTCCTTCATCCGGTCCAGGTATTTCACAGTCAGTTACCACCACGATGTCTTCGTTTGGAAAATCAAAGTTCAATGATTGGTAGTCGTCCACAGGTTGGTGTGCCAAATGATCTGCCAGTACACTTCCTTTAATTGCTTTCTGAGTTGTATATTGGATATCATATTCTGTTAAGATCATTTGCCATCTTGCTATTCTTCCAGACAGAGCGGGCTTTTCAAATATGTACTTGATGGGATCCATCTTTGAAATCAACAAAGTGGTGTGAGTAAGCATATACTGTCTCAGCCGGCGAGCAGCCCATACTAGAGCGCAGCAAGTTTTCTCAAGCAGTGAGTAACGAGACTCACAGTCGGTAAACTTTTTGCTCAAGTAATAAATAGCATGCTCTTTTCGGCCAGACTCGTCATGCTGTCCCAGCACGCACCCCATTGAATTGTCAAGTACTGTCAAATATAGTATCAGAGGTCTTCCTTCCACTGGCGGCATAAGAATGGGTGGCTCTTGGAGATATTCCTTTATCTTTTCAAAGGCAGCCTGACATTCATCGTTCCAGCGTACTACTTGATCTTTCTTCAGTAATTTGAAGATTGGCTCACAAGTAGCAGTCAGATGTGAGATGAATCGGGCAATGTAATTCAGTCGTCCTAGGAAGCCTCTGACTTCTTTCTCTGTCTTTGGGGTTGGCATCTCTTGTATGGCTTTTACCTTGGTAGGGTCCACCTGAATACCTTTATCACTTACAATGAAACCCAGCAATTTTCCGGACCTCACCCCAAAGGTGCATTTGTTGGGATTCAACCTCAGCTTATATAACTTCAGTCGGTCGAATAGCTTCCTCAGATGATCAAGGTGCTCCTCCTCAGTTTGAGACCTTGCAATCATGTCATCGACGTATACCTCAATCTCATGATGGATCATATCATGAAATAAAGCAACCATGGCACGTTGATAGGTTGCCCCAGCATTTTTCAATCCGAATGGCATAACTTTGTAACAGAAGGTGCCCCACTGAGTCACAAAGGTAGTCTTTTCCATATCTTCCGGGGCCATCTTGATCTGATTATACCCTGAAAAACCATCCATGAAGGAGAACACCTTGTGTTGAGCAGTATTGTCAACGAGAACGTCAATGTGAGGTAGAGGAAAATCATCCTTGGGGCTTGCCCTGTTTAAATCCCTGTAGTCAACACACATTCTGACTTTACCGTCCTTCTTCGGCACTGGCACCACATTGGCAACCCACTGAGGGTAAGAAGTTACTGCTAGAAATCCGGCATCGAATTGCTTCATAACCTCGACCTTGATCTTTTCAGACATCTCTGGGCGCATGCGGCGAACCTTTTGCTTTACCAGAGGGCAGTATTCCTTGGTTGGCAGGTGATGAAATACAATGTCGGCATCCAAACCAGGCATGTCTTCATAGGACCAAGCAAATACCTCCATGTAATCATGTAGCATCTGGATCAATCGTTGCTTCACGCTGAGCTCTAGATTAGCCCCAATCTTGACCTCTTTCCTATCTGTCTCCGTACCCAGGTTAATTGTTTCCACCGGCTCTTCATGTGGTTGAATAACCCTCTCTTCCTGGAGTAGCAGTCTTGCGAGTTCACCGGGCACTTCACAATCATCTTCACCTTCGTCTTCAGCCAAGTTGATCGGATTCTCGAAGTCATAACTGGCGGTAGCAGAGCTGTTACCAGTGAGATCCAGAGTGGATTGAAACCTGTATAAGTGAGTGTGTGTAAATATAGCTGTTTTGCAATATATAACACAGAAAGAAAAGAGCACAAGATTTGAAATGCAACAAACGTCCAATGTTTTGATTGATGATACATGGAAATGTCATACAAAAAGCCCTCACAAATGGAGCTACGATGCCCCGGGTAGGACACCGAGCCAATAAAAGTTTCAACACATTGTTTGTTACAAATTGAAAATCAAAAGAAATAATTACTGCGTGACAAATGTGATAGGTGTAAAATCCTTTGCCGTCCAGTTGATTGGTCCGTTGCTGGTAGTCGGGTAGATCCAACTGTCAAACTTTGCTTCCTCTACATCCTCCTCAATAGCATTCACCCTTGGACTGGTGATAAACACTTGAGTCTTTCTGATCTTTTCCTTGCGCATAGCCCTCTGAGCCTCTGTAGTAAAGCCCAGCCCAAACTTGTCGTTCTTTTGAGTGAAGTCAGGAAGCTGACCCCAGTTCGCACAATTGCCTTTCTCGATTACAGCCCGGGCATCCTTCAAGGATGCCATCTTCAACGGAGAGTCTTCTTTAACTACTGCTTCAGCTGACGCCAAAATTGGAGGTACTTCCTCAAAATGCTGAAAGGGGGTTTCAATAAACTCCCCGTCCATCTCGATATACCGGAATGAATTCAAGTGACTAACCATGTATTCCTCCTCACCCTGCACAGTAACAATCTTCCCTTTGACAGGGTATTTGAGCTTTTGGTGTAGAGTGGAAGTTACTGCCCCAGCTTTGTGAATCCAGGGCCGACCTAACAAGCAGGAGTAAGATGGACGAATATCCATTACATAGAACGTTGAGTCGAAAACCTGGGAGCCCACACGAATAGGAATGTCTACCTCACCGTGCACCATCCTCTTAGAACCGTCGAAGGCTCTAACAATGATGTTACTAGGTTTCAGCTCCAAACCCTCACAATCCAGACGATCCAATGCCTTATTGGGCAAAACATTCAGGGAAGAACCGGTATCTACTAACACGTGTGCGAGAGTAGTGCCCCTGCATTCTACGGAAACATGCAGGGCATCATTGTGATTTTTCCCTATGGGGGTGAGGTCAGCATCTGAGAACCCCAAGCCATTGTCAGCTGTCAAATTAGCCACACAGTCCGTGAATTGATCCGCGGAGGTCTCTTGCGGCACATGGGCCGTTTTCAGAAATGAAATCAGGGCTTTTGCATGGGCCTCTGAGCATAGCAGCAATGATAGCATAGAGATTTTGGAGGGAGTATGCCCCAACTGTTCAACAACGTTAAAGTCACTCTTTTTGATGATTTTCAAGATTTCCTCCATTTCTTGTTGGGAGGCTTCTACAGCAGTCTTTTTTAGTGCCTCCGTCCTGGCAGGCAAATCGGTAGCAACTTCTTTGCCCCGAGTATCAGAGGACCCGGAGGCAGTAGTAGACACAGGAACTTGAATTGGAACATGCACACTTGCGGGTGTGATGGTGAGAGGTTTTCGGATAACTGGCGGTGCAATGTCAGGCGAGAAGAGCCTGCCACTGCGAGTAATCTTGGCGGGACCAGTGATGTTACTGATACTGGTATTGGTGTTGAATTCCTGCTTCACCCCAAGCACATACACATCGGCCCCATAATGCCATGGGACCGCTTTATCAGACTCATAGGGGAGAGGCCCCGGAACAGTAATAGTAATGGGGGCAACAGACATAATTCGGACTGGTTTCTTCATGGGAGCTTTGGCAGGATTGTAAATTGTGACAACAGATATTTCTTTAACGGAAACAAACGGAACAGCAGTTTTCTTGAACATAATTTCTTTGCTATCCATCAGGCTTTGGATGCCTGATTTCAGCAGTGGACAACCGGTAGGGATAACAACACATAGGAGGCAACCCTTACTACAACCCGGAAATAAACCGGCTAGTAGCAAGTCCCTCTTAACAGTCAACAGAGGGGTAGCAACATCATTCACTGAAACAGCATACAACTCTTCTTCAATGGCATTTACTCTATGCTGGGGCATAGGAGCAGTTACAACATTCGGTTTTTCAGGCGCTTCAAACTGAATTTCCTTTGCGTCGATAAGATCTTGCACGTTGTTTCTCAAGGCCCAGCAATCGTCAGTAGTATGCCCGGGGCTATCAGAATGATAAGCACAACGGGCATTTGGGTTATACTTAGGAGATGCAGTATTAACGACCTTAGGAGATTCTTTGGTGGTCACCAGGTTGGTTGATAACAGTTGGGGTAAAATTTGTGACAAGGTCATACTCAACCGAGTATACTGTCTCTTGGGTCTTTCACCTCTTTGTTGATTGTACTGCTGAGGAGCAGCAACAGGTTTTGAAATGACCAGAGCATTGACGGCTTGGCGACTTTCTGGCTTGACTTGCCTTCTAGGACCATAGACGGCACTTGCTTCTTTCTTAAAAGGCCTCTTCTCAGTACTTGCAGCAACACCCTTTTGAATCTTTCCTGACCTGATGCCAGCTTCTATTCTTTCGCCCGTTAAGATCAAATCGGTAAACCCCGCGGAAGAGTTACCAATCAGATGATTGAAAAATGGCCCAGATAGGGTCCCTAGAAACATATCAACAAGCTCACGATCGGTTAAAGGAGGCTGCACCCTGCCAGCCAAATCCCTCTATTTTTGTGCGTACTCTTTGAATCCCTCGCTTGTTCCTAGCGACATACCCTGAAGTTGGGTACGAGTAGGGGCAAGGTCAGAATTGTATTGGTATTGTTTGTAGAAAGCGGTGGCCAAATCTTCCCAATTTCGAACGCTGGTTCCTTCTAGCTGATAAAACCACTCCAACTGAGCTCCAGAAAGACTGTCTTGAAAGAAATGAATCCAAAGGTTTTTATCTGCCGTATAGGGTTGAATTTTTCTCACGTAGGACCTGAGATGCACTTTGGGACAGGACAGCCCATCATACCTCACAAACACTGGCATTTGAATTTTGGGGGAATCACAATCCCGGAAACCAAACCCAAGTCTTCAAAATCCAAACCCGGTACTCTTTGTAGCTCCATGGCGGCCAACCTGTCCTCTAGCCCTTTGTATTTATCATCAGCTGGAGGGTATTGCTGATCGGTATAATCTTCATCCTCTTCGACCTCCTCCTCTTCCGCATCAGACTCGGAAGGTACCGCAGCCCCACCTCCTTTGCTGGTTCCTTCATCAGAGATAGGAGGAAATTCAAGCACTCTCCGAGCTTCTCCGTCAAATCTTCTCCCCAAAGTAGCTATCCCGAGTCTCTTCTTCTTCTTTTTCACTGGGTCTTTGTTCCCCAATTGAGTCTTGATATCCTCCTGACCCTTAGCCAAGGTCATCAGGAGTTGCTGGAACTGTGCATTCTGAGCTTGTAGGTCTTTGACTGTTTGTTCGAGATCCATCCTACTGACATAAACAGCAGACAGATAAGGAAACCTGGAGTGAGACCTGCTTATGCACATGATGAATGGTATTCTTATGTATGCAATGCATTCAAGGATTTAGAACATTCAAAATTGTTTCAAACAAAGAAGAACGCACGTCATATTAATAAGAAGAAATTTGTCAGTACATAAATGCCCCATGGGCCAAATATTACAAAATAACTTCTCAAGGTAAAAAGACATTGCGCATCCTCTTTGGTGCGATGTAGGTGTTGAGGGCCTCTTGCTCATGGAGTCGGCGGGTAAGCTCTAGAACCTTCTTCTCACTGGCGTAGAAGCTAGCTTCAAAAGTATTCCGTTCCTCCTTGAGCTGAATCCAACTTTTCTGCATTTCCACCCATGATGTAGGCATGTCTGGATGTAGGATGGTGTAGGGAACCTCTCCTTCATTGACGGGCTCTTTAATCACAGGGAGAATATGAGGATAAGGCATCATCAAACTTTGGGCTCGGGCTCATACCCACTTGAGATAGGGCTCAAGAGGGATGGAATTCTTGTGTCCCAGAGTCTTGCTATCAACCTTGTTGAGTTTTCCCCAAGCTCTGATGAATCTTTGGCTAAGTCCTTGCGCATCGTTGTCGAAGTCAAAAACTAGGTTAGGAATCAACATGTCATGAGGGCCATCCCTCCGTGCATATCCAAATTGCCTCAAAGCTAGGCAAGGGTTGTAGGTGATACCTCCCCTGATTCCAAGTAAAGGAACATTAGGAAATTCTCCGCAACGATCGACAATGATGACATTTTCTCTGGACCGAGAACACCAATGCACATCAGAATGAGTAAGAGTCATCAACCGTTGGGACCACCTTGTACCTTGGTCATTCTTCAAGACAGATTGCGGAAGGTGCGAAATAAACCACCTTGCAAGGATAGGAGTACAGCACATGAGAACACCCCTCTTTCTCATTGTTCGGGTGTAAAATGAGTGAAGAATGTCCCCAAGCAATGTTGGTATTGGATTTCTGGACAAGAAGATTTTGACGGCGTTGACATCTACCAATTGGTCAGGATTTGGGAACAAGACCAACCCATAGATAAGGAGTGCTACAATCTCCTCAAAAGCTTGTAGGTCCAATGAATTCCAACATTCTTGTGCCTTCTCAAACAAGAATTTTGCTAAGAATCCCTTGACGCCGCTTCTGGTTTCCCAATGCCCCTTGATGTCGGATGGTTGTAGATGTAATGCTCGAGCAACATCTTCCGGCTTTGGTTCCTTTTCTGTACCGTTGAATGGTAGCTGATTAAGGATAGGGATTCTTAGGAGTTGAGAAAACTCCTCCAAAGTGGGTACCAACTGATAATCAGGGAAAGTGAAACAATGGTGAAGAGGGTCAAAGAACTGGAATAGCACTTTCACCATGTCTTCTTCAATGTTGGTGTTGACTAGGCTGAGCAGCCTACCATGTCTTTCACTGAAGGATGAGCTTTCCGGAATTCTTGAGGTGAGCTCATTGAGTTGAGGAGAGATTCTTACAAGGTTGACTTGAATGGTGTTTCTGCGAGGAATTTCCATGTCCTGCAAAACAAGAACAAAGATGAAGATCCAAAACCCTTGAAATGGTTAGTGAATGCATATGATGTTTTATGATGTTTATGATGTATGTATAAAACATATGTACAAGCAAATCACACCAAACCCTAGTTTCAGGCTTGCATGGGGTTTCATAGGTAAGTTCCCTCTTGAGTGTAGTTGGCTTAAAAACTTGTCCTATAAATAGTAATCGGGTTCTATGGAGCTCAATATCACTGGATTGTTTTCATTGTTCATTGTTTTGGTTTAGCCACTTAACTAGCGACCAAAATATTCCAAGAAAACAACCCTCAATGAGTGTAGTATCGAGTATCTACCAACTTTGGACTGCACCAAAGCCGGTCATCTCACTACCCCTAATAAAAGGCCAAGATGGTCAAGTAAGGTTCTAGGTCATTAGTGCTTAGTGACATCACTCAGCGGCCCCGTACTCTCCTTGATTGAACTCAAGGGTTACCGGTACTCACAAATATGTCGCACTAATATAGCTATTGCTTCGACCGTGTCGGTATACCCCGCACAGTTTCCACAACGTATTGCTATCTATGAATGTTTCCCAAAATCCGGGTGTAGGATTTGCAAACCCAAACAATAGAGCCAAAGTATAAAGCAAACAATCGAAACAATTAGTCATGCAAGAGGGTGATCTAAGCCCTAAGGTTACTCCACTTTTAAAATAATCCCCAGCAGAGTCGCCAGTTCTGTGATACGGTGGGAGAACTGACTAGAGGTTTTGCGTTTGTATTCGCAAATGTTTCGGTTGAGCAAGAGTCGCCACCGACTTTTTATTTTATCCTAAGGAAAGGTTTAAAAAGCACAGCAAAAACCTTTGAGATTTTTCTTGGGTTCGGGGAGTAGATTATAGAAAGGGAAGGTATTAGCACCCTTTCTATCCATGGTTATCCATGGGCTCTTAGTTACTTACTTAGATCACTTGCCTTTTGTTTTCAATTGTTTGAAATGGTGCTTGTGTGTGTGATTTTTGAAAATGTTTTTGAAAAGAAACCAATGTGGTGGCAACCTTTGTAATGATCCATGTGGGGATGTATACAAAGATGTATGTCTTTTGAAAAGGTTTTCATTTTGTTTTTGAAAGTTGTTTTGAAAGTGTTGTGGTTTTAGAAAATAGGCAAGTGTTTTGTCTTTGCAAGTTTGATTCAAGTAACTAAGAGGTTGTCTACTCCTAAATTTCTCAAAGTTTATTGCTATGTTTTAACCCTTTTAATAAGTTTTGTTCCACCATTGTATTTGGTGGACAATCTTATGTTAGGATGTTAAAGGGACGGGCGCGGGTCATCGTTTAGACCATAATTGCAATGGTGCCAAGTATCTTTGGGCAATTTTTCTTTAAGGGACTTGATCATTTGTTTAGGCAATATTTTGAAAATAACATCGAGGGACTATGATCATTTGATTTTGTTTTACTTTGCCCAAAGAGACCTAACATGCAATATGGCCTAATTTTTGAAAGGCAACAAGTGGATGTAACCCTAGGGGTGTTAGTGTGCAAGTGTGTTTTATTGCATACAATAGTTTTTTTCTTTGAATTAGGTTTTTTCTATTTCATTGATTTTATCTTGCCATACGCGTCCTAATTACTAGCAATAAGAAGCGGAAATGTAAAATCCTACGCTATTTCAACAATTAGGGGAGGGGGATACACATTTGTACATGGGGGGTTCAACGAGAAAAATAGACAAAAAGGAAAATAGCAAAAACAAGATATAGAGAGAGAGGGAGCCCGCGCGCTGCTGGGAGGTCATCATAAGTTCTGACTCAGATCCGCTGCCAGATGATCAACCTGTTAGTGAAACTGGATGAGTCAGAACTTCTGACTCTAGCACCTGCAAAACAGAACCTTGTTAGTGGGGAAACCAGAAGTTCTGATTTCCCCGCGCTGCAAGACAGAAGTTTGTTAGTGGAGAAACCAGAAGTTCTGATTTTGCTGAAAAGGCAATAACTCTCAGAGGTTCTGATATCATTGACAGCAAAACAAGCTTCAGATGTGCTAACGTCAAAGTCAGCACTTGGCTTTTCCCTATACTAATCAGAACATCTGCAATTCTGTTGTTACTCCACAAAACAGGAAACATATTTGGAACAGATCCAGCAAATACAAAAATGTTTCAGAGGTCAGAGTCAACAAGGTCACAGGCAAGCCCTCTACTGGTTCAGAACGTTCTGAGGTATGAAAATCCTCAGAACATAAACAGCAACAACGTGATATTTACATTATGTTATTTGAATATGCACAGATGATAATGCTTAACAGCGTGATGAGGGTCAGCAGGTGCTTACCTGACTGTTGGGAAAGTTGTGGGTGAGGGTTTAGCTTCTGGTTCTGGTGGTGTTCTGGATAGATTTTCTTTGAAAAAGGGGAAGTAAAGGTGTATACGTCAGAAGTTTGGAAAGGGTGTCTTTGGTTTACAGAAAAAAAATGGATATTTGATGAAGTTGAAGGTGAGAAACTCAAAGTTATGAAACAAAGCTGGAGATTTTGGCAGAGTTTCAGAACGTTATGTTGCTAAGGGTTGATGTTTCTCTCTTAGCAATTTCTGTTTCTTTTCTTGAACGCCTTTTGCAGTGGTGAAAGCTCTCTATTTATAGGCAAAGTTCTTGTGGATGCCTTGAACATTTAAGGCGCCAATAGAGTTTGAATTTGTTCTATGACAGAAATTCCTGGGAAGTTGTGATAACAGCTAGCTTTCAGCCTAGGTTGCAGCAGCAGGCGTAGATTGGGGAGAAGTGACCTCTGAAGTGGGCGGGTGGCGTGAAGACCTATTCCAGAATCTGTGCAAAAGCGTTTTCCAAGCCACACGTGAATGCTCAGGAGTGGTTGGAAGCATTAATGGGCATTAAATGGTGATAAGACCTATCAACATCAACATTCTGGTAATGGAAACCAGCGTTGAATCAGCAGCGTAAACCATGCTCTGACCTTGGCTTCCTGTTGTCTTAATAAGCTCTGGAGATTCTTTATCAGTGTAACATCCACTCTTCTGATCTTTCATCTTCTGATTTCAACCTGTTCTGAAGGAGCTTTCAGACTTTCCTGCTTCTCTTGCATTCCTTTAGCAAATTCTGACTGAGCTTGTGTAACTGCTGAAGGGGCATGTTCTGTTTGAGGCTTACATATTAAACCACGTTTACAACTTCTGATTGAACTGACGCAGCTGCTGAAGAGCCAACTTCTGACCATGCTGAGTCAAGCTTGCAACTTCTGACCGTCTACATCTGGAATGGGTCCAGAAGTTCTGAAGCGCTGATTTTTCTAAAAACACTTATTTTAGAGAAGCATTCTAAGTACTTAGAATTTGATTTTTCTCAAGATAAAAGCGTTGTTTCTGGAGTTCGTCTCTAGTTTTAGGATTGACACTAATTTTTGTAAAACAAATAATGTAGTAATATGTTAGATAGGATATATTAATTTGTTAATAGGAGAAGGTTGAGCAAGAAGTCATATCTTATGTTGGGACATGATGAGTTAAAGTATTTTAACATCTGGAACAACATGTCGAATAAGATGTCCTATGAAGGAGCATATGACATCACGCCTAAGCATAAGTGATTTTGATAAATCTATTATGATTTAACTAGTGCAGAGTATTCGGGGAATACTATGCAATGTTATGGGATGCTGAATTAAAGGTCAAGAGAATCAAGTCATAATATTGAAGATTATACAGTTTCTAAATATGGAGATTATTTAGGAATCTAATGATTGAAGACCTTGTTTGTAGTAGAAGTTATTATTGGTTTGTAACAGTTGATTTGCTGTTATTAGAAAGCCCAAGTCCAGTTGGGAATAATTTATGAATAGAATGGTTTGTAACCTAGTTTGGCACAGGTTCAAGATGAAGAAGTCCAGGGCTTTGTCAAGGTGAATCACTCAGGTTGTGGGATGGTCACCATGTTCTCACACAGAAACTTGTAGGTAATGAGTTGTGTATTGTTCTTGGAGGAAGCTTTGAAGCAACTCCAAGTTGTTGTTCTTAGTTAGGAGAAAGGTTGTAAATGTGGGAGTTTAACCTTGAGTCTTAGCTAGGTATTGTCATGGAAGTGTGTCTTCTGGTTTGTTCAGAATTGTGTTGATCCAATCGATGTCTGTGATTGATGAGGGATTGAGGAGGGCCTCATATCTAGGTGAGTCTTAGATAGAAATCTAACAAGGATAGTGATTAAGTAATAAGTTGTAAATGGGGGAGTTTATCTTTGAATTGATACTACTATTAATGGATTTATCCCTGGCTTAGTATGCCCCCAGAGTAGGAGAGTTTCTCCGAACTGGGTTAACAATTCTGGTGTGTTGTTATTGCTTTTCAGTACTATTTTTAATGTTTATACCTTGCATGTGTTATTTGTGTCATATCAGATGTCTCGGCATCGTCTTAGGACATCTGAGTTCCTTCATACCAGAATTTCAGTATGGTTATTTAACATGGATTTTGTTCAAGAAAAACCAAAGAAAAGTATTTAAAAACAACTAAAAAGGACTTGTTTTGAATTAAAGTAAAAAGAGTTGAATAAATAATATTTTTTGGTATTTTTTCTTATAATCATAAAATAGGGTAGATAAATAAATAGTGCACAAAAAATCAGCCTAAAAAGAATTGTGTTGATAGGTTTAAAAAATTGGAGAAGTTTGATAAAAAAATAAAAGAAATTAGTGTTAAAAAAGGTTTTGTTGGCCAAATGGGTAGAATCCACGCCCTTAAAGTGATAGGTTAAAAGACTATCTACTGAGCCACGCGCTTAGTGGTGCCAAAAAATGGTTCCTTTTGAAAATATTTTAAAACAACTTTAGAAAATCACAAAATCAAAATAAAATGCAAAAGGGGGGTCATTATGGATCGAACCATCACCCTTATGCTTGCCAAAGACTTAACATACGCTCTCTTACCACTGGGCTGGTTGTTTCATCCATTCATAAAACATGTTGTAATAAATATAAAATAAACTCTTTTTTTTTTGAAAAATGGATTTTTCCCACACTTCATCTTCTCCTTCCTTGTCACATTGTTACAGTAATTATAACAAAAATGTAAAGAAATCACAACTTTCTCATTTCTCAACCAAATTAAAAAATATAAAGATCAAATTTTGCTTAGAATTTCGCAAGGATTTCAATGGTATAATTTTTAGAAGCTATTAGTCAAAGACCAACACGAATTTAATCAGTACCAAATAAAACTCTTAAATTTTCAAATATTTGATTCTCACTCAACAGGAAAAATTAATGAAAACTAATTATATGGTTATCTTCAGGGAAATCATATCTATATTTTATCTTTTGAAAATCGAAAGAAAATGATGCATGGATAAGGATATCATAGTTCGAAAATTTTACCAAATTGGAGAAAGTCCAATGCTTCTTCTATGGCGTTTCAGTGCAATGTGATGATATGGTTAGCTTGTTGGGACCTCAAGGAAGCTATTCTAATTCTTACTTTGTGCTGAAAGTGGTTGAAATGCTCCACGCAAGTCAAGTTGCAAGCTTCAGTTATGGAGTTCGGAATATGACGATGATGGTGGTGTTACATAAGTGTAACAGGGGTTTGGATGACTTCTATATGATTTATGTAAGGTGTGCAAATGGTTTGTTTGCACAAATATTGCAAGTGTTGTAAAATTCGAAGAAATTGACTTCTTGGAGCTTTAATGGAGGTTTTGAGCAATTTGATAGAGATTGAGGGTGTTTTGAAGCTGTGAATTGGTCGTTATGAAGTGTAAATGAGATCTTTATTTATAGAGGAAACTCAGAGGTAATGAGATGAATTGGTTCTCAAGTTGTCAAGTTATGGTTTTGGTTGAAATGCAAATATCAAGTTATGTCATGTTTTTTATGGTTCCAAGATGAAGTACAAAAGTTGCTGGTATAGAGAGGTTACTTTCCATGATTTATGGTGGAGTATGATCAGAAGTAAGAAAGGTATGGGCTCAAGATAATCTTTGTACCAAAAAGCTTGTTTTTCAAGAATAGCAGTGCTAACTTTTTCCTTAAATGGCAAGTTATTTGAATAATGGCTTGTATCTTCTGGGAAATAGCTTGAAGACTTGTGTACTTTTATGAATTTGGATATATTTAGAGGTATTATGGCATGAAATAAGGGATTTCATGGATTGGCTTGAAGATTTGGTCATTAAGTTATCTCAAAAATGACTTGTAATGCAACTTTGATCATCCAACTTCATAAATTCGAAATTTCCAACTCAAGAAAGATAAATTCATGCCATTTGACATTTTGGAAAGCTTGAAACTTTATCTAAAAATTTCATGTTGAACACTTCCTTTGAATCAACTTGGATCTTAGTGAAAAATGGCCATGAAGTTGAGAAAAAAACTGACCAAAACTTGTTGGATAAATTTCTCAAAGTGTTGGCAGAACTTCTCATGCCCATATCTCTTAATTTGAGTACTTTTGGGGGATCAACCCTCATTGACAAATTTTCATAACTTTCCATTTACTACAACTTTCATGTTGAAAGTTTTCTTTGAATCATCTTGTATCTTGGTGATACTTGCTTATGAAGTTAGGGTTATTTTGAGTACAAAACACTTGAAAATTTCTAAGTGTTTAAAAGTCTTCATCTTTGACTTTTGTTGACTTTCCCGATTCTCTTGATTCTTGATGATCAATGTTGACAAATTTGAATTCTTTAGTGATTCTTGACTTTTGAAGTTCAATGTTGACCAAAAAGTCCAAGTTTGAATTTGTGTGACTGTTGACTTTTCATCGGTTGATTCCAATTGTTTCACTATCAGTCAATTGTATCTTTGAAAATGTCTTGAGCCATATAATTAGGTTAAGATGGTGAGTTTGAGTTATTTGGATCTTGATTTAAGCCATTAGGTCAGGCACTGAGCCAAAAGTCAATGATCCATTTTCTTTAATTAAAACCCTAATTTGATCGAGACTTGTATTGATGGATATTTCTTGATTCAAAACCTTGTTTGTCACAAAGAGCAAACACAAGCTATTTTTTATCAAAGATTCAATGATGCATATAAAGTGGGATCTTGGGTCAAAATTAGGGTGGAACAAATGCCCCTATTTAAGTTCCTTTTATCCGGTGATGTGAAGATCATAGCCTTTGTCTCGACGCGATGGGAGTTACTTAAATATAAAATGCACAATTTTTGGCTCTAAGATGCAACAATAAAAAACATGCTTAAATGCACACAAAAAATAACAAGGAATCCTCGAAGGTATAATAAAAATCTTATTGGGGAAAACAAAACAAAAAAAAAATTTAGGAAAGACTAGGTCTACTTGGCAGAAATTAACTCAACTCATCGAAAGAAAAGAGAACTCAACCCTTTTTGGAAAAAAGCCCAAAGAAAAGGAAAATACAAACAATATAAGGCCATCTCAAAAGCAACAATAAGCTTCCCTACAACGAACGGGTCTCGAATTCTTATTTTTAAATATTTTACTCTAAAAAGGGTAGCAATAAACCTCCCCATGACGAACGGGTGTCAGTTTATTCTTTAATTAATTAATCTATTTAAAAAATATAACAATAAGCTTCCCCACGACAAACGGGTCTCAGCTTCTTCTTTAATCAAGTATCCCACTTGAAAGGGTAGCAATAAACCTCCCCACAACAAACGGGTCTTAGTTTATTCTTTAATCAAGTCATTTATTTGAAAAAGATAACAATAAGCTTCCCCATGATGAACGGGTCTCAGCTTCTTCTTTAATCAAGTCATTTATTTGAAAAAAGATAACAATAAGCTTCCCCACTACGAACGAGACTCATCTTTTCCTTTAGTCAAGTATTTCACTTGAAAAGGGTAGAAATAAACCTCCCTACGACGAATAGGTCTCATTTTATTCTTTAATCAAGTCATCTATTTGAAAAAGATAACAATAAGCTTTCCCACGACGAACAAGTCTCAACTTCTTTTTTAATCAAGTCTTCCACTTGAAATGGGTAGCAATAAACCTCCCCATGACGAACGAGTCTCAGTTTATTCTTTAATCAAGTCATTCATTTGAAAAATATAACAATAAGATCTTCAAAAGGTAACCACTTGTATTGGGTTTTCACAACGAACCATCTCCATCATATCGAAGAGATTAACCATCAATTGGAGTAAACAACAACCATGATATTTGGGGATAACTTCTCTGGGAATTGACGGACTACTAAAAAGAGATTTTCATTTTTTGTCCAAAAAAAAATCCAGGTACACACAAGCTTCTCAAATAAAGAGACCACTACTTGTTGTTGGATAATAATTCTGAGAGTATTGCAATAATGCTGCTGGGAGATAAATTCAACTTCCTGGGGAATTACAAATAAGTCCCTTCTAAGGAGACAAAATCTTCACATGGGGGTCTTCAAAATAATTTCAGGTCATTAATCTTGTGGAGTAAATTTCTTCAAATAAAAAGGAAGTCTTCAAATGTTCAAAATAAATGCACTCTCAATCTAGGATTCAATTGCCTGTAGAAATCCAATCAAAACTTATTTGTCAAAGATAAGGTTTAATCCAGGGATAAACTGGAGAGAGACAGTCAAACAATGTTACATCCTAATATGTTTCCTATTAGTTTCAACCACGGTTAACTCAAATCTCACATTCATTCATATCCGCATAAATCCTCATCTACATCACAATAATTCATTGCATGTGTCCTCAAAGCATGGGATCACATTTTCCTCAAGATTAGGGTTTTGAAAAGGAGAGGCTTATCTCTCAAGATTTTTTATCATCATGGTCATCATTCTCAGAGCATTATCTTTCATTTGGTCTCATCAAAATGGTTTGAGAAAATTAGGGTTTTGCCCCTCATCAGTGAGAAGTCAGGAACTAGGGTTTTTGGTGGCTTGTAGTTCAATATTGATTGCTTCAAATTATCATCAACAACACCATATCATGGTCATTACATCATCATAATTTTTATTATTCTCACAAGATCTCATTGATTATAAAGGGTTTGATTTCATCTGAAGAAAGTCAAAGGTTACCAAAAAGTTAAACTTTGACCTCTTTGGTCAACTTCGAAGATTCAAAGTTAAATTATCATCAACATATCCCAGATCATCAAGCCTAGTCATCAAGAATCAAGAAGATCAAGAAAGTAAACAAAAGTCAAAGTTGAAAGATTTTCAAGTACTTAGAGAAAATTCACGTGTTTTGTGCCTAAAAATCCTTAACTTCACAAGAAAGTTACCTCAAGATGCAAGTTGATTCAAGATAAACTTTCAACATGAAAGTTATAGGGAATAAGAAATCCTACAACCTTTTCATTATGGGATGATCCTCAAAAAATGCTTGGATTAAGAGATATGGGCCCATGAAGTTTTGTTACTCTTTATCCAACACAGAAATATTTTTTATCAGTCTTTCACCTCAACTTCTTGGACAATTTTCATCAAGTTCCCAATTGATTCATCCAAAGTGGTTAACATGAAAGTTGAATATCATGTTCTAAGCTTTCCAAAATGTCCAAGAGCATGAAAAGATCATACTTGAGCTGGGAGATTCGAAGAGATGAACTTGACCATTTTCACTTGAATTATAAGTCATCCCTTTGATAACCATAAGATCAAATCTTCATGCCATGCCTATATATCTATGCTTTTCAGGCCTCTAAACCATAAATACTTCAATAATTATCTGATTACAAAAACTTTTGGACCATTACCAATTTTGGAAATGTGACTTTAATCACAATGTCAACTCTCCTTGAGCCTCTAACTTGTTTCCTATACATACACTCACCCTAAAAGATCAAAGAAGCATGCTTAAAGTGTCCAACAACTCTATGAGGCATGGTATAATGCATTGGAACTATGATTTCATAAGAAATATCAAGTTGCATCTCAACCAAGCCATAAGTTCATAACTTGTAAACCAAGTCCTTTCATCCTCAAAAACATTTCCTATAAATAAAGGACATACCACACTTCAAAACTCACCAATTCACAAGCCTTCTAAACCTCTCAATCTTTCTCAAATTATAATTGGCATAAAACCTCATTTCTTGAGCTTCAAAATCCATTTCTTTGAAACTCTTCATCCTTGTAACTTTTTTTCAAACCAACCATCCATACACATCATATACAAGTGATCCAAGCCCCTATTTCATCACTGTAATCACTTCATCATCATCCACCATTTTCAAAATCCAACCTTGCAACTTGACTTGAGTGGATAATTTCAGCCACCCTCAAAGAAAATTAAGAATTGCATTGTACTCCTCAAGGTCCAAGCAAGCTAAAACAATCATCATCTTTCTTCTGGAAGTGCTTGAAGAAGCGTTGGATTTTCTCCAACTTGGTATATTTTTCAAACTTTGAAATCCTTATTTAAGCATCATTTGCATTTACTTTCTTAAAAGAAAGTGTAGACATCATGTCATTGAAGCTAACCATGTCTTTAAGTTTCATTTTCATTGACTGAGGGATGAGAATTTTGGATTTGAATTATGTTAGGGTTTATTTGGTACGAGTAAAATTCATTGCAATCCTTAATCTACAGCTTTTGGAAATCATATGGTTGAATTCCTTGTTAAAAATCAAGCAAGTTTGATTCTGGAAGTTTTCAATTTGGTTAAGAAATGGATGTTATCCAAAATCAACAATGGTGTTGTTGTTGTACCGTGCGCGCGAGGAAGAACAAGGAGATAAGTTCAAATTTCTAAACTTTTTTTATAATATATTGATTGGAGAGTGTTTCATAACTGGATGAAATAGTAACCTCAATGATAAACCAAGCACGAGTATAACTATAGGGACATGGGTTTGAGCCCTAGTGGTACCCTTTTTCACAATTTTCTCATTTTTAACTTCATCTTTTACCCCTTTTTCATTTAATTCTTTTTGCAATCAAACTTAATTTTTTTGATCTGATTTTTTGCACACAATCAGTTTAACATATTTATTTTATGAATATAAAAAAATATCACAAAAAATATTTTTATTTCATTATTTTTCAATTAAATCAAGTTATTACTTTTTAGGGTTTTTTAAGGGATTTTTGGTGATCTTTTGATCAAATTTTCAACCTTACTCACAAAGCTTGATTTTTCCATGATAAGTCTCGACTCTCGTAAGATACCTTGAGACTTGAGTAAACACTTAATGATAGATTGATACTTTTTAGAACTTTTCTCATCCAAATTCATGTTAAATCATGAAAAATTTTCAAAAATTCAAAAGTTGTGCTCCATGACTTTCAAATGTGATTGTGATGCATACACTTGTTTCAAACATCCAAATCATCCATGTTTTCACAAGCTTTCTTTATTTTTTTAACATATTTCCTTCATAAACTCTTTTAAATCATAAACCACAAAATAACAAAAACATGATTTCAACTTCAATTCTTTTTTCACAACTTTTACCAAATAAACCCATGGATTCTTATCTACTTGTATTATCATTGCTTGCATGAATAATATGTTCCTTTAGGCGTAATTGGTTCATCTTAAATATTTTATGAAACTTGAACCAAGGTAGACATTAGGATTTCAATCCAGGAATGACAAACTTTAGGATAGAAATTCTCCCTCAATCAAAACCCTAAGTCCATCATTGTATGATAACACTAGTTTAGATTTTTCACAATCTCAACTATAGAATCAATCTTTGCATGACAACTCTAAGATCAATAAGTCTCCCGATTAGACTTTTCTTATTTTTCATTGCATCTATCAATCAAAAATCCAAAAACACTTAACAATATTCTAAACCCTTTCAAAATTTAAAGGTATGAATGTGATGGGTGTCTCCTTAGATGAGGGTCTATTTAACACCTTATAACTAACAAAAATACCAACCAAATCCAAATCATTTTGCCTTAGGGATTTTTTTTCACTTTAAAACATTTTCAAAAAGGATATGTTAACTCCATTCTACACAAAACAACGATGCATAGTGTAATAAGGTGGGAGAACTAACTTTTGGTTTTGCGTTTTATCGCAAATGTTGTGGATATCAAGAATCGCCATCGACTTTTCTTTTATCCAATAAAGGAACGGGTGAAAATAACAGGAAAGACCTTTGAGAGTTTTCTGAGTAAGGCGGGTAGGTTATGAAAAGGGAAGGTGGTAGCACCCTTTTCATCCATAGTTATCTACGGGCTCCTAATCGCTAGCTAATTTTGTTTGAAATTCTTCTTGTGTGTTTGAAAATATTTTGAAAATGCCTAAGTACAACAAACTTTGTAATGATTCCCGTATCGTTGAGAATGCATACAAAGTGTTTGTTTTGAAAACATTTTTAGAAAAGAAGTGTTTTGTGTGAAAAATGTTTTTGTTTGTGAGAAAATGACTACGAGCTATCTACCTACTCAAAAAGTCTTTCGTGTTATTTTCCTTTTCCTTTATATAGTGCAAGCTTGCCATTAGTTAATAGGAAGCCATATCATTGGATGTGTGAGGGACAGGCGCGGATCATCGTACAGTCATAAAGGCAACTCGTAGGGCGCTTTAGCAATTTATCGTGAGGGACTAAGATCGTTTACCGAAGGCAACATTGAGAGGTCATTGAGGTACTACGATCTTTTAAAACTGAGGATCTTTGCTAAAGGTATCCTTACGTTCGAGGGACATGACTGTTTTTTATCCGAGGTAACAAGTGAGGGTCACCCTAGAGGTGCGCGTGTGGGAAGCGTGTTGAGATTCAGTTAATTTAATCTTGTATTTATGGTTCTCTAGTGTTTTCTTTTAGTCTTTGCCATACAATCCTATTACTAACAGTTAAATATATACATGCATTCATACATAAATGCGGAAAGTAAAAATGCGGGAAATAGAATCTATGTTATTACAGTGCTTTGGGGATGGGGAGTACAAACCATAAAACGGGGGGGGGGGGGGGGGGGGGGGGGGGGGGAATTAAAGAAACCCTAATTTACCTATTACATCCCTTGTCAGTTACATAATTTATGAAAATAATACTACGAAGAAGAATAAGCGTGCGAATATTTAAAAAAGGAAAAATATAAAAAATCCTAAAAAATGTCTAAGCATTAGAAAAATATTTTTGCTGTTTTGTTTAGAAAAATATTTTATAATGTAAAAGAATAAATAACCCTAATTATAATTAGTTTACTAATTAATTAATAAAATAAAATCAAAGTTTGATTAAATTAAATCAATTTCAATTTATAAAAATTAAATTAATTAATCAAAAACCTAAATCTGAATTTAGTGTTTTTTTGTGATTTTTTTTATTAAAATAAAATTGATTAAAAAAAGAAAATAGTTAATTAAAACACAAAAAATAAATGAAAATGAGCCTGCTGAGAACAAGTAAATGGGGGGTGTGAATCTGTAATTGCCAAGCCCAATAAAAGAGCCCAGATTACTTGCGCTGGTTCCATTGAGGGTGGCTGCCTGGGGTGCATCGTGGGGAGGCCCTTGGCAGTGTAGGATCTGGCTTGAGGAGCATCTGATGGTGAGGAATTGGGGATGCACGGTGCACGTATGAACCTTCTTGGTACTGGATCTGCAAGAGCAAAGTATTGAAAAATAATATGTTGGGAGCAGGGATCGAACCCATGCCCTGGCATTCCAACGCTTTAACACACACACGCTTACTGTTGGGGCGTCCACTACATCTGATACCTAAATAAATAAAAAACATTATATTTGAAAATGGAGACTAATGTCAGCCAAACAAAAAACGTGCACGTGGTAGGACCCTATTATTTTGAACCAACGAATCAGAAGAGAGCCAGATGCCATGCAAGTCTTCAGGCGAGTTAGACCACCCGTCATAGTGGTCAACTCTATCTTCTCCAGTTGGCCCAAAATTTAAACCTGTGAAAGAAAAAAAAAAGCCCCAAATTAAACCTAACCCCCCTAAATTAAGGTTTGTCAATCCAATGGTGCTACCAGTTTTTCCTGTAATGGCCTGGAAGTACAGATATGAAGGTACATAAGTGTTTTGCCCTAGCCATGGAAAACTCAATTGTCACGTTAGAGCTTCCTTTTTTTGATCCAGACTTGTTCTATACAACCACAGAAACTCATTTGGGCAATCAATAAATATTAACCATGCATGAAATTGAATAAATGAATATTTGAAAAAAAAGTGAGTCGGAGAAAATAAGTGTGTTGATTTCAGGCATTGATGACCATGGCTTTTGATCTATTCATACTCTTAGGTGCTTCAGGGACGATTTGCAATGAGTGGCTTGGTCTGGAAATGGTCGGATCCTTTGATTAAGTTTTTCTCCCTTTTTTGTCATTTTGAAACCTAGCTTTTAAGGCAGCCACTATGTGTGTCCTCTTAATATCTGAAGCTTATGTATATATGAGGCATCATATTAGGTTAACATTTGTGGCATAAATCAAATGGAATTATGGAGTTTTAATTTTGCCTCATAACTTTCCAAAAGAAGAGATGTATTTCCTTCTCATTGCCTTGAACGGTTTTGGAATGTTTTGTGAGTTCTTTTGGGTTGTATTGGGCCTTAAGAGACCACTCACGCGCCTGGCCCAATTATGTTATACCTCTTTTAATTTATTTTGCATTTGTTTGAATAAAAACAAAATAAATATAAATAAAATAATAAGAAAATATAGGGAAAGGTATGAGTGAGCTTAGGAGTCTTTCATAAGGTCATGGACATGTTTGAACCCCTAAAAGTAAGGTCACAAGTTCAAAATTTCAAGTTTGCCCATTTTGTATTTCATGCATTTCCTCAAAATTCCCCAACTTGTGCAACTCATAACTTGCTCAATTTTCATCTTTTGAAGGTGATCTTGGACTTTTTCAAAAGCTCAATATGTCCTATAAAATTTCTTTTTTTCTTATCATTTTTGAATTTGGGGACTTTATCTTGATGTAAGTTGCCTTGACAAAAAGTGTCTTTTGGTTGACTTTTGAAATTACCTATAATGTATTAGCTCATATCTTTCAAATGAAGCACTTTTTGGACTTCAGCATAAATACAAAGCTGTAGAGAATTGGTTTTACCTCAAAATGGGCTTTGGTTGGGGAAAGTTGATGAAGAATGTGAAAGTTATGCTTGGTCAAAGTTCAGTTGACCTCTCATAAGGAAACCCTAATTTGGAAAAAATTTACCTTTGATGATTTGAGGGCTTTCCTTGAGGAATCATGATCAAACCTTGATCAAATGATGAATATCACTTCAAAATGTTGATGTTGACAAAAAATCTTGAAGTTTGACTAAATGTTGACCATAGTTGACTTTTTACCCAATACAGGTTATTTTCAATCATCTGAGCCATTGACTGGGCAAACTTGTGATGCAAGACTTGAAACTTGACATGAGCATTGTTGAGGACCTATTATGAACCATGAAAACCACTTGAGACATTTTCAACCCAAATTTCCTTGAGGAAATCAAAACCCTAGTTGTTGACCCCTTGCTTAATAGGAGGTTTTGATTGGTCAACCCTTGAGCATCCTTGAGCATTTGAGAACCCTAGAAGAATGTCTTGAAGAAAATGGAAGGGAAAATTTTCGGGTACAACAGCTTCCTCTGTTCAATCTTCTTAAATATGAAGATTTAGATTGGCATGTCTACCATTCGTGACTTGAAGGTGGAAGTAACGATGTTGGTTTATTGTACCAGGAATGGGCATCTATACCAGAGAGGTGACATAGATTCGTCAGATATGGGCTTATAAATGCCATCCAAAGTAACCGTTGATAGAAACTAGACTAAGTCTATGCCCAAATTCAACTGGAAGAAGTATCAGAAAAAATTTACGCTCGATTTAATCTGAGCCATAGGGTGTCTATGACCGTCTTCAACTGGAAGAAGCATCAGAATAAATATACGCTTGATTTAATATGAGCCAGAAGCTATTTAAGACCTTCTTCAACTGGAAGAAGTATCAGAATAAATCAATGCTTGATTTAATCTGAGCTAGAAGATGTCTACGTCTATCTTTAATTGAAAGAATTATCAGAATAAATATATGCTCAATTTAATCTGAGCTAGAAGATGTCTACTGGAAGAATTATCAAAATAAATCTACTCTTGATTTAATTTGAGCTAGAAGATGTCTATGCTCGTCTTTAATTGGGATAAGTATCAGAATAAATCTACGCTCGATTTAATCTGAGCCAGAAGATGTTTACAATCGTCTTCAACTGGAAGAAGTATCAAAATAAATCTACGCTCGATTTAGTCTGAGCTAGAAGATATCTATTCCCGAATTTAACTGGAAGAAGTATCAGAATAAATCTAAGTTATATTTAATCCGAGCCAGGAGATGTTTAGGACCGTATTCAACTGGAAGAAGTATCAGAATAAATTTACGCTCGATTTAGTCTGAGCCAGAAGATGTTTACGGCCGTCTTCAACTGGAAGAAGTATCAGAATAAATCTACGCTTTATTTAATCTAAGCCAGAAGATATCTATGCCCGACTTCAATTGGAAGAAGTATCAGAATAAATCTATGCTTGATTTAATCTGAGCCAGAAAATGTCTCTTTGAGAATGACCCTCTGAGGAAATTTCTTAAATAGTTATTTTTCAGATATAGCCTTTGAGAAGACTGTCTGTTCATATAAGTAGTTAATGATGTTTGTATGTTTATTGATCTTTCCTAAAAAGGTAAAGAGTTAGTTGTATGCAATGTCATGATGTATGAAATATATTATGCAATGATGTTCTCAAAATAAATGAGACCGTGCTATATGCGTTTCGTATGCACATGTTATGACGTTTGTAAATGATGTATGAATGTGAAATGTTATTGAAGTGTATTTGTAAACTCGTGCAACATCTTTGTCTAGGAAAGTGAATCCCTGGCTGTTGTTAGGGATGAAGAATATATGTATCTTCGATTTTGATGGGTATTCCTGCTTGCTGTTTTGAGGAAAATCTACTGGAGGATGTTGATTACTATTTGGGGAGAATAGTATAAGAACAATGGTTATTCATTTCTATGTTGGGGATCTTAGTTCTAATATACCCTGACTGGGGATATAAGAGATGGATAAGTTTTCGAGGTACTATCTGAACGAGTGTCTGATATGGATACCTACTCGTCTAGAGAGAATAAGGTTGAACGATATCTGGTCTAATTTCAGATTCTGTAGCAAATCTCTGGGGATAGCAACCCGGAATGTCCATTGGTGGAGGTGGGAATCCTGCAGGTAATTTGTGGTGGAAACAGACTCAAGCTGGGGAGACTGTAATCTGTTGGGGAAATAAACCTTGTTGACAAAGAAATACTCTGTTGAGGAAATGAGATTTGCTGGAGAGAAGAAATTTGCAGGGGATTTACAGTTCTGGAGGAATGAACTCAGTTGGGCTAGAGATTTTCATAAACTGTACAGATTGGGACTCCGTAGGTGGGCGATATTACCAGGAAACAGATCATATTCTTTTATCTGCTGGGGTGATTTGTTGGTGAGTATGATTGGTGTATCCCATTTTTTGGGGGATATATCTTTGTTGAAGATTGTTTTGTAAAGACTACTCTGTGGGTATAATCTCATGGAAGTGGCTCTATGTGGATTTGTGGACAGCTTGAACGTTATCCCAATTCCTAGAGTCTTGAGTAAATGCTTATTCCTGTTTTTATGCATATTTTTTCTAACAGTTAATTGTATTCATATGCATATGTTCATTCAATTTTAGTCATTGGACGTTGTTGCAAACAAAACAGGAAAAAAAGTTTGAATTTTGAAATTTGTATTTCTATTGATAGTTTGTCCATAAACAGGAGATTTTGTACAAAGAGACAGAAATCCTAGTAAGAGGAAATTGTCGTGAAATGAAAAGAGTATAAAGCGAAAACAAAACATATAGCCATGTGGAAATAATCTCATCGGGTTCCAACCCTGCTATTGCCCCTATGTCTTCAAGCATCTCATCCCTTTATGTCGGAAGAAATTGATTGAATTGATTTGTACCGTTTGAACTTGACGTTGGTAATAAAGCTTGTCGTAAGTGATCCAATGGGACATAGTCATACGCTTTAATCCTTAACTATTGCCTGGACTGCCCTTTCGGGTTTTCATTCCATCGGGATACCCTTTCTTTCCCAAGCTGCCTTTTCAGGTTTTCGACTTGCCGAGTGTACAATATTTTATATATATCCTTAATTTTTGCCCGAACCTTTTTGGTTCGCCGGGATGCCCTTATTTTTTCCTAGGCCAGTCAACCTAGTGGGTCGTTTTCATGCGTAGTATCTTTTGACTATGTCTGTGTTTACAAGATGCGGGAAATCTTCACCGTTTGTGGTGGTCAATATCATAGCACCACCAGAAAAGATTTTCTTAATCACAAATGGCCCTTCGTAGGTGGGAGTCCATTTTCCCCTAGGATCACCTTGCGGTAGAATGATGTACTTTATTACCAAGTGTGATACGGTGGCAGAATTGAGTGTTTATACTGGTTTTGCGTTTGTGTTCGCAAATGTTGCGGTAAGCAAGAGTCGCCACCGACTTTTCTTTTATCCAAATTAAGGAAAGAGTGAAAAGAACAGAAAAATACCTTTTCGAGAATTTTCTGAGTAAGGGGGGTAGATTATGGAAAGGGAAGGTGTTAGCACCCTTTCCATCCGTAGTTTTCTACGGTCTCTTAGAGGTTTTCTCATTTTGAAATACCTTTGTACTTTGTGTGTTTGAAAATGTTTTGAAAACGCCTTAGTACGGAGAAATTTGTAATGTTTCTCGGGATAGTGGAGAAAGTATACAAAGTGTTTTGAAATGTCTTTTGAAAAGTAGTTTTTATGTAAGTGCAAAATGATTGAGCAAACTTCTAACAGCTATCTACTTTGTTACTCAAAAAGGGTCATTATTTTACTATTTTCCTTTAGACAGTGCTATCCTACTATTAGTGAGTAGGTAGCCCTATCGTTGGATATTGAGGGACAATCGAAAGGGACATTTTACAGTCATAAAGGCAACATGTAGAGACGCTTTAGCAATTTTTTTAGGGACTAGATCATTTTATCGAAAGGCAACTGTAAGGATCATCGAGGGTCTATGATCTTTTGATTTATGGGTCTTTGCTAAAGCGTCCCAATTTTCGAGGGACATGACTATTTTCCGAAGGCAACCGAAGCAGGGATACCCTAGAGGTGCATATGTGCATATGTGTTGAGATTAAGTTATTTTTTGTCTTTTTGTTAGGTTAGCTAACGTTTTAATTTACAGTCTTATCATGCACGCCTAATTACCAACAGTTAATATTTACAAAAATTAAAGTGCGAAAATTTAAATCCTAGCCTATTACAACGCTTTGGGACAATTACATAAAAAGTGAAAGAACATAAAATGCGGAATTTTAAATCTAAACTATTACATCCCATAATCAGTTACAATATTTATATAAAGTGCGAGAAAAAAACAACGCGCGCGAAATAAATATTACGTCTAAAAATCCTGAGAAAAATTCTAAGTAAACAAGAAAAGTCTTTTTGGTTTTATTTTTATTTAGAGAAAATAATTAAACTAAATCTAAATTTAATTTTAATTAATAAAGTAAAAATTGAATGAAATTACACTCAATTCTAATATTTTCGCATTTTTATTTAAGAAAATATTTAAATTGAAATGAACCTAAGTCTAATTGATGTTAAGTTGATAAAATAAAATTAAAATGATTAATTAATTAAAATAATTTTAGAAAACCTAAACCTATTTATTTATTTATTTTGATTTTTTATTATTAAAAAAATATTCTTTGAAAACAAAAGAATAATAACTAAATAAACAACAACAAAAAAGAAAAAATAACAAATAAAAGATATGGGCATGGGTGATTAAAAAAAATTGGGGGTGTGCTGAGATTGAAGTTGGTTAGGCCCAGTTGAAGGGAGCCCAACTTCGTCTGGATCTAGTGAGGAGAGATACTAAGGGCGTATGGTAGTCTGAACGCTTAGATGAATTGGATCTTGATCAGGTAATGGTGAGTTAATGGTACACGGTGCACGCCTGGTGACTGTATGCATGAGATCTGCAGGGAGATTGTTAGAAAAAATAAAATGCAAACCTGGGATTCGTACCCAGGCTTTCAGGATAACACACATGCTTTTCACCATTGGGCCACGCTTCTCATTCGTTGATTATAACAATACACTGACATAATATATGAAAAATAAAACAGAAATATTTCAAATAAAAGCGCGTGCCCAAATGGGCCCCCATTATTTTGAATGGACAAATCAGGATGCTGGGTTTTGCCACGCAGACTCAGGGAGGGTCAAACCACCACACACGGTGGTTGACCTCCTCCTTCTCCGATCAACTCAAAATCCTAACCTACAAAGACAAGCAAGATCAAAAGCTTAGATTTCGGCTACCCCCCGTAAATCCTATGTTGTGAACCCAACCGTGGTGCTGGTTTGGTCTAAAACGGCCTGGAAATAAGGATACGTGAACACATAAGTGTTTTCCCCTAACAATGGCAAAATGCAATTCTGACGTTAAGATCTCATGCTTTTGGTCTAAACATGTTCTAAACAATAAATCATGTCAACATAGATGGTTAGATGAAAACAAAAATGCATGAATTTACAGATATCAAAGATAAGAAAAATGCAAAACGGAAGCAGGAGATAGCACGATTCTGGCATGGGGAATCGTTGAAATTTAACCTCACTTACCTTATGACACCCAGGAGATGGATTTAAGGCTTGGTTAGGGCAGAGGGAGGCTGGAACTCGTGTTTCAGATTTTCAACTTCTTTGAGTTTTTTATTGAAATTTGAGAGAGGTTTATTATGCAGTTGGTGCCTGTCAATTTCTTGCAAGGATGTTGCGTATTTATAGGAGATGAGGAGGCAAGGTTGAATGGAAAGAAATAAAATCATAAAGCCATGGTTTAAAGTCATGATCACAAATTTGAAAAATTACCAAACTTGAGATTTCATGCCATTTTCATGGTTAGATTAACCTGGTCATGTTTGCACGTGTTTATGGACCTCATGCCAAGACAAAACACAAGCCTAAGGGTCAAGGCCCATTTCCAATTATTTTGTACCATTTATTTTATATTTATTTGAAATAAATCAAAATAAATATGTAAAAAAATAGGTAAAAATGGTAAGGCCATTAAAAATGAGATTAAGGGACCTCTATAAGCTTAGTAAAATATTTGAACCTTAAAAAGTTAAGCCATTGGCTCAAAAGTTCAAATTTGCTCAGTGCACCATTCTTGAAATTTCCAAAATTTTCCCAACATGGGAAAGCCATAACTTGCTCAATTATTATCTCATGATGATGATCTTGGACTTTATGGAAATCCCAAGATGTCTAATTCAATATCTCTTTTGATCAATTTTGGATTGGAAGATGTTATCTTTATGTAAAAAGTCTTGGAAAAAAGTGGCTTTTGTTGACTTTTTGAAAATGACCTGTAATGTCTGAGCTTATATCTTTCAAATGGTGAATCTCTTGAACTTGTGGGATGAAGAGAAGTTTTAGGAAATTGTATTCACTTCAAAATGAGCTTTGCTGGGAAAATTTTGATAAAGTATGAGAAAGTTAAGCCTGGTCAAAGTTTGGTTGACTTCTCCTATAGAAACCCAAATTTAGCAATTCTTGACTTTTAATGAATTAGGAGCATTTCTTGAGGAATCATGATTAACCCTTGATAAAATGATGGATATCACTCCAAAATGTTGATTTTGACCAAAAATCTCGAAGTTTGACTGTACATGGGCCACAATTGACTTTTGACCTAACATAGTTGATTTTCCAATACTTGAGCAATTGACTGAGTAAACTTATAGTGCAAGGAATGAAAGTTGTCATGGACAATCTTGAAGGCATATTAGGATCATGGAAAGCATTTGAGACCTTTGGAGCTCAACCATCTTGATGAAAATTTAAACCATAGTTGGGAATTCATTACCTTAGGAGGAGAATTTGTCTGGTCACTTCTTGGTCATCCTTGGGAAAGTTGGGGACCTCAATGGGCATGTGTTGAGTAAAAGGGGAGGGAAAATTTTAGGGTATAACATATTCCCCTGTACAATCTTCTTGGACCTGAGGATGTAGATTGGCTTGTCTGCCTTTCGTGATCTGAAGGTAGATGGGGATTGAACACTAGAGTGCCCAGAAATTTGCACTCGTCTGAAATGATATTGTTGTTGAATAATATCGGGAATAGGCTTACAGATTCCATTTGGAAAAGATGATAGAATACTGTCAGAGATGGGCTTAAAGATGCCATCCAAGGAATATGACAGAGAGATGTCGGATATGGGCTTAGAGATGCCATCCAAAGTAGATGTTGACTTCATAAGAAGTCTCTTTGTGGGGATTCATATTCCTGATGTATGAGGAGGAGTCTGTTGGGAAATGTTTTAGGGGAATAGAGTTTGGAGCTTTGGTTGTCCATTACTCTATTGGGGAGTTATCTCTTGAAAGCGATCTTTTATCTGGTCGGGATCGAGGCTTCACGGCTACTTGTTGAGGACAATAAGACTGACTGCTATCTGGTTGTATTCCAGGCTTCACAGCGACCTATTGGGGAGTATGAAATTAATTGCTATCTGGCCGGTTCCAGGCTTTGCAGTAATTATAGACATTAAACTGTTATCTGGTCGTATCCAGGCTTCAACGATTTCAAGAAATTAAGTTGTTATCTGGTTGGGTCCAGGCTTCAAATTGAATCTGAGGTATACCATTATCTGGTCAAGTCCAGGCTTCGGTGTCATAGGTTATACTATGATTTGGTCGGGTCCATGCTTCATAGTAATTAACAAACTGCTATCTGGTCGGACTCCAGGCTTTACAGTATCTTTAACTAGATAAGAATCAAAAAATCTTATGGTCGATTTAACTGAACCCAGGAAAGTATCTACCGGAAAAGAATCAGTAATAAATCAATGGTTGATTTAAACTGAACCAGCAAAGGTCTTGAGTTATCTTTGACTGGATAAGAATTAGAAAAATCTTAGTGTCGATTTGACTGAACCAGAAAAAGGTCTGTAGTTAACTTTGACTGGAATGGAAATCAGAAAAATCTTAGTGTCAATTTAACGGAACCAGAAAAAGGTCTTGGATTAACTTTGACTGGAATGGAAATCAGAAAAATCTTAGGGTCGATTTAACTGAACCAGAAAAAGGTCTTGGATTAACTTTGACTGGAATGGAAATCAGAAAAATCCTAGTGTCAATTTAACTGAACCAGAAAAAGGTCTTGGATTAACTTTGACCGGAATGGAAATCAGAAAAATCTTAGTGTCGATTTAACTGAACCTAAAAAAGGTCTTGAATTATCTTCAATTGGAATAGAAATCAGAAAAATCTTAATGTCGATTTAAATGAACCAGAGGAAGGTCTTTTGAGAATAATCTTTCTGAGGAACATGCGGAAATAGCCCTTCGTCAGATGTAGCCTTTGAGAAGACTTCCCGGTTATATAAGTGGTCAACGATATTTGTTGATTTGATCTTTCCTGAAAAGGTAAAGAGTTAGTCGTATGCAATGTCATGATGTATGAAATGCATTGTGTAATGATGTTCTCAAAATAAATGAGATTATACTGTATGCGATGTGTATGCGCATGTCGTGATGTATGAATATGGAATGCCGTTGCGATATCTCCTAGTCTGGGAAAGTAAATCCCTGACTGCTGCTAGATTGGGAAGTTGAATCCCAGACTGTTGTTTGGTAGGTGAGGAAAGTGATTCTTTCATTCCCGCTGGGGATGATGAGTGGAGAAGATTTGCTCGGGATTTCCTCTTTCGATTTGAGGATATTCTACCGGGGGTCTTTGACTCCTGCTTGAGAATGACTCTGTGGGGAGCAAGATGATATGTCAGAAGATTTTACCGATGTAGAGAAATAAACTTTGTTGGGGGATAAGCTTCCGCAGCTAGAGAAATAAACTCTACCAGGGGATGATGCTTTATAAACTGTTAGAGATTTGTAAAACTCAATTGGGGATCTTTGGGTTAACCTCTCTGAGGGAACTTTGCTGGGAGAGGTAATTCTTGTTTGGGGAAGAAGAGATCAAAATTTTGGTGGTTTCCACTTTGTGGGGAACATAGACATCACAGGGTCGTATGCTAAGGATGTAGCGGTGACTTCGTCTCAAGACGTCTTTACCCCTGTACCTGCTGGAAAGAGTAACTGTCGGGACTACAAATGGCTTTTTAAACTTTGCCCCGTTTCTTAAAGTCACTAGCAATTATCTTTCTCTTTTTTATGCAAGTATTTGTAAATAGTAATCATATTCAAATGCATATGTCAAAAATAATCATTGCACGTTTTTGCAAAACAAAACAGAAAAATAGAAAACAAACAATTTTGTACTTTCAAAGAAATGATTTGTATTGATTTTTGAAGTTCGCCTATTGTTGTACCCTAAATTTCGCCTCTAATTTTTTCAGTCGCACATTCATACCATATCTTGTCATTTGGTCACAATCATTAATAAATAGCTTCATTCATTACATTTGCATCATTTAATCGTGTTTAAGTTGACCAAAAGTCAGTTTAAATCGACATTTGCATCATTCTGTAGTTGAAAAATACCCGGCATTTTTATCTCTTTACTATTTTCTTGCATTGCTCCAAGTTGTTTATGTGTCGATAATAAAAATATTTCGGTTTTATAGACAGACTGTTAAAAGCGATTCGACACTGTGCGAAAAACTAGCGAGAAAAATATCTCAAGTTTTCACCTTTTACTGGTCATTTTATGAATATGCGTTTCGCGTAGATTATGACGGTATGCTCGCTTTATTTTTCACTATAGTTTGGAGTCTCGTTTTTAATCGTAAACGTCTGTTTAGCCTGATATTTTAATTATCATTTTATTTTGATTTTGACTTTTTGAATATTTTTCTTTAATCTTGTGACATGTAGTTTATTTTAATGTGTTCATTTTATTTTTTCGGATAAATTTTTGTTCGTTTTTTATCATTTTCAGTCATTTTAGGTCTTTATTTTTTATTCAGAAAAAATTAAAAAAAAAAATATTTTAAATTGAGTTAATTTTAATACTTTCAGGTTTTTATTTTATTTTTATTATTAAAAGGGCTTTTTAGTCACAAAATAATATTTATTATACTATGCTTGATTTCTATTGGTTGATAGCATGATTTGTGGATTAATACAGATTAATAATTTTGGACGGATACGATTGAAACTGAAATCATTTATTCCATTTTCTCTTGTCTATATAATACTCCTTACTTTTTCTTTGTAAAGGACAACAATACAAAAATTAGCAGTAGCTAACTACTCCCTCTCTTCAATTCTCTATCCATCCCATTTTCCTTTTTCTCTTCACACAAATCCCCTTCACGCTCTACCTTTCCCTCTCTTTCACACCAGTTACAACACAAAAAAACAATTCAAAGCAAAGAGTAAATATCTCTCCCTCCCTCCACCTTCTAACCTCCTCACCAAATTCCCTTCACCTTCTTCTTGGAAACCAAATCAACACCTCCATACTGCCACCATCCCAATTTCCTCTCCGCAAACTGCATCCCCCTCACCTCATTGTTTCTCCATGCATAACATCCATTCCCTACCCTTATCAACTTCACTGTCACCCACACATACCCATTTTATCTTCAACACAAACCACAACTGTAACCCATCATGAATTCACCGTAATCAACCTACTTTCCATCAACATTCCACAACTTTCATCCTTCAATTCATCGTCTCCGCGACCAACCTTCACCGATCTAGTCCGCTCTCTCACATCCACCTACTCTGCATTCTCCCTTCACCTACATCACCAACCTTTGCCTCATCTCTTTTCTTCATCTACTATCCATTCACCTTCATACACACGCCACAACATCTCAGCCCGACAACTCACCCTTCGTTGTTCTCTAATCAGCACCAACAAAATTCCGCAAGTGTTGCTCTAGCCAGTACCACCTCCGTCGGTATCGTATCGCACCTTCGACTTCGACACTTTCCGTTCAGCAACAACACTTCTTTTGTCAAGTTGGTAATTTCTAATATTTTTACTTTTGATTGAGATTAATTTATGGAATTGAAGCAAATGTGATAAAGAAAAAAAACTGTTGATAAATTTGGTTTGTTATTATGTTGATATCGCAGTTTGTCAGACTATTTTAAAAAATAAATTGGTGATGCATTTATTTGTTAGTGTCATGAAACTATGGATAGATATTATTGAATTTATTCTTGATAATTTATTTGTTTCATGATAAAGCTTGTATAAAAAAAATTATGGTTTGTTCATGTTAAATTATGATGAAGAATTTGTTACGGTTATGTTGCCCGGATTTGGTTTATTTGAATAATTCTTGAATTGAAATCAATTTTTCATGTTTGAAGTTAGAATTGAATATTGGAATGAATTCTTTGGTGATAGTTTTGTTTGTGAATTAAATTTATTGAATAATTGATTGTTTGATTCTTGTTTTGTTCACCTTTTGAATTTAATTGAAACACCATGGTTTGTTCATACTTGTGCATCAGTGTCGATTTTGTTTTGTTGTTTGAATCGCTTTAAAAGTGGTTTTGATAGTGTTTCAATTGAACTCAATTCGCAAAGTTTGTTGGTTTAATATTGGTGTTTGTACATAAGTTTTGAATCACTTGGAAATTGATTTTCATGAGCTTTTATGCATAATTTTTTGTTGTCCAACTTTTGATGATGCTTGATAATGTTTGATTTTTCATGTATTGAATTGAATTATAGCATGAGTTTCTTTGGCTTTATTTGTGAATTGAAATTCTTGGATAATCATCATTTGTTTGATTCATACTTTGAATTCAATTTCTCATGTTGCAATGTGAAACTTTTGATTCTTGTTCCCGCTGTGGTTTGGAATAGCGATTGCTCTTGAGTTTACTTGATGGAATACACTTGAAATCATGTATGCAATGCTGATTTTTGTGTTTACATTGAATAATATCATAATTCTTGATTTTTCATATGTGTAAATATTCATTTGTTCATGTGCATTCATACAATTTCATTTTTTATTTTATACTTTCTAAACACATATTTTAATTGTTGCAATTTCATTCATTTTAATTTTTATACCACTTATGCTACTAACGAGTTTGTTTACAGTGAAGATTTTCGAAAATCATTTCAAGTATCCATTCTCACATAGCACATCAATAATTCCTACACTTCTCCCTTTACCTTTTTATTGTATTTTACTATTCTGATTTAATATTTGGTATTGTAAATATATACTTGTAGATAATATTTTTGACTGTATATTTTATTCACTTAATTTGTAAATTAATTCAGGTTATGTAAATATTATTTTCATCACATTGCAGTTTTATTTTTTAATTCCAACTAACTTCTGAAAATTGTACGGATGCACATAAGTTATCTCGTGCTATTAGTTTTGTCTGTATGTTTCATGTGATGCAGAGAATCTTATACCGTGAGCTTTATTCAATATCTTGAATATTACCCGGTACCATGAGCTTCATTCACAATTTCTTTATCCGTGATTTATTTTCATGTGCTGCACTAACTTTATTCGCTGCTGGGAGTATTATCTTACATCTGGTTTTTTGATGCTGTCGACTTGTGATTTATTTTCACCTGAGGTTTGGTATACTCTTAGTTTATTTTTTTCTGTCTATGGCTTTAAACCCAAAGGGATGGGAATACAGTATTGACTTCATCATGTCAAGCGCTGGTTTCTTATTTGGTCAGATTCGCTTTACCGTATCTTTTACCCTCCTGTACATAAGGACATTCTTTTCCCCTTTCTTTAATTTTCAAAACCTTCTCATCTTTTTCAAACCCTTCTTTGTTTATAAAATCGAACCGCTTTCATAATAAACCTCGACTTCGTCGAGTGCCTTTTCTTTTAAAACTTCTTTTCTTTAAACGAACTTCAATCCATTTAATCATACTTTGACATTTTTCAAAAAAACTAACAAAAACACTTCAACTCATTCAAACTTTTTTGTGCACTCGAGCACCTTTACCCTTCAAAACTTTTTCGAGTTTGAGACATGATTCATTGATAGTCGAGTAACATTCTCCTATCCCTATGGTTATAAAGGTGTAGACTTTTCCACTTGAGTACCAGAGGCGTTCTCAAACCCTTACTCTTGCTGACGCAGGGTCCATCTTTCTCACACCTTATGGGCGTTAGTCGAGATTTCTCTCCTAACAATGACGACTCGTCTCATTGTTTAAAAACAATCAACAGACAAGTCTTTTCTAGCCGAACTACGGTGCTCTGACTTTCCCATTGCACGAGGAGTACGTAGGAACCAAGTCTTATAACCCAAGGCGAGCAACAAAAATAATTAAAATAAAAAAAACATTTTCTTTTGTTTTCAAATAAAGATTCATTTTTCCCTTTAGCAAGTAAACCTTTACATAACACTCATTTTAAAAGAAACCAAACAAAGTGGATCTTGTATAGTATCGTAGATGATTAGAGTGCTAATACCTTCCCTTTGCATAACCGACCCCTGTACCTCGATCTCTGATCTTTTTGGGTTTTGTTCGCTTTTTTCCCATTTCCCTTTGGAAACAATAAAGTGTCGTGGCGACTTCATTGTATTGAGATAAGTTAATTGATGGCTTAAATCTTAAATCTTTACCGCTACATTTCTTTACATATCATCACTGTCGCAATTGAGCGCCAGAAAAGTGTGTGACACCTATAATAGGCATTCTATTACAAAGAGACTGACGTTCTAGTAGGAGAATGTCGTCATGAAAATGAAAATTATACAAAATAGTGTACAAAGAGAAAACAGATATGTGTAATAATCCCATTGAGTTTCAATTCTGCTATTTCCCTTATGTCCTTGAGCGTCTCATCGCTTTGCTACTTGTACGAAGCTGACTGGATTTATTGGTACCGTTTGAGCTTGATAGTTGATACTGAAGTTTGGTTGCAAGGTGATCCAATGGGACATAGTTGTACGCTTTAAATCCCTAACTTTTTCCTGGACCGCCCTTTTGGGTTTTCAATCCACCCGGATACCCTTTTTTGCCCAAGCCGCCTTTTCAGGTTTTCGACTTGCCAGGTGTATAGACGTTTTTGTATTTATACCTAATTTTTTCCCGAACCCTTTTGGTTCACCGTGATGCCCTTATTTTTTCCTAGGCCAGTCAACCTAGCGGGTCTTTATTCATGCGTAGTATCTTTTTACTATGTTCACATTCACAGGGTGAGGAAGGTCGTCACCATCCATGGTGGTTAGAATCATAGCTCCAACGGAAAATATGCTCTTGATTACAAATGGCCCTTCATACGTGGGAGTCCATTTGCCCCTGGGATCACCTTATGGAAGTATGATGCGCTTGATTACTATATCACCCACTTGATATACCTGACGTCTAACCTTTTTGTTGAAAGCCTTGATCATTCGTTTTTACTACATCTGACCATGACAGAGAGCAATAAGCCTTTTCTAATCAATCAAATTCAGTTGGTGAAGTCGAGTATGGATCCAATCATCTTCGTTTAAACCTGCATCCTTCATGATTCTCAAAGAAGGGATCTGGACCTCAATAGGTAGGACAACCTCCATGCCATACACCAGAGAATAAGGTGTTGCCTCAATAGGTAGGACAACCTCAACCCACTTCGTGAAGTAATCAATGGCAACTAGGATAAAGCGATGCTCGTTTGAAGAGGTAAGTCTGATTTCTCCGATCATGTCAATGCCCCCACATTGCAAAGGGCCAAGGAGAATTCAAGACATTCAGGGGAACAGAGGCACATGTACTTTGTCGGTGTAGATCTGGCATTTGTGACAAGTTCGGGAATGCTGATAACAGTCTGCTTCTATAGTGGACCAATAATATCCTGCCCGTGGGATATTTTTAGCCATGGTGTGTCCACTAGAGTGGGTCAAAGGTACTTTCGTGTAAATCTGCCATAATCCTCTCTGCTTCGCTCTTGTCTACACACCGAAGTAAAGTAGAGTCATGGTTGCGCTTGTAGAGGATTCCATTACTGAGGAAGAACTTCGCAGAGAACCTTTTCAGAAACTTCTTATCATTAACAGATGCCCCCTCAGGATATTCTTGAGCCTCGAGATACCTTTTCACTTCATGGAACCAAGGTTTGTCTGTTACCCCTTCAGTATCAATCTCATAGTAGTATGTTGGTTCATCCAAACTCTCAATAGTGATATGAGGAGACTCATTGTCCCATCTGACCTTGAACATGGATGACATAGTAGCTAGCGCGTCTGCTAACTGATTCTCTTCTCGTGGAAAATGTTCAAAGGTGACTTCTTTAAAGTGTGGAAGTAATGTCAGCACATGTTCTTTGTAAGGAATGAGATTAGGGTGCTTCGTGTCCCACTGTCCTTTGATTTGACTTATTACCAAGGATGAGTCCCAGAAAATGCTCAAGAACTTGATCCTTAGGTTAATAGCAGCTTTGAGACCCATGATGCATGCTTCATACTCAAACATATTGTTGGTGCAGTTGAAACATAATCTGGCGGTGAAAGGAGTATAACAGCCCTCGGGAGATATGATTACAGCACCGGTACCATTTTCGAGTGCATTGGAGGATCCATCAAAAACCATAGTCCATCGGGACCCTTCCTTAGGTCCTTCATCCGGTCCAGGTTCTTCACAGTCAATCACTAACATAATATTCTCATCCGGGAATTCAAAGTTCATGGATTGGTAGTCATCCACAGCCTGATAAGCCAAATGATCAGCTAATATACTTCCCTTGATTTCTTTCTGGGTCGTGTATTAGATATCGTATTCGGTTAGGATCATTTGTCATCTTGCTATCCTTCCGGAGAGAGGGGGCTTCTCGAAGATGTATTTAACATGATCCATTTTAGATATCAACAAGGTAGTTTGAGTCAACATATATTGTCTTAGTCGGCTAGCAGCCCATGCCAAAGCGCAGTAAGTTTTGCATTTTATCATAAATGTTGCGGTTAGCAAGAGTCGCCACCTACTTTTCTTTTATCCAAAAGGAAAGGTGAAAAAGCACATGAAAGACCTTTGAGATTATTTCTTGAGTTCGGGGGGTAGATTATGAAAAGGGAAGATATTAACACCCTTTTCATCCATGGTTTTCCATGGGCTCTTAGTTACTTGCTAGATCACTTGCTTTTGTTTGAAATTATGCTTTGTGTGGTTTTCGAAAGTATTTTGTAAAGAGGCCATTGTTTAGGCAAAATTTGTAATGATTCTCGTTCGTAAGAATGTATACAAAGATGTTGATCTTTTGAAAGTGTTTTCAAGTTTGTAAGATGTTTTTGAAAGTATAGGTGTATGTTTTGAAAATAGCAAGGATGTTTTTGTTTTGAAAGTGAGCAAGTAATTAGGAGCATTCTTCCTACTCAAAAGTCTTTCTTGTTCATTTTCTTTTCCTTTGACATTATTATCTTACCATTGATTTGGTAAATAACCCTATCTTTGGATGTAAAACGGGGCGGGCGTGGGTCATCGTATAACCATGATTAGCAATGTTACAAGCTACCTTAGCATTTTTCTTTTGGAACTAAGATCATTTTGAAAGGCAACTTAGATAGCGTCATCGAGGGACTATGATCTTGTATTTAGCTTATTTTTTTGCTAAGATACCTCACATGCGTAATATGGCCATTTTATAAAGGCAACCAAGTGGATTTATCCTAGGGGTGCTTGTGTGCAAGTGTATTGTTTTCATGCTTGATTTTGTTTTGGATTAGGGTTTTCTAATTGATTGGTTTTAGTCTTTCCATACAAACCCTAATTACTAGCATTTGTATCTAAAGCGATAAATTGCGGGATTTGAAATTACTACGCTATTACAATACTTGTGGTGTACAAATTATAAATGGGGATTGCAAGAAAATAAAGCCTAATTATCTATTACAACCATATTGAATTTGTACAAGAATTGAAATAAATAATGTACAAAATGAATAAATATACAAGAATGTAAATGTAAAGAAAATGGATGTTTTGTTTGGATTTTTAGGGAAAAGGGATTTTGTTTTAACCTAATTAATTAAAAGAAAAATATTTAATAAAAATAATAAAAAGTATAACCTAAATTTACTAGGAAAAGAATTTAAATAAAACCCTAATTTAAATATTAATTAAAAAAGGAAATTAAGTTCATGAGAAGAATATTTTTGGTATTTTTTGTCTTAAAAATAATTTATAGTATTATAAAATATTTTTGGTCTTTTTATATTTAAAAATAATATATTTAAATGGTGTAAGAGAAAATAACTACAACCCTAGTTTTTTAATTAAATTTACAACAAAAAAAATTAGTAAAATAAATAAAGTATGATTAAATAAATAAAAAAATTTATTTGTGTAAAAAAAAAACTTTACCAAAATATTAATCTCATGTTTTTATATTTTTTTCTGATTTTTTAGTATTAGATAAAAATATTTAAGAAAATAAATAAATAAAAATAATAAAAAGAAAATAAAAATGGGCCAGGGTGCAAATAGTCAGCAAGAGGGGTCAGTAGTAAGAAAAAAAATGCCCAAAGGAGGCCCAGGCGCCTGTCCAAAAAAGAGTCAGAATGGGAAAAATATGAAAAAAAATCCAAAAGGGTACCACTGGGGCTCGAACCCAGGTCCCTATAGTCACAGGCGCGCGCTTCTACCATTGGGGTGGCTATACATCCGTTTATATAATCAAAACAACAAACATATGATAGTAAACAAGTACATTGCCTGAACTACATCTTCAACCTCACGCCCAGCCAGCGTCTCTGTATCTTATTCAAATCTCAACAAAAATGAAAACTGTAAACAGGAAACTTGTAGCAAATTTCCTCACGATTTCAGAAATGCAAAGCAATAAAATTATAGATCAAAGATAAGCATGGATTTTAATGGCCCTAATCTAAACCCTAAAAATTTCAGAAACTTCAATCTTAAAATTCTCTAAGCTAAAACAAAATTAATGAAAACTATGGACATGGTTAACTTTAGGGCAATGATATCTACATTTTTCATTCATAAATAAACCATTAATGATGCATGTATGAAGAGTTCAAAAGTCAGAAAACTTACCTTGCAAGAGGGTATCGTGTTTGGAGTTTGAGTAGCTTTTAGTGAGTTCCAATGATTGGATTAGCTTCCTCAAGTTCCCAGGAAGCTAATGGGATGCTTAGCTTGAGCTGAAAGTGCCTGAGGAGTTCCGGAGAAGTCAAGGTGCAAGATGTTGTTTTTGAAAATGGTGGGTGATAATGGAGGTGTTACAGTGGTGCTGCAGGGGTTGGGATTGTTTGTATATGTTATTTAGAAGCTTTTGAAAGTAAAAGGCCAAGAAACGCACGAGTAAATTTGGAGATTGGATTGAAAACTCAGAAACGACAAGTTTTGAAGTGTTTTTGGTGATTCTGTGTTCTTTGTCTTTTCAGGGCTTAAGCATGCGTGGAATTTATGGCAGATGACTTGTGTATGTATAAGCAAAGAGGTTGGAGTGCTTGGGAGAGTCAGAAGTACAAGTTACAAGCTAATTGCTAAGTTACTTGATTTTGAAGAAAAGTGGGAAGACAAGTTTCAATGTGCAGTATAAGCATGGGTTGGGTGATTGTAAGTGTCTCAACTAGTTTCTCTTGAGTTATGGGACTTGTATGATCAGAAGAAAGCAATTGCAAGGCTCAAGAACAAGTTTTGTGTAAAAAGTCACTTTACCAAAATGGCAATGTGCACTTTCTTCCCAAAATGGATATAAAGCATGGCCTTGCATTGAATGCTTGAAATGATACCTCTAACAGTTATGCAAGAAATTAATTATGGAGTGCCTAACAAGTTTGAGGCCTGCAAAGTAGAGGTTATGAAGCATAAGTTTTAATTTTGAATCTTGTTCATCACAAAATGACTTGTAATTCAAGTGATAAAACCCTAACTTCATCTCTTCGATTGTCCCTACTCAAAAACAATCTCAAGGAGTTCTTGGACATTTTGGAAAGCTTGCACTGTGCTCTACAACCCATATTTGAATCACTTTTGAAAATTCCCCTTGGAACTATATGAAAAAGTTCCATGAAGTTGGGTCAAAATCCAAACCAAATTAGGGCAAAAATTTCACTAAGTGTTTTGTTTCATGACCATGTTTTCTTAAACTTATAACTTGAGATCCAAGCACTTTTGGAAGGAGTTGTGTAAAGAAAAGTTGTAGATTTCACGGAAATCTACAACTTTCATGTTGGAAGTTTTTTTTGAATCATCTTGCATCATGGTGAAAATTTTGCTCAAAGTTGTGAAAAAATAAGAAATTTCCAACACTTAGAAAAACTTTTGTTTTAGAAATTTTAACTTTTCAAAATGAAATCTTGAATTTCTTGTTTCTTGATGAATAAGTTTCATATTTTAACATGCTTTTATGAATTTTGATCTTTGACATTTTATTTAGACCAAAAAGTCAAAGTTTGACTTTTCAGTATACAGTTGACTTTTGATCAGTTGACTGAAAATTTATCTGTCAATCCATTGAACTTGAGCAATGTTTTGAGCCATGTCATTAGGTCAAAATTATGCAATTGGACTCTTGAGATCAATCCTTGAACCAGTTGTGATACGGTGGCAGAACCGACTATTTAATACTGGTTTGCGTTTTTTGTTCGCAAAATATCGCGGTAAGCAAGAGTCTCCACCGACTTTTATTTTATCCATTCAGGAAAAGGAAAAAGAACATAAAAAACGTTTTTCGAGATGTTTCTGAGTACGGGGGGTAGATTATAGAAAGGGAAGGTTTTAGCACCCTTTCAATCTGTGGTTTTCCACGGGCTCTTAGGTACTTGCTCATTCTGAAATTGCTTGTGTGTGCTTGTTTGGAAAAGTTTTATCTTACTTCGTTTTAACCCTTATTTATGTCCTCAAGAATGTTACGAAGTTGTTTTTGAAAACTTTGTTTGAAAAGTGTTTGGTGTGAAAAAGTTTGTTTGTTTTGAGCAAGTACTTAAGAACTAATCTACCTACTCGAAAAAGATTATTCGTTTTCCTTTAGACAGCGATATCCTATTATTAAGGAATAGGTAGCACCATCTTTGGAGTTTGAGGGACTATCGAAAGGGACGAAATGGTCATTGAAGGCAACATGTAAGGATACCTTAGCAGTTCGAAGGGACTGCCATCATATATTCGTAGGCAACATCGAGGGACAAGATCATTTCTCGTAGGCAACTCGAGGGACATTGAGGGACTATGATCTTTATCATGACTTTTAGATTGAGGGTCTTTTGCTAAGATAACCCTACATTCGAGGGACACGACCAGTATTTCCGAGGCAACCAAGTGAGGCAAACCCTAGGAGTGAGCATGTGCGAGTGTAATTTTCAGTTAATTTATCTTTGCACATTTAGGGTTTTCTACCGTATTAATTTTTAGTTTGTCTTTCCATACAATCCTATTAACATACATCTAAGCAGTTTATAGTTTGCGGAATTAAAAGCAAGAAAGTTTAAAGTCCTAACTATTACAAGGCTTTTGCAGATACATAATTATTTTGGAATGAAAATAAAAATGCGGAATTTAAACCCTAATTACTATTACAACCTCGAAACTGTTACAATAATAATAAAAGGATATTAAAAAATGCACGTGGAGAATTAAATGCGAGAATAATTTAGGAAACCTAAAAAATCCAATTGAAAAAAGATTTAGGTTAGTTTTTTTTTTTGAGAAAATTTATTAGGTTATGTACAAATTAAAACCCTAATTTCTAATTAATTTAAATTATAAAAAAAGGAATTAAATTTGCCCTAAATTAAATTAAACTAATTAATTAAGGAAATAAAATATTTTTATGGAAAAAAATGATTTTTTACGTTTTTTTGAAGTTTTTTTGATGATTTTTTAATTAAATAAAAAATAATGATTTTTTAGTGTTATTTTATTAAAGGAAAATAATTAGTAAAAACAATTAAAAAAATAAAATAGAAAAGAAAAGAATGGGTCTGTGTTGTGCCAGCCTGAGAGTGCACCATAGTCCTTCATTGTTTGAGGCGTTGGATCTGAATTATTGATACATCCAATGTCCAGATGGTGGTAGCGCATGGTAGACGTTTTGGATGATGATGCATTGAATCTAATTGTCTTCTTCCCCATAATTGTTGTTTTTTGCCACACTTTTACCTACAGTCGTTTCCATCACTAAAGGCTATAGTGACGGATTTTGTTCGTAGCCATAAACCTGTAAAATTCAAAAAACCGTAGCACAAGCCGAATAAATTCAAACCAAAGACATGGATCAACTGCAAATCATCTCCTGAGCATGATAATACCCCTAATTTTGTCCATTTTTGCTTTTATATAGAATTCCCAATTTGGGACCTCAAAACCCTAACAATTGCATCGTGTCATTCATGCACTTAAACTTCAATCAAACCAATCAAAAACATTGCAAATATGATAACAAGCATGGATATATGATCAAAACATGTTTATGATGGATAAATCATTGAAAACGAATCTTGAAAAAAAGATGCAAATCGTGGCACTGTGAGACGTGATTTCTGAAGGTTTTAAGGCTTGAGGATGATTGGAATGGCTTCAAAACACGTCCAGGAACAAATTGTTGGCTTTGGAATTACTTGAAACGGCCTGTGGAAGAGAATATAGTCTACACTTTTTCTTCCAAAATTTGCAATTTCTTCCCCTTGCTTTCACGACCCCAAACCCTCTTTTATGCTTTAAAGATGTTAGGTATATATGATAGAATGATTTAGGTCAACAAAAACTGATTATATCTTTGCAAATTATGGAGATTTGATTTCATTCTTTTCCTTGTATGATTTGTTTCCAAAATAGACCAAATTAAGATCTTTTCTAATCAATTGGCTCTTTCACGAATTTTTTGATTTTCTAGCTGTTCATGGACTCATAATATGCTCATAAAATCAAATCTTTGATTTTATTTGATTACTCTACTATTTAAATTGATTTATTTTGATTTAAATGGATAAAAAATCAAAATAAATAATAAAAAATAATAAAATAATAGTTGGATAAGCTCAGGGGTCGTGGGCCATCTTAGGAACAAGTTTCAAACAAGAAAACATGGGCCCATTTGAAGAAAAAAAAGTCATTTTGATCAATATTTACTTCATGCACATTTCCAAAAATTGGTCAATTTTGACAATACATATCTCCCTCAATTGTAACCCTAAGAGGTTGTTCTTGGACTTTTTAGAAAGCTTAGGATGTCCCCTAAACAACCCTTTTGGTCTCATCTTAATTGGGTCTTCCATGTTCATGTAAGAAGCTTTGACCCAAAAGGTGTTTTTTTTGACTTTTCAAAAGGACCTATAATGTAGAAATTCATATCTTTTTATGAGTGCATATTTTGAACTTGTGAGGTGAAGGTGAATTGTAGGGAATTTCATCCTCTTAAAAATGAGCCTTGGATGGAAATATTTTGATAAAGTATGAAGAAGTTATACTTGGTCAAAGATTGGTTGACTTTTCCTGAGAAACCCTAATTTAGCAAGTTTTGGGTTTTTATGAGTTAGGAGCATTTCTTGAGGAATCATGATCAAACCTTGATCAAATGATGGTTATAACTTCAAAATGTTGATGTTGACCAAAAATCTTAAAGTTTGACTGTATGTGAGCCATTGTTGACTTTTGACCTAGTTTAGTTGATTCTCAAGCATCTGAGCAGTTGACTGAGCAAACTTCTTGTGCAAGGCTTGAAATTTGACATGGAGAATCTTGGGAACATATTAGGACCTTGGAAATAATTTGGGGCCTTTTTGATCCACACATCTTGATGAAAGTGGAAACCCTAATTTGAGACACACTACCTTAGAAGAGATTTTTTCTGGTCAACTCTTGGGCAAACTTGAGCAAATTGAGGACCTTTAGGAGTATGTATTGAGTAAAATGAGAGGGCAAATTTTGGGGTACAACAACTTCCTCTGTTCAATCTTCTTAAACTCGAGGATGTAGATTGGCTTGTCTGCCTTTCGTGATCTGAAGGTAGAAGATAATTGAACACTAGAGTACCCAGAAATTTGCACTCGCGTGAAGTTATACTTGATTTGTGATATCGGGAATGGGCTTATAGATTCCATTTGGAAGTTGCTAGAGAATTTTCAGAGATGGGCTGAAAGATGCCATCCAAGACGTGATGGAGTACCGTCGGAGATGGGCTTAAAGATGCCATCTAGAGGATATTGATTTCCTGAGATATTCCTTTGATGAGAATCCCTGCTCCTGTCGTTAAGGAGGAATCTGTTGAGGAATGTTGGTATATGTATTAGGAGAAATAGAAATTTAGGAGCTTCAGTTGTCTGTTACTCTACTGGGGAATTAACTCCGGAGGTGAACTGCATATTAGGTCAGTGTATAGGCTGCATCGCGACCTACTGGGGAAAGGTGAAACCGATCGTGTTTGATCAGGTCCAGGTCTTACAGTGTTGTGGACTATTGTCTGGAGATAATAGAAAAGTAACCTGGATGGTAAGGTTATGAGAAGGAACCTGGATAGTAGGGCTTATGGGAAGGAACCTGGGTAAGGTTGCTTCGTGAGGAGTTTGGGTAAAACTGCATCTGAACCGAGAAGGAACCTGGGTAAGGTTGCTTTGTGAGGAGTTTGGGTAAAACTGCATCTGAACCGAGAAGGAACCTGGGTAAGGTTGCTTTGTGAGGAGTTTGGGTAAAACTGCATCTGAACCGAGAAGGAACCTGGGTAAGGTTGCTTTGTGAGGAGTTTGGGTTAAACTGCATCTAAACTGAGAAGGAACTTGAGTAAGGTTGTTTTGTGAGGAGTTTGGGTAAAACTGCATCTGAACCGAGAAGGAACCTAGCTAAGGTTGCTTCAGGATAAGTCTGAGTGAAACTTCAGAAGGAACCTGGGTAAGGTTTCTCGTGATGAGTCTGTGTAGGGCTTTAGGAGGAACTTGGGTAGGGCTACTTCGGGATAAGTCCGTGTAAAACTTCGGCAGGAACCTGGGTAAGGTTACTTTGGGATAAGTCTGTGTAAAACTTCAAGAGGAACCTGGGTAAGGTTACTTTGTGATAAGTTCATGTAAAACTTCAGAAGGGACTTGGGTAAGGCTACTTTGGGATAAGTTCGTGTAAAACTTCAGGAGGAACCTGGGTAAGGTTACTTTGGGATAAGTTCGTGTAAAACTTCAGGAGGAACCCGGGTAAGGTTACTTTGTGATAAGTTTGTGTAAAACTTCTGGAGGAACCTGGGTAAGGTTATTTCGTGATAAGTTTGTGTAAAACTTCAGGAGGAACCTGGGTAAGGTTATTTCGGGATAAGTTCGTGTAAAAACTTCATAAGCAACCTGGGTAAGGTTACTTTGTGATAAGTTCGTGTAAAACTTCATAAGGAACCTGGGTAAGGTTACTTTATGATAAGTTCGTGTAAAACTTTATTTGGAAATGTATGAGAAAAGACCCGTGTAAGAATTTTCAGGATAAACCAGTGTGAAGCTTCATTTAGGATAAACCCGTGTAAGATTGCTTCGTGATGAACTCGTGTAAAGCTGCATTTGATCGTGGAGATAATTACTCTGTTTAGTTTCAGGAGCTAATCTTGAACTTGCTGGAAGTTGTTGATGATAACCATCTTTCCTGAAAAGGTACATGATTAATCGTATATGATGAATGACATGCATTGTATGATTATGTTCTCAAAATAAATGATATTATGCCGTATTCAATATGTATGCGCACGTCATGATATATGAACATGAAATGATATTGTGGCACGTCCGAGTTTGGGAAAATAAATCCCTGACTGCTGGTGGAGATTAATGGAAATTGAGTTCCTGACTATCATAGAAAAAGTGGTTCTTCTACTTCCGCTGGAGATTGTGAACCAGAGATGACTATGCTGGGGATTTGCCCCTTGTTTATGGATATTCTGTCGAGGAGAGACTCCACTTGAGAACAACTCTGTGGAGGAATAATTCCGTTGGAGAGAGAAGCTTCCATAGTTGAAGGGATAAACTATGTCGGGGATTGAGCTTCTATATTCAGAGAAATAAACTCTGTTCGGGAGAAAACTTTATGAACCGCTTGCGATTACAAAATTCGGCTGGGGAATATAGACGTCGGCTCTCCGAAAGAGCTTGGCTGGGGAAAGAAACTCCTGTTTGGGGAGGCAGAGATCAAAACTTTGGTTGCCTCTACTCTGTGGGGAGTGTAGATGTTACTAGGACGCATGTTGAGGTTATGACAATGACTTCGTATCAAGACTTTTCTGCCCCTGTACCTGCTGGAGAAAGTGCCTGCGGAGGCCTTGTGGATTGAGTGTTATCCCAACTTATGAGGTGCTTGGTAACTTCCGATCAAAATGATAAGTCTTCTACTGATAGGCAAGTGACGAGATGACAGGACATAGTCGTACGCTTTAATCCCTACCTTTTTCCTGGACTGTCTTTTTAGATTTTCAGTCCACCGGGATACCCTTGTTTGCCCAAACCTCCTTTTCAGGTTTTCGGCTTGTCGGGTGTACATATCTTTTTTGTTTTTATCTCTAATTTTTTCCCGAACCCTTTTGGTTCGCCGGGATGCCCTTATTTTTGCCTAGGCTAGTCAACCTAGCAGGTCTTTGTTCATGCGCAGTATTTTCTGACTATGTCCATGCTCTCAGGGTGTAGGGAGTTGTCATTGTCGGTAGTGTTGTGTTGCCACACTACCAGAAGATGTTTGTTTGATCGTACAGGATTTGTTGCTGGAATTCATACCCAATGCCCCCAATTGATTCAGATGGAGATCTGCCCCTGGCTATTTGGCATCTTTGAGAGATTCCTTGAATCTTGACTTGACTGCCCTAGATGATGGACAATGATCATGCCGTTCCCCTTGGATGGAAGTGTTTTTTTCCACTTGAGGTGATCGTTTTTATTGAGAAGGTTTTTGTTCACTAGATATTCGTCATGCGAATTTCTCTGTTGTTGAACAAATAGTCATATGCAAACAATGTTATTTTAAGAATGCAAAGCTTATGTCTGTCTTGAAGTTTAAAAATTCATTTTTTAGTAAACCAAACAAATTTTGTAAAAGTGTGATGTCAACTCAGGATTTATAGCAAACCTTATAGGAGTCAGGATACCTTTAGTAACAGTATGCTTTCGAACTAACCCATGCTTCAGCTAGGACTTTTAAGGGTTATAACGTGGACTGGTTCACGTTTTAAGAAAGAAAGGATAAAGGCTCAAATTTTATTTGTACCCACCTGTTCTTCATGATGTTCTTCGATCCTATGCTCAGTTAATTATGCATTTAGATCTCGTTTGAGTCTTTGCTATGATATTCCAGTGATGGTTCGGATACTGACAGTTTGTTTTGAATAGGCAGTCATTTTTTTTGTGGAGGGTTTGTAGGACCTCTTTCTTTTTGATTTTATTATCCCTATCTTTTTCCTGAACTGTTTTTTTTGTGATTACAGTCAGCGGGATGCCCTAGTTTTTCTTAAGTCTCCTTCATAGTTTTTGACTTAATGGGCTTTTATTTTGAGATATAATGACTGCCTGTCTTAACGATTATAGGGAACCATCACCGTCTTTTGTTTTAGAAGGACGTCTTCGATTCCATTAATTGTGCACTTGGATTAACTGAGAAAACAACCCTGCCCCAGGTTGTCATTAAGGGTTTTAATTTGTGTGAAAGAAAAACTCCTACTTCTTTGGCTCAAAGAGGTTGACTAGGGATTATCTTCCTTATAACTCCATTGTTTAGGATTTGAAACAACTAATGTACATCGTCAGCGGGGTCTGTTCAAAAGCATATTGTAGAGATTGTGGTATCATTTTCGTCATCCTCCCTCTAAGGCTTAGAGTTTTTAGTCGAGAGTTGAATATCATGAAAAGGAAGTATAAAGCAGTTTAAGCATAATGAAAACAAATTAATTCAATACAAACATGTGTAATGCATTAATGAAATAATAAACTTTGACATGACAATAATTGTTCGAATAAGCAAAGAAAATACAACTTCAGAATTCAAATGAACAAAAATGTTTTCAATCTTAGCCATGTTTTTGCAAGGGAGCAGTGATCACGTTGGGAGTTTCAGGAGGGTCTAACTCGATCTCCTCGACGTCAATCATATTCTGAATCTTGTATTTCAGCGTCCAACAATCGTTAGTATCGTGCCCTAGGCTACCAGAATGATAAGCACACCTTGCATTCGGGTTGTAGTTAGGAGAAGAAGTCTTAGGGTTCGGATGAGGGTTTATCACCATAATCAGATTCATCTTCAACATCTGTTGCAATGCTTGTGACAATGGCATGTTGATTTGGGTGAACTGCCTTTGAGGTCTTTCCACCCTTGGCTGATTGTTTCATTTTTGTGGTCGTTGTGTGCGTGCCAAATTAGAGATCAGCACTGCCCCCACAGATTGGTGGTAGTCTGCCCTGTTACGCCCCTTCTGGACGTGCATAGCATTGGCTTCCCTCTTTCCACCAAATGACTTCTTCTCTGTACTCGAAGAGGTATTTTCTATATCTTGCCTCTCTGGATCCCAACTTCTACTCTTTCTCCATTCAATATCAGCTCGGTGAAACCAGCTGAGGAGCTACCAATCAAGTGATTGAAGAATGGACCAGACAGTGTCCTGAGAAACATGTCAACCAACTCCCTATCAGACAAAGGGGGTTGGACTCTCCCTGCCAAATCTCTCCACTTTTATGCATAGTCCTTAAAGCCTTCACTTGCACCCATGGACATATTCTGGAGTTGAGTACGAGTAGGAGCAAGGTCGGAGTTGTATTGATACTGCTTATAAAAAGCGGCAGCCAAATCTTCCCAATTTCGGACATTGGCTCTCTCTAGTTGGTAGAACCATTCAAGCTGAGTCCCTGACAGACTGTCTTGAAAGAAGTGAACCCACAAATTTCTATCAGCGGTGTGGGGATGGATCTTTCTGAAATAAGAGCGGAGATGGAGTTTTGGGCAGGACACCCCATCATACTTTGCAAAAATTGGAGCTTTTAACTTCTACGGGATGACCACTCCCGACACCAATCCCAATTCTTTGAAATCTAACCCAGGTATCCTCTGGACCTCCATAGCACTCAAGCGATCTTCCAACTGCTTGTATTTATCCTCAGTGGGAGGAGACTGCTCATCATTGTAGTCGATTCATTGTCAGAAACTTCAAGACTGGGATCTTTATCCCTTGTCTCTTCTTCTTGATTCTCCCCTTCCTTGGATGAAGAGGTCAGATCGACTTGTTGCTTCAACAGCCCTCTAAACCTTCTGCCTATATTCATAATACCAATAGCCTTCTTCTTTTTCTTTTTCTCTTTCAGGATGAGGGTTTTTAGATCCTCCTGCCCTTTTGCCAGATTTATGAACATTTGCTGGAACTGGGCGTTTTGTGCCTGAAGGTCCTTGATGCTTTGTTCGGAAGACATTTTTGCTGAAATAAACACCAAAGAAGATGAGAAACCTGTAATGGTACATGTAATGATGTGTATGATATGCATGCAATGTTTTCAAGGATCTCGCGGGGTAAACAAGAAACTATTAGAATTTGATTGCAGCTTGATTGAAGAAACTTTATGTCGTTGAGAGTCCTTCTTCAAGAGTCAAGCTCACCATGTCGAGTGTGTCATATCCCCTAACTCAAGATCCTTTGACAACATTGTCTAGAGGAAAATAAATCCCCTTGCCCCTTGCTAGACGTCTGGTTCGCCATGACCTACATCACAAACCCTTGAGAACCTTGAAATGGTTAGTATGATATTCCATGTTTATGATGTCATGATGTGTATACTATGCGTTTAAGCAAAGGTGCAAAGTGATGTAAGCAAGTAAACCCTGCAAGAAATCCAAGTTATTAGATAATAATTGTAAACAAAACCTGCAAGGAACTCATGTTGTCAGGTGATAAAACTCTGCAAGTAGTTCAAGTTGAAAGCACACAAGTCACGCAAACAACCTTAGGTTTAGGCTTGCATGGGTTTTAAGGTCATACCCTCTTGAAGTTTAGTTGGTTTCAAACCTGTCTTAGAAAAGTAACCGGGTTCTAAAGATTCTCAATATCACTGATCATCCTTTATCGGGCATTGTTTCAGCTCAAGCAATCTTTTCTTGCGGCTGAAATATCCTGAAAGTCTGATCTCAATGAGTGTAGAATCGAGTATCAACCAATCCTCAGCTTTACACCAAGGCCGTCTATCTCACTACTTTCTAATGGCCAAGTTTGTTCAACTAAGTTTCTAAGGTCCGTTAGTGCTTCACGACACCACGCGGTGGCCCTGTATTCTCCTCGTTTCCACACAAAGGATACTGGTACCAACCAAAGTGTCACACCAACACAGCCATCCCTTAAACCATATCGGTCTATGTCGTACAGTATCCACGATCTATTTCTGTTTACCTAATAAGTGCCCCCAGATCCGGGTGTAGGATCTATAGTAACCCAAGCTAGACCCTTTAAGAATAAAGCAAAGAAGTAAGAAAGTAATTTTTTAACATGACCTAGATCCTAAGGTATACCCCACTTTAAAAAACTCCCCAGCAGAGTCGCCAGTTCTGTGATACGGTGGCAGAACCGACTGTTTAATACTGGTTTTTGTTTTTTGTTTGCAAAATGTCGCGGTAAGCAAGAGTCGCCACCGGCTTTTATTTTATCCAATCAGGAAAAGGAAAAATAACAGAAAAAACATTTTTCGAGATGTTTCTCAGTACGGGGGGTAGATTATAGAAAGGGAAGGTGTTAGCACCCCTTTTATCTGTGGTTTTCCACGAGCTCTTATGTACTTGCTCATTTTGAAATTACTTGTGTGTGCTTGTTTGGAAAAGTTTTGTCTTACTTCGTTTTAACCCTTGTTTCTGTCCTCAAGAGTGTTACGAAGTTGTTTTTGAAAACTTTGTTTGAAAAGTGTTTGGTGTAAAAAAGTTTGTTTGTTTTGAGCAAGTACTTAAGAACTAATCTACCTACTCGAAAAAGACTGTTCGTTTTCCTTTAGACAGCGCTATTCTATTATTAAGTAATAGGTAGCACCGTCGTTGGAGTTTGAGGGACTATCAAAAGGGACGAAATGGTCATTGAAGGCAACATGTAAGGATACCTTAGCAGTTCGAAGGGACTGCCATCATATATTCGTAGGCAACATCGAGGGACAAGATCATTTCTCGTAGGCAACTCGAGGGACATTGAGGGACTATGATCTTTATCATGACTTTTAGATTGAGGGTCTTTTGCTAAGATAACCCTACATTCGAGGGACACGACCAGTATTTCCGAGGCAACCAAGTGAGGCAAACCCTAGGAGTGAGCATGTGCGAGTGTAATTTTTAGTTAATTTATCTTTGCACATTTAGGGTTTTCTACCGTATTAATTTTCATTTTGTCTTTCCATACAATCCTATTAACATGCATCTAAGCAGTTTATAGTTTGCGGAATTAAAAGCAAGAAAGTTTAAAGTCCTAACTATTACAAGGCTTTTGCAGATACATAATTATTTTGGACTGAAAATAAAAATACGGAATTTAAACCCTAATTACTATTACAACCTCGAAACTGTTACAATAATAATAAAAGGAAATTAAAAAATGCACGTGGAGAATTAAATGCGAGAATAATTTAGGAAACCTAAAAAATCCAATTGAAAAAAGATTTAGGTTAGTTTTTTTTTGAGAAAATTTATTAGGTTATGTACAAATTAAAACCCTAATTTCTAATTAATTTAAATTATAAAAAAAGGAATTAAATTTGCCCTAAATTAAATTAAACTAATTAATTAAGGAAATAAAATATTTTTATGGAAAAAAATGATTTTTTACGTTTTTTGATGATTTTTTGATTAAATAAAAAATAATGATTTTTTGGTTTATTTTAATAAAGGAAAATAATTAGTAAAAACAATTAAAAATAATAAAATAGAAAAGAAAAGAATAGCCTTGTGTTGTGCCAGCCTGAGAGTGCACCATAGTCCTTCATTGTTTGAGGCATTGGATCTGAATTATTGATACATCCAATGGCCAGATGGTGGTAGCGCATGGTAGGCGTTTTGGATGATGATGCATTGAATCTAATTGTCTTCTTCCCCATAACTGTTGTTTTTGGCCACACTTTTACCTACAGTCGTTTCCGTCACTAAAGGCTATAGTGACGGATTTTGTTCGTAGCCATAAACCTGTAAAATTCAAAAAAATGCAGCACAAGCAGAATAAATTCAAACCAAAGACATGGATCAACTGCAAATCATCTCCTGAGCATGATAATACCCCTAATTTTGTCCAATTTTGCCTTTATATAGAATTCCCAATTTGGGACCTCAAAACCCTAACAATGGCATCGTGCCATTCCTGCACTTAAACTTCAATCAAACCAATCAAAAACATTGCAAATATGATAGCAAGCATGGATATATGATCAAAACATGTTTATGATGGATAAATCATTGAAAGATAATCTTGAAAAAAAGATGCAAACTGTGGCACTGTGAGGCGTGATTTCTGAAGGTTTTAAGGCTTGAGGATGATTTGAATGGCTTCAGAACACGTCCAGGAATAGATTGTTGGCTTTGGAATTACTTGAAACCGCCTATGGAAGAGAATACAGTCTGCACTTTTTCTTCCAAAATTTGCAATTTATTCCCCTTGTATTCACGACCCCAAACCCTCTTTTATGCTTTAGAGATGTTAGGTATATATGATAGAATGATTTAGGTCAACAAAAACTTATTATATCTTGGCAAATTATGGAGATTTGATTTCTTTCTATCCCTTGTATGATTTGTTCTCAAAATAGACCAAATTAAGATCTTTTTCAATCAATTGGCTCTTTCACGAATTTTTTGATTTTCTAATTGTTCATGGACTCATAATATGCTCATAAAATCAAATCTTTGATTTTATTTGATTATTCTTCTATTTAAATTGATTTATTTTGATTTAAATGGATAAAAAATCAAAATAAATAATGAAAATAATAAAATAATAGTTGGATAAGCTCAGGGGTCGTGGGCCATCTTAGGAACAAGTTTCAAACAAGAAAACATGGGCCCATTTGGAAAAAAAAGTCATTTTGATCAATATTGACTTCATGCACATTTCCAAAAATTGGTCAATTTTGACAATACATATCTCCCTTAATTTTAACCCTAAGAGGTTTTTCTTGGACTTTTTAGAAAGCTTAGGATGTCCCCTGAACAACCATTTTGTTCTCATCTCAATTGGTACTTCCATGTTCATGTAAGAAGCTTTGACCTAAAAGGTGTTTTTATTGACTTTTCAAAATGACCTATAATGTAGAAATTCATATATTTTTATGAGTGCATATTTTGAACTTGTGGGATGAAGATGAGTTGTAGGGAATTGCATCCTCTTCAAAATGAGCCTTGGATGGAAAATTTATGATAAATTATGAAGAAGTTATGCTTGGTCAAAGTTTGGTTGACTTTTCCTAAGAAATCCTAATTTAGCAACTTTTGGGTTTTGATGAGTTAGGAGCATTTCTTGAGGAATCATGATCAATCCTAGATCAAATGATGGATGTCACTTCAAAATGTTGATGTTGACCACAAATATTGAAGTTTGACTGTATGTTGGCCACAATTGACTTTTGACCTAGTTTAGTTGATTCTCAAGCATCTAAGCAGTTGACTGAGCAAACTTCTTGTGTAAGGCTTGAAATTTGACATGGAGAATCTTGGGAACATATTAGGACCTTGTAAAGCATTTGGGGCCTTTGTGATCCACACATCTTGATGAAAGTGGAAACCCTAATTTGAGACACACTGCCTTAGGAGAGAGTTTGTCTGGTCAACTCTTGGGCAAACTTGAGAAAATTGAGGACCTTTAGGAGTATGTATTGAGTAAAATAAGAGGGCAAATTTTGGGGTACAACACCAGTTGATCATTTACTAGGTCAAAAATCAGAAATTGCTCTTTCCCAGTCAAAACCCTAATTTTGACTATTTTGCCCTTTTAAAGATTTGATCAAATTTCTTGAGGAATTATGGTCCAAACTTGATCAAATGATACACATGAGTTTAAAATGTTGATGTGGATCAATAATTATAAAGTTTGACTGTAAATTGGCCATAGTTGACTTTTCCCCCAATATAGTTGATTTTTAGGTCAATTGCTCAATTGACTGAGCAAAAGTGTGATCCAAAGCTTGAAACTTGACATGAGTAATCTTGAGGGTCCATAATGATCCATGAAAGTCATATGGGGCATTGGAAGTTCAAATATCCTTGTGCAATATCAAACCCTAATTTTGGTCATCAGTGCTTAAGGAGGTGTCTTGAGCTGATCAACCCTAGTGCAGTCTTAAGCCAAAGGAGATCTTGTAAGCAAATTCTTGATAAGTGAGAGGGAAAATTTTGGGGTACAATAGTGAGTATCTTGTTTCAAAATCGGTAAACTTTTTGCTAAGGTAGTTGTGAAATCAAGATTTCCAAATGTTTTGATGAAGACAAGCTAGCATGAAAAAATGAATGGATCAAGATAGAAGATTTATCTCAAGCAAAGATTCATTGATCAAGATCAACTTTTCAAGACTTATGGCTTAAGGTATATGAAATTTTTGATCTTATGCTCTTAGTGCTCAAAACTATTTTTAATCATGCATTTACTTTATTAAAATAATATTTTGAGTATATACTATGTATGATTGAAGAAGGATGTTTTAAACTGCTTAAAATCTTTGAAAATAATGATTTTTCAATTTTTGTACACAAGCAATCGATTGTCATGCTAGGACAATCGGTTGCAGTCAAAAAACAAAAGTTTATGTTTTGACAACAATCGATTGTCATCTAGCAGCAATCGATTGTCATGTGTTCTGTTTTCAAAATTTTTGAACGTTGGCTTATGAGCAACCGATTGCTCCTCAATGACAATCGGTTGTCATAGTTATATTTTTCAAAATTTTTTAAACGTTGCTTTTACAGCAATCGGTTGTTGCTTTAGTGCAACCGGTTATTGTGCTTCAAATTTTGTAAAATTTCATTTTTCCAGCAACTTTTTGTAACACCTTTTCATGGCAATCTTTGTATCTTTTCAAATACATTTTTTTTTGTAAAAATGGTTTAAACATTGCTATGATTCATTGAAGAGGTATTACTACACTATAAATTATTTTTATTTAGAATTTTGAATATACAACAACAATCACTAACAACTATTACTTTCTATTCTTTTGATCATACTCTCTATACTCAAGATTTATGTTCATCATTTTCATATGCATACTGAAAATTGTTCTTGAGCACTTAGAAGAGTATTCCATCTTAAATTTCATATTGAATAGAAAAGATCAATCAAGTGATTGACATTGCTCTTTCATATTTCAAACTCTTATACAAATCAAACAAACTATTGTATCCTTGCTTTCAGGATTGTTGGAAACAAGAAAGACACTTAGGGAGGATTGTTCTCTTTGTGGTCTTAGTGAAAATCCAAGAGGATTGTTCTTGGTTGTTTGGTAGTCTTTGTACAAATTACCAACTATAAGGAAATCTCTTTCATTATGAAAGGGGACTGGAGTACTCTCGGACTGTGAGGGGAACCAGGATACATCTCTGTGTTTTTTACTTTCCGCATTTACTGCTTTCATCACTTATCAGAAAAAGAAAGAAAAGAAACTCGTGCAAAAATATTCATACAATTCAGAAAAAGTTTTAAAGAACCTAATTCACCCCCCCCCCCCCCTCTTAGGCACATCTGAACTTACAATTGGCATCAGAGCAGGTTATAAGTAACCTGTTCCTTCTAGATCCAGAATGGCTTCCGCAAACAACAATTATGTGTTCAGAGACGGTGGCAGTAGCAACAAGCCTCCTCTATTCTGTGGTGAATATTTTAATTTCTGGAAGATCCGTATGAAGGCTCATCTAGAAGCACAAGGAGAACAAATATGGGATGTTGTCTAAAATGGCCCTTTTGTTCTGGTAACTGTAGTAAACGGCGTTGGCTCATCAAAGCCTAAAACTACATGGGATGATGATGATAAGAAAAAGGTCTTGTATGACAAAAAGGCAATAAACCTCCTTCAAAGCGCACTTAGTATGGATGAATTCTTCTGTGTCTCAGCATGTACAACGACAAAAGAAATTTGGGATACACTGGTTGAAACACATGAAGGAACAACTGAAGTAAAGAGATCGAGACTTAATACGTTAAGTCAAGAATATGAATTGTTCCGTATGCAACCCGGAGAGTACATTCTTGATTTACAAAAGAGATTTGTGCATCTAACAAATCATCTAAGGGCACTTGGCAAAACATTGACCAATGATGAGTTGAACCTAAAAGTGCTCAGATCCTTGACTAGAGAATGGCAACCAAAAGTAACGGCAATCTCAGAAAAGAAGAGTCTCGCTACTATGACATCCTCAACTTTGTTCGGGAAACTTCAAGAATACGAGACAGAACTTGGTAGATTGGAAAAGCGTGAAAATCAAGAAAAGAAGTCTAAAAACATTGCCTTGAAGATTGACTCCAAGGAAGACGAAAAGAAAGACAATCCTGATGAAGATGAAAACTTCATGCTTCTCGTTAGAAGACTTGGAAAATTATTTGGTAAAAATGACAAAGCCTTCTCGCACTCAAAAAAGAAGAAACACTTCAAGAAGAAGGAAGGATCCTCGTCAACACAAGAAGTTACTTGTTATGAATGTGGTAAACAAGGTCACATCAAACCGGACTGTCCAAAACTTTCAAAGAAAAGTGGCTACAAAGGCAAGAAGGAATCAAAAGATAAGAAAGCATATGTTGCATGGGAATATGTTGAACTAAGTTCGTCATCCGACTCCGATAGCGACGAAAGTGCCAATCTTGCGTTAATGGCATCACACCACTCTTAAAGCGAAGATGATGAAGTTAGTAGCGTATTCTCTCTTTTTGATAGTGATGCACAAGGTGCTATAAATGAACTGTTAAATGAATGCAAAATTCTATACAAAACTATCTCATCACAAAAGAAACAAATTTCATTGTTGGAAGAAAAATGTGGATTTATTGAAAAGGATCTCAAAGATGAAAAGCAAAAAGTTAGTGATGAAAAACAGAATTTTGTATGCACAAAGTGTGAATCTCTCTTATTCCAAATTGTCCAATTGAAAAGGGTTATTGAAAGGTAAAGTGGATAAGACCTTGTTCATAAAGAAGATCAAAGGTAACACTTTATTAGTACAAGTCTATGTCGATGATATTATATTTGGTTCAACTAACAAAGATTTGTGTGAAGAATTCCCGTTGATGATGCATGGAGAATTTGAGATGTCTATGATGGGCAAGATGAACTATTTCCTTGGATTACAAATTAAGCAACTGAAAGATGGTATCTTCATCAATCAATCAAAATATTGCAAGGAACTTTTGAAAAAGTTTGATATGGATAATTGCAAATCAATACACACGCCAATGGGCTCCGGTACTTATGTTGATCAAGATGAATCCGGTATTTCCATTGATATTACTAAATATCGAGGCATGATTGGCTCACTGTTATACTTGACGGCAAGTCGTCCTGACACCATGTTCAGTGTATGTCTGTGTGCATGATTTCAAGCAAACCCGAAGGAATCTCACCTCATGGCGGTAAAAAGAATCATGAAATATCTCAAAGGAACAACCAATGTCGGCCTATGGTACCCAAAAGGTAATATATGAAATTTAATTGGTTATTCTGACGTTGATTATGCAGGATGTAAAACAGATAGAAAAAGCACAAGTGGCACTTGTCACATTTTGGGAAATGCATTAGTCTCTTGGGCATGCAAGAAAGAAGCTTGTGTGGCTCTTAGTACGACCGAGGCGGAATATATTGCAGCGGGTAGTTGCTGTGCGCAAATTCTATGGCTCAAGCAACAACTCCGTAACTACGGACTCGACCTTGGATGCATTCCACTCCGATGTGACAACACAAGTGCAATCAACATTACAAAGAATCCTGTGATGCATTCTAGAACAAAGCAAATCGACATTCGACATCACTTTCTTCGTGATCATGTACTTCAAGGAGATGTCAAAGTCACCTTCGTAGATACGCATAATCAACTAGCAGATATTTTCACTAAACCGTTGGCAAGAGAACCGTTTTTCAAGATCCGAAGAGAGCTAGGTATCTTGGACGAAAATGACATTATCTAATTAAGGTACATGGCTATGATCTTAATCTTAACTTTATGGTAATATATCATGATCCATGTTTTTATTACTAAATTTTTGATATATGACCATGAAATCCCCAAAAAATTAAGTATTTTTTCACTTTTTCACTAATGACAATCGGTTGTCATAGAGTGACAATCGGTTGTTGCTAAAAAAAATTTAGCTTCTGTCTTCACAACAATTGGTTGTCACTCCACGATAATCGGTTGCTCTCTCAATCTTTTCGCCCCTGTTTAAATTTTCAAAGGGTGCAATCGGTTGTCATCAAACAACAATCGATTGCACGGTTCAAAATTTTGAATTTTTTTATTTGTTTTCAGTTACACTCTCTTTTATTCTTTCTCTTCCATTGCCATTACTATTATTTATTTTATACCAGATTTTTATTCTCTTTTTGAATGTTTTAAGTGTTTTGGTCAACAACTTTTTAATGCTTAGTCTTTTCCTATGACACAATTTTTTGGATAGTCACACACTCAAGAATCTCTATGCTACAAGTCTTTATTGTTTTGACTAAACCATTGAATGCCTTACCTAACCATTGCATGCCTTACTTATCCATTGAATGCCTATCCATCCATAAAATCCCAACCAAAACCTAAACTTCATATATCCTCTTTTGTCTCAAGAAACCTAAAAACACCAAATACCCTTTTCCCCTTCCAATTCTCTCATCCCTCCCCTTCCAATTCTCTCATCCCTCACCATGTCAACATCAAAGAAATGCAAGGGAAAAGCTTCTTCCTCATCTCAAGGTGATGATATCTCAAAACTCATTCCATCAAGAATCCAAAGGGAAAGATTTGTGTCTCACTTTCAAAAGATGACGGTTCTTCTACCAAGGTTCGGTAATCTTGACAACTTCTATTCCGAATGCTTCAGTTTTCCAGCTTTATTTAGATCTCAAGGGATATACAAGTTAATTGGTGTTAATGGACCCATTTACCCCACTTTGGTTAGGATTTTCTACAGAAATCTAACCATTACTAGAGGATGCATGATTTCAAATGTCAAAGGGGTTCCTATAGAACTCACAGTGCAGAATTTTGGTGAAGCTTTGGGTATTCCACATGATGGTGCTTGCATTAAACTTCTCTCAAATGCAAATCTGCCTGGCTACAGCAAAAGAGACTTCTACTATGGAATTGCAAGAATTCCCGAGCGTGATTTTATTCAGAAAAGGCAAAGGCTTATTGGTGGAACTCCGGAGACGAACTCTTGGTCTACATGAATTCTCACTATTAATGATCGTTTGATCCACTACTTTTTGGCGTATGTGGTTATGCCAAAGTTCTCAAACATTTCCAATGTCAATGATTGTGAGATGCAGATTCTGTATGCGATGAAGAATGGGATTCAAATCAACTGGTCTTATGTGATTCTACATCATTTGGCACTACATAATGAAAATGCTTCTGCTCTTCCTTATGGCTCCTAGCTTACCCTTGTGTTTGAGAAGTTCAATGTTCCATTGTCTGGTGAATACATGGTGCCTATGACTAACCCCAAACATGAAATCACTCTGAAGAAAGTATGTAATACCAAAACCGGCGTCAAATTTGATCCGATTAATAGAACCATCACATACATTCATAGTCCTCCACAAAACCAACCTCCACAAGAACAACCACTTCAAAACCAAACTCCACAACCAATGGAAAACTCTTTCAATCAAGTTTTTGACTACCTTCAATACATGAACAACAACATGAACATTCAATTTTCTCATCTCTATGCCCATACAAATGTCCCTCCTTATAAAGTTCAACCCTATCATTACCCTTTCATTCAACCTCAAACCAATGAAGGCAATGATGGTGAAGATCAAGATGATGAAGACTTTGTTGAAGGCATGGATGATTAGTTTTTAAGTTATTATATTTCTTAGTACTTTATGTTCTTATGTTTTATGTCGTTTTTCTAGTTTTAAGACACTTCATGTATTGTGATCCCTTTCGTTTTGTGCACTTTGTTTCTGTTATATCTATGTATGCAAACTTTATTTATGCTATGTTGTTTCTATGTGCAAAAATTTTATGATCTTCTTTCCCATTCCTTTTTGCTAATGACAAAGGGGGAGAAGACTTTGTAGTTTCTTTTGTGTTTCTCTAACCCTAAATGCAGCAAGCAAGCAATCTTCAAGACCCTCATGCAATAGATCAAGGGGGAGTATTTGACTTAGGGGGAGTTTTTAAACAACTTGATTAGAGAAAACAAAGATGCACTCCAAACTTCAAGCAATGGTTGTCATCATCAAAAAGGGGGAGATTGTGAAATCAAGCTTTCCAAATGTTTTGATGAAGACAAGCTAGCATGCAAAAATGAATGGATCAAGATAGAAGATTTATCTCAAGCAAAGATTCATTGATCAAGATCAACTTTTCAAGACTTATGGCTTAAGGTATATGAAGTGTTTGATCTTATGCTCTTAGTGCTCAAAACTATTTTTAATCATGCATTTACTTTATTAAAATAATATTTTGAGTATATACTATGTATGATTGAAGAAGGATGTTTTAAACTGCTTAAAATCTTTGAAAATAATGATTTTTCAATTTTTGTACACAAGCAATCGATTGTCATGCTAGGACAATCGGTTGCAGTCAAAAAACAAAAGTTTCTGTTTTGACAATAATCGATTGTCATCTAGCAGCAATCGATTGTCATGTGTTCTGTTTTCAAATTTTTGAACGTTGGCTTATGAGCAACCGATTGCTCCTCAATGACAATCAGTTATCATAGTTATATTTTTCAAATTTTTTAAACGTTGCTTTTACAGCAATCGGTTGTTGCTTTAGTGCAACCGGTTGTTGTGCTTCAAATTTTGAAAAATTTCATTTTTCCAGCAACTTTTTGTAACACCTTTTCATGGAAATCTTTGTATCTTTTCAAATACATTTTTTTTGTAAAAATGGTTTAAACATTGCTATGATTCATTGAATAGGTATTACTACACTATAAATTATTTTTATTTAGAATTTTGAATATACAACAACAATCACTAACAACTATTACTTTCTATTCTTTTGATCATACTCTCTATACTCAAGATTTATGTTCATCATTTTCATATGCATATTGAAAATTGTTCTTGAGCACTTAGAAGAGTATTCCATCTTAAATTTCATATTGAATAGAAAAGATCAATCAAGTGATTGACATTGCTCTTTCATCTTTCAAACTCTTATACAAATCAAACAAACTATTGTATCCTTGTTTTCAGGATTATTGGAAACAAGAAAGACACTTAGGGAGGATTGTTCTCTTTGTGGTCTTAGTGAAAATCCAACAGGATTGTTCTTGGTCCAAGAGGATTGTTCTTGGTTGTTTGGTAGTCTTTATACAAATTACCAACTATAAGGAAATCTCTTTCATATTGAAAGGGGACTGGAGTACTCTCGGACTGTGAGGGGAACCAGGATACATCTCTGTGTTTTTTACTTTCCGCATTTACTACTTTCATCACTTATCAAAAAAATAAAGAAAAGAAACTCGTGCAAAAATATTCATACAATTCAGAAAAAGTTTTAAAGAACCTAATTCACCCCCCCCCCCCCCCCCCTCTTAGGCGCATCTGAACTTACAGTAGTATATTGCATGCTCTTTTCGACTAGACTCGTCATGCTGCCCCAGCACACACCCCATTGAATTATCTTACACCGTTAAGTACATTATCAAAGTCTTCATTCAATCGGAGGCATCAATACTGGAGGCTCTTGAAGGTATTCATTGATTCTCTCGAAGGCAGTCTGGCATTCGTCGTTCCACTTTACCACTTGATCTTTCTTCGGGAGTTTGAAGATTGGCTCATAAGTAGTAGTTAGATGGGAAATGAATATGGCAATGTAATTTAGGCATCCCAAGAAATCTCTAACCTCCTTCTCAGTGCGAGGATCCGGAATCTCTTGTATAGCCTTTAACTTTGTAGGGTCTACCTGAATACCCTTGTCATTGACAATGAAACCTAGGAGTTTACCAGACCTTACCCTGAAGGTGCACTTGTTCGGATTTAATCTCAACTTGTACGTCTTCAACCTATCGAACAGCTTTTACAAGTGATCAAGATGATCTTCCTCAGTTTGAGACCTGGCTATCATGTTATCAACATAGACCTCTATCTCATGGTGAATCATATCATGGAACAAAGCTACCATAGCTTGTTGATAGGTTGCCCCAGCATTCTTCAATCCAAATGGCATCACTTTGTAACAGAAAGTTCCCCATTGTGTGACGAAGGTTGTCTTCTCCATGTCCTCAGGTGCCATCTTGATCTGATTTTAACCAGAGAAATCATCCATGAAGGAAAAGATCTTATGTTGCACGGTGTTGTCAACCAGAACATCAATATGGGGAAGTGTGAAATCGTCCTTGGGACTCGCCCTGTTTAAATCTTTGTAGTACACACACATCTGTATCTTGCCATCCTTTTTAGGCACCGAGACTATGTTAGCAACCCATTAGGGATAAGAGGTGACAGCTAAGAACCCAGCGTTGAACTATTTCATAACTTCTGCTTTGATCTTCTCCGACATTTCAGGGCGCATACGATGAACCTTCTGCTTTACAGGAGAGAAATCTTCTTTAGTTGGCAGATGATGAACCACAATATCAGTGTCTAGCCCTGGCATGTCTTCATATGACCAGGCAAAGACCTCGACATAATCATGCAACATCTGTATCAACCACTGTTTGACACTAAGCTCAAAATTTGCACCTATCTTGACTTCTTTTCTGTCCTCTTACCTACCCAAATTCATTGTCTCAACTGGCTCTTCATGAGGTTGTATAGCCCTTTCTTCCTGTTGTAACAGTCTGGCAAGCTCTCTGGGTACCTCACAATCTTCCTCACCTTCGTCCTCGGCTTGGTTGATCAGATTTTTGAAGTCATAACCGGCAATAGCAGAACCATTATCAATGGGATCCAGAGTGGATATGGATCTGCAGTTTGATATGTGAGTGTGTGTAAGAGCATAACTGTATTAACAAAGTAAAAAGAAGAAAAGAAAAACAGAGAGCGCAAAATTTGTATGTAAAACGTCTGATGCTTTATTAATGACATATGAGATTAAAACATGATAACCCTCACAAATAAGCCATTGTGCCCCGGGTAAGACACATGGCCATAGAGTTTATATTGTTCATTTTATTACATATCCAGAAAAACAAAAAGACAATTACTCCTGAATAAAAGTAATCGGCACAAAGTATTTAGCAGTCCAGTTACTGGGTCCACAGTTGGTCGTAGGGAAGATCCAGCTATCCATGTCATAGCTACTGTTAGCATCTTCTGTGGCGGAGACAACATCAATAGCATTAATGCTCGGGCCATGCTTGGGCATGGGTGCAGTTATGACATTGAGTGTTTCCAGAGCATAGAATCCAATCTCCTTTGCCTCGATCAAATCTTGTACCTTGTTCTTCAAAGCCCAATAGTCGTTCATGTCATGCCCCGGAGTCTTAGAATGATAGGCGCAACGAGCATTTGGATTGTAGCGGGGAGAGAGAGTATTAGGATTCTTCGGAGCTTCCCTTAAAGTTACCAGATTGGACTTCAATAAGTGTGGTAAAACTTGAGACAAAGTCATATTAATCCGGGTAAACTGTCTCATAGGCCTTTCCGCTCTTGGCTGGTTGTTCTGTTGTTGATTAGCTGCAGGCTTAGATATCATAACAGCCCCTACCGTTGGACGGCGCTTGGTTCTTCTCTGATTTCGTTGATTGTAAACAGCACTGACCTCATTTTTTCCTATGAAGGGTCTCTTTCCCGCACTTGAAGATGCATCCTTCTGAATCTTGCCACTTCTAATCCAAGCTTCCACTCTTTCTCCCGTCAAAATCAACTCAGTAAAGCAAGTTGAGGAACTTCCAATCATATGATTGAAAAATATACCATATAAGGTACCCAAAAACATATCCACTAACTGCCTATTAGACAGAGGGGGTTGGACTCTTCCTGCTAAGTCCCTCCACTTCTGAGCATAGTCCTTAAAACCTTCACTCGAACCCATAGACATACTTTGGAGTTGCATACGGGTGGTAGCAAGGTCTGCATTATACTGATATTGCTTGTAGAAATCAGCAACCAGGTCTTCCCAGTTACAAATATTGGTCCCCTCCAGCTGATAGAACCACTCTAGTTGAGTCACCGATAGACTGTCTTAAAAGAAATGGACCCATAAGTCCTTGTCTGCAGTGTGAGGCTGAATCTTCCTCACATAAGATCGGAGATGCATCTTGGGACATGAGACCCCATCATATTTAGCGAACACCGGAACCTTAAACTTCTGCGGGATGACATTTCCAGAAACCAAACTCAGTTCTTCAAAATCTAGCCCAAGTACCTTCTAGATTTCCATTGCATTTAGACGATTCTCCAGCTGTTTATATTTTTCATCAGCAGGAGGATATTGTTCCTCATTATAGTCAAGTTCATCATCGGATTCCTTCGGGATGAGGTCTTCTTCTCTCGTCTCCTCTTCCTAATTGTCTCCTTCTTTTGATGAAGTTACCAGTTCGGAAGCTCGCCGCATCGGTCCTCTGATCCTTCTTCCCAGATTCACTACCCTGGTTGGTTTCTTTGGCTTCTTCTTTTTGTCCTTCAATATGAGGGCTTTAAGATCTTCTTGCCCTTTATCTAGAGCCACGATAATTTGCTGGAACTGGGCGTTTTGCGCCTGGAGATCCTTGATGTTTTGTTCAAGAGCCATTTCTTTACTTGCTGAAATAAACAACGAAGAAGATAAGAACCCTGCTTATGCAATAAGATGCATGATATGCTTATGCAATGTTTTCAAGGACCTTATTGGACTTAAGCTCTTTTAAACAAAACAAGAAACAAAACCTTTTATTAGCAAGTTTTTAAAGAAACCAAAGATTACACAGGGATAAACATTGAAAGGAAATTCTAAACTCCTAAGTCTCCCATGGGCGCTTCCTCTTGGTGTTGAGGTTCCTCTCTTCGTGAAGTTGCTTTGTTAATTCCAGCACCTTCTTCTCACTTGCATAGAATTGAGCCTCAAAAGTATCTCGTTCTCCCTTAATTTGGATCCAAGACTTTTGCAACTCTTCGAAGTTGGTTGGCATATCCGGATGAAGAATAATATGGGACTCGCCCCCTTGAATAATAGGTTCCAAGATCACCGGTAAGATGGAATCGTATGGCATCATAAGACTTTGGGCTTGAGCTCGCACCCATTTGAGGTAAGGTTCCAAAGGGATGGAGTTCTTGTGCCCCAAAGTCTTACTATCAGTCTTCTTAATAATGCCCTAAGCATCGATGAACCTCTGACGATAATTTTGCAGATCATTTGAGTAGTTGAACACAATACCCTGAATGAGCATATCCAGTGGACCATCTCTCCGTGCGTAACCAAACTGACGTAGTGCTAAAGAAGGATTATAGATGATTCATCTCCTAATAGGAGTGGCACATTAGGAAATTCTCTGTAGCGATCAATAAAAGAAATATCTTCTTGAGAGAGAGGACACCAATGGATGTCGGAGTAAGAGAGAGACATTAATATTTGACTCAACCTTAAGCCTAAATTATTCTACATTATTGACTGAGGAAGGTGCGAAATAAACCACCTATATAGCAGAGGGTGCAACACATGAGAGTTCCTCGCTTCTTCAGAGTACAAGTATGGAGAGAATGTAGGATATCCCCGAGCAATGTAGGAACCGGATTGTGAGCAAGGAAAATGTTGATGGCATTCACATCTATAAGTTGATCTGAATTAGGAAACAGGACCAACCCATAGATCAAGAGGGCTAAGACATCTTTGAAGGCATGATAACTCATAGCATCCAGGAAAATCTGAGCCTTCTTCATCAGAAAATTTGCAAGGAGACCCTTAACTTCACTTCTTTTTCCCAATTGGACTCAATGTCGGATGGCTTCAAGTGCAAAGCTACGGCAACATCTTCAGAAGCTGGGTCTTGTTCTAAACCAGTGAAAGGTACTCGCTCCAATATAGGTAAACCAAGTAACTTATAGAATTCTTCCAGTGTAGGCACCAGTTGATAATCGGGGAATGTGAAGCAATGGTGTTTAGGATCAAAGAACTGGAATAAGACACTCATCAAACCTTCGTCAAATCCGGTGGTAACCAAACTGAGTGACTGACCATGTCTTTTGTGGAATGATGAGTCCTAAGGAACTTTCAAGACTAATTCCTTGAGCTTGGGAGGAACTTCTGTGAAGTGAATCCGGATGGTTTTTCTGCGACCTGAATTCATATCCTACAAAACACAAAGAGGTAAATCCAACAGGTCCTTGAAATAATTAGTATATATGAATGTCATGATGTTTATGATGTCATGATTATGCTTAAAATCAAAGATAAACACAAGCAAATCACACAATAGACCTTAGGTTCAAAGGCTTGCATGAAGTTTTAAGGTAAGTACCCTCTTGAATGTTCAGTTGGCTCAACCTGTCCTATTAATAGTAACCAGGTTCTAAAGAGCCTCGATATCACTGAAATTCCCTTCAGAAATTGTTTTAGCTCCGCACCAAAGTATTGCTGCCAAAAAATCCTAAAAGTCCAGTCTCAATGAGTGTAGTATCGAGTATCAACCAATCTTCGGTCGGAACCAAAGTCGGTTGTCTCACTACTTCCTAATGGCTAGGATGAGTCAATTAAAGGTTCTAAAGGTCAGTTAGCGCTTAGTGACACTATGGGGAAGCCTAATGTTATCCTCAACTTACTCAAGGAACATTAGTACAATCCAGAGTATCGCGCTAACGTAGCCACCACTTCATCCATATCGGTCTACACCGTACAACGTCCATGATTTATTACTACTTACCTAATAAGGTTCCCCAGATCCGGGTGTAGGATATTTTAGAAACAACCCAAACAAGCCCTCAAAAGTAAAGCAAACAAAGCACAAAAAAGCAATTTAAAAAAGAACTAACTCTAAGGTAAACCCCACTTTATAAAATCCCCAGCAGAGTCGCCATTCCTGTGTTACGGTGGCAGAACCGACTGTTTATACTAGTTTTGCGTTTGTGTTCGCAAATGTTGCGGTAAGTAAGATTCGCCACCGACTTTTCTTTTATCCAAATTAAGGAAAGGGTAAAAAGAATAGAAAAAGACCTTTTTGAGAATTTTCTGAGTAAGGGGGGTAGATTATGGAAAGGGAAGGTGTTAGCACCCTTTCCATCTGTAGTTTTCTACGGGCTCTTAGAGGTTTGCTCATTTTGAAATACCTTTGTGCTTTGTGTGTTTGAAAATATTTTGAAAACGCCTTAGTACGGCGAACTTTGTAATGTTTCTCGGGATAGTGGAGAAAGTATACAAAGTGTTTTGAAATGTCTTTTGAAAAGTAGTTTTCGTGTAAGTGCAAAATGTTTGAGCAAACTTCTAACATCTATCTACATTGTTACTCGAAAAGGGTCATTCTTTTCCTCTTTTCCTTTAGATAGTGATATCCTACTATTAGTGAGTAGGTAGCCCTATCGTTGGATGTTGAGGGACAATTGAAAGGGACGTTTTACAGTCATAAAGGAAACATGTAGAGACGCTTTAGCAATTTTTTTTAGGGACTAGATCATTTTACTGAAAGGCAGTTGTAAGGGTCATCGAGGGACTATGATCTTTTGATTTACGGGTCTTTGCTAAAGCGTCCCCATTTTTGAGGGACATGACTGTTTTCTGAAGGTAACCGAAGCGGGGATACCATAGAGGTGCATATGTGCATATGTGTTAAGATTCAATTATTTTTTGTCTTTTTGTTAGGTTAGCTAACGTTTTAATGTACAGTCTTATCATGCACGCCTAGTTACTAACAGTTAATATTTACAGAAATTAAAGTGCGAAAATTTAAATCCTAGCCTATTAGAGCGCTTTGGGACAATTACATAAAAAGTGCAAGAACATAAAATGCGAAATTTTAAATCTAAAGTATTACATCTCATAATCAGTTACATTATTTATATATAGTGCGAGAATAAAAACAACGCGCGCGAAATAAATATTACGTCTAAAAATCCTAAGAAAAATTCTAAGTAAACAAGAAAAATATTATTGGTTTTATTTTTATTTAGAGAAAATAATTAAATTAAACTAAATCTAAATTTAATTTTAATTAAGAAAATAAAAATTGAATGAAATTAACCTCAATTCTAATATTTTCGCATTTTTTATTTAAGAAAATATTTAAATTGAAATGAACCTAAGTCTAATTGATTTTAAGTTGATAAAATAAAATTAAAATGATTAATTAATTAATTAAAATAATTTTAGAAAACCTAAATCTATTTTTTATTTTTTATTTTTTATTATTAAAAAAAATATTTTTTGAAAACAAATGAATAATAACTAAAAAAACAACAAAAAAAAGAGAAAATAACAAATAAAAGATATGGGCCTGGGTGATTAAAAAAATGGGGGGGTGTGCTGAGATTGAAGTTGGTTAGGCCCAGCTGAAGGGAGCCCAACTTCGTCTGGATCCAGTGAGGAGAGATACTAGGGATGCATGGTAGTCCGAACGCTTAGATGCATTGGATCTTGATCAGGTAATGGTGAGTTGATGGTACACGGTGCACGCCTGGTGATTGTATGCATGAGATCTGCAGGGAGATTGTTAGAAGGAAAAAAATGCAAACCTGGGATTCAAACCCAGGATTTCAGGATAACATACATGATTTTCACCATTGGGCCATGCTTCTCATTCATTGATTATAACAATACAATGACATAATATATGAAAAATGAAACGAAAATTATTTTAAATAAAAGTGCGCGCCCAAGTGGGCCCCATTGTTTTAAATGGACAAATCAGGATGCTGGGTTTTGCCACGCAGACTCAAGGAGGGTCAAACCACCACACACGGTGGTTGACCTCCTCCTTCTTCAATCAACTCAAAATCCGAACCTGCAAACACAAGCAAGATCAAAAGCTTAGATTACGGCTACCCCCCCCCCCCTAAATCATATGCTGCAAACCCAACCGTGGTGCTGGTTTGGTCTGAAACGACTTGGAAATGAGGATACGTGAACACATAAGTGTTTTTCCCTAACCATGGAAAAACTCAATTCTGACGTTAAGATCTCATGCTTTTGGTCTAAACCTATTCTAAACAACAAATCATGTCAACATAGATGGTTAGATGCAAACAAAAACGGATGAATTTACAGATATCAAAGATAATAAAAATGTAAAACGGAAGGAGGAGATAGCACGATTATGGCGTGGGGAATCATTTAAATTTAACCTCACTTACCTTATGAACACCCAGAAGATGGATTTAAGGATTGGTTAGGGCAGAGGGAGGCTGGAACTCGTGTTTCAGATTTTCAACTTCTTTGAGTTTTTTTTTAGAAATTTGAGAAAGGTTTATTATGCAGTTGGTGCATGTCCAATGCTTGCAAGGATGTTGTGTATTTATAGGAGATGGGGAGGCAAGGTTGAATGGAAATAAATCAAGTCATAAAGCCATGGTTTAAAGTCATGATCACAAATTTGAAAAATTACCAAACTTGAGATTTCATGCTATTTTCATGGTTAGATAAACCTGGTCATATTCGCACATGTTTATGGACCTCATGCCAAGATAAAACACAAGCCTAAGGGTCAAGGCCCATTTCCAATTATTTTGTACCATTTATTTTATATTTATTTGAAATAAATCAAAATAAATATGTAAAAAAATAGGTAAAAATGGTAAGGCCGTGAAAAATGAGATTAAGGGTCCTCTATAAGCTTAGGAAAATATTTGAACCTTAAAAAGTTAAGCCATTGGCTCAAAAGTTCAAATTTGCTCAATGCACCATTCTTGAAATTTCCAAAATTTTCCCAACTTGGGCAAGCCATAACTTACTCAATTTTTATATCATGATGATGATATTTGACTTTTTGTAAAGCCCAAGATGTCTACTTCAATATATCTTTTGATAAATTTTGCATTTGAAGATGTTATCTTGATGTGAAAGGTCTTGGCAAAAAGTGGCTTTTGTTGACTTTTTGAAAATGACTTGTAATGTTTGGGCTTATATCTTTCAAATGGCGAATCTCTTGAACTTATGGGATGAAGAGAAGTGGTAGGGAATTGGATTCTCTTGAAAATGATCTTTGGTGGGAAAATTTCTGATAAAGTATGAAAAAGTTATGTCCGGTCAAAGTTTGGTTGACTTCTCCTATAGAAACCCTAATTTAGCAATTCTTGACTTTTAATGAATTAGGAGCATTTATTGAGGAATCATGATCAACCCTTGATAAAATGATGTATATCACTTTAAAATGTTGATGTTGATCAAAAATCTTGAAGTTTTACTATACATGGGCCGCAGTTGACTTTTGACCTAACATAGTTGATTTTATAATACTTGAGCAATTGACTGAGTAAACTTGTAGTGCAAGGTATGCAAGTTTTCATGGACAATCTTGAAGGAATATTAGGACCATGGAAATCATTTGAGACCTCTGGAGCTCAACCATCTTGATGAAAATTGAAACCCTAGTTGGGGGTTCATTACCTTAGGAGGAGAATTTGTCTGGTCAATTCTTGGTCATCCTTGGGCAAGTTAGGGACCTTAATGGGCATGTGTTGAGTAAAAGGGGAGGGAAAATGTTTGGGTACAACACCAAGTCACCAGTGTGATATACTTGATGCTTGATTTTCTTGTTGAATGCCTTGATCATACGCTTCTGATATATCTGATCGTGACTGACAGACGTAAGTCTTTTCTCATCAATTAGATTTAACTGATCCAACCTAGTTTAAATCCACTCTTCTTTGTCTAAGTCTACATCTTTCATAATTCTCATTGATGGAATATGAACCTCGACGGGTAGGACAGCTTCCATACCATAGACCAGAGAGAATGGGGTTGCCCCAGTTGATGTTCGTGTTGAAGTACGATAGCCGTGGAGAGAAAATGATAACATCTTGTGCCAGTCTTTGTAGGTCACAACCATCTTTTGCACGATCTTATTTATGTTCTTATTGGAGGCTTCTACTACGCCATTCATCTTTGGTCGATACGGAGAAGAGTTGTGGTGCTTTATCTTGAACTACGTGCAAAGTTCAGTGATCACAATATTGTTGAGATTAGTACCATTTTTGGTGATAATCCTTTCGAGGATGCCATACCGACAAATAAAGTTATGTTTTATGAACCAGACGACCACATTCTTGGTAACAGAGGCGAACGAGGGTGCTTCAACCCATTTTGTGAAGTAATCAATGGCGACGAGAACTAAGTGATGTCCGTTAGAGGGAGTAGGCTTAATCTCCCCAATCATATCGATGCCTCACATTGAGAATGGCCAAGGAGTAGTCATGACATTCAGAGGAACCAGAGGTACGTGAGCTTTATCAGCATAGATCTAGCACTTATGACAAGTTCTCAAGTGGTGGTGGCAGTCGGTTTCCATAGCCAATCAATAGTATCCTGCCCTCAAGATCTTTTTATCCATAGTATGCCCACTGGAGTGAGTACCAAAGACGCCTTCATGCATATCTTGCATAATTTATTCTGCTTGCTTCTTGTCCATACAACGAAGCAGGGTTGAATCATGATTGCGCTTGTATAAAATTCCATTGCGCAATAAGAACTTAACCAAGAACCTCCGTAGGAAGTTTTTGTCATTGATAGAAGCCCCTTCAGGGTATTCTTGAGCTTCAAGGTACCTTTTCACTTCATGAAACCAAGGTTTTTCTTCTACTCCATTAGTGTCAATTTCATAGCAGTGTGTCGGTTCTTCTAATCTTTCAATGGTAATTTTGGGAGCCTCATTGTCCCATCTGACCTTGAACATGGATGACATGGTAGCCAAAGCGTCTGCCAACTAATTCTCTTCTCTTGGGATATACTCAAAAGTAATCTCTTTGAAATACAGAATCAAGGTTAGCATATGTTCTCGGTAACGGGTAAGATTCAGATGCTTCGTATCCCATTCTCCCTTAACTTGACTGATTACCAGGGTTGAATCCCCATAAACGCTTAAAAACTTGATTCTCAGGTTAATAGAAGCTTTAACGCCCATGATGCACGCTTCGTATTCGGCTATATTATTGGTGCAGTCAAAGAAAAGTCTGGCAGTGAAGGGTGTATGGCAACCCTAAGGAGAGATAATTACGGCACCAATTCTGTTGCCAAGTGCATTAGAAGCTCCATCGAAAACCATAGTCCATCGGGATCCTGGCTCAGGTCCTTCATACGGTCTAGGTTCTTCATAATCTGTTACTAGCATAATGTTCTCATCCGGGAATTCAAAATTCATAGACTAATATCCGTCTACAGCTTGATGTGCCAAATGATATTCCAGTACACTTCCTTTGATCGCTTTTTGAGTGGTGTATTGAATATCGTATTCTGTTAAGACCATTTTCCATCGGGCTATTCTTTCAGAGAGAGATGGCTTCTCGAATATGTACTTGATGGGATCCATTTTAGTGATCAATAAGGTAGTATGGGTCAACATATATTGTCTTAATCGGCGAGCAGCCCATGCCAAAGTGAAGAAAGTTTTCTAGAGAAGTGAATATTTTTTTTCACAATCAGTAAACATTTTTCTAAGGTAGTATATTGCATGCTCTTTTCGACCAGACTCGTCATGCTGCCCCAGTACACACCCCATTGAGTTCTCTAGCACTGTTAGGTACATGATTGGAGGTCTTCCTTCAATTGGTTGCATTAGAATCGGAGGTTCTTGCAAGTACTCCTTAATTTTATCAAAGGCTATTTGAGAGTCGTCGTTCCACTTTACTACTTGATCTTTTTTCAACAGTTTAAAGATTGGTTCACAAGTAGCAGTCAGATGGGAAATGAATCGGGCAATGTAATTTAGTCGTCCTAAGAAACCTATGACTTCCTTCTCGATATGAGGAGCTAGCATTTCTTGAATAGCTTTAACTTTTGCAGGATCAACTTCAATACCTTTACCGTTGAAGACGAAACCCAGGAGTTTACCAGATCTCACCCCAAAAGTGCACTTGTTCGGATTTAACCTTAGCTTGTACTTCTTCAGTCTTTCAAACTATTTATGCAGATGATAAGGATGCTCTTATTCAGTCTATGACCTTGCTATCATGCCGCCCATGTAGACTTCTATCTCGTGATGAATCATGTCATGAAATAAGGCTACGATGGCACGCTGATAAGTTGCACCGGCGTTCTTCAACCCAAAAGGCATAACCTTGTAACAGAAAGTGTCCCACTGTGTGACGAAGGTAGTTTTCTCCATGTCTTTGGGTTCCATCTTTATCTAATTATTACCCGAGAAACCATCCATGAAGGAGAATACCTTGTGTTGAGCAGTGTTGTCGACCAAGACATCAATATATGGCAGTGGGATGTCATCTTCGGGGCTCGCCCTCTTCAGATCCTTGTAATCTACACACATACATACCTTTCCATCTTTCTTTGGTACCGGAGCAACATTATCAACCCATTGAGGATATGATTTCACTGCTAAGAAACCTGTATTAAATTGTTTCATAACCTTAGCTTTGATCTTTTTCGACATTTCAGGATGCATGCAACGAACCTTCTGCTTGATCGGAGAAAAACCCTCTTTCATTGGTAGGCGATGAACCACAATGTCAGTATCGAGCCCTAGTATGTCTTCGTATAACCAAGCAAAGATCTCAACATATTCATGCAACATCTGGATTAGCCTGTCTTTGATATTGCTCTCTAAATTGGCGCATATCTTGACTTCTTTTATGTTTGTCTTGAAACCCAAGTTCACCACTTCAACTGGATCTTCATGTGGTTAGATAAACTTTTCTTCTTGTATTAAGAGTCTTTCAAGTTCTTCAGGTATTTCACAATGTTCCTCACCTTCGTCCTCGGCTTGGTAGATCGTATTTTCAAAGTCATAAGCGGAAATAGCAGAACCGTTATCAACGAGATCCAGAGTGGATGAGGATCTGCAATGTAGTGTGTGGATGTGTGTAAGAACACATAGCTATTTTGAAAATGTAATAAGTAAAAGAAAAACAAATATCACAAAATTTTAATGCAAAACGTCCAATGTTTTTATTGAATGAACAATGTTTGTGGATTATCAACCCTTAACAAATGAAACATTGTGCCCTGGGTAAGATACAAGGTTAAAGTAATTATTTATTACACAACCAAAAATATTTTAAAAGTAATAAAACAGGAATGTAATTATTACTTATGGCATTGACTATGTTGTTGCTGATACGGAATGGAGGTCTTCCAGCTTGAGCGCGACGAACAACCCTTTGACCTTCTACGGTAAAGCCCAAACCAAACTTGTCAGATTTGTAAGGGATATCAGGATGCTGACCCCAAATAGTATAACCATCTTCTTCTATAGTAACTTTGGCATCTTTCAAGGAAGCCATCTTGCGGAATCCTGGTGGTCTTTGGAATGGAAGAAACATCTTTAACAGCAGCATGGGAAATCACTTTAAAGGTTTGACAGGGAGTCTCGATAAATTCTCCATCTATCTCCATGTACCGGAATGAGTTTAGGTGGTTGACCATGTACTCCTCTTCTCCGCAGATTGTAACAACCTTTCCTTTTACTGGGTACTTTAGATTCTGGTGCAAGGTGGAGGTGACAGAACCTACCCCATGGATCCAGGGGCGTCCCAATAGACAAGAATAGGTCGGTCGGATGTCCATTACATAGAAAGTGGATTTAAATATTTATGAACTCACTTTGATTGGGAGGTCCACTTCTCCATGCACCATTCTTCTGGACTCGTCAAAGGCTCAAACTATGATATTACTGGGCTTCATCACAACCCCTTCACAATCTAGTCTATCAAGAGCGTCCTTTGGAAGAACACTCAGATAAGATCCAATATCAATTAACACATGAGCCAACATAGTGTCCTTGCATTCAATGGGGACATAAAGGGCTTTATTAAGATTTCTCCCCTCCAGAGTCAGGTCGGCATCAGAGAAGCCTAATTTGTTATCAGTTGTTAAACTTGCCATGTAACTTCCAAATTTATTAGCCGAAATCTCTTGTGGCACATGAGCAGTCTTCAATAATTTTACTAAAGCATGCGCATGGGCTTTAGAACACAACAGTAAAGATAACATGGAGATTTTGGACGTGGTCTGCCCCAGCTGCTCAACAATTTTATAGTCGCTCCTGTAGATGATCTCTAAAACCTCTTCCAACTCATGTCTAGAGATGTCCTTGACTGCAATTTCTTTTGGTGCCTCCGTTTGGCCAGGCTCTATCATTGGCTCTTTACTCCGAGTCGCAGCAGTTGACTTGCTAACTGTGACTTGAACAGGTGGAGAGATTTCCTGGGAGAAAATCCTTCTGCTTCTAGTAATTTTGTTGGTCCCCGCAATATTGACAATGTTGGGATCAACCTCTTCATCATCTTCATCATACAACTCTTGTTTAATGTCGTGGTAATAGACGTCAGACCCATAATTCCATGGAATAGCCTTTTCCGAGAAATATGAGATGGGCCCAGGTGTTGTAATTATCAAAGGAGAAACTTTTGGATTAGCGTTAATCCTTATAGGACCCTTGGAAGTGATCCTGAAAGGATTACCAGATACAACAGACAAATCTTGGAACAAATTCTCAATAGATGGAACGTTCTCAATCAAAATTACGTGTTCATCCTTCAGCCGTTGAACACCATTCTTCAGTAAGTCGCAACCATTTGGTTGGACTGCACAGCAATAACATTCTTCAACATAACCCAGAAATAAACCGGCTTGTAACAAATTCTTTTTTATTGTCGAGAGGGGAGTAACCACATCACTTACAAAGGTAACATACAAAACATCTTCAATAGCACTTATACCCTCTACATGCTTAGGCATAGGTGCAGTAATCACGTTCAGAGTCTCCAGAGGATCGAACTCAATTTCCTTATTATCAATCATATCCTGAATTTTTCTTTTCAGGGCCCAACAGTTGTTGGTGTCATTCCCAAGACTGTTCGAATGATAGGAACACCTCGTATTCGAACTGTACTTGGGAGAGGATGTGTTGGGATTCAGAGGAGGATCCCGCAGTGAAATGAGTTCAGCCTTTAACAAATGATGTAATGCCTGAGACAAAGGCATGGAGATATTGGTAAATTGTCTTAACGGAGCATCTGGCCTTCGTCAGTTGCCCTGTTGTTGTTGTTGAATAGGTGCCAGATTGGAGATTAATACCGCTCCCACAGACTGATCGCGATCACTTTTACTACGCCCTTTCTGGCTATAGACAACATTGACTTCTTTTTTACTACCGAATGGTTTCTCCACAGCATTAGAAGATGTAGCCATTGGAATCTTCCCACTTTTAATACAACTTTCAACTCTTTCCCCAGTCAGAATCAACTCTGTAAAACCAGACGATGAGCTTCCAATCAACAGATTAAATAATGGGCCTATCAGATTGCCCGTGAAGATATCTACCAGCCCCTGGTCAGTCAAAGGAGGTTGTACCCTTCCAGGAAAATCTCCCCATTTTTATGCATATTCTTTGAACCCTTCAATTGAGCCCATGTACATGTTTTGCAGTTGTACTCGAGTCGGTGACAGATCTACATTATACTGATACTTCTTGTAGAAAGCAGCGACCAAGTCTTCCCAGGTATGAATGTTGGTTCCTTCGAGATGATAGAACCATTGAAGTTGAGTGCCAGCCAAGCTTTCTTGGAAGAAATGGACCCATAACTTCCTGTCAGTAGTATGAGGTTGGAACTTTCGAACATACAACTTCAAATGGAGTTTGGGACAAGAGACCCCATCATATTTAGAAAGGATGTAGACCTTGAACTTATGTGGGATGGCCACCCCCGGGACCAGACCTAGTTCTCCAAAATCTAATTCAGGCACCTTCTGGATTTCCATAGCTTTGAGTCGGTCTTCCAACTGCTTGTACTTATCATCTGCGGGAGGGTACTGTTTGTCAGAGTAGTCTTCATCTTCATGAACATTCTCATAATCTTGGTTATTCCTTCCTTCATGCTTGATGCTTCTACCATTTTTTCCTGGTTGTCATCTTCCTCAGAGGAAACATCATCCATTTGAACCGATTGAACAAGACCCTTGAATCTTCTCCCAATATTAAGGATAATAGTTGGCTTCTTAGTCTTCTTTTTCTTGGCGACGAGTGCCATCATATCTTTCTGCCCATGTGCCAGATTTAGAAGAGTCTCTTGAAATTGCGCATGCTGAGCCTGGAGATCCTTGACAGTTTGTTCGAGGGCCATCTTATACTGAAATAAATAGTAAGTAGATGAGAAAACCTATATGAAAAACCGGTTATGTAATGATGCGTGATATGTAAATGCAATGTTTTCAAGGACCTTAGGAGATTTAAATTTTCTAACCAAGAGGAAACAAAAACAAAGATTTTTATTAGTAAGTTCTAAATTACAATTACCTCTTAGGATTATAATAAAACAAAAAAGATATCAAAGAGACAACAATATGAACCCCTCAAATCTAAGACTCAAGTTTCCCACGTACGCTTTCTCTTCGTGTTAATGTATGCATTAAGACTCTTCTCCTTGTGAAGCTTCTTTGTGAGATCCAACACTTTCTTTTCACTTGCATAGAATTGAGTCTCAAAGGTTCCTCGTTCTTCCTTGAGTTGAATCCAGGACTTCTGCAATTCTTCAAGGTCAGTGGGCATGTCTGGATGGAGGATGGTGCGAGAAATGTCTCCTTCGACAACAGGCTCCATCATCACTGGTAAGACAGTTGGGTATGGAATCATGAGGTTTTGAGCTCGAGCTTGTACCCATTTGAAATAGGGCTCCAGAGGGATGGAGTTCTTCTATCCTAAAGCCTTACTATCAATATTTATTACCATTCCCCAAGCATGTATAAACCTTTTACGATAACCTTGAAGATCATTTTCTTAATCGAATACAATACCCTGGATAAATGTGTCATGAGGACTATCTCTTCGAGCATAAACAAATTGGCATAGAGCCAGAGAAGGTTTATAAGTAATACCTCCCCTAATTCCGAGGAGTGGAACATTAGGGAATTCCCCACAACGATCAATGATAGTGATATCCTCATGAGATCAGGAATACCAGTAAATGTTTGTATGAGAAAGTGACATTATTCTTTGCGACCACCTCAAACCTTGTTTCCTTACTGATCGTGGAAGGTGTGAAATAAACCACCTGGATATAAGAGGTATACAACACATGAGAGTTCCTCTCCTTCTCATAGTTCGAGTGTAAATAGAATGCAAAATGTCTCAGAGTAAGGTAGGCACAGGATTATGAGCAAGAAATTTTTTTATGGAGTTCACATCTATGAGTTGGTCTGGATTAGGGAATAGTACCAACCCGTAGATTAGAAGAGCCAAGATATCCTCGAAAGCCTGAAAACTTATAGCATATAGAAATAGTGGAGCCTTCTCTATCAGAAATTTAGCCAGAAAACCTTTGACTCCACTTCTCGTTTCCCAGTTAGATACGATGTCAGGCTCCTTCAGATGTAAGGCTGCTGCAATAACTTCTGGTTTTGGAGTTTCCTCTAAACCGGTGAAGGGTGTCTGATCAAGAACAGGTACTCCCAGTAATTGAGAGAACTCCTCTATTGTGGGTACCGACTGATAATCGGGAAAGGTGAAGTAGTGATGTGCAGGGTCAAAGAACTAGAATAGAACAGTCATCATGTCTTCGTCAAAACCCGGGGTAACCAGACTAAGTAGTCGACCATGCCTTTTGATGAATGGAGAACTTTCAGGAACCCTTGAGACTAACTCCTTAAGCTGAGGAGGCACTCTTACAAAGTTAATCCGGATAGTATTGCTGCGAGCGGAGGCCATAGCCTGCAAAATAGAACAAAGATAAATCCCTTGGTCCTTGAAATGGTTAGTGAAAATGATATGGCATGATGTTATGATGTTATGATCTCATGTTTGAACAATTTAATCATACACAAACAAAACATACAAGGCCTTAGGTTTAATCTTGCATGGAGTTTGTAGGTAAGTACCCTCTTGAAGTTTTAGTTGGCTTAACCTGTCCTAAAAAAAGTAACCGGGTTCTAGGAGCCTCAATATCACTAATCTTTCTCCCTGGCATTGTTTCAGCACAAGCATTTGATTTGCGACCGAAATATCCCGAGAGTCTGATCTCAATGAGTGTAGTATCGAGTATCAACCAACTTCGGTCTGCACCAAAGCCGACTATATCACTACTTTATAATGGCTAAGTTGTGTCAACTAAGGTTCTACAGTCAGTTAGTACTTTATGACACCACGCGGAAGCCCAACATTCTCATTGACTTAACTCAAGGGACACCGGCACCAACCAATATGTCGTACTAACGTAGCCATCACTTCAACAGTTTCAGTATACGTCGTACAGTCTTCACGGTCTATTGCTACTTACCTAAAATCCTCAAATTCGGGTATAGGATCTTTACAAAAATAACCCTAGCAAAACCTCGAAATATAAAGCATACAAATCAAGCAAAGCATTTACAATGTGATTTAACTCTTAAGGTAACCCCACTTTTAGTTTTCTTCATCCCCAGCAGAGTCGCCAGTTCTGTAATACGAAGGGAGACCTGACTTTTGGTTTTGCATTTTATCGCAAATGTTACGGATAGCAAGAGTCTCCACCGACTTTTCTTTTATCCAATAATGGAAAGGGTGAAAAGAACATGAAAGACCTTTTAGAGTTTTTTGAGTAAGGGGGTAGGTTATGAAAAGGGAAGGTGTTAGCATCCTTTTCATCTATAGTTATCTACGGGCTCTTAATCGCTAGCTCACTTTGTTTGAAATTCTTTTTGTGTGTTTGAAAATATTTTGAAAATGCCTAAGTACGACAAACTTTGTAATGATTCTCATATCGTTGAGAATGCATATAAAGTATTTGTTTTGAAAATATTTTTAGAAAAGAAGTGTTTTATGTGAAAAATGTTTTCGTTTGTGAGCAAGCGGCTACGAGTTGTCTACCTACTCAAAAAGTCTTTTGTGTTATTTTCCTTTTCATTTAGATAGTGTTATCCTGTCATTAGTTAATAGGAAGCCCTATCGTTGGATGTGTGAGGGACACGTGTGGTTCATCGTACAGTCATAAAGGAAACTCGTAGGGTGCTTTAGCAATTTATCATAAGGGACTAAGATCGTTTACTGAAGGCAGCATCGAAGGGTCATCGAGGGACTACGATCTTTTTAACCAAGGATCTTTGCTAAAGGTATCCCTACATATGAGGGACATGATTATTTTTCATCTGAGGTAACAAGTGAGGGTTACCCTAGAGGTGCGCGTATGTGAAGTGTGTTGAGATTCAGTTAATTTAATCTTCGATTTATAGTTATCTAGTGTTTGCTTTTAGTCTTTTCCATACAATCCTATTACTGACAGTTAAATATATACATACATTCATACATAAGTGCGAAAAGTAAAAATGCGGGAAATAGAATCTACACTATTACAATGCTTCGGGGATGGGAAGTGCAAACCATAAAACGGGGGAAAAGTAAATAAACCCTAATTTATCTATTACGTCCCTTGTCTGTTACATAATTTATGAAAATAATACTGCGAAAATGAATAAGCACGCGGAGATTTAAAAAAGGAAAAATATAAAAAACCTAAAAAATTTCTAAGCATTAGAAAAATATTTTTGGTGTTTTGTTTAGAACAATATTTTATAATGTAAAAGAATAAATAACCCTAATACTAATTAGTTTACTAATTAATTAATAAAATAAAATTGAATTTTGATTAAATTAAATTAATTTCAATTTATAAAAATTAAATTAATTAATCAAAAACCTAAATCTGAATTTAGTGATTTTTTGTGATTTTTTATTAAAATAAAATTGATTAAAAAAATAGTTAATTAAAACACAAAAAAGAAATAAAAATGGGTCTACGGAGAACAAGTAAATGGGGGTGTGAATTTGTAATTTCCAAGCCCAACAAAAGAGCCCAGATTACTTGCGCTGGATCTAGTGAGGGTGGCTCCCTGGGGTGCATCGTGGGGAGGCCCTCAGCAGCATTGGATCTTACTTAAGGGGCATCTGATGGTGAGGAATTGGGAATGCATAGTGCACGCATGGACCTACTTGGTACTGGATCTGCAAGATCAAAGTATTGAAAAATAATATGTCTGAGGCAGGGATCGAACTCATGCCCTAGCATACCAACACTTTAACACACACACGCTTACTATTGGGGTAGCCACTACATCTGATACTTAATCAAACAAAAACATTATATTTGAAAATGAAGACTAATGTCAGCCAAACAAGAAACGCACATGCAGTGGGACCTTGTTATTTTGAACCAACGAATCAGAAGACAGCCAGATGCCACGTAAGTCTTTAGGCGAGTCAGACCACCCCTCACGGTGGTCATCTCTTTCTTCTCCGATTGGCCCAAAATTTAAACCTGCGAAAGAACAAAAAACAAAGCCCTAAATTAAACCTAACCCCCCTAAATTAAGGTATGCCAATCCAATGGTGCTATCAGTTTTGCCTGTAATGGCTTGGAAGTACAATATGAAGGTACATAAGTGTTTTGCCCTAGCCATGGCAAAACGCAATTCTCACGTTATAGCTTCCTTTTTTTGATCCAGACTTGTTCTATACAACCATAAAAACTCATTTGGGAAGTCAATAAATATTAACCATGCATGAAATTGAATAAATGAATATTTGAAAAAAAAAGTGATTCGGAGAAAATGAGTATGTTGATTTTAGACACTGATGACCATGGCATTTGATATATTCTTACTCTTAGGTGCTTCAGGGACGATTTTCAACGAGTGGCTTGGTCTGGAAATAGACGGATCCTTTGATTCAAGTTTGCACCTTTTATTATTATTTTGAAACCTAGATTTTGAGGCAGCCACTAGGTGTGTCCTCTTAAGATCTGAAGCTTGTGTATAAATGAGGCATCATATTAGGTTAACATTTGTGGCATAAATCAAATGGCATTATGGAGTTTCAATTTTGCCTCAAAACATTCCAAAAGAAGATATTTCTTTCCTTCTCATGGCCTTGCACGGTTTTTGAAGAAGTGAAAAACACAAGAAAGGGGGTTGAATTGAAAACTTAAAATCAAATGCGCAAGGACACAATATTTTTATCCTGGTTTGTTTGATCTCAAACTACTCCAGTCCACCCGTCAAGGTGATTTCGCCTCTCTCCAACGAGGACTTAATTCACTAATCAAAAACTGATTACAATCACTACTTTGAAAACTGTCAAAGTCCTCTGGAGTACAACCACAATCCGGTCAATCTCAAGGAAAAACTAGCTTAATCAAGATAAAAGAATTTTGTGTATCATTGTTTTTCTTTACAAAAACAGTTATTACAACTGTGATATTTTACACAATTTTGAGCGTGGAAAAAGTATGTAAGCTTGCAGCGTTTAGAGATGTGTTGCAGTGATGTTGAAAAATCGTAAACGATTCGTCCTCTTAGCTTGTTTATATAGGCAATGGAATCCTGTCCAACATAAGGCTTGATAATGGGCATTTAAGTTGTTTCCATATTGAGAAGATTCTTGTCTGAATGAAGCCGTTGCAAGTGATGATGTCTTGATTGAATAGTAATGCTTCAGAATTTTACAATCTTGTATGCTGCAATTACTTCAGAACATTGATGACTTAGAGTTGTGAGAATCTGATTGTATCTGAACCTTCTGTTCAGAATCAGAGTATTCTTCACTTCAGCGTATGTTCTGATCATCATTCTTCAGCGTATATTCTGATTACCTGAGCGTGAAAGCTTATATAGCTTTAACTTCTGATGCTGCTTTGGTCAGAACTTCTACATACACAGTAACACAATTTTAGAGTGCATATTTGTTCTTTGTGTTTGTTATCATCAAAACTCTAATTAAGGGTTGTAGAATCAAACTATGTTCTAACAATCTCCCCCTTTTTGATGATGACAAAAACTAGGATTTTCAATGAAAAATATAGAACAAAAAGCTTAAGAGAGACTCCCCCTGAGTTGATTACTTCCCTGAAGTTCCTTGTCGTCGGAGCTTTTGATGCATCTCCTTCTGTTCTTATCAAAAAGTGTTCCTGTTCAAGCTTTTCAGAAAGTAGAGGTTAAAATATTCAAAATGTTTGAGACTTTGTCCCGATATACTGTTATTGAAAATATCTTACTTTCTCCCCCCTTTTGTCAGGTTTCAAAAAGCAATATAATCAGAGTCAAAAAGATGAATTATATTGAAAACAGAATGCAATGACAAGTTTCAGAAACAAGGAGGTAAATATAAAAAGTTACAGATAAACAGTTTTAAAGAAAATATAAGAAGGAGGGGGAAGACGTGTGAACAACGCTTCCAATAAGCTCTTGATCTGAGTGCTTGATTCTTCCAGCTTTCCCATAATGTCTTTGATTTCTTTTGTAGTATCTTCTTGTTTATCCAGAATACCCTTGATCTCTTTGTTTGTATCCTCTTGCTTATCCAGTCTGGCATGTATTAATGCATTCTCTTTCTTCAACTCTTCCAGAGTTTGCATGAATAGAGACGAAGTTGGTGTATCTTTAGGGGTTGCATGTTGTTCAGAACATTCTGCAGCCTCTTCTGATTGAACCACTTCTTCTGATGCAATCATGTTTTCTGGAGCAGTAGTCAGAGAGATACTATCAGAATCTGGTTCAACAACTTCTAAAGGATGGTTCTCTTTCCAGAGAGCATTATCCAGCGGAAGAATTTCTTTCTTGCACCATTGGCTCAGAACTTGATCTTGGAAGGCTTTCAGCTGATCACTGAAGTTCTGCTGAGCCCTTTCATATCCCAATTCTTTTAGCTTCAGATTTTCAGAGTTGAACCATTTTCTGAATCTTTCCCACAGAGAATTAGAAGCAGCAGGATTAGAAATCTCTAGGCTTGCTTGCTTAAAATAATTGATCCATTCTTGTATTTCTGTTTCAAAAATCAACAGACTCTTACCAACATCTGATTTGGTTGCGGTTGTTTTATGTTTGGGAATGGCAATTTTGTTTAAGGTGGAAGCTAGTCGGTCCAGCACTAGTGGATCAATGACAATTCTGAGGTTGTCAGCTGGATGGTTGATGGGTGAAGGTGTGGAAGAGTCATAAATTAGAATTGGTGTGTTAGGGGTGTTTGGTGGTGTAGATTCATATGGTGAAGGGATTTCTGGAATATCATGAATAGTGAGAGGTAAGCGAACCGTAAGAGGTTCTGTTATTCCAGGGATTGGGATAGTGGTATCAGAATCTGAAGGAGAGTCTTCAGATTGGTTTGTGGTAGCATGTTGAGTTTTTTGTTCAGGAATTTCAGAAGATGGGTTTTCAGAAGGTGGAGAGAGAGAGAGAGAGAGAGAGAGAGAGAGAGAGAGAGAGAGAGAGAGAGAGAGAGAGAGAGAGAGAGAGTCTATTTTCTGGTTATGGTGAGTTGAGGTTCAGATGTTCTTGTTGAGGAGAGTGTGGTTGTGGATTTTTGGTTGTTGTTGAGAGTTTGGATTTTCTGGTATTGGAGAGGAAAATTCTTGATCAAATAGTTCAATGTCAGATAGAACTTTGGCAAGTTCTGGTTGATGATGTTCTGGATTTGAATTTTTATTGGGGGAGTGAGGTTCATTCAAAAAGTTTCCTAGAGTTACAGATGGGTCAAACTCTATGTCAAAATCCTCAAATGTTTGGGGTGAAGGATTTTTTGTTGGGTGAGGGGGAATGGTTTCAGATGTTGGAACATCTATTGATTCTATAACAGAAACAGAAGATGGATTACCTTTCTTTTGCGCAGCTTTAGGTGTCTTTTGAGAGGATCCATCTCCTGCTGCTTTCCTCTTTTTGGATTTCTTTAGCAAAACCTCTGGAGTTGGCTTGTGCAGATCTTGGATGTTGATTTCTAGAACAGTCCCATCAGCCTTGCAAGCTTCAAGGTATCTGACTATGATTTCCGGGGAAGCATCTATCTCAGAAAATAGTGGAAAATCCTTCAGAGGGATTCTCCTAGAAGTGATGGCCTCATGAGAAGCAATAGTTGGTTCCCTCTTAATGTTCTCAATAATCTTCATTTTCTTCAGATTCTTGGTGTTCAAAGGTTTCCCAGCGGTTGCTTCCAGAGTGCTTATTTCTTGAGCCTCTGTCAAATGTTCTATCAGCCTATTTTCTGTTAGAATATCTGAAATCAATCTTCCTAGAGGAATTCAATCCCTCTTAGTTCTTTCTTCTTCTCTTATCTCTTACACACTTGTTCTGAGATGGTTGAAGAGCAAGTGTGGAAGGTTTATCTTGGTCTTCTTTGCAATGAAGTAAATCAGAAACTACTGATCAATATTGATGTAATCATGAGAGCTTGTAGGCTTCCTGTGATTGATACATCCTAGAATTATTCTAGCCCTGATTCTGTGGTGATCCTTCAAGACTGTGATCTTGCTGGATGGCTGTCCAGAAGTGAAGATTTCCTTGGCAATAGATTTTAGGTCAGAACATCTATCAACCATATCAATGCATCTGACTCGACCACCATTGTATCCAATGAGTTTCCCAATTAAATCTTCTATTATCATTATCTTATTTCCCATAACATACGATGTAACTTGGTGGTTGGATGAGGTAGCATGAATCCAGAACTCTTTGACGAGAATGGGAAATGTTGGATCCAACAGACGGTCAAAATATTTGTTCCAACCCTGTGCAGTTACGTCTTCATAGAGATTAAACTCATTTTCTTGTAAACTTTCAAAATCAATGATCAACTCAGAGAGAACTTCCAGGTTGTCAACAGGAGTGAGAAGCGTTCTAATGGGTTCTTCATATTATTCCATTGATGAAGATTCAGGAGCACTGAGATTCTTGAGACTTGATGATGATGCCATTGTTCACACGGGTTCTTTGAAGAAAATGGAAAGGGTTTTTGAAAACGAAACTTGAAACAAGAGAGAATATAGAAGAGAGTAAAATGTGAATGAATGAAATAGTAAGTTAAGTTTATATAGGTTTTTTGAAAACATAAACAGTAAGCAAGAAAATAAGTGATGATTATATGCATTAATGAGACCTGAGATTAGGGGATTTAGAAAGATATTTAATAGTTACCACTGACAAGTGTCTCAATGCATCCAATCAGAGCCTTGGACCCTTTAGAATTTGAACGTGTGTTCAGCCTCCGAGGGTAGCTTGTGAGAGGATGACAGATGTTTGATGATGTGAACTGCACGCCTCTATCCTTGAAATGAAACGTTCAGATCTTCATAGATAGATTCTGAGGAAACTGTACTTCTAACTTCTGAAGACAACTTGATCAGATGTTCACAGAAAACAATAAAGTTCTGAGGGTTAAGATATCCAAATAAAACATTTTATTTTGGGCATAACTTCATGCTGAGATGTTTCAGAATGAAATTGAATCTATCTTCAGAAAGAGGTTTTGTAAATACATCAGCCCATTGATGTTCCGTGTCAATAAATTTTAAGGTAAGAATTCCTTTCTGAATATAGTCCCTAATAAAGTGATGTTTTATATCTATATGCTTAGCCCTAGAATGCAAACTAGGATTCTTACTGAGACATATAGCAGGACTGTTATCATAGAAGATAGGAATGTTACTCTCAAATATGTTGAAGTCTTCAAGTTGACTTTTCATCCAGAGCATTTGAGTGCTACATCTAGCAGCTGCTATGTATTCAGCTTCTGCTATTGACAATGCTATTGTGGACTGTCTCTTGCTGGTCCATGAGATCAGATTGTCTCCCAGAAACTGGCAGCTTCCAGAAGTGCTTTTACGCTCTACTTTGTCTCCAGCAATATCAGTGTCACAGTATCCTACTAAGCTGTATTCTTTGGATTTTCTATAAAACAAACCCAGATTAGTAGTACCTTTCAGATACTTGAAAATTCGCTTAACTGTTGTTAAGTGAGATTCTCTAGGATCTAATTAGAATCTAGCACATAAGCAAACACTGAATAAAATATCAGGCCTTGAAGTCGTCAGATAAAGGAGAGAGCCAATCATACCTCTATAGATTTTTTATTCTACCTTTTTACTTACCTCTTCCTTTTCCAAAATGCACGTGGGGGTGCATTGGAGTCTTTGAGGGCTTACATTCTGAGAGATCAAATTTCTTCAGAATTTCTCTGACATATTTGCTCTAATGAATGTAAGTTTCTTCTGAGGTTTGGTTTATCTGAATACCCAGAAAGAATTTGAGTTCCCCCATTAAGCTCATCTCAAACTCTGCCTGCATGCACTTAGCAAACTCTCTTCCCAGAGAAGGTTTAGTGGATCCAAAGATGATGTCATCTACATTAATCTGACACACTAAAATGTCATTCTTAAATGTCTTACAGAACAAGGTTGTGTCCATGTTCCCTCTAGTGAATTCCTTTTCTAACAGGAAGTTACTTAGTCTTTCATACCAAGCTCTGGGAGCTTGTTTCATACCATAGAGTGACTTCTTTAGTTTGAAAACATATTCTGGGTGTTTGGAATTCTCAAACCCAAGGGGTTGTACACATATACCTCTTCATCTATGTAGCCATTTAGGAATGCACTTTTGACATCCATCTGATACAGAGTGATGCCATTGTTTACAGCAAATGAGATTAAGAGTCTGATAGATTCTACCCTGGCGACTGGAGTAAAGGTTTATGTATAGTCTATCCCCTCTTGCTGACTATAACCTTGGGCCACCAGTCGTGCTTTATTTCTGATAACTTCTCCTTGCTCGTTCAGTTTGCTTTTGAACACCCATTTTGTTCCAATGATGTTGAATCCTTTTGGTTTGGGAACCAGATCCCATACGTCATTTCTGGAGAACTGATTTAATTCCTCCTGCATTTCCAGAATCCAATCATTGTCTAGAAGAGCTTCATCAATTGTTGTTGGTTCAATCAGAGAGACCAGTCCCATGAGGGATTCTTCAGAGTTTCTGAATGTTGATCTTGATCTGATTGGATCGTCCTTCTTTCCCAGGATCTTATCTTCCGGGTGAGCTATGCTGCTTCTGGAAAACTTTTTCTGGAGTCGATCAACATAAGGTGTTAGATTTCTTGTAACATTTCTTTCCGAAGTTGTTGGAGCGTCTTTGTTGATAACTTCTGATGAGTTGTCTTCAATACCTGTGAATTCAACTTCTATATCTACAAAGAATTCATTCTGCTTTGACTTTTGAGGGTCAAGCTTATCATCAAATCTAACACTGATTGACTCTTCAACAATCTGTGTTTCTGTATTGTATACTCTGTACCCTCTTGAGCGTTCAGAGTATCCTAACATAATACACTTTTGTGCTTTAGAGTCAAACTTGTTCAGATAATTTTTAGTATTCAGAATTAAATAAGTGCATCCAAACGGATGGAAATAAGAAATGTTGGGATTTCTGTTCTTCCACAGTTCATATGGATTCTTTTCCAGAATAGGTCTTATAGAGATTCTATTCTGAATGTAACATGCTGTGTTAATTGCTTCTTCCCAAAAAATCTTAGCAATGTTAGCTTCATTGATCATGGTTCTGGCCATTTCTTGCAGTGTTCTGTTCTTTCATTCTACAACTCCATTTTGTTGGGGAGTTCTAGGAAAAGAGAAGTCATGCAAGAGGCCTTTTTCATTAAAAAAGGATTCAATCTTTTTATTTTCAAATTCTCCACCATGATCACTTCTGACTTTGACAATTCTAAGATCATTTTCATTCTGAACATGGTTACAGAATGCAACGAACACAGAGTGTGACTCATCCTTGTGTCTTAAGAACTTTACCCATGTCCATCTGCTATAGTCATCTACGATCACTAACCCATGCTTCTTGCCACTAACAGACGCAGTTTTTACTGGTCCAAATAAGTCTATGTGCAGAAGTTCTAATGGCTTAGAGGTGGAAACAACATTTTTAGATTTAAAGGTAGGTTTTGCAAATTTACTTTTTTGGCATGCTTCACACAAAGAATCTTAGCTGAACTTCAAATTAGGAAATCCTCTGACCAGATTGAGTTTGTTAATCTGAGATATTCTTCTCATACTAACATTCCCTAATCTTCTGTGTCAGACCCATTGCTCGTTGTTAACAGAGAGAAGACATTTTACATTCTGACTCTTTAGTTCAGAAAGTTTTATCTTATAGATGTTGTTTTTCCTCTTTCCATTAAAAAGGATAGTTCCATCTTTCTGACTAACAGCTTTGCATGAATTTTGATTAAAGATTATATCATAACCGTTATCACTTAATTGGCTTATGGATAATAGGTTATGCATTAATCCATCAACTAATAGCACATTATTTATAGAGGGAAGATTTCCATTACCTACTGTTCCAGAGCCAGTGATCTTTCCTCTTTGGTTGCCTCCAAAGCCCACGTAGGCTCCAGGCTTTGGAACATGTGCTTTCTTCCCGTCATGTGTCGAGAGCATCCAGAGTCCAGGTACCATGACTGGTGTTTTAGCCTTGCTCCTAAAGATATCTGCTACATATATAATTTTTTCCTTAGGTACCCATATCTTCTTGGGTCCTGGTTTGTTAGTTTTACCAAAATTCTGGTTGAATTTTTGTTTGACAGAGTAATCATTACTAGTGTATTTTAGGTCATGTGTGTGCCCATATATGAAGTGTAATTTAAGTGGTGTGTGTTTTATGATTAGGTCCATGACTTTCTTAGGTGTAGATACCTTACCTCGATATCCTATCACTTTTCTTCCATTCCTGCTAACTCCATAGATCATTGAAGCCATCTTGCTTCTATCTATGTTTAGAGCCAGAAACTTCTGAAAGTTGTGATCATACTCTTTGATGATCTCATCAACATTACTGGGAGTCTCTGAGATTATTTCCTTCTGAGAGTTTTGCAAATCGTTTTCTAATTTTGAAACCTTTTCTTTTAACTCGGAATTCTCTAATCTGAGACTCTCAGTCTTTTCAGAGTCAGAGACAAAATCCCTTTTTAGGTTCTTGAATTTGACTCTGATTTGATGATACCTTTCCAGAATTTCATTTAGACTTTATGCAAGTTCAGCCTTAGTAAAATTAATAGTGAAGTCAGGGAATACCTCTTCAGTGTTTGATTCTGAGTCTGAACCAGAAGCTTCACTGTCTTCTAACACGTTTTCCATGAGAGCTATGTTTTCTCTTTCATCATCTGACTCTGAGTCAGCATCAGAAGTGTTTGAATCTTCCCATGTTGCCATGAGTATTTTCTTCTTCTCCTTGAAGAACTTCTTTTTGGGCTTCTCCTTATGAAGCTTTGGACAATCACTTTTGTAGTGCCCTTGCTCATTGCACTCATAGCAGATGATGTCCTTGTTATTTGACTTTCTATGTCCTGAAGAACCTTTAGATCTTTTATGTCCATAGGAAGACTCAGACTTTCTGTATCTGGAGGAGGATTCATTTTGATTCCCTGGTCTTCTAGGATTTCTGAATTTCCTTTGTCTCTACTTCCACAGTTGATTCACCCTTCTAGAGAGGAGAGACAATTCATCTTCTTCTAATGAGGATCCATCATAGGTTTCTTCCATAGCCTGCAAAACCTTAGAATTAGATTTTCTGTTAGATTTTAATGCTAGTGGCTTACCTTGCTTTTGAGGCTCATCTTCTTCTAGCCCTATCTCGTGACTTCTAAGGGAGCTGACAAGTTCCTCCAGAGATATCTTGTTGAGATCTTTGGCTAGCTTAAGTGTTGTGACCATTGGCCTCCATTGCTTGGGTAGACTTCTGATGATCTTCTTTATATGATCAACAGTAGAATATCCTTTGTCAAGAACCTTCAGCCCAGCAACAAGGATCTGGAATCTTGAGAACATTGCTTCTATAGATTCATTGTCTTCCATCTTGAATGCTTCATACTTCTGAATGAGCACAAGGGTCTTGGTTTCTTTGACTTGTATGTTGCCTTCATGCGTCATTCTCAGAGAGTCAAACATATTTTTGGCTATCTCTCTGTTTGAGATTTTCTCATATTCTGAGTATGAGATAGCACTGAGAAGTATTGTTCTGGCTTTATGATGATTTCTGAAATCATGTTTTTGCTGGTTAGACATCCTTTTCTGTCTATCTTCTGACCACTTTCATCCACTGGATGTGTGTATCCATCAATTACCATGTCCTACAGATCAGAATCATGGGCCAGAAAGAAGCTCTCAATTCTGTCTTTCCAGTAGTCAAAATTTTCTCCATCAAAGACAGGAGGTTTTCCACTGATTTTATCCCTGTCCTCATGATAGTCATTGCTGATGTTTTGGATTGGTCCCACCATAGTGTTTTTCTGAAGCTTGGATCTTGTACTGACACGGTTAAGTGTATGAACTCAGAACCAGGCGCTCTGATGCTAATTGAAGAACTGAAAAACACAAGAAGGGGGGTTGAATTGAAAGCTTAAAATCAAATGTGCAAGGACACAATATTTTTATCCTGGTTCATTTGATCTCAAACTACTCCAGTCCACTCGTCAAGGTGATTTCGCCTCTCTCCAATGAGGACTTAATTCACTAATCAAAAACTGATTACAATCACTACTTTGACAACTGTCAAAGTCCTCTTGAGTACAACCACAATCCGGTCAATCTCAAGGAAAAACTGGCTTAATCAAGATAAAATAATTCTGTGTATCTTTGTTTTTCTTTACAAAAACAGTTATCACAACTATGATATTTTACACAATTTTGAGCGTGGAAAAAGTATGTAAGCTTGTAGCGTTTAGAGATATGTTACAGTGATGTTGAAAAATCATAAACGATTTGTCCTCTTAGCTTGTTTATATAGGCAATGGAATCTTGTCCAACATAAAGCGTGATAATGGACATTTAAGCTGTTTCCATATTGAGAAGATTCTTGTATGAATGAAGCAGTTGCAAGTGATGTTGTCTTGATTGAATAGTAACGCTTCAGAATCTTACAATCTTGTATGCTGCAATTGCTTCAGAACATTGATGACTTAGAGTTGTGAGAATCTGATTGTATATGAACCTTCTGTTCAGAATCAGAGTATTCTTCACTTCAGCGCATGTTTTGATCATCATTCTTCAACGCAGATTCTGATTACCTCAGCATGAAAGCTTTTATAGCTTTAACTTCTTATGCTGCTTTGGTCAGAACTTTTGCATACACAGTAACACAATTTTAGAGTGCATATTTGTTCTTTGTGTTTGTTATCATCAAAACTCTAATTAAGGGTTGTAGAATCAAACTATGTTCTAACAGTTTTGGCATGTTTTATGAGTTGTTTTGGGTTATATTGGGCCTTAAGAGGCCACTCATGCGTCTGGCCCAATTATCTTGTACCTCTTTTAATTTATGTTGCATTTATTTGAATAAAAACAAAATAAATATAAATAAAATAATAAGAAAATATAGGGCAAGGCATGAGTGAGCTTAAGAGTCTTTCATAAGGTCATGGACATGTTAGTAACCCTAAAAGTTAGGTCACAAGTTCAAAATTTCAAGTTTGCCCATTTTGCATTTCATGCATTTCCTCAAAATTTCCCAACTTGTGCAACTCATAACTTGCTTAATTTTCAACTTTTGAAGATTATATTTGACATTTTTAAAATCTCAAGATGTCCTCTACAATTTCTCTTTTGATCATTTTTTCATTTAGAGAATTTATCTTGATGTAAGTTGCCTTGACAAAAAGTGTCTTTTAGTTGACTTTTGAAATGACCTATAATGTATTAGCTCATATCTTTCAAATGAAGCACTTTTTGGACTTGAGCACGAATACAAAGTTGTATAGAATTGAATTTCCTTTAAAATAGGCTTTGGTTAGTATAAAGTTAATGAAGCAGGTGAAAGTTATGCTTGGTCAAAGTTCAGTTGACTTCTCCTAAGGAAATCCTAATTTGACAATTTTTGACATTTGATGATTTGAGGGCTTTTCTTAAGGAATCATGATCAACCCTTAATCAAATTATTAATATAACTTCAAAATGTTAATGTTGACAAAAAATATTGAAGTTTGACTACATGTTGACCATAGTTGACTTTTTACCCAATACAGTTGATTTTTAATCATCTGAGCCATTGATTAAGTAAACTTGTGATGCAAGACTTGAAACTTGACATGAGCATTGTTGAAGACATATGATGAACCATGAATTTCCTTGAGGAACTCAAAACCCTATTTGTAGACCCCTTGCTTAGCAGGATATTTTGATTGGTCAACCCTTGAGCATCCTTAAGCATTCGAGAACCCTAGAAGAATGTCTTGAAGAAAATGGGAGGGAAAATTTTGGGGTACAACACATAGTCTCCAATGGTTGAGGGGAAACTTTAACTATTAGAATGTGAATTTAATATCATCCATAAAAAACACACAACAAACAAAAAAATTTAAGAAGAACTATAATGTTCTGATTCCCTTGTGGATACGTAGGCATGGAGTTTTAATGCTCATGTAAATGAAGTAATTAAAACCCTTTCTTTTCCCAATGAATAAATGCTTACATTTACCTTTATCAAGATAAACTTTAGATAAACACACCCATTGAACATAATAACAAGAGTGGATCCCGTGGAGTACCACAGACGTGAGGGGTGCTAATACCTTCCCCTCGTGTAATCTACTCTCTTACCTAACATTTGGTTGCGAGACCATGTTATTTTCCCGATACCAAAGGTTTTCTCTATATTTTCCTTTCCCTATATTCTTTGGGATAAATAAAGTTAGGTGGCGACTTTGTCTATTCCATCCGAGGTTATTTTTTTTTTCGAGTAGCTTCAGTTGGCGACTCTGCTTGGGAAAACCTAAGCAAGTTAGTCATAACTCTTGTTTGTTTTATTTTCCTTGGGTGTTTATATTATGCTTTCATTTTCTTTACTATTATTTCATTTCATTCATTATCACTTTGGATATTCTACATATTGGTGTTTGTTTCTTTGTTAGGTGGGAGTCACTTGAGAGATAAGCCCAATACAAAGGCTTGAGTTTACCCATAAGTTTTAAGAAAGTGGATAGTCATGGAAGCTAAGGGTGGATTCCTTATTAGTGTTATCATGAGAACCACACCTAAACTAGGTTTACTTTGGGGTATAATCGTTATGACGTAGATACGTTATGACACTGTACTTTTCAAAGGGACCCGTGACTTTGGAAATACCTCAAGGAATATTTATCCAATTAGAACTCGCATGTGAGAGGGTTTGGCCTGTTAGACAGGAAACTTTGACCTCCTTCATACCTTGGTTATCTTACAGAAGTTCATACTTACCCTCTTTAAGGATTCAGTATACCAACCTATCGGATATATCCAAAGTGTGATCATATGCTTTTGCATAAATAATTTACATCATAAACATTTAGCCCACATGTACATTTCATTTCTAGGGATTTGTAAAGATTTTGTATTAGTTGAGAGCATCAAAAGATGGATTTGGGAAGAAGACACACCAAGGTCTATAAGTTTCCTACACTTGCTCTTAATAGGTTAAGAAGTTTGAGTTTGCTTGTAGTTTTCAAAATTCAACATGACTTCAAGAAGACCTATGGTAACATTATTCCTCTCATGAACACCAAGGTTGATACCATAGCCGTGAAAACTCTCATCCAGTTCTATGACCCTCCTCCAAGGTGTTTCACATTTCAAGACTATCAGTTAGCTCCTACATTGGAAGAATATGCTGACATTCTAGGAGTCAAAGTCAAGAATCATATGCCTTTTCTCACCTCACAAGGAACCCCAAAGCTACACTTGATTGTTGAAGCCTTGCATTTGACCTTAAAAGAAGTAAAGATAATTGGGATCCTAAGAAATATGGTACCTTGGGGTTCAATTTGTAGTTCTTGATGGATAAAGCCATAGTCTTTTCCAAAAATGAGTGTTGGGATGCCTTCTACGCCTTTCTAGCTCTTATGATTTATGGGTTTGTCTTATTCTCCATCCAAGATTTCATCGCAGCAGAAATAATCACAATTTTTGTGATCGGAAATCACGTACCTACATTTCTTTCTGACACATACCATTCCATTCATTCAAGGTTTAGGAAAGGATGAACTATCATATGTTGCATGTCTCTCTTGTACATGTGGTACATGGCTCACCCGCCTATAAAAGGACCTTTTGTGGGTAACAAACAAACCCTCAAGGTGCATAGAAGAATTATGGCACTCACTTATCATGATATCATATGGTTCAGCAATGATTACATTGGTATTGAAATCATTTTCAGTTGCAACGAGTTCCTGAATGTGCCACTCATAGGTACCAAAGAAGGGATCAACTACAACCCCGTAATGTCTCAATGTCAACTAGGTTACATTCTACCCAGTCCACCAAAAGACGAGGATGTAGAGGTAACTCTATTCTACAACAAAGGAGAAGATTTTGAACTATTAGCAAAGGTAAAGGAAGCATGGAAGAAGATTTATCACCTGAGAAGACAAGGTTTAGGAAGGAAGGATTGGTCAGCAAAAACACCCTACACTGAATGGGTGAAGAAGGGAGTTGAAACTTCTTTACTACCATTTCATTTTAAGGCTCATGTGTATCCATCACCACTTTCACCACCTACCGTCACTTTCATGGAGGTCCATATTCTTAACCAAGAGTTAAGTGCAGAAAATGAAGAGCTAAGGATGTGAGCTACCAACGCAAGCATTACAAAGAATGAGCTAGCTTATCAAGTCAAGATAAAATATGATCTACTTGCAGAAAAGAACAAATTGATTAAAAAAGAGACGAACAAGAGATTAAGGATTTGAAAGGATCTAAGATCATCTTACTCCACCATCAACATTAACAAAGAGGAAGTGCATAACATACTAAGGGAGAATTCCAGGTTGAAGATGTAGTGGGATACTCTCGCAAAGTCAAATAAGGATATGGAAAATCAGTATGAAAGCCAGATAGAAGACTTAAAGGAACATCTCAAAGCAAGAGGAGAAATACTTAAAAGGGAACAAACCAAAGGGATGAAGACCATTCATTAACTCACGGGATGTCAACAACAACTGAAGGAAGCTCTGGAAACAATAGAAGAACTCAAGGCTCAAGGATGTGAAGATCAGTCGAAAGACCTGAACAAGATACAACTTCACTTTGAATTGATCATTTGGAAGGTGCTCTCGGCCAAAGGGAGATACTTATTCAAGAATTACTAAAGAATCCTAGGCAACCAAGAACTAAGAAACTTTTTCAAGAAGCTCGAGATTGGAGTGAGGAGCATTTAGGTTGGGACAAACTTGTCAACATAGAGTTTAGAGAAACATCCTAGGGTTTTTCTTTTCATTTCTGTAGTGATCACCTTCAGACTTGTTGGAGGGATCTTTAGTTTATTTTCTTTCTGTTATGTGCTAGTTGTATGTTTTTCAAAAATGAATCATGAATGAAAGTAGCTTGTTTTTTTGTTTATCCTTTTGGTCACTCTTAACGCAATAGATGAAAATCCCTGGAAATAAAAAAAATAGAAAAAATCATTCATTTCATACATGCATTCATAAGAGGTTGAACCTCTTCCTAATTTCAATTCTTTCTTCAGTGTGGCAAACAGACGTCCCGCAACTACAACACTCGAGGTAACATACCAAGACTCGCAATGGAAGAACTCCGCAAAGATCTGAATGAAATGAGAACCACAGTTAAAGAACAGATGGAAAAATTCATGGAAGTCATGGGTACTATAGCTCAAGGTCAAGAAGAGTTAAGGGTCGTTGTTCAGAGGCCTCCCACTACAGAGATCCCTATTGAAACTTCAGGTGGCTTGCCACCCCCCAAATGGTGGAATCTCACCTCCTACTTCTGGTTTTGCACCACCTCCTACTGTTGGTTTAGTACCACCTCGGGTTGGTTTCGTGCCACCTCCTAGGACAGGTTTTATACCTCCTCCCGTAACAAGCTTTGTTCCTCCTGCCGGATTTACCTTTATTCCTCCGGATGGCTTTCAATCAAATGGTTATACTTACCAACATCATCAACCCATCCCTGAGGGAATACAGATACCACATGCTAGGAGAATTGTTGGGGTCTCTGCTCCACATATGGTGGATGATCAAGAAGACATGTTTTCACTACAAGATGTCGATTTACCTGCTGTAACCGAGAGAAAGTTTCAACTGCTTGAAGCAAGGATGAAATCCATGGAGAGCAATGGTATAACTGGAATAGATATGATGGATTTGGGTCTGGTTCCTGGTATCAGAATCCCTGCAAAAATCAAAGCGTCCGATTTCGAAAAATACAAAGGGACGGTCTGTCCTAAAACTCATATTCGGGCTTTTTACAGAAAGATGACAGCTTACTCTAAGGATGAAAGAATGTTGATTCACTTTTTCCAAGATAGTCTATCTGGGCATCCTTGGAATGGTGTATGCAACTAGAACAAACTCACATTCGTAGCTGGAGAGGTTTAGCCAAAGCCTTCATCAAACACTACCAATATAACAAGGATATGGCTCCTAATCACACTCAACTTCAGAATCTAGCTCAAAGGGAAAATGAGTCTTTCAAAGAATACGCCTGAAGGTGGAGAGAGCTTGCTGCTAGAGTATAATACCCTTTAATGGAAAGAGAATTGGTGGACATGTTCATGGGACGCTGCAAGGTCCTTATTATCCAATGATGATTGGAAGTACCTCTACTGGATTTTCAGAGCTGGTTATGGCTGGTGAACATGTTGAAGTCGGCATTAAGATGGGAAATATCCAAGCTGCTAATGCAAGTTATTCAAGTGGAGTGAAAAAATATTTTGGGGGATATGCTAAGAAAAGAGAAGGAGATGCTAATGTTGTGTTTTCCTCCAAAGGGAAAGGGAAGTCGTACCAAGCATCCTATCAGCAAGTTGATGCAGTAATTCCATCAAATTCTCAATAGAGTGTTGCTCAATGACCATAACAGAATTATTCCCCAAGACAATATCAACACAAATCAAAGTACTTTAAGATAAACTTTGACCCAGTACCAATGTCCTACGCACAACTGCTACAACGTCTACTCAAGTTAGAGTTAGTGGAACTGTTCACTCTGAATCCTCCATCAAAAACCTGCCAACTATGATGTTAACGCTGATGTGACTTCCACTCTGGAGTGCCTGGTCACGATATTGAAAACTACAGAGCCTTGAAACATAGGGTACAAGATTTGCTTGACTCAAAGGCCATTGAATTTACTCTAAATGGTCATCCAAATGTAATAAAAAGTATGATGCCGACTCACCATGATCCAGCTGCAAATGCCATTGAGAGAGACTAAAGTTTTGAACCTAGTAAAAGATGTGAATCAGTTGAGAACTCCTTTATCCTTCATCAAGAAGAAGTTACTTGAGCGCAATATTTTTCCTGAATGTGCTTTAGATTGCAATAAGTGTAGGGACCAGCTCGAATGATGTGATGATTTGAGGAAAGGAATACAGAAAATGATTGATCAGAATTCTTATTAGTTTGACAGACCTTCATACAATGTCCATTTTTACAACGGTGTTGCGATTATAACAAATGAAGATTAGCAAATTGTGAACATGGTGTATGGATGCCCAGGCCAGTACCAAGTCTTTGACATAAACTTGGTAAGAGCGGATTTTATTCAAATGTGTGCTACTCTATGCAGAGGACGCAACTTTGCAAGGCATGACTATGGATCTTATTGGGTTTCTTATAGAGACTCACAAGGTTGTTCCACAGTAAGAAGAGACCTTCATGTTTTGATGGATAATGGAACTATCCACATCCTTAGGGATAGAAATGAAAATGGCGTAAATATGATGGAGAGTTATCTGGATGAGCTTGTCTCAGACACCAACACGGTGATTCCTCCGAAGATTCATATCAAATTCATGGAGTTAGGATTGGATGATGATAGTCATGAGGTTATTACTGGCCAATCTTGTAATGTGAATTTAATGGGAGAAGATCGAGTACAAACACATGATGATTCTTTCCAGACAGGACAACATGATTATGATTCCTGTCAAACTTATTGTGAAGAGAGACCTTTAACATGTTTAGCGTATTTTAGATTAAATTACTATCTAGGCTTACGAAGAAACACCAGATAAAAATGTGACAGTTATTTCTATACCGTATGACCCCATTCCAACATCGGTGGCAGCAAAGAAGCCTTCTTTAAGAGTAACCATGTCTTATCTTATTCCATTTAAAAGCACCAAGGAAATACCCTGGCACTATGGGGGAGATGTGTATTATCATGGAGAAAAGCAAGAGCCCTTGGTAGACAATATTGTGGGGACTGGTGGGATTACTCGTAGTGGTAGAGTTTTTGCTCCTCTCAGCAAACCTGATGATACCAATGCCAAGAAAAACAAGTAACTGTAGATAATCAAGGGCAAGACCCAAGGTCGTCTTCTTCCTCATAAGCAAGAGAGATAGAGGAATTGATTAAGATCATAAAGAATAGTGTTTTAAAGATTGTTGATTAGCTTAATCAGACACCATCCACGATATTCATCTTGTCATTGCTACTCTACTCTAATACCCATTGTAATGCATTATTGAAATTATTTAGCAGCGCTTATGTTCTCGAGGAGATTTTTGTGCATTAACTGGAAAGAGTTGTTGTTGGAATAACTGTAGGGAACAGATTAGGATTTACAGGCTGAGATCTACCTACGGAAGGAAAGAATCACAATAAGGTGTTGCATATTTCTCTAGAATGTGTCGGTACGACTCTGGCTCGTGTATTGGTAGACACATGGTCTTCTCTGAATGTTTAACCCAAAGATGTTTTGAACAAACTTAATGTTGAAGGTGTGGAGTTAGCTCCCAGCAATGTGATTGTTCGTGCTTTTGATAGAGATAAAAGGTATGTGTTTGGAGAGATTATGCTTCCTATCAAGATTGGTCCTCAGATGTTTGATATAATTTTCTTTGTTATGGACATTCACCCTTCTTACAGTTGTCTATTGGGGTGTCCATGGATCCATAATGCAGGGGCAGTAATCTCAACCCTCCATCAAAAATTGAAGTTTGTTGCGGGAGGTCAAATCATAACTGTTTGCGAAGAGGAGGATATTTTGGTTAGCCATCTAACATCATTCTGTTAAGTTGAAGTGGAGGGAGAGATTTAAGAACTCCATATCAAGATTTTGAGGTCGTTCCCATTGAGAAAATTCTTTTCGCAGAGGTCAAGAAGCCAAAGATTTCGATAACATCATTGAAAGAAGCTAGAGCTGTAGTAGAATCCGGACACCCTGAAGGATGGGGTCGAGTCTTGGACTTATCTACAAAATTTGATAAGTTGGGATTAGGCTATCATCTAGGATCGCAGGAACGAGGTAAGTTATCTCCTAGAGGTAGAGGAAGTTTTGGTTCAAGAGGCTGTGGTTCTCCATCTTTCATCAAATCCATCAGTGTTGGCACCATCAATGAGGGTTATATACAAGAAGTGAACGGCGGGGTCGACAGTGACAACAACATCAGCAACTGGATTCATCCTTGTGTTCTCGGACAAGAGCTCCACAATTGGGCTGCTGATGAAATCATTCATGTCACTTTTCTTCATAAGTAATTTCCTTTACTTTTATAAAATTTCTTGTGCTCTTCCCAAGGCACAGTGAAATCTTGTAGGGGCCCTCTGTCTTTGCATGTTTTATCATTTAAATAAAAGACATTTTTATTCAAATTTGATTTCTCTATCTTTCGCTTTCACTTTTTTATAAAACTGGCAATCTTTTTCTTTCTTTTTTCTTTAAAAAAAGTCACCTGCATTCTAAAAAGCATAAATCCCCTTTATACAGATTCACCCTGGTTCCCACTGATGTTGATACAATTATGATTCTCTATGACTTCAAAAATCCGATTTACCAAGCTGAAGAAGATTATGAAAAAGATTATGAACTCCCCGAAGAGTTGGTTAGGCTACTGAGACAGGAAGGAAGGGTTATCCTACCACACGAGGAATCCTTGGAAGTTATCAATTTGGGTACTGGAGACATGAAAAAGGAAGTCAGAATAGGGGCTACTTTAGAAGGATCGATAAAACAAGGTTTGATTGGTCTACTACAAGAGTACATCGACGTCTTTTCTTGGTCTTACGAAGATATGCCTTAGCTTGATACAAATATCGTTATGCACCACTTGCCTCTCAAGGAAGATTGTCCACCTGTCAAGTAGAAGCTCCGAAGAATGCATCCAGACTTGTCCATGAAAATTAAATAAGAGGTTCAGAAACAGTTCAATGAAGGTTTCCTAAAGGAAATCAAATATCCCATGTGGGTTGCAAACATTGTGCATGTTCCAAAAAAGGACAGAAAGGTTCAAAGTGTGTTGATTATAGAGATTTGAACATATCAAGTCTCAAAGATGATTTTTCGCTTCCTCACATCGACATTCTGGTTGACAACACCGCTCATTCGAAGGTATTCTCCTTCATAGATGGTTTCTATGGGTACAATCAAATCAAAATGGCCCCAGGAGATATGGAGAAAACTACTTTCATTACCCCTTGGGCACCTTTTTCTACAAAGTGATGCCATTTGGTCTAAAAAACGTTGACGCAACATATCAACGTGCCATGGTGACTCTTTTCCATGATGTGATTCACAAAGAGATCGAGGTTTATGTCGATGACATTATTGAAAAGTCCCAAACTGAAGAGGAACATCTGATACACCTGCAAAAACTGTTTGAAAGGTTAAGAAGTTTCGGTTGAGGTTGAACCTAAACAAATTCACCTTTGGGGTACGATCTGGCAAACTTTTGGGTTTCATAGTAAGTCAACGAGGCATTAAGGTCGACCCTGCAAAAGTAAAAGAAATACAAGAGATACTCGAGCCAAGATCAGAGAAAAAGGTTTGTGGGTTCCAAAGAAGATTAAACTACATCACCAGATTCATTTCTCACTTAACAGCTACATGTAGGCCAATCTTCAAGTTGTTACGAGTGGATCAAGCCATGGAATACAATGACGATTACCAACAAGCTTTTGATAGGACCAAGCAATATTTGCAAGAACCTCTAATTCTCATACCCCCAGTACCAGGAAGGCCTTTAATTATGTACCTAACAGTCCTTGATGGTTCTATGGGTTGTGTACTCGATCAACATGATGAAACAGGGAGAAAATAACACGTAATCTTTTCTCTGAGTAAAAAGTTCACAAACTATGAAACAAGGTATTCATTGCTCGAGAAGACGTGTTGTGAACTTGAGTGGTCTGCCAAGCGCTTGAAGAAATACATGTTGATACATACAACCTTCTTGATATCAAAGATGGACCCGATTAATTACATATTTAAAAATCCATCATTGACAGGAAGAGTTTCCCGTTGGCAAATGGTGTTAACAGAATATGACATCCAATATTTTACCCATAAAGCAATCAAGGGTATTATATTATCATATTGTCTCGCCCACCAGTTGATAGATGATTATCAACCCATGAAATTCAAATTTCCAGATGAAGACATTATGAGAATATCAAATATAGAAGAAGGACTCGAACAAGGAGCTCAATGGACACTCGTGTTCGGTGGTGCCTAGAAAGGTTTGGGCTACGACATTGGAGCAGTCATTACTTACCCTACAGGTTTTCACCTTCCATTCACTGCAAAAGTTTATTTCGACGCCACCAACAATGTTGCAGAATATGAAGCTTGTATCTTCGATTTAGAAGCAGCTATTGATTTAAAAATCAAGACTCTAGAAGTATATGGAGATTCAGCCTTGGTAATTTTCCAAATCAACAAAGATAGGGAGACCCGTCATCCCAATTTGATCCCATACAGAGAACATGGCATGCCACTAATTCCCTACTTTGATGATATCACCTTCAGCCATATTCCAAGAGAGGAGAATAAAATGGTTGATGCATTGGCCACCTTGTCTTCCATGTTCAAAGTCAAATGGGCTAATGAATCACCTAGCATCATAATTGAACATTTGGATGAACTAGCTTACTGCCTTGAGTTAGAAAACACTGAAAATGACAAACCATGGTACTACGACATTCAAAGGTACCTTAAAACACAAGAATATCCAGAAGGGGTTTCCACAATTGATAAAAAAGACTTTACGGAAACTGCCATCCAAATTTATCCCCAACTGAAAAATTCTCTACAAAAGAAATTACGATTCATTGTTACTTAGATGGATGGATAGACACGAAGCAACTAAGATCATAGAAGAGGCGCACGAGGGCTCCTTCGGAACATATTCTAGTGGTCACACCATGGCTAAGAAGCTCCTGATGATGGGATATTATTGGACCACTATGGAAACTGATTACTTTTATCATGCTAGAGCTTGCCACAAATGTCAGATCTATGCAGATAAAATGAACGTGCCACCAGGCCTCTGAATGTCATGACATCTCCTTGGCCCTTTGTTATGTAGGGTATTGACACGATTGGCTAAATCGAGCCAACTTCTTCTAATGGTCACCGTTTCATCCTAGTTTCCATTGACTACTTTACTAAGTGGGTAGAAGCTTCTTCATACGCCAATGTCACCAGACAAGTGGTTACCCGCTTCATCAAGAATTAAATCATCTACCGCTACACAATTCTCGAAAGGATCATTACTGATAATGGATTCAACCTCAACAACAAGATGATAAAAGAGCTATGCAAGAATTTTAAAATCCAGCATCACAACTCTTCACCTTATCGGCCAAAAATGAATGGCATCATTGAAGCCACCAATAAAAATATCAATAAAATCATGCAGAAGATGGTTGTGACGTACAAATATTGGCATGAGATGTTGCCTTTTTCTCTTCATGGCTACCGTACTTCGGTCCGTACCTCGACTGGGGCAACTCCTTTTTCGCTTGTCTACAAGATGGAGGTTGTTTTACCAGTAGAAGTATAGATACCTTCCCTAAGGGTCATAATGGATGTCAAGTTGAATGAAGCAGAATGGGTCCAAACAAGGTTTAATCAGTTTAACCTTATTGATAAGAAATGATTGACAGCCATTTGCTATGGCCAGATATATCATAAAAGAATGGAGAACACTTTCGACAGGAAAGTACAACCTCGAAACTTCTAAGTTGGAGACCTCGTGTTGAAGAAAATCCTGCCTCTCAACAGTACTGACACAAGGGGAAATGTTGTACCCCAATTTTTTCCTCTATGATTCCTTCATCATACCATGTTGATTCAATCACAACAAGGTCACATTAGAGCTTTTGGTTCTTCTCCCTATCTTTAGTTTTGCTCTTTGAGGAATCACCAAGCACCTTGACTTGTTTTATTTTGTGATCATGGATATTTTGTCTTGATTTTATTTCTAATTAATAAAATTCAATGTTGGATGGTCTTACTTGTTAATGATGTAGGTAAAGGTAATGTGGCTTAGCAAATTGATCCATGGGTTCATGAGTTTATTTCCATGCCCTAGTCAATAAAGCTTGATAACTACAAACCTCACCATTGAATTTGTTTTGGAAGAAATGGCATGGCAAGGTTTACTTTGGGTTATCACATTTCAAAGTTATCAAATTGATTCAAAGGTACAAGGGGTTGATGGAAGAAGTTGTCATGATTGGACAAGGTCTTGTTCCCATTGATCACAAGTGAATATTTCTCTAAATTATCAAGATATGGAAGTGGTTTTGGTGGCAATGAGTTCTCATTATCATCCTAAATAACTTATATTTACAAATCAAGAGTGTTGGTACAAGAAGGTTGTTCAAAATTGTCAAAATTCCTCAAAGCATTTTCTTGATTTAGGAGCTAGGGTATTGAACTTCAAAGAAGTACATCTTGCTCATCTTTTGGTATTTTTGAGTGATTTAAAATACATCCTTCTCTTCAAAGGGTTATTAACAAATCACTTCAAAAGTTTCAAGTATTTTTCATGTGGAAGAAACTTGATGATGAAGAAAGATTACAAGTCCTCCAGATGAACCCTCATTTTCTCATGTGTGACTTCAAATGATCATAACTTGGTAAACTTTTATCCCCTTGAGCCCACTCTTTCTCCATAATTATCTTGAGGATGTGAACTTTATTTCTTCCTTTATATGCAAAGTGAGAAAATGGATGGAAGATGCCCTAAGGATACAAAAGATTATAGGTCATTTCATGATTTTTTGCCAACTTCAACAATTCATAACTCTCTCAATTTTTGGATATTTTGAATGGTTCAAGTTTCAAAATGTCATTCAAGATGTCTATTTCATGCCATCTTTTTTGGTCAAGAGAAAATTCCAAGTGGAAGGCCATGTTTGAATGCAAGACATTATAGGTCACTTTTGAAGAAAAAATTGAAATATTTCTGAGTATGGAAAGTCAAGTTTTTTCCCCAAATTTGACTCAATGCAACTTTCAGCTCAAGCATCCATTTAACTCCATTCTTTTTCCATTGCAAAGCTTGCAACCTCATCTTTCTAAAGCATCAAGAATCATGCCTTACGACTCCTTGAGCTGAGAATGCCATTGGATTGAACTTGATAACTTGGAACTGAAGTTTCTTCATAAGTCAGAATTTGAAATTCATGTTTTGGCTTCTAATCAAATTAGAACGCGTTTGTGATCTAAACATGTTTAACCAAGTTGCCAAAGTGGATTAGAGCCTCAAAACGCAAAGATTGGATGAGTTTTGGTGAAAATAAGACCACACTTCACCCGTGCATCAGGTTTGCACGAATTCCCTCCAAAATGCATCATTCACTCTTCCTTTTGATCCCATTTGCTTCTCCTATAAATACATGAAATATCCCATTCATTTTCTCAAACTTGGATAGCCAGAACCAGCCTGCCAAACTTGCTCCATAAATTAATTTTCTGTAACTTCGTAACCAGTATTCAAGCCTTTTTCAATCCAATTTTTCTATAAATTCACCTTCCTTGATCTTCCCTGTAGCCAACCATACAATCACCTTCAAGAATCGTGCCCTATATTGCTCTATAGAAGTCCAGTTTCAGAGCTCTGCAACTCAACTTCAATAGGTAGATTTCTCCATCAATTCTTCAAAACTTTGATATAATTGTGATACTCTCATTGCCCTGTTTCTAGTCGCAACACTTACTTTTATTTGGAAACACGTTTTGACCATGAAATTTCAAATCCCTTTTCAAAACTTTCCTTCCAAATTGCTTGAGCTACAGTTTATATAAATTTATCGCGAAGGTGTGGTTGTCTTCGTCTTGAAGAGACGAAGCGAATGGCATAGGTCTGAGCTTCTAATTTTACAATTTGAGAGACCTGTAATTCACGTTGACTAGAGGTTGAAGATGACCAACGTGTCATCTTCCAACCAATGAAGGTGCGCCACTTGTTTTTTTTTTAATTTCTAATTTAATAAGTGATCTAGTGTTTTATTCACTAATGACCATGATATGCACAGCGCGTCAGATCCATTGGATTTGATTACTAACGTGTTTTAACTCTCATCCATTGGTCCACATATTTTTATTTTTATTTTTTTCTGATTTTTATATTTAAATATTTTAAACTTTAAAAAATCATAGAAAATTCATTTTTAGTCCAAAAAATCTGAAAAATATTATGAAAAATATTTTTGATTATTCTCTTTCTGATTTTTATTTTTTCACAATTTTATTTTGTGTTTTGATATTTTTTAAAAAATTTCACTTTATTTGATTTGTTTTAAATATTTAAAAATACTTTTATACATTTTTAAATTCTGAAAAAATTATAGAATGATTCAATGATATTGTGATAAATATTGGTAACCTCATTTATTTTTTATTTTTGACTTTGGTATTTTTTTAATCATTTTTTGTTATTTTACTCATTTCTTTTAATTAAAAAAAATAGTTTCTGACTTTAAAAAATTACCAAAAACTTTGTAAAAATATTTGAGTCATTTTCTGATTTTTTTTCTATGGTCTTAATTTTTATTTCTTGATTAATTTGAACATAGTTAATATTTTTCTCTTTTATTTCTATTTTAAAACTTTTTTTTAATGTATATATTAAATGCAATATTATTTTGTGATTATTTTCTGGCTGATCTTGGGTTGGATTTTTTATTATGAACTTTGTTAACATCATTGGATCCATGGTGTTAAGTCTAACTCCATAAAAATGGATGAATGATTTTAATAATAGTTTAATTAAAATTTAATTCAAATGTGGTTTGTATTCTTTCCCACTCCTCTTCATCTCATCCCTTTCTTATTGCACTAAGTGTTATTGGAGCATGATCTCAATATCATGTCTCAAGAAAATGGTGCATAGATTGCTATTGACTGGCCTCAAAATAGGTGCGACTTCTATATAAGTTCACTTACGATTGCTTAACATAGCGCTAAATTTTGTCCCGATTTAAATAAATTATCATTTGTGGCCCAAACCTATGTTTGCAAGCCCAAGTATGTTAATTTGATCCCTTTGATTCAATAACTTTGACACCCATTGTGTGGAGGATTTGGTTCTACCAATTCTCTAATGGATCTATAACACTTTTGGTCAACGCGGATCACTTAAACATTGTTGATCATTAAATGGTACTTGTGAGGATTCCAAATGGATGATATACTTGACAAAAAGCCAATGCAACTTGTTGTATGGAGGATTTGGTTCTACCAATCCTCTAATGAGTTCCAAATGCAAGTTTCAAGATGGCCATCCAACTAACCACTAATTATTAACAATTGATTTTACTTTATGCTTTTCTTTTGTATGCTTTATGTACCATTTATTTTAAGCATTACATTTCATCCTACTTTTCATCTTTGCTCACTTGGGCATTTATATTCTTGTCATTTTATTTTTCTCACTTGAGCCTTTCTTTTTAAGACACCTAATAATCAATATGAACCATAAAAATCTTTAATGATACTTGGATTATTTGGTTACTATCCTTGGCATTATGGAGCATTTGACATCTTGGACTTAGGATTAGAAACCTTGGCCTATGTGGAGACCTTGTGGCCTTAATTTATATTTTGTCTAGAGTTCTTGAGGTTTACCTCAAGACATTGGGTTGTTTATTTGTTTTGTATGCAGGTTATTGTGATTACATTCTTTGTTTGTAATCTAGAATTCACCCGTACACAGTCGTTACTCTGCCCAATTTTTGTGAAGACTTAATACACTTGAAGCTTGGTTTTCTCAATAGGTCTAGTATCTTTGTTTGCTTGGTTTCAATCCAAAGAATGGGAATTCTATCTTGGCTCATAATGTCAAGAATTGGCTTCTTGTTGGTTAGATGGTTCTTATCCTTAGCTTTTACCTATGCTTTAGGATAGTCTCTTCTTCTCCTCCCATATTCTTCAATTTCAAAAATCTTCTTCCTCATTTTGAAAACTCTTCTTGTTTTTAAACTTGAATCACTTTCATAATAAACTTGGACTTAGGTCCATGCATTTTAAATACATTTTCATAAATAAAATTCAATCAACTTAATAATACCTTGACATTCTTTTTGTGAGAAGACTAAAATTCAATCAATCTCATTTCAAACCATTTTGCCATTTTGGATCTTATCTTTAAAACTTTTCTCAAAAGAGTGGACTCTTGTCAATCCTTGTAGTGATGCAAACAATTATACTTCTACAATATGTAGTAAAGAGAGATATTTTCCACTTGGGTGTTGAGTGAGGCATTGTTAATTTTAAAATCCAAGCCATATCCTCCACTTTGAGATGATGCAAATTGTCATTTCTCATGATTGTGGGTAGTAAGTATGTTTTCCATACGGACAATGACAATGATGTCTTATCTCATAAAATTAACCAACACACTTGTGTTTTGATATTTTAAAAGAGGAACTATGTGTACCCTGATCCCCTATTGCACGAAAGGTGGTACGTAGGCACTAAAGGTTCGCAACTGCAGCAGGTGAAAAAATCATTAAAAAATACTTCTTTTCTCACCTCCACCGTATATTTTTCATACAATATTTTATAGCCAAAATATACAGATTTTACAAAGAGGTTCATGCAGAGAACCGTAGATGTTTAGGGTGCTAATACCTTTCCTTTGCATAACCAACCCCCTTACCTTGAATCTTTCCCCCTCTTTTTGGGTTACTCGCTCTTTTCTCATTCCCTTGGAAATAATAAAGCGCGGTGGGGATTTTAATTTTGATCTTTGTAAGTCTAGTCAATCTAATGGCTTAGTCTTAAACATTTCTACCGCTACAGGAAAATGGGCACCAAATTACGAAGGGCCATATGTTGTGAAGAAGGTTTTCTCAGGAGGATCTTTTCTACTCACTACTATGGATGGTGAAGATTTCCCACTCATAGTGAATGCAGACGCAATTAAAAAATACTTCGCATGAATAGACCCGCTAAGTCAACGACTTAGGAAAATAATGAGCATCCCGACAGATCATAAAAAGAAAAGATCCGGGAAAAAATTAGGGATGAAAATACAAAAAAGAGTACACCTACTAAGTTGAAAATTTGCAAGGGAAACTTAGGGAAAAAAGGATATCACGGTGGACTGAAAACCCCCCAAAGGGGAGGCCCATGCAAAACATGGGGAGTTAAAAGCAAAAGACTGCAATCTGGGACTTTTCTCTACAAACAACAATTGACAACCCTGAGCAGCAGGAATTAATCAATTCATCTTCTTCTAAAAGCAAAAGCGACAAGAGCTTCGAGGATATTGTGGTTATAGCAGAATCAGAACTCAATGGAAATCATACTTTTTTGTTGCCAGTTTAAACTCCTTCTCACACAATCACCTCTTTTTAAGGAATGTTTCCTCATGTAAAAAAAGCATATTTACAGGCTAAATTTAATAAAATTTCTCTTTAAAAACACGTTGTGTTTTCTATTTTACTACTTTGAATATTTAAACATTTGATATTTTTCTGAAAAAGACTATTGCAGTGACAGTCACGAAAACCTTTTGAAAAAATAAACATTGGAAATTACTTAGAAATTTAAGGGAATGTACACAGTCATGTACACCGAGTCGGGGCATAAGTGATGATTCAGATATTCACAAAGGTTATCGCCTACTTATAAAAACATATATGTACTGCCTCCTCAGAGCTGACCATACAGTAAAATCCGCTACTCGCAAAGATCAGACTGACATGCTCTTCCATGACAGGGCCTCCTTTCATAAGCAACATTGTATGACAATGTCGCATCATGACATAGAATATCCAATAAAAAGGATCATCAAACATGCATCAGAAATGTGGGTTGGCTTGATTTTTCCTGCAGTCTGGAAAACTTTCTCATCATCATATATATTCCCCAGTAATATTGAGTTTCTTTCCCCAGTAGAGTCTGTGGTGACTTTTATCCTTAGTAGTCTTATTCCCCAGTCTCGACTGATAATCTATTTTATAAGTCCATACCATTTGGCGTCTCAGGTACCTTTTTCTCATTTGTCTATATCATTTGGCATTTGATATTCCATCTATTTTGCAAGTCCATACCATTTGGCGTCTCGGGTACCTTTTCATCATTTGTCCATATCATTTGGCATTTGATTTCTATTTGTTTAGTAAGTCCATACAATTTTGCGTCTCGGGTACCTTTTCATCATTTATCCGTATCATTTGGCATTTTATTTCTATCTGTTTTGAAAGTCCATACCATTTGGTGTCTCAGGTACCTTTTCATCATTTTTCCATATCATTTGGCATTTGATTTCTATCTGTTTGGTAAGTCCATATCATTTGGTGTCTAGGGTGTCCTTTCATCATCTGTCATTTGATTTCTATCTACTTGGTAAGTCCATATCATTTGGCATCCAAGACCCCTTTTTGTTATCAAGTCCATATTATTTGGAACTCGATTTATTAATTTTTTCCCCAGCGGATTCCTATCATTAGAGCCTAGTATGTCATCATACATTACAAAGCCTGGAATGCAAATTTTATGGTTCATTTTAGTATTTAATCTCCTTATACCCTGAATTTTTGAAAGGAGGAATCCAATCTCACATTCAGTTTCAAGATGATTAAATATGGGTAGTTGTTGCACCCTAAAATTTTCCCTACGAGTTTCAACCACAGTTAACTCAAATCTCACATTCATTCATCTTCACATACATCCTCATCTACATCACAATCATTCATTACATGTGTTCTTAAAGCATGGGATCACATTTTTCTCAAGATTAGGGTTTTAAAAAGGAGAGGCTCGTCTCTCAAGAGTTTGTATCATCATGGTCATCATTCTCAGAGCATCATCTTTCATTTGGTCTCATCACTATGGTTTGAGAAAATTAGAGTTTTGCCCCTCATCAGTGAAAATTCAGGAATTATGGTTTTTTGTGGTTTATAGTTCAAGATTGATTGATTCAAAGTATCTTAAACAACACCATTTCATGGTCATTACATCATCTCAATTTGTGTTATGCTCACAAGACCGCATTGGTTATAGAGAGTTTGATTTCATCTGAAGAAAGTCAACTGTTACCAAAAAGTCAAACTTTGACCTCTTTTTTCAACTTTGAAGATTCAAAGTCAAAATATCATCAACATATCCAAGATCATCAAGCTTGACCATCAAGAATCAAGAAGATCAACAAAGTCAAGAAAAGTCAAAGTTGAAAGATTTTCAAGTACTTAGAGAAAATTCAAGTGTTTTGTGCCTAAAAAACCTTAACTTCACAAGCAAGTTACCTCAAGATGCAAGTTGATTCAAGAGAAACTTTCAACATGAAATTTATAGGGAATAAGGAATCATACAACTTTTTCAATATGGGATGATCGTCAAAAAATGCTTGGATTAAGAAATATGGGCCCATGAAGTTTTGTTACTTTTTATCCAACACTTAGAAATATTTTTTATCAATCTTTTACCTCAACTTCTTTGCCAATTTTCATTAAGTTCCCAATTGATTCAGCCAAAGTGGTCAACATGAATGTTGAATATCATGTTCTAAACTTTCCAAAATGTCCCAGAGCATGAAAATATCATGCTTGAGCTGAGAGATTCGAAGAGATGAAGTTTACCATTTTCACTTGAATTATAATTCATTCATTTGATAACCATAAGATCAAATCTTAATGCCATGCCTAGATATCTTTGCTTATAATACTTGTAAACCATAAATCCTTCTATAATCAGCTGATTACACAAACTTTTGGAACATTGCCCGTGTGATTAATGCTTTATTCAAGATAACTATCCCTTTAAGGGAGAAAGGTTACACTTTCATTTTGGAAAAGTGACTTTAATCACAAAGTCAACTTTCCTTGAGCCTCTAACTTGTTTCCTCTGCATACACTCAACCTAAAAGATCAGAGAAGCATGCTTAAAGTGTCCAACAACCTTATGATACATGGTACAATGCCTTGGAACTATGATTTCACAAGAAACTTCAAGTTACATCTCAATCAAGTCATAAGTTCATAACATGTAAACCAAGTCCTCTCATCCTATCAAACTTTTCCTATAAATAGAGGACATACCACACTGCATAACTCACTAATTCACAAGCCTTCTAAACCTCCCAATCTCTCTCAAATCAGAATTGGCATAAAACCTCATTTCTTGAGCTTCAAAATCCATTTCTGTGAAACTCTTCATTCTTGTAACTTTTGTTCAAACCAACCATCCATACACTTCAAACATATCATATACAAGTGATCCAAGCCCTTGTTTCATCATTGTAATCACTCCATCATCATCCACCATTTTCAAAATACAACCTTGCAACTTGACTTGAGTGGATCGTTTCAGCCACCCTGAAAGCAAAGTAAGAATTGAAATACACTCCTCAAGGTCCCAACAAGCTAAAACAATCACCGTCTTGCTTCTGGAAGTGCTCGAAGAAGCATTGGACTTTCTCCAACTTGGTATATTTTTCAAAATTTAAAATCCTTATTTAAGCATTATTTTCATTTACTTTTTGAAGAGAAAATGTAGACATCATGTCATTGAAGTTAACCATGTCTTTAAGTTTCATTTTCATTGACTGAGGGATGAGAATTTTGGATTTGAAATCTATTAGGGTTTATTTGGTATGAGTAAAATTTGTTTAAATATTTAATCTATAGCTTTCAAAAATCATATGGTTGAATTCCTTGTTAAAAATCAAGCAAGTTTGGTTCAGGAAGTTTTCAATTTGGTTGAGAAATGGAGGTTTTCAAAAATCAACAATGGTGTTGTAGCTGTACCATGCATGCGAGGAAGAACAAGGAGATAAATTCAAATTTTCCAAACTTGTTTTATAATATATTGACTGAGGGGCATGGATGAAACAGCCACCTCAGCGGTAAACCATGTGCGCCTATAACTATAGGGACCTGGGTTCGAGGCTCAGTGGTACCCTTATGCACAATTTTCTCATTTTTAACTTCATTATTTTATCCCATTTTATTTAATTCTTTTTCCAATCAAATTTATTTATTTTGATTTGATTTTTTGCACACTATTAGTTAAACATATCTATTTTATGAATATAAAAAAATATCACAAAAAATTTTATATTTCATTATTATTCAATTAAATCAAGTTATTACTTTTTAGGGTGTTTTAAAGGGATTTTTGGTGATCTTTTGATCAAATTTTCATTCTTGCTCACAAAGCTTGATTTTTCCATGATAAGTCTCGATTCTCATGAGATATCTTGACACTTGAGTAAAAACTTCATGATATCTTTAGCCTTTTTAGAAGTTTTTCTCATCCAAATTCATATTAAATCATGAAACATGTTCAAAAAATCAAAAGTTGTACTCCATTGCTTTCAAATGTGATTGTGATGCATACACTTGTTTCAAACATCCAACTCATCCATATTTTCACAAGTTTGCTTTATTTTTTAACATATATCCTTAATAAACTCTTTTAAAGCATAAACCATAAATTAACAAAAACATGCTTTCAACTTTAATTATTTTGTCACAACTTTTACCAAATAAACCCATGGATTCTTATCTATTTGTATTATCATTACTTGCATGAATAATATGTTCCCTTAGGTTTACTTGGCTCATCTTAAATATTTGATGAAACTTAAAACAATGTAGACATTAGGATTTTAATCTAAGCATGACAAACTTTATGATATAAATTCCCTCTCAATCCAAGCCCTAAGTCCATCATTGTATGATAACACTAGTTTAGATTTTTCACAATCTCAATTATAGGATCAATCTTTGTATGACAACTCTAAGATAAATAAGTCTCCCCATTAAACTTTTCTTATTTTGCATTGCATCTTTAAGACTAAAATATTTCTCAATCCAAAATCCAAAAACACTTAACAGTATTCAAAATCCTTTCAAAATTTAAAGGTATAAAGGTGATGGGTGTCTCCTTGAATGAGGGTCCACTTAACACCTTCTTCCTAACAAAAACACCAACTAAATCCAAATCATTTTTCCTTAGGGATTTTTTTCACTATAAAACATTTTCAAAAAGGACATGTTAACTCCATTCTACACAAAACAATGATGTGTAGTCTCCAACAGTCGAGTGGCAACATTAACTGTTAGAATGTGAATTTAATATCATTCATAAAAAACACACAACAAACAAAATATTTTTAAGAAGAACTATGGCGTCCTGATTCCCTTGGGAAAAGTAGGCATGGAGTTTCAATCCTCATGAGAATGCACTAATAAAACACTTTTCTTTTCCCAATGAATAAATGCATACATTTCCCTTCCGCAAGATAAATTTTAGATAAACACGCCCATTGAATAGAATAACAAGAGTGGATCCCATGGAGTACTACGGACGTGAGGGGTGATAATACCTTCCCCTCCCGTAATCGACTCTTTTACCCATGATTTGGTTGCGAGACCATGTTCTTTTTCTGATACCAAAGGTTTTATCTATATTTTACTTTCCCTATATTATTTAGGATAAATAAAGTTAGGTGGCGACTTGGTCTGTTCCATTGAAGGTTTTTTTTTTCCGAGTAGCTTCAAGCAAGACTCTTCCCAAGGAGGAATAAACTCAACCTGGGATTTATCCTATCCGGAGATGGATTGGAAAACTAAAGAAAAACCTTCCCATGAGAAATGAACTCAATGGAGAATCAAAGGGGATATTAACCTTTCTGCATATGGATGACATTCTATTTGAGAAGAGTGAATACATCAATGGGGAGTAAGCTTAACACTCAGGAGTAACACAACCAAATTAAGTGGACTCTGAAACATCGACAAAATGTGAATACACATAAATGATGTAAGTATGAATGAATGAATAAATGTCATGTTTATGTTGACCATACAGATATAAACACTACATAAAATATGCTATTTAGAGTGAGTTTATTTTGGGAGATTTTCGAAAATTCCCAAAGTTAGTTAAGAAAAACAATTTGTTCGTGGAGCTAATACGATTTTTTATTTATACTAGAGGGGTTAAAACAATTCCCCTCAAATTTAAATTTTAACTCTCTTTTTCAGTTTTTTTTATAAAAAAAAAATTCTTCTTTTTTTGTTTTCACACATTCTTTCTTCCCAAAATTTTTTTACCCCTTTCATTCTTCATCCTTGAAAACCCTAGCCACTGTATAGAAACATATCCATTTCAATCTCACCACCAAGTGTTCACCTTTCCTTAATTTATGCATGTAAGCCTGAATCTTCTCATAATATCTCACCCAGTCTCCTCGTTGTTTAAGTTGTCGGCTGTCGTAACCGGCAAAAAATAAAGAGAGCCGTCACTATTAATTTGTATCCTAAGGACGGGAAAATAACGGATAACACTAAATGTTTAGAGATTTTAAGTTTGTGAGTTAGTTAGACGAAGGGAAGGTGTTAGGCACCCTTCATCTTCCTTGTTCTCAAGGGGCTCCACTTCTAGGTCTAAGGGTAAATCAGGAATTTCTATTTAAAAGTTAATGTTTCCATATGTTTAAGAAAATGATTTAATTTTTTAATAGCGGGACTCTCTTTGGTTTTAAGCGCGTGCCTACGTATCTCCTTTCGAAGAATCATAGTCTAATATCGTAGTTCGTATGTTTGGTTGGTGTTTTTTATAGGATTGTGTAGAATTGCTTCTAAATTTATCCTTGAACCTTGTCTGAGTTTTATAAAAGAGTGATCGTAGACGCAGTTTGTAGTTTTGATTTGAAAGCAATGTTACTTAATCCTTTATTGAAAAATGATCTTGAATTTTGAATTATCTTAGTAAAAAATGGTTTGAATTGTTGGTTAGATGTTTTAAATTAATTTTGAATCGTCGAAGAAAATCGGGTCTTCATCATAATTAAGTTTCTCTAGGCGAAGTAATTGATTCGATTGAGTCTTGATAAAGAATCTTGATCTTTATCAGAATTAATTTGCTCGAGGCGAAGAAATTTAACTTTGTTCATTTATCGCTTTGAGTGATGGCGTTTGATTATTGCTCTAGGCATAAACCAAATTCCGCATGAATTTTAATTGTTTGATTTTGAATAATTACTTGGTAAATGTTAAGTCGACCACCTAATTACTCGAGGATGTACATCCTATTATTTGTAGAATGTTTGAATTCATTTGATAAAAATGTTTGGTATTATTTTTATGAAATAAAATTAACTATCCTAACGGTTAATTAAAATTATTAACTAAAAGGTTAAATATATTTTTGATCTTTATAAATATCTCAAATTTTATTTTTAATCTCTATTAAAAAAATGATAAATTTTGGTACCTAAAAAATTTTTGTTCATCCAGATTTAGTCCCTGCTATTTTCTAAAATTTTAAAAATTGTTTAATTACCTTTAAACTTTTAAGTTTTTGAATTTACAATTTTTTAAAATGAGAAGAATTAAAATATGATTTTTTTAAATTTCAAAAGATATTGATAAAAATAATGAAAATTCTGACTGAGAAATCAAATTTTGAATTTTTTTTTTTCAATGAACTTTTTATAACGTTCTAAACATATCTACAAAATAATCATTCAAAAATACGCATTGGTTTAACAACATAGACTTAAATTATGTGCATCATAATTTTGTAGGGACTAAAATATGTCATTATTTTAATAAGAATTAAAAATAAAATTTGAGATATTTATTGAGACCAAAAACATATTTAATCCTTAAATAAATAAAATGTAAATGGACCAATTCTAGTTATCCTAATACATAATTTAATTGAATTTAAACAATAGAAAAAAATTTAATGAAAACTAGAATCACAAATGTGGTGAACATGGGAGAGTGGACCATATCATAACATAAAATTTCAAATTAAAGTTTGTACCATAACAACAAGACATGTGGCATAGACCTAAGACTAAAATAAAAAATAAAAGAATAAGAGGTAGTAACAAAAGAAGTAGGTGATATAACAATACCGTAAAAAACACGAAGAAAACAGATTTCCTCTCCACCTCAAGCAATGATCTTTATGCTACTTTTCCCCGTCTTCATCTCACTTAAAAAAACAAAGAGCTTTTATTTTGGTTGAAATTTGGTAAGACATTGGATAAAGCTTGTGTAAAAAAATTGTTTACAAGTTTGAAGTGAGGTTGGTGATGATATTTACAAACAACATGTAAAAAAACAAGGAAACAAAGGTTGTCATTTTGTGATTCAAAGTTGGTGTATGGGTTGTATGTACTTATAAGTGTGGATTTTTGTTAGAAAAGATGTGGATTTGTGAGCAAAGGTGGTGGATGAATCAAAATGCTATCTATATGTGGTGTGAAAAAATATAAATGGGCCTCTTTTAATGATTAGAATGAACACTTATTTATTTTTGAAAATTAGGTTAATAAAAATAGGAAACAAATTAAATTAATCTAATAATTAAATAAAATAATTAAAGATTCAAAATTAATTCTAAATTTCAAATATTTTTATTTAATTAGATTGGATGTTTCCTAATTTGATTTACTTGCTCACAAAGTTATTTGAAATTCTAAAAATAACAAATCAAAATTAAAACTTTCTTTATTTAGATTTTTTATTATAAAATGTATAAAATTATTGTTTAAATGAAAAAAATAATATTTTTAAAAAAATGATAATTAAATTAATAATATAATGTTTTTGGGATTTTTTTTAATTAAATATAAATAAAAATGAAATTAAAGTTAGTATAACTAAAATGGGAAAAATGTGAGACAGGAAGATTCGAACCCATGCCTTCATACATGCAAGCCTTTACTCCTTACCAATTGTGTTGTCTCCTTTATTCAAAATAAAATGCACTTGAAAGCGTATGAAAGGTGCGAACATAGTGTTATTTAAAAATACAAATAATTTATAACAAAATAAATTAAAAATAAATATTTATAAAATCCAAAATATTAGTGTAAATAAACCAAAAATTTATAAAAAAATTAATGTTGAAAATATTTTGACTGTTAGAACTAAGACGGACAAATTTGGGGTATGACATCGATATTTTGTTATGCTCATATAGTCGACTTTTAAGTTCTCCTCAAATCTTGCATCTCTTCCTCAAGTCACTACTCTACTTAACCATCACACCCTTCCTTCTAGTTGTTTGCCTCTGTTTGTTATCGGTACTGGATCTGTAACTTCGCATTGATTTCTTCTCAAATGCTCGATTCACCCTCTTTGGTTTCGACCCTCTCGCGGAAAGTAAGGTTTTCCCTCTTTTCAAATTTTTGTTTTCGATCTAGAACGTTATCTTTCAATAACTTAATAGATTTCTAATTTTTTTTGTATAGATACAGTTCAAACTTGTAAATGGCAATGAAGTTGATGCATGGAAGAAAAGTGGGGATTGTACTAATGTTATTGTTGATAACCAGATGATAACATTGTGGATGACAAATTAGTACACAGGCACTCAGGTAATCTCATCATCGCTTAGGGACAAAAAGTGGAGTCAATGATGGAGTAAGACCTTGTTGTAAGGTTACTACCTCCGAGAGGGGAAAATATCATTTAATAGGGAGAAGCCTGAAGTTTATCTTTCAAAATCTCAAACAGGAAGAGGCAACATGTCTCCTTTAAAGGTTAGCCGGAGGAAACTTAATTATCTGACCGTCTTTAAAAAGCACATTGCCTTCTTAGTTCCAACATTTCAGAATTTAATCGGGCCTAGGGATAACCAGTATCATTCCCTTTCAAATTTACGAGTTATAAGAAAACACTCTTTGTTGTTATTCATATTTTTAAAACGCAATTATTAACAAATTGTTTCAAAATCATCATCAAGAATAAAAGAAAATTTTTAAAGCTAAAATAAGATAAGAGCAGCGAACAAATAGACAAAGGTTCAAATTTATTTAATGGAATGGTAGTTCGCAAATGGCGTAACTCCGTGGATCTTTACAAAGTTTAGAAAATGGTAATTATACGAGAAAGTTTATATTGAAATACACAACCCTATTCACCCAATCAACTTTGAATTCTAACTGTGTTCAAACTTCGTTGGAGATGAATTTAATGAAGAGCCCTCGTAGAATAATCAGTTTGAAGGAGGTCAATCTCAGACCAATGTAGTTACTTGTCACAAAGATCCTTAACTTTAGCCTAGATTGTCCTTTTTGGGTTTTCAACCTACCAAGATTTTTATTTTTATGTTTATGTCTCTAATTTTTGCCTGACCGCCCTTTCGGGTTTTCAATCCACCGAGACGCTCATTTTTGCCTTAGTCACCCTTTCAGGTTTTCAACTTAGCGAGTTGTTCTTTTATTTCTTTTTAGACAAAGCATTTCTTGGCTGCATCAAAATTCATGGGATGCGGGATCTCCTCATCGTCCATAGTCATAAGAGTCATTGCACCTCCAGACAAGGTTGTTTTAACCACATACGAGCCTTCAAAATTAGGAGCTCACTTTCCCCTAGAATCAAGTTAAAAAGATAAAATCTTCTTAAGCAGAAGGTCACCTTCTCTGAACTCATGAGATTGAACCTTTTTACCGAACGCCTGCTTCATTCTTTTCCAATATAACTGACCATGACATAAGGCCATCATCATTTTCTCTTCTATCAGATTCAATTGGTCGTATCTACTTTGACACCACTCAGCCTCAGATAACTTAGCTTCCATTAGAACTCTCATAGATGGGATCTCAACCTCTACGGGGAGTATTGCTTCAATTCGATATACCAGGAAAAATGGAGTTACCTCTGTCAAAGTGCGAACGGATGTGCGGTAACCATGTAGAGCAAAAGGTAACATCTCATGTCAATCATTGTAAGTTACAACATTCTGCTGAATAATTTTCATGATATTTTTGTTACCAGCTTCAATAACACCATTCATCTTTGGTCTATACGGAGAAAAGTTGTAATGTTCTATCTTGAAATCACTGCAAAGTTCCTCCATCATTTTATTATTGAAATTTGAACCATTGTCGATGATAATATTTCTTGGCACGCCATATCGGCAGATGAGCTGGTTCTTGATAAACTTGACTACCACTTGACAAGTTACATTTGTGTATGAAGTTGCTTCAACCTACTTGGTGAAATAATTAATAGCCACCAAGATGAAACGATGTCCATTTGAGGCTTTGGGTTCAATCATACTTATCATATCAATACCCCACATAGAGAAAGTCCATGGAGAAGACAGAACATTGAGAAGATTCATAGGCACGTGAATTTTATCTGCATAGATCTGGAACTTGTGGCACTTCCTCTCATATTTACACAGTCAGATTCCATCGTCAGCCAATAGTAACTTGCTCTCAATATTTTCTTAGCCATTGCATGCCCATTGGCATGGGTACTGAAGGATCCTTCGTGAACTTCTTGCATTAGCATACCTGCTTCATGTTCATCCACGCATCTTTACAGAACTATATCAAAGTTTATTTTATACAGTACACCACCATTTAGGAAGAAATTTTCGGATAGTATTCTCAAAGTCTTATTATCTTTATGGGATGCCCCAGGTGGATATTCTTGAGCTTGGAGGAAACACTTAATGTCATGGAACCAAGGCTTGGTATCTGTAACTTCTTCTGCTGCAAACACATGAGCAGGTCTCTCTAGGCGCATGATTCTGATTGTAGGGATATCATTGCGATGATTCACTTGATACATGGAAGACAAGGTGGATAAATCATCAACCATTTGATTCTTTTCACGGGGAACATGCTACAACTCAACTTTGTTGAAGAAAGTCAGTAATCTCCTTGCATAATCTTTGTAGGGGATCAAGTCAGGGTGACGAGTCTCCCATTCTCCTTTTATTTGGTTTATCACAAGAGCTTAATCTCTGTATACATCTAGGATTTTAATTCTGAGATCAATTGTTTCTTCAAGACCCAAAATGAAAGCTTCGTACTCCGGTATATTTTTGGTGCAGTCAAACATCAGTCTTGCAGAGAAAGGAATGTGGGAACCTTCAAGGGTAATGATAATTTCCCCAACTCCACTTCCATAGGAATTAACAGCTCCATCAAAAATTAGACCTCATCGAGATTCAGGATCAGGTCCTTCTCTGAACTCAGGTTCATCATAATCTTTGTCCTTTAAGTACATAACATCTTCGTCTGGGAAGTCATATCTGACAGATTGGTAATCATCAATAGGTTGGTGTCCCAAATGGTCATCCAGAACACTCTCTTTGATAGCCTTCTGAGTGTTATACTCGATATCATATTCTAATAACAGCATCTGCCATCGGGAAATTATTCCGTCCAAAGAAGGTTTCTCAAAAATATACTTGATCAGGTCCATTTTAGATATCAACCAAGTAGTTTGATTAATCATGTATTGACGAAGACGCTTAGTAGCCCATGCCAAAGCACAACAAGTTTTCTCAAGCATGGAGTAACGAGACTCACAATCTATGAATTTCTTACTCAAGTAGTAAATGGCATGTTCTTTTCTTCTGGTTTCATCCCGTTTACCCAACACACAACCCATAGATTCTTCCAATACAGTTAGATGCATGATCAAAGGTCTTCTTTCTACCGGAAGGATCATAATAGGAGGTTCAAGTAGGTACTTATTGATGCTATCAAATGCTTTCTGAAAATCTCCAGTCCATATACAACCCTTGTCCTTTAGAGAAGCTTGAAAATTGGTCCACAAGTTGTTGTCATATGTGATATAAATCTGGATATATAGTTTAAACGTCCGAGAAACCCTCTCACATGTTTTTGTTTTCTTGACGTGGGAATCTGTTTAATAGCTATGACTTTGTCGGGATCAAATTCAATACCTCTCTGACTGACGATGAAACCTAGCATCTTTCTTGAACGGGCACCAAAAGTACACTTAGTAGGATTCAGGAAGAGTTGATACTTTCTTAGGCGTTGAAATAACTTCAACAGATGTTCCACATGGTCTTCTTCATTTTGTGATTTGGAAATCATGTCTTCCACATAGACCTCGATCTCTTTATGCATCATGTCATGGAACAAAGTAGTCATAACACTTTGATGTGTTGCACCAGCATTTTTCAATCCGAAGGATATCACTCTATAGCAGAAGGTTCCCCAAGGTGTAATGAAAGCAGTCTTATCCATGTCTTTAGGTGCCATCTTGATCTAGTTTTAGCCGGAGAAACCATCTATGAATGAAAAGACATTGAACTTTGCAGTATTATCAACCAACATGTCAATGTGTGATAATGGGAAATCATCTTTTGGGCTTGCTTTATTCATATCTCGGTAATTGACACACATTCTGACTTTACCATCTCTCTTAGGAACAAGAACTATGTTATCCAACCAAGGAAGATACTCAGAAGTAACAAGAAAACCTGCATCAACCTGCTTTTGAACATCCTCTTTAATCTTCTTGGCCATATCAGGGTGAGTTCTTCTAAGCTTTTGCTTCACTGACGGACATTCTGGCTTTAATGGAAGATGGTGCTCCATAATATTGGTGTCCAATCCGGGCATATCTTGATAGGACCAACCAAATACATCAATAAACTCTTTGAGAAGCTCAATTATCCTCTCTTTAACATTGGGGTCAAGCAGTGCCCCAACTTTGACTTCTTTCCTTTCTTTCTCGGTGCCAAGATTGATCACTTTTATTGGCTCTTCATGAGGGTGAATGTATTTCTCCTCTTTCTCTAACAATCGGGAAATTTCCTCAGGTATTTCTTCTATTTATTCCACTTCAGCTTCGAACACAGGGAACTCAAAGTTGGGAGAGGGCATGGGATCCAGTTTTTCAATGGGTTCATGATTTAATCTGCACATATGATTACGTTTATTTTAGAAATGGAAAAAAGAGTGAAAAAGAGTTCATGCAGATTTTTGAAAGAGATTGATTTTTTTCCAGGTTTTTTCTTAGGATTACCATTTTTTCAGAAAAACAAAAACTAAAAACAACAGTGTAGGAGACAACATGACTTTTATTAATGATGATAAACCTGAAACAAAAGGTTGATACAAGATTTTTTCCACCTTAGGCATAGTGGAAAAAGTTATTTTTAAAAAAGCCCCACAACTACTCTTTCACCTTGGGCAGAGCGAAAGGTTTTGAAAACAACAACAAGAGAATTACTTAGAAATGTGAACGGCAGAGGGAACATCAACAAAGATCTAATTTTGGAAATTTCTTCCATGTGTCACAATGTTTGGAAAATCCTCTTCATAATCATCTCCAAGAATGGCATTAACTTAGGGTGTTGTTGGGCAAATAAAGCCTGCACTACATAACGTCTCTTGGATAGGACGGGTGATAGTGTCTCTTGTATCAACTTTGGTAGCTGTACAAGGAAAACCCAAACCTTCATCGAACTTTTTTTCAGGTAAGTCCAACACAGCACCCCAACCGGTACTTACACCACTTTGTACTACTCGCTGTGTATCTTTGTATGAAGCAATGGATGCCACATTCTTCTTAGTACTCTTATCAGCAATAGACAATGCTTGAAACTTAGTGTCAAACTCTTCTGTGGTATCAATATAGGAGAAATACAAGAGATGGACCAATATAAAAGCTCACTCTCCGCCTACCACAACCAACTTTCCATTGTTTACAAACTTCAGCTTTTGGTGGAGCGTTAAAGTGACATCTCTTGCCTCATGAATCCATGGTCGTCCCAACAAACAACTGTAGGCAGCTTAGATATCCATTACTTGGAATTTCATATAAAAAGAGTGGGGACCAATTTTCATTGGTAAGTCTACTTCACCAATTACTGTCTTTCTTGAACCATCAAATTCTTTTACAACAACCCCGCTACTCTTCATGGGAGCACCTTAATACGAAAGCCTAGACAATGTAGATTTAGGCATAACATTTAGCGAAGAACTTGTATCTATAAATATGTTAGACAAACTATTTGAAAGGCAATTTGTAGTGAGAAATTGTGATTCCTTCCTTCCTCATGGAGGTCTTTATCACTAAATCTCAAGTTGTTACATGCAGTAATGTTTCCTAGTATCCTACTGAATTGGTCGATTGTTACATCATTTTCAACAAATGCTTGGTCTAGCACTTACGTTAACGCTTCTTTGTGGGTGTCGGAGTTCATCAACAGAGAGAGTATAGAGATCTTGGAAGGTGTTTGCAATAACTGATCTATCACCTTGTATTCACTCTTTTTAATTAATTTTAAAATTTCATCGGCATCATCATTTAGACTGGTCTTACTGGGTTGTTCTTTCTCTACTCCATGATTAGGAATTGTAATAGAAGCTTCAATTGGGATACTCCTAACTTTCCTGGAAGGTATAACAGAGAACACATGACCGCTGCAGGTCATACCACTAACACCAGCTATGTTAACAACAGATTCAGGCGAAGGAATGGGAACTTATTTCCCATTTTTAAGCATAGTAGTGATATATTTGTACGACACAACTTTATCAGAATCATATGGAGTCGGTCCAGGCAAGTATACAACCAAAGGAGAAATTGGAGCTCTCTGACTGCTATATGTTACTTCTAAAGGCTCGGGCATTGTTAAAATGAGGGACTATGACATTCACTTCATCATCCTCAACTTTTCCTTTTTAAATAACGATCTTTATACTCGCATCAAGAGTAGCTTTAGTTGATTCTTCATTTCTTCTTCTATCAGCAATAATGGCTACCTCTACCTCTTTAAACAAACACATGCCTTTTAATATCTGGAGGTCCCCTCTCAGAGTAGTGCAACCCCATGGTTTCTTTTCACATTCTAGGCACCATTCATGACTAAAATCAATCAACCTTCTTTAAACCCAATGTTCATGAATCTCTACAGGAATCACTGTGTTGATATCTTTAATTGTAGGTTCTCTAGCATATCTGGCATATGCTTTAGCAGGAATTAGCATACAATTATCAATGATTATAAATTCAGCAGAGTTGTCTTCAATCATATCCACTTCATCGTATCTCTATTGTAAGTGATGGTGATCTTTCTCTTGTCCATTAACCTCTGAATATCTCTTCTTACGACAAGGCACCCATGTGGGTTCCTTGAGAATATTCTACATGTGGGATGACTGTCTATATCAAAAGCAAGTTTGTATAAATTGTCATGCATTTAAACCAAAGATTCTCTAACATATCGGATGTCAAAAACATGATGCTTTCTAGGGCAACCACCCACCATGTTTAACCCATTATCATCTCAGTATCTAGTGAATTTTATGAGACCTTGATCTAGCAGAAGTTGAAGGCCTCTCTTCATAATATGACATCCATAGTAGTCTCTACAACTGATCTGATAAGAACCATAATTATGTCGCTCCTAACCATTCATAGTGCAAAGGGTAGCCTGCATTTGCACCAAATATCCCCTTAACTGATAGGCATCAAAAATATGGTATTCTCCAGGACACCCATCCACCATATTCACAACATGTTCTCCATTATAAGGTAGAGGATTAGCTTGTACATTTAGACCAACGTCTCTAAACGATAAGATACCACTTTTGACCAATTTTTGGACTTCAATCTTCAATGGGAAAAAATTTTAAGTACTGTGACTAGAGCTCCTTGGGGAAAAGCACAATGAGCATCTACTTTATACCAGTATGGGATGTCTTTTGGGTTAGCAGGCGGTGTTCTTGTATGAACCATATTCTCTTGCAATAGTCTAGGTAACAACCTTTCATAAGTCATTGGGATCGGGTCAAAACACAACGAACTTCTTACTTTATTTTGTTGATTGTTGTGTGTTGATTGTTGATTGTTATAAGCATGTTGTTGAGGCTACTTAACTCGTTGAGGGAACTGTGGCTGATAAGTTGGTGATGCATTAATTATAGGAGTAACAGCTGCATCATGTTAGTGCGGATACCTTCTTATTGGTCTTCCGGATGACACTGCACTGATATCTTGTTCTTTCTTCTTTTGGAAACTACTTCCAAATTTTCTAACCTCACTTGATGAACCAACTTATTTGGTCAATCATCCCGCACTGACACCTTCCTCGAGTTGCATCCCCATATGCATCATCTCAGTGAAATCATTTGGCACACTCATAATCATTCTTTCATAGTATAATTGCCCCAAGGAATTCAGAAAGATTTTTGTCATTTCTTTCTCTTATAGGGGAGGATAACTTTGGGCACAACCTCACACCATCTTTGTGCGTATTCCTTGAAACTTTCCCTTGTCTTTCAGGGACATAGCTTGGAGTTGATCTCTGTCTGGAGCCATGTCGACATTATATTTATATTGGAGAGCAAAGGCTTCACCAAGGTCTCTAAAAGTGTGGATTCGTGCATTATCCAAACTCATGTACCACCTGAGAGGGGCACCAGACAAACTATCTTGAAAGAAGTGGATCAATAACTGGTCGTTATCCATTTGAGTTGACATTTTTGTGGCATACATAGTCAAGTGACTCTCTAGGAAAGAACTTACTTTGTACTTTTCAAAGTCAGGTACTTTGAACTTGGTCGGTATCTTCACATTCGGCACCAGGAATAAGTCATAAGCATTCTTTTTGAATGGTTCTTTCCCACAGAGGGCCTTAAGTTCTTTCTGCATTTCTTGAAACTAATTTTGGAAATCATCCATCCTTTCCTTAGTACTCAAACATTTAGACGGTTCAGCATGGTAAACTTGTTCATTTCAAAATGGGACAGTATGTACCACTAGAGGAGGAATAGACATCACAAGAGGTGGAATAACCATCCCATGAAGGGGGTCAGACATTACATGTTGCATTGCGGTAACTTCAACAACTGGTTGGTATCTCTTAGGCATAAAGTTGAATGGTATGCTCCAAGGATATCCAGGGGGCATTTGATACTGTGGAACACTGGCTGGAGCTATTGAAACAGGAGCCATAACAATTTCAGAGATCACTGTGGTATAGAGTTATGCTTGAGTTGAACGAGGATATTGGGGAGTCGGTGATTGATTTAGAGCAGTCACCAAAATTTCCACCATAGTTGGCAATCTTTCCATTCTAAGTCGAAGGATAGCCACCTCTTCATGAAGCTCGTAGTTATCTTTCTCTAGTGTGATGTCCATCTTTTCAATGATTAGCCTGAGTGCGGGTTTTTGACTCTATTGGAGAGAAAAGGCACGAGTAAGACTCTAGAATACAAAGACTGGATGATGAATGATGAATGATATGAGTCACAAAATGAACTTTTTTATAGTTTTCAAGGAACTTACTTATAAATTTGCAAACATTTTTAAAGGAAATAATACTTTAAAAATAGTCGGAAAAACCTCATTTCATTAATCATGGAAGGATTATATTTGAAGTGTACTTTTAAAAGACCCTTAAAAATATATGAGGAAAACAGCTAAATCCTTAGGTCCTAAGATGTTCCATCTGAAGAACAAAATCCTCCTTGCAGCTCAAACCTCTTGATCTTCTCCTTGTAAAAGTCTTTCATCTTCATCTTCTCTTTGACCAATAAATCAATAACTTTCTGCAAAGCATCGGGAGCGGGACCAACATCTATCAAATCTTCCTACTTCTTTTTCCTCTCTTTGGAACACTGCTTGAGAAAAGCATCCTTTCGGAGAAGTTTCCCATCTTGTTCAACAAGCCGGCCATCTTGAAGAAAGAGTACATCTTCTTTGTCCTTTAACTGTCTTTCCAAAACCCTTTTTTCATACTTCGAGATGTGATATCTTTCTTCCCACGTATTTCTTTCCAATTCCATCCTAGCCAAAATTTCTTGATACTCTTCCCTTTTTCAATGGGAATGATAGAAGATGAAGGTTCAAGCAAAGGTTGAAAAGGTTTTTCAAGCAAATAGGGCATCTTGAGCTTGCAAGCTCTATCACGTACCCACTGAGTAAAGGGTTTAAAGGAAATGCAGTCCTTCTTTCCCAACTTATCTTTACCTTTCACATGAATCTTCCGCCAAGCATCGACAATGTCCTTCTCCAAAACTAGATTATCCTTTTCATTAAGGTAAAAGAAACCTGACAATAGAATGTTAATGGGTTTGTCCTCCATTGGGTATCCAAACTAATGTCTAGCAAGAATAGGTTTATGGTTGATTCCTCATTTTATACCAAGAAGGGGTACATTAGGAAAACTTCCACAACTGTCGATGATCACCCCCTTATCATAAGATGGGACATACCAAGTTAAATCTTCTTGAGTAATAGACATAAGCCTTCGAGACCAACTAAGCTTTTATGGGTTGTCTTTGAAGAGATTGGACTTTGGTAAGTGCAAATTAAACCACTTGTACAGTAGAGGGGCACAACATGTGATAGTTCCATATCCCTTTTGAGTCCTAAGATGAATAGAGTGGTAGGTATCTCCAAGAAAAGTAGGCATTGGGTTACCAGTAAATAATATCCAAATAGAAATAACATCAACAAAATGATCAATGTTTGGGAGGAGCACGAGACCATAGATGAGTAAGGAAAAAACTGCCTCGAAAATATACGTGTTATTTTCTTTGCCTAAGCAATAACCTTTTCCATCAAGAACTGGGGAGTCAAACCTTGAAAACCTTTTCTGAAAGTAAGATTCTCCTTCACCTCAGACGCCTCTAATTCAAGGAATTTAGCAATGACAGGGGGCTTGGGAACCTCCTCAAATCAACTGAAAGGTGAATCATTCGTCACTGGAAAATCAATCCAAAAATAGTACTCTTCTAAAGTAGGAACCAACTGATAATCAGGGAACGTGAAGCAATGGTAAAGTGGATCATAGAACTAAACAAGAGTGTCAAGAATTCTGTATGGTATATTAACTTGGAGAATACTCAAAAGCCCTCCATAACGTTTTTTGAAATCTTCACGATTAGATACCAAAGACCCTAACTTTCTCAACTTTTTTAACTCAGGCTTTTTAAAATCATACTTCTTAGTATTCCTGTTTCTAATTTCCATGATTACAGATCCTAATATGTTTGCAAAGATAATTTTATAAGTTGCTTGAAAAAAAAATTTAATGGATGTATGACGACATGGTTATGTAATAATCACATACATTGTTTTAAGGTTTCAAAGTCACGAGCATGGAGCCAAAGGAAAGAATCACCCCACAAGGTATGTACTATGGGTTCATTTGTACCTATAGAACAAGGTTCTAAAAGTACCTTTGGATTCATGATTCTTCTTTCAGATATTACTGATTTACATAACTACTTGTGAGTACCAATAATATTCTCAAGGAAAAATCGTCCAAGTATAGTATCGCGTAACGACTAATTCAATACTACTTTTGAATTGTCGCCGCACTACATCCTAAAGGCCAAGATGGGTAAAGGGGTTCTGCGGCTTCTCAGATTCATGGGCTCTCAAGTTGAAAGTAGTAATAATTTAAAAACTGGCTTGATTTAGCATTACCACCCCAAGGAGTCCTCCATTGAGCGGGGTTATGTCATATGCTACTTATGTCAGGATTACTCTATTTATGTAACTTTTTATTATACCACCATCCTAATTCCTAAGTGTTACTTTAATCCGTGTGTAGGATTTGTCCTTGTCAAAAGTCATTAATCACCCCCCCCCCCCCCCCAAAGAACCACAAAATAACATATAGAACAAACAAACAATAATAAAACAAGATAAAATAAATTAAGTCTAACCCTCTTGAGGATACGTCTCCCCAGTGGAGTCGTTATTTCTATCGCGGTGAAAAATAGAGGAGACCAAGCTATTGAGGAACTTGAATCAGAAAGACTTAAAGAAATCACCACCGAACTTTATTATAATCCAAGGAAAAGGGAAAAGATCGAAACCCTATAACGGGGGTTGGTTATACAAAGGAAAGATATTATCACCCTATGTATCTATAGTACTATACAGGAACCACTTATAATATTTGTTTTTTGGTTTAAAATTATTTGTTTGTTAAATGATGTGGAGATGGGAAAAGAAAAAAATATATAATATTTTTGTTTGGAAAGACATAGTCTTATACCTACGTGCCAATTAAGGATCAAAACCTCGTAGTTCATGGTAAAAATAACAAAATGGTTTGTTGTGGTTAATTTTAGGAGAAGATATTAATCATATTTTAGAGAGAAAGTTCAACTATTACCACTACAAGTATGAGAAGATGGATCTTGCATCATCATGAAGGAAGGGATACTAACTTGGATATAAAGGCCAATAAGTTGCTAACTAACTTCTTCACGTGGAAAGAATCACATTTACTTTAACAATTACTATGGAGATAGGAGAATTATATCTCAATTATGAAGAGGATTTATATCTAATCTCTTTAATAAAAGTTTTAAATTGAAAAGTCAAGGTGGCAAAAAGATTTTGGTGAGGTTAAGTCACTTTTAGTATTTTGAAAATGTTTTGATATCTTTAAGTATATTGAAGTATTTGACTAAAAAGAAAATTTGAAAATGCAATGACACAAGGTCAAGATTTTTATATGAAAGTGGTGAAAGTTTAAAAATAATCTTTTAGGGTTAGAAAATTCCTTTAGATCATATGAGAATACATAGGGTGATTATTCATAAAGGTTTTAAACAAAGGGAAATGCACATGCTTATGACTATAAAGTTAACAATACTATCATTTTCCTTAGATTTTAGAGGTATAAGTGTAACAAGATATTAAATTACTAACATGATAGAAAACATACATATCACAAGTATTAAAAACAAAGGGGGGAGGTTAACATGTTTATTAAAGTAAAAGTTGTGACAAATAAGTCATGGATTATAGATTAGGGTTTTGAACATGTTTATGATTTATCAAGAAAAGTTAAGTTCTAAACCTAATCAAAAAACTAAGTTTGTATGGTATAAAGACACACAAGGGATATGGTTTTAAAAAATACTTATTAGGGACATGGGATGGTTATTTAATATGAATTTTGTTCAAGAAAAACCAAAGAAAAGTATTTTTAAAAAAAAATCTAAAAAGGACTTGTTTTAAATTACATGAAAAAGGTTTAAATAAATAATATTTTTTGGGATTTTTTTTCTTATATTCATAAAATAGGGTAGATAAATAAATAGTATGCAAAAAATCAGCCCAAAAAGAATTTTTTTTGATAGGTTTAAAAAATTGGAGAAGTTTGATAAAAAAAACAAAAGAAATTAGTGTTAAAAAAAGGTTTTGTTGGCCAAAGGGGTTAAACCCACGCCCTTAAAGTAACAGGTTAAAAGACTATCCACTGAGCCATGCGCTCAATGGTGACATATAATGGTTCCTTTTGAAAATATCTGAAAATGACTTCAGAAAATCACAAAATCAAAATAAAATACAAAAGGGGAGTTCACTATGGATTGAACTCTCGCACTTATGCTTGTCAAAGACTTAATGCACGATCTCTTGTCACTGGGGGTGGCTGTTTCATCCATTCATAAAACATGTTGTAATAAATATAAAATAAACTCAATTTTTTTGAAAAATGGATTTTCCCACACTTCATCTTTCTTCTTCCTTGTTTTCACGTTGTTACGGTAACTATAACAAAAATGTCAAAAAAAATCACAACTTTCTCATTTCTCAACCAAATTCAAAAGTATAATGATCAAACTTGCTTAGAATTTTGCAAGGATTTCAATGGTATAATTTTTAGAAGCTATTAGTCAAAGACCAACACAAATTTTATCAGTACCAAATAAAACCCTTAAATTTTTTAGATATTCGATTCTCACTCCACATGCAAAATTAATGAAAACTAATGATATGGTTAGCTTCAAGGCAATCATATCTACATTTTATCTTTTGAAATCAAAAGCAAATGACGCATGGATAAGGATATCACAGTTTGAAAATTTTACCAAAGTGGAGAAAGTCCAATGCTTCTTCTATGGCGTTTCAATGTAATGTGATGATATAGGTAGCTTGTTGGGACCTCAAGGAAGCTATTCCCATTCTTATTGTGCTGAAACTGGTTGAAATGCTCTACCCAAGTCAAGTTGCAAGCTTCAGTTATGGAGTTTGGATGATGAAGATGGTGTTACATAAGTGTAACAGGGGTTTAGATGACTACTATATGATATATATATATATATATATATATATATATATATATATATATATATATATATATATATATATATATATATATATATATATATATATATATATATATATATATATATATATATATATATATATATATATATATATATATATATATATATATATATATATATATATATATATATGAGGTGTTTAAATGGTTGGTTTGCACAGATATTGCAAGGGTTGTGAAATTCTAAGAAATGGACTTCTTAGAGCTTTAATGGAGGTTTTGAGCAATTTGAGAATTTGAGAGAGATTGAGGGTGTTTTGGAGCTATGAATTGGTCGTTATGAAGTGTAAATGAGCTCTCTATTTATAGAGGAAACTCAATTAATGAGATGAATTCGTTCTCAAGTTGTCAAGTTATGCTTTTGGTTGAAATGCAAATATCAACTTATGTTAAGTTTTCCATGGTTCCAAGATGAAGTACCAAAGTTGTTGGTATAGAGAAGTTACTTTCCATGATTTATGGTGGAGTATAATCAGAAGTAAGCAAGGTATGGGATCAAGATAAACTTCCAAAAATCTTGCTTTTCAAGAATAGCAATGGTAACTTTTTACATTAAATGGCAAGTTATTTGGATAATGGCTTGTATCTCTTGGATAATAGCTTGAAGGCTTGTGTACTTTTCTGAATTTGGATATATTTAGAGGTATTATAGCCTGATATGAGGGATTGCATAAAATGTCTTGAATATTTGGTCATTAAGCTATCTCAAAAGTGAGTTGTAATGCAACTTTGATCATCCAACTTCATAAATTCAAAAGCTTGAAACTTTATCTATAATTTTCCTGCTGAGCACTTCCTTTGAATCAACTTGGATCTTAGTGAAAAATGGCCATGAAGTTGAGACAAAAAAACTGAGCAAAACTTGTTTGATAAATTTCTCTAAGTGTTGGTAGAACTTTTCATGTCTATATCTCTTAATTTGAGTACTTTTTAGGGACCAACCCTCAATGAAAAAGTTGCATAACTTTCCATTCCCTACAACTTCCATTTTGAAAGTTTTCTTTGAATCAGCTTGTATCTTGGTGATACTTGCTTATGAAGTTAGGGTTATTTTGAGTACAAAACACTTGAAAATTTCGAAGTGTTTAAAAGTTTTCATCTTTGACTTTTGTTGACTTTCATGATTCTCTTGATTCTTGATGATCAATGTTGACAAATTTGAATGCTTTAGTGATTCTTGACTTTTGAAGTTCAATGTTGACCAAAAAGTCCAAGTTTGACATTTGTGTGACAGTTGACTTTTCACCAGTTGATTTCAATTCTTTAACTATCAGTCAATTGTATATTTGAAAATGTCTTGAGCCATATAATTAGGTCAAGATGGTGCATTTGAGTTCTTTGGATCATGCTTTAAGCAATTAGGTCATGCACTGAGCCAAAAGGTAATGATCCACTTTCTTTAATCAAAACCCTAATTTAATCAAGACTTATATTAATGGAGATTTCTTGATTAAAACCTTGTTTGTCACAAAGAGCATACATAATATATTTTCTTTTATTTTAACAGAGATGCAACAATGCATATGAAGTGAGATCTTGGGTCAAAAATTAGGGTACAACAATAATGTGTTTGATAAAATGTGTGAGATAATTAGTGAGGGTTTTGAGTAAAATTTGAATACCCACAACCCAAATTAATATTAAACATGAGTTAACAACTCAAATAATAGGAAATAAGATGAAAACTTGAGGTAATTTGGTGAGTTTATGAGAATTTGGGAATAAGATTTTTTGAAAAGTGGGGAAAACAAAAAATAAGGGAAAAAGGAGGTTAGTTAGGAGATATCAAGAGTGGGATAATGAAATATTATGGATGGGTTTGAAGAAAATGAAGGTTTGAGTTGACGGAAGAGAGGGGTTAAGATGATGAGTTCGGTCAAGGGAAGGAAGACAAAGTTTGGGTGTGTTAGGAAGTGAATGTATCGACCCCTTTATACTTATGACAAAGAAATTTCAATTTTTTAAGTGAAGGAGTCGACCCATAATTTCGAGGGAGTCGACTTCTTTTGCATAGTGGCTTTTTCCATTTGGAGCTTTCAAGAAGGAGTCGACCCATAGACTGTGAGAGTCGACTCCTACTGAACCAAAAACAGAAAGTGAGTAACTAAATTGTGAATTAGTTGACTCATAGTATGAGGTAGTAAACTCCTACTAAGTGAAAATTTAAAAACACAAATTTTTACGAAAATGTGTCGACTCACACTAGTTTGGAGTTGACTCAAGTTGTCCAAAAGTGAAAACCACCCAAATTTTTGACACACAATACTTTAAGTTGACTTATAAAGTTCAGGATAGAGACATTCATTATGGACATGGACAATTTTATGCAAAATAAATGTTGAATTCACGTGATAAGGATAAATAACAAGAACTAGCAACAAATCATCAACAATAAACTCAATTTGAACAATATGCTTTATGAAACAGATATGATGAAGTGCAAAAGATTAAAACATAATGTCACTATAAGCATATAGATTGAAAACACAGATGGTTTGTCAATGAAAGTTTTGGAAGTGAACAGTTATGAAAGTACACCATATATCAAGCATATCACATAAACACAAAATCAAATTGCAAGTGATATATATATATATATATATATATATATATATATATATATATATATATATATATATATATATATATATATATATATATATATATATATATATGTATATATATATATATATATATATATATATATATATATATATATATATATATATATATATATATATATATATATATATATATATATATATATATATATATATATATATATATATAAACAATGCAGAAAATAAAAACTTGCTAGCAAAGAGATAAGTGAAACGATATTACCTTACAGGGTAAAATAGAGAAACACTTACATAACAAGGAACTTTCAAACGAAATTTGAAATAGCTGTAAATAATGCAATAAAAATTTTAGGATTCAACGTTTCTAGCCCATTTATCTTTTCCAAGGTTCCCATTTATGGGCGTTGATTTATCAAGAGACTTTGCATGAATCATCTTTGATAGTGCATTATTTGTCACATAAATATCCATTCTTAGATATTCTTAGAGTGTGTGTGGTCACTTGTGGTGATGTCTTCAAAATTATTATCGATTGGATACCATTCTCTAGGATCATCTTAATCCTCCTCAAATTTCACCACTTTAGGCTCATCAGTTCCTTCTTTTGTATCTTTTGAGTATGTATTCTAAAAATATACCTACATCATGAAAAAAAATACATTTCTCGGCTTTTCTGGAATAGGCTTTATTACAAATGACAAGAACAGACTCTTCAACAATAAGTAATAATAGAAATAGTAGTAGAATAAGGATTTACCTACACTATCTTTAGCAAGTATTAAAGGTGTGAGAAACACAAGAAAGGGGGTTTGAATTGGGTTTCACCAAATAAAATATTTTCGTTGGTGACTGTGTTACGGTGGGAGAACTTACTTGAGGTTTTGCGTTTGTGTTCGCAAATATTTCGGTTTAGCAAGAGTCGCCACCGACTTTTTATTTTATCCAAAGGAAAGGTCAAAAAGCACAGGAAAGACCTTTGAGATGTTTTCTTGGGTTCGGGGGGTAGATTATGAAAAGGGAAGGTGCAAGCACCCTTTTCATCCATGGTTTTCCATGGGCTCTTAGTTACTTGTTTAGATCACTTGCTTTTGATTTTCAATTGTTTGAAATGGTGCTTTGTGTGTGGTTTTGAAAATGTTTTGAAAAGAGGCCTTGTCTAGGCAACCTTTGTAATAATTCTTGTTTGAATCTTTTACAAAGGTGTTTGTCTTTTGAAAAGATGTTTCAAAGTTTGAAAGTTTGTTTTGGAAATTGTTTTGAAATTGTGTGTTTTGAAATTAGCAAGGATGTTTTGCAAGAGATCAAGTAACTAGGAGTTGTCTACCCTAACTCAAAAGATCTTTCCTACACATTTTTATCCCTTTGACATTGTTGTTTTACCATTGTATTTGGTAAACAACCTTGTGTTTGGATGTTAAACGGGACAGGTGTGGGTCATCGTATGGCCATGATAACAATTGTGCCAAGTATCTTAGCAAGTTTTTTGTGGGACTAGATCATTTTTGTATAGACAACCAAGATAGCGTCATCAAGGGACTATGATCTTTTTGTTTTGATTTTGTTTTGCCAAGATACTCAACATGCATACCATGGCCATTTTAAAGGCAACAAGTGGATGAAACCCTAGGGGTGCTTGTGTGCATTGTGTTGTCATTTTCATGCATTTTTGTCTTGTATTAGTCAAGCTATTTGTTTGATTTTGGATTTTTGCATACAAACCCTAATCATTCTATCATGCATATTTGAAAGCAATAAAGTGCGTAAAAATAAATCTACAATTATTACAACATGATTATGGGGAGGGGGATACAAATTTGAATAAGGGGATATTTGCAAGAAATTAAAACCCTAAGATTATTACAACCATATTGAATTCTTTGTACAAATAAATAAATAGACAATATTTAAATATGCAAATAAATATAAATATGCAAAAATGTTTTTGTATTTATTTTTATGTATGTAAAAATCAACTATTTAATGTATCAAAAACAAGAAAATAAAAAGCTTATTTTTATTAAGGGTGGAAACCCTAATTTGTTTTAAGAAAATATATATATTCTATATTATTTATTTATGTAAAAGAGATTAAATAAAATATATACAAATGTTAAAAAATAAAAGATAATGTGAGATAGTATTATTTAAGTGTGTAGATAATAAAAATATATAATATTTTTATAATATTTACAAGTTTTTTTTTATTTAAGAAAATAAAAGTATATTGTTTAAGAAACTATTTTTATGCTACAAAAAATAATAAAAATAATAAAATAAAATATGAAAATTTAAGAAAATATTTTTGGTAATTTTTAATGTTTAAAAAAATAAATAAAAGTCAGAAACTAAAAAAGAAATAAAAAATATGAAGATATAAAAACAATGGGACAAGGGGGTGTAAACAGCAAATCAGGGGTGCAAAAAGCAAGGAAATGCCAAGGCTCAGCCCAGATTCCATCATCTTCAACCTTGTGACAAAAATACGCGCGCCTGGTATTCAAAATTGGAAATCCTGTATGCGTGCTCTAAAGCAAAAACTTGCAACATGAAAGTTATAGAGCATGATCATATGATTCTAACCATATAAAAAACTTAATCTAACTCTCAAAGACCAAAGATAATTTCTCTGGCCCTAATTTCTAACCTAGATTTTTCAGAAAGTTCATTATTCAAATTCTCCCAACTCAGTTAACTTAAATGAAATCTATGCATATGTACAGCTTGGGGGCAATGAGTACTACATTTTTTATTCACAAACCTAAGCTTAATGATTCCTAAATAGAGAGATAGAAGTTTGAACTTTACCTGTTTCATCCAAGCTCAAGTATGGAAATGCAGGGGTTTTCAGTGAGGCATGAGATGCTTGTGAGCTTGCTTGAAGTTCCTTTGAGCTTTCCCAATGCCTAGCTAGCTTTGAACTTGCTTGAATAAGCTTGTAGAAGTCAACCTGCACAGTCAGAATTCAAAAATGGTGAAGTGGGTAAATGGGGTTACAGTCACTTGGGAATGGTTTGGTAGTTTAGGTAGGTTGTATGGAGTGTGTTGGAACTGATTGCAAGCAAAACGCATGAGTGGTTTGTGATTTGGAAATCAAAATGCAGAACCTGCCCTGTTTTGCAAGATTTTGGTGTTTTCACGTACAAGGGTGTTTGAGGACTGGCTAGCTTGTGTTTCTGACCTTAGGCAATATGAAAAACTTGTTTGAAATGTTTACCACACTTGGTTATATCTGATACAAGAGTTATGTCCTTTTTGCAAGTTGACTTAGTTTTGAAGCAAAAGTGTGAAGTGACCAAGGCCAGGCCTGTACAGGCTAGCTCCAAGCATGCACAGAGTTGTTGTACTTTCCCTGATATTTGTGGATGTTGTTTGCTGCAAAAGACTTGGTGCAATGCTTAAGAGAAACAAATTGGCAAAAGTTGTGCTTTATGTAAATGGCAATGTTCACTTTTTTCCAAAAATGGATTAAACCCTTGTGTAATCTTCTAAAGCTCAGAACAATGCCTCTAACCAATGTGTTTATATTCAATTTTTTAGTGTGGAAGTGTTTAAGGACCTGTAAGCAAGTACAAGCAAGGCTGGACATAAATTGCAACTTGTAGCAACATGAAAAATGCCATGGATCAAAGTGACATTTTTCCAAATTCAAACCTTCGATTCTCCCTAACCACAAATGATTTTGGAGATTTCTTGGACATTTTGGAAAGCTTGTAACATTATATACAATCCATCTTTGAAATGAATATTGATATTCCAATTGGAACTAGGTGAAAAATTGCCATGAAGATAAGTCAAAATCCTGCCTAAACTAGGGAAAAATTTCACTAAGTTAAACGTTTCATGGACATTCATTCCAAAAATCATAACTTGAGATCCAAGCATCTTTTAGGAAAACTTTGTGAATCAAAGTTGTAGATTTTGTGGAGTACTACAACTTTTATGTTGGAAGTTTTGTTTGAATCCAATTGCATTATGGTGAAAAAGTTGGGAAAAAATAAGAAAATTTCATAACTTAGAAAATAGTTATGAAATTTTTCAATCTTAAACCCTAATTTTTGAAATTAGGTTTCTTGGTTAACAAGTTTCATGTTTTGACACATCTTGATGAAAAATGACTCTTGGCACTTGATTTTGACCAAAAAGTCAAAGTTTGACTTTTCAGTGTACAGTTGATTTTTGATCAATTGACTGGAAAATTCATTTGTCAATCCAATGCTTTTGAGATCCTTTGAACCTTGTGAATAGGTCAAGATGATACCATTGAGTCCTTGAATCCATGCTTGAACCCAATTTGCCATTGGCTAGGTGAAAAATCAGAAATTTCCCTTCTGCAGTCAAAACCCTAAAAATGACCATTTTGCCCTTTTGGTGATCTGATCAAATTTCTTGAAGAGTTGTGGTCCCAACTTTGATAAAATGGTCCATATGAGTCTATAATGTTGATGTGGATCAAAAATTATGAGGTTTGACTGTAAATTAGTCACAGTTGACTTTTTCCCCAATACAGCTGATTTTTAGGTCAACTGTCCAATTGACTGGGCAAAAATTTGATTCAAAGCTTGAAACTTGGTATGGGAAATCTTATAGGTCCAACATGAAGTATGAAAGTCACATGGGGAATTGTAAGTCCAAAATTCCTTGTGCAAACTCAAGCCCTAATTTTAGGTCAACAGTGCAAGGAGATGTCTTGAGCAGAGCAAACCCTAGCTTGGTCTTGAGTTCAAAGAGTCTTGTGAGGGGAAATATTGATAAAATGAGAGGGAAAATTTTGGGGTACAAAAGCTGCCCCTGTTCAATCTTCTTGAACCTGAAGAGTTATATTGGCGAGTTTGCCTTTCGTGACTCAAAGGTAAAAGAGGATTGGACACTAGAGTACCCGTAAATTTGCACTCGTTAGAGTATAGTTGAGGGAATGGGCTTAAAGATGCCATTTGGAAGTGTGAATCTTGTTGGAGATGGGATTAAGTATGCCATCCAAGAATGAGTATCAGAATGGTATCCGTGTTTGGAGCATCTCTGAGCTGGGGACTTGAATAAGCAATAGAATAGCATCCGTGTCTGGAGCGTCTCTAAGCTGTTTTCAAGATTGTATATTGGTAGCTTGTTAATCTTATCCTGAAAAGGGTAAAATGTTAGCTGAAACACAAACTTATGTTGCATGAAATATATGATGAAATATATGGTAGCATTTATCAATGTTTATGATATATGAATGTAAGGTATGCGCATGTAAGCTGATTAGCTGTCTTGCTGAGGAAAATAAATCCTTGATAGCTTGGAGATAATAAAATCTTTGACTGCTGCCGGGGAAAATAAATCCATGACCGCTGCTGGAGATTCAAGATCTTTGATTGTTGAGGATGAGACATCCTTGGACCACTGCTGGGGAGAGAAAAATCCTTGGCAACTCGCGGGAATCATAAAAAACTTTGACAACCTTTGTGGGGATGTGAGAATCCTTCACGACTTTCCTGGGGATGTAGGGATCCTTTCAAGTCTTTAGAAGATGATAAACATTTTGTTGTGAGAATAAATGCCAAGTGTTTCCTGAGAAACCTGCTTGGGGAATATGGAGAACTTTGATGACTATGGATGGAGATTATACAAAGGGAATCCTTACTCGGCTGGGAAATAGGGAAAACTTCTGGTGATCTCTACCGGGGATCAATCAAAGGAAAACCTTGATCTGCTGGAGAATAAGGAATACTCTGATGGCTTCTGCGGGGAACTGAGAATGAGAATCTTCGATCTGCTAGGGGATTAAAAATTCTGACAAACTCATGCTGAGAGTAAAGAAGGCTCTGGAAACTTCACTGGGGAATCAAGAATAAGAATCTTCAATCTGTTGAGGAGTGAAAAACTTTGTGGGGAGTAGTTGTCCCGATGGGGAGATCAGGAGTTTGGGTTGTATGCCAATCCTCTAGGGTTTCAAGAATGATAATCTTCATTCTGTTAAGGATATTAGGAGTTTGGGTGTATGCCAATATTCTGGGGTTTCAAGAATGAGAATCTTCATTCTGCTAAGGATATCAGGAGTTTGGGTTTATGCCAATCTTCTGGGGTTTCAAGAATGAGAATCTTCATTCTGTTAAGGATATCATGAGTTTGGGTGTATGCCAATCTTCTGGGGTTTCAAGAATGAGAATATTCATTCTGTTAAGGGTATCAGAAGTTTGGGTGTATGTCAATCTTCTGGGGTTTCAAGAATGAGAATCTTCATTCTGTTAAGGGTATCAAGAGTTTGGGTGTGTGTCAATCTTCTGGGGTTTCAAGAATGAGAATCTTCATTCTGTTAAGGGTATCAGGAGTTTGGGTGTATGCCAATCTTCTGGGGTTTCAAGAATGAGAATCTTCATTCTGTTAAGGATATCAGGAGTTTGGGTGTATGCCAATCTTATGGGGTTTCAAGAATGAGAATTTTCATTCTGTTAAGGATATTAGGAGTTTGGGTGTATGCCAATCTTCTGGGGTTTCAAGAATGAGAATCTTCATTCTGTTAAGGATATCAAGAGTTTGGGTGTATGCCAATCTTCTAGGGTTTCAAGAATGAGAATCTTCATTCTGTTAAGGATATCAGGAGTTTCGGTGTATGCCAATCTTCTGGGGTTTCAAGAATGAGAATCTTCATTCTGTTAAGGATATCAGGAGTTTGGGTGTATGCCAATCTTCAGGGGTTTCAAGAATGAGAATCTTCATTCTGTTAAGGATATCAGGAGTTTGGGTGTATGCCAATCTTCTGGGGTTTCAAGAATGAGAATCTTCATTCTGTTAAGGATATCAGGAGTTTGGGTGTATGCCAATCTTTTGGGGAGTTATCCTCGGTTGGGGATAAAATAAAAGTTAATTGTTATCTGGTGGATTCTCAGACTTTAAGACAACTTACTAGGGAATCTGGAGAAACTGAATGGTTTCTGCTGTAGATTGATAATCTCATCTCGGCTGGGGATCTTAATGACATGCTGATTTGATTGTGTATGGGAATTTGACTCCACTGGGGAAGAATGTTTCATCTTTGCTGAGAGTCTGTAGTTAAAAGTTTTGCTCCACTGGGGATTGGGAGTTTGAAAACTTAACTCCGATGTGGATTTTGAAATTTGATTCCGCTGATGATATGTATCTCAAGGTTTTAGCTCCACTGGGGGATCTAGATAATGTAATGCAGGGGATTTCTCCTGGAATAGCCTAAAGATGTCTTCCTATACTTTCAACCTATCAGTAATTATTCTTTCCCATTTCGTTTATTTATAAACAGTGATTATATTCAAATGCATATGCTCATTAAATAAATCATTGGACGTTTTCAAAATAAAACACAAGTGTAAAAAAGAAAGAAAAGGCAAATAGTTTTCTGCACTTTGAAGTATCTTTGTATTAACTTTGTGTAAGTATTTTGTACAAAGGAGACAGACATCCTAGTAAGATAATGTTGTCGTAAAAAATGAGAAATTTATACAAATAAAGATAGCTATGTTTGAAAATTCCATGGGGTTCCCATTCTGTTATAGCCTTTGTAACTCTGAATATCCTATCCATTCGTTGCTTCATCCGAGGATGATTAGATTGATCAGAAGCCTGGAGTTTTTCTGTGAAGAGATTGTCCTTAAAGTGATCCGACGAGACATAGGCATATGCTTTAATTCCCTAACTTTTGCCTGGACCGCCCTTTCGGGTTTTCGATCCACCGGGAAACCCTTTTTTGCCCAAGTCGCCCTTTCGGGTTTTCAACTTGCCGGGTGTACAGATTTTTTTGTTTATCCCTAATTTTTGCCCGAACCGCCCTTTCGGGTTTTCGATTCATCGGGATGCCCATTTTTGCCCAAGTTGCCCTTTCGGGTTTTCAACTTGTCGGGTCGTTTATGTGTAGTATCTTTTGACTATGTCTGCGTTCGCAGGGTGTGGCAGGTCATCACCGTCCATGGTGGTTAATATCATTGCCCCACCAGAAATGATGTTTTTGATCACAAATGGTCTTTCATAAGTAGGAGTCAATTTGCCCCTGAGATCACTTTGCGGCAAGATGACCCGCTTGATTACAAGATGCCCAACTTGATATATCTAGCGTCTAACTTTCTTGTTGAATGCCTTGATCATTCGTTTTTGACACGTCTTACCATGACAAACAGCAGTAAGTCGCTTCTCATCGATCAAGTTAAGTTGATCAAGCCGGGTCTGAATCTAATCGTCTTCACTCAAACCAGCATCCTTCATGATTCTCAAGGAGGGAATCTGAACCTCGATATGTAAAACAGCTTCCATGTCGTATACCAAAGAATAGGGTGTTACCCCAGTTGATGTACGCGCCGTGGTACGGTACCCGTGCAGAGTAAATGGTAACATCTCATGCCAGTCCTTGTAGGTGATTGTCATCTTTTGTATGATCTTCTTGATATTTTTGTTCGCAGCTTCGACAACACCGTTCATCTTTGGACGATAGGGAGATGAATTGTGATGTTGAATCTGGAATTGCTCGCACAAGGCGGTGATCATAGAGTTGTTCAGGTTTGTCCCGTTATTCGTAATGATCTTGTCAGGAACACCGTACCGGAAAATGAGGTTCTGCTTGATGAAGCGGGCAACCACATTCTTTGTAACGGAGGCGAAGGAAGCTTCTTCAACCCACTTGGTAAAGTAATCAATGGCCACCAGAATGAAGCGGTGTCCATTAGATGCTGTAGGCTTGATCTCTCCAATCATGTTGATTCCCCACATAGAGAATGGCCAGGGAGTTGTTAGGACATTGAGAGGAACTGGAGGAATATGTACCTTGTCCGCATAGATTTTTATGACAAGTACGGGAATGTAGATGACAGTCAGCTTCCATGGTTGACCAGTAGTAGCCTGCCTGTAGAATCTTATTAGCCATCGTATGTCCGCTTGAGTGGGTGCCAAAGGTACCATTATGCAGTTCAGCCATGATTTGTTCAGCTTTAACCTTGTCCACGCAACGGAGTAGGATGCAATCATGATTGCGCTTGTATAGGATACCATTACTCAGGAAGAACTTGGCAGAGAATCTCCTCAAGAACTTTTTGTCATTGACTGAAGCTCCTTCAGGGTATTCTTGCGCCTCGAGATACCTTTTGACTTCGCGAAACCAAGGTCGGTCCACTACTTCTTCGGTATTAATCTCGTGTCAATGTGCAGGTTCGTCCATCCGCTCGATGGTGATTTGGGGAGCCTCATTATCCCAGTTAAGTTTAAACATGGAAGACATTGTAGCTAGAGCATCTGCTAGCTGATTTTCTTCTCGCGGAAAGTGCTCGAAGGTAATCTGCTCGAAGTGAGGTAGCAATGTCAGGACATGTTCTTTGTAAGGGATGAGATTGGGATGTTTAGTGTCCCACTCTCCTTTGATTTGACTGATAACCAAAGTTGAGTCCCCAAATACCATCAAAGATTTGATACCCAGGTCTATTGCAGCCTTGAGACCAAAGATGCAAGCTTCATACTCGGCCATGTTGTTGGTGCAGTTAAAGCAAAGTCTGGCGGTGAAAGGAGTATGGCATCCTTCTGGATAGATATGTACTATGCCGATACCATTGCCAAGTGCATTAGAGGCACCATCAAAGTACAGGGTCCATCGGGATCCTTGTTCAGGTCCGTCATACGGTCCGTTATCTTCAATGTTGTCCAATGTCATGATATCCTCGTCGGGGAAGTCAAACTTCATGGATTGGTAATCTTCGACGGCTTGATGAGTTAGATGGTCAGCTAGTACACTTCCCTTTATAGCTTTTTGGGTCGTGTACTTGATATCATACTCAGTCAGGATCATTTTCCATCTAGCTATTCTTCCAGATAAAGCAGGCTTTTCGAAGATGTACTTGATTGGATCCATCTTAGAAATCAGTAGAGTGGTATGAGTCAACATATACTGCCTTAGCCGGCGAGCAGCCCATACCAAAGCGCAGCAAGTTTTCTCGAGCAGTAAGTAGTGAGTCTCACAGTCAGTAAACTTTTTGCTAAGGTAATAAATGGCATGCTCTTTTTGGCCAGACTCGTCATGTTTGCCTAATACACACCCCATTGAATTATCTAAAACAGTCAGATACATAATTAGTGGTCTTCCTTCGACGGGAGGCATCAAGATAGGAGGTTCTAGCAAATACTCCTTGATTTTATCGAAAGCAACTTGACAGTCATCATTCCATTTAACCACCTGATCTTTCTTCAACAGCTTGAAGATTGGCTCACAGGTAGATGTAAGGTGAGAAATGAACCTTGCAATGTAGTTTAGGCATCCCAAGAAACCTCTTACCTCCTTCTCAGTGCGAGGGGCAAGCATTTGTTGTATAGCTTTGACTTTGGCAGGATCAACCTCGATGCCCTTGTTGCTGACGATGAATCCCAAGAGTTTACCGGACCTAACTCTGAAAGTGCACTTGTTAGGGTTCAGTCTGAGCTTGTACTCCTTCAACCTGACAAACAGCTTTTGCAGATGGTTGAGGTGTTCTTCTTCTGTTTGTGAACGGGCTATCATGTCGTCTACGTAGACTTCAATCTCATGATGTATCATATCATGAAACAAAGCTACCATGGCACGCTGATAGGTTGCCCCGGCATTCTTCAGTCCGAATGGCATTACTTTATAGCAGAAGATACCCCATTATGTAACAAAAGTAGTCTTCTCCATGTCTTCAGGGGCCATTGTGATCTGGTTGTACCCTGAAAATCCATCCATGAAAGAAAATACCTTGTGCTGAGTTGTATTGTCAAGCAAGATGTCAATGTGTGGTAGTGGAAAGTCATTTTTAGGGCTAGCCCTGTTTAAGTCTCTGTAATCCATGCACATTCTCACTTTGTCGTCCTTCTTAGGCACGGGCACAATGTTAGCAACCCATTGTGGATAGGATGTAACAACGAGAAACCTAGCATTGAACTGCTTCATCACTTCAGCTTTGATCTTTTCAGACATATCAGGCCTCATTCGGCGGACTTTTTGTTTAATTGGTGGACAGTCTTCTCTAGTAGGGAGATGGTGAACCACAATATATGTATCGAGTCCCGGCATGTCTTCGTAAGACCAGGCGAAGATCTCAACATATTCATTCAACAACTGAACTAAATGCTCTTTGACACTTGACTCAAGGTTGGCAACCACTCTGACTTCTTTTCTGTCTTCGGCAGTACCCAAGTTGATTATCTAGTCAACTCTCCCGACACTTTACAGTCTTCATCACCTTCGTATTCGACATGGTTGACCATATCTTCAGAGTCACTGAAGGCCATAGCAGAATTGTTACCCATGGAATCCGGAATGGAAGGGTACCTGCATTTTTGTGAGTGTGGGTGTGTGTAAGGGATAGCCACCTTTAAACAAATAAAATGTAAAAAGAAAGAAAATGAACACAAAAGTTTATATATGAAAACGTCCATGATTCATTAAAAATGGCATATGAAGATGAAAAATCAAACCCTTACAAATGGACCTATGTACCTCGGGTAAGGCACAAGGCAAAAAGTGTACGAATTGTTTAAGAATTATTACAGACCAACAGAAATGTTCGAAAGATAAATTACTGATTTATGAAAGTAATAGGAACGAAGTCCTTCGCCTCCCATTTGTTTAGTCCTCCTTCAACAGTAGGGAAAATCCAGTCTTCAAAGTTGCTCTCCTATTCATCATCCTCCAAAGCATTGACTCCATGATGGGTGATCTTCAATGGTGGCCCTCCAGCCTGGGAGCGGCGTACATCCTTTTGAGCAGCAGCAGTGAAACCCAAACCGAACTTATCTATCTTGTAAGGAAAATCTGGTAGCTGACCCCATAATGTGCTTCCTCCTTTCTCAATCACAGCCTTTGCATCTTTAAGGGACGACATCCGGGGCACAGGTTTGGTAATCATGGGTACAGAAGTCATTGTCTTGGCCGCCGTAACTTTAGGAGAAACCTCTTCAAAGTGTTGAAACGGGGTTTCTATGAATTCGCCATCTAACTCCACATAGCGGAAAGAATTAAGATGGCTTATCACATATTCCTCTTCACCGTGAACTGTTATAATTTTCCCCTAGACAGGGTATTTGAGAATTTGGTGCAAAGAAGAAGTGACTGCCCCAACATTATGGATCTAGGGTCTTCCCAACAAGCAAGAGTAGGAGGGACGGATGTCCATCACATAAAATGTGGAGTTGAAAGTTTCTGTTCCCACTTTAATCGGGATGTCCACCTCCCCGTGGACCATCCTTTTAGAACCATCAAAGGCTCTGACAATGATATTGTTGGGCTTCAGGGTCAAACCTTCACAATCCAATCTGTCCAATGCTTTCTTCGGCAAGACATTTAAAGACGATCCAGTATCAACTAGAACGTGAGCTAGAGTAGTCCCTCTGCATTCCACCGAGACATGCAGCGCTTCATTGTGCTTTCTCCCCTTAGATGTTAAATCGGAATTGGAGAAGCCAAGACCATTGTCGGCTGTTAGGCTAGCTACACACTCCTGGAACTGGTCCACGGAGGTTTCCTGAGGCACGTGGGCCGTCTTCAAGAATTTGATCAAAGCTTTGGCATGAGCTTTGGAACAGAGCAACAGGGCCAGCATAGAGATTTTTGAGGGGGTTTGCCCCAGTTGTTCTACAACATCATAGTCTCTTTTCTTTATTATTTTCAAAATCTCCTCTATTTCTTTTTGAGTGGTCTCGGGGATGACCAAAGGCTGAGCCCTCGTCCTGACGGGCGCTTCTTGGATCCCTTTCCCTTTATCAGCAGCAACAGCAGAGGGTACAACCACAGGAGTCACAATTTCTTCAATAACTGGAGTTCTCACAGATATGTTGACCGGTACAGGAGTAACCTTAGGAGCATTTGAGAGTCCGAAGATTTCCCTTGGAGGAGAAATCTCCGGAGAGAAAATTCTTCCTCTGCGGGTGATTTTACTCGTCCCATCAATATTTCCAATGTCAGGAGTTTCTTCATCGGAACTTTCTTCAACTGATTCAATCTGCTTAATACCGTGGTAGAAGATCTCTCCTCCATAGTTCCACGGTATTGATTTGTTGGACTTGTATGGGATAGGCCCCGGCATAGTTATCTTCAGAGGTACAATCTTCGGATCAGATGTAATCTTAACAGGTCTTTTGGAGACCTTGGAAAGATTGGCGGAAATGGTAATTATAGCAACATCATTGACAGGAGTCGGTGTAACGGGAGTCTTTTCAAAAAGGATTTCTTGATTATCCATTAGGCGTTGGATGCCTAACTTCAACAACGGACAGTCAGATGGTAAGGACGAACAAAGGTAGCAATCTTTTTCACAGCCTGGGAAAATCCCGGCTTTCAACAGATTCAGCTTGATTATCGGTAACGGAGTCATCAAATCATCAACAATAGCAACATACAAATCTTATTCAATAGCATGGGCATTGTGGCCATGCTTTGGCATTGGAGCAGAGATCACGTTCGGCTTTTCAGGGGCATCGAATTCCACCTCTTTAGCGTCTATTAAATCCTGAATCTTATTCTTGAGGGCCCAACAATTGTTGGTGTCGTGCCCTATGCTATCTGAATGATAAGCACACTTGGCATTTGCATGGTAAAACGGAGAAGTTGTATTCGGGTTCTTCGGTGCCTCTTTCAAGGTTGTAAGGTTTAACTTCAAGAGATGGGGTAGAACCTGAGCAGGTGTCATGTTTATCCGGGTATATTATCATTGTGGCCTTTCCACCCTTTGCTGGTTGGTTCTGGGTTGATTGTTTCTGGGCTGATCAGCTGCAGACTTCTGAATCATTACGGCCCCCACCGCTGGCCGGCGCTCAACTCTTCCTTGTTCTCTTTGGGAGTAGATAGCTGAAACTTCTTTCTTTGCTGGAAAAGTCTTCTTGACGACAGCGGAAGCAGATGCATCTTTTTGAATTTTACCACTCTTGATTCCGGCTTCAACTCTCTCGCCAGTTAGAATTAACTCGGTGAACCCCGCAGACGAACTTCCTATCAGGTGATTAAAGAATGGACCTGACAGAGTCCCCAAAAACATATCAACAAGCTCTCTTTCAGACAATGGTGGTTGCACCCTTCCAGCCAAGTCCCTCCATTTCTAGGCATACTCTTTAAAGTCTTCATTAGAGACCATGCCCATACTCTGTAATTGAGTACGAGTAGGTGCTAAGTCCGCATTATATTGATATTGTCGGTAGAAGGCGACAGCCAAATCCTCCCAATTGTGCACATCAGACCTCTCAAGTTGGTAGAACCAATCCAATTGCGTTCCCGATAAACTATCCTGGAAGAAGTGAACCCACAGGTCTTTGTCAGAAGAATGTGGTTGAATTTTTCTGACGTAGGACCGTAGGTGCATCTTTGGGAAAGACACCCTATCGTATTTAGAAAAAATAGGAACTTTAAACTTGGGGGGAATGACAATCCCAGAAACCAAACCTAACTCTTCGAAATCCAGCCCAGACACCCTCTTTACCTCCATAGCTGCCAGACGTTCTTCCAGATTCTTGTACTTGTCATCTGCAGGAGGATACTGTTGTTCTGAATAGTCTTCATCTTCCTCTTCTTCTTCTTCGGCCTCAGACTCAGATGGTATTGCAGCTCCCTTTCCTTTACCTACCCCTTCATCAGATGTCGAGGGGAAATCCAGTTCTCTTCTAGCTTGGTTCTCAAATCTTCTTCCCATGGTAGCCACACCAACCCTCTTCTTTTTCTTTTTCTCCTTTTTCTTCTCCAACAGAGCTTTAAGATCCTCCTGACCTTTTGCCAAGGTCATGAGTAGTTGTTAGAACTGTGAATTCTGCGCTTGTAAATATTTGACCGTCTGCTCTATATCCATCTTGCTGAAATAAACAGCAGAGAGATAAGGAAACCTGGTGTGGAGACCTGTTTATGCATATGATGAATGATACGCATTCATGTAATGCATTCAAGGATTCATAAATTCAAACTTGTTGTAAACAAAAAGGAACACACGTCATATTAATAAGATAGAATTTGTTAGTACAGAAATGCCCCATGGGAAAAATAATACAAAATTTTAAGGTAAAAAGACGTTGCGCATCCTTTTCGGTGCAATGTAGGTGTTTAGAGTCTGCTCTTCATGGATTCGACGAGTAAGTTCTAAAACCTTCTTCTCACTCGCGTAGAATTGGGCTTCAAAAGTATTACATTCTCCTTTGAGCTGTATCGAACTCCTTTGCAAATCTTCCAATGATGTTGGCATGTCAGGATGTAGGAGGGTGTATGGAACCTCTCCTTCTATAACAGGCTCTTTGATCACAGGGAGAATGTAGGGGTAAGGCATCATAAGACTTTGGGCGCGGGTTTGTACCCACTTGAGGTAAGGCTCAAGGGGAATGGAATTCTTGTGTCCCAATGTCTTACTGTCTACCTTGTTGGGCATCCTCCAAGCTCGGATAAACCTTTGTCGAAGTCCTTGAGCATCGTTGTCGAAGTCAAAAACCAAGTCTGGAATCAGCATGTCATGTGGGCCATCCCTCTGGGCATACCCAAACTGTCTCAGAGCCAAGCAGGGGTTGTAGGTAATGCCTCCCCTAATGCCAAGTAGTGGGACATTAGGTAATTCCCCATAATGATCAATGATGATGATATTTTCTCTGGACCGAGAACACCAATGAACATCAGAATGTGTAAGAGTCATCAGCCGTTGTGACCACCTTAAGCCTTGCTCATTCTTCAATACTGAATGGGGAAGGTGCGAAATAAACCACCTTTCTAGAAGAGGAGTACATCACATGAGAACACCTCTTTTCCTCATTGTTCGTGTGTGAAATGAGTGAAGGATGTCCCCAAGTAAAGTAGGCACGGGATTCCGAGATACAAAATTCTTGACAGCATTCACATCTATAAGTTGATCAGGGTTTGGGAACAAGACCAACCCATAGATGATAAGTGCCACAATCTCCTCAAAAGCTTGAAGATCTAGAGAATTCCAGCAGTCTCGTGCCTTCTCAAACAGAAACTTTGCCAAGAAACCCTTGACACCACTTCTGGTTTCCCAAAGACCTATGATATCAGATGGTTGCAAGTGTAAGGCTTGAGCAACATCTTCAGGCTTTGGCTCTCTCTCCGTACCGTTGTAGGGTAGTTGATGGAGAACAGGAATCCTCAGGAGTTGAGAAAATTCCTCCAAAGTAGGCACTAGCTGGTAGTTAGGAAATGTGAAGCAGTGGTGTAGGGGGTCAAAGAACTAGAAGAGAACTTTCACCATGTCTTCTTCAATGTTGGAGTTGACCAAGTTGAGAAGTCGACCATGTCTTTCAGTGAAGGGAGAATTCTCTGGAATCTTGGAAGTAAGCTCCTTGAGTTGAGGTGGAATTCTCACAAGGTTGATCTGGATTGTTTTCCTGCGGAGTGATTCCATAACCTACAAAACAGGAACAAAGATGAAGATCCAAACCCTTGAAATGGTTAGTGGATGCATATGATGCTTCATGATGTTCATGATGTATGCACAAGTATATGTACAACCAAGTCACATAAGTTCCTAGTTTCAGGCTTGCATGGGGTTTCATAGGTAAGTACCCTCTTGAAGTTAGTTGGCTCAATATCACTGGATTATTTTCTGTGTTCATTGTTTCAGTTTAGCCACTTTACTGGCGACCGAAATATTCCAAGAAAACAACCCTCAATGAGTGTATTATCGAGTATCTACCAACTTCGGACTGCACCAAAGCCGGTCATCTCACTACCCCTAAAAAGGCCAAGATGGTCAAGTAAAGGTTCTAAAAGTCCATTAGTGCTACATGACATCACTCAGCGGCCCCGTAATCTCTTTGATTGACTCAAAGGCTACCGGTACCCACAAATATGTCGCACTACTATAGCTATTGCTTTAACCATGTCGGTATACCCTGCACAATTTACACAACGTATTTCTATTTACCTATGAATGTTTCCCAAATCTGGGTAGAGGATTTCAAACCCAAACAATAGAACCAAATGTAAAGCAATCAAAGCAAACAAGGTAAGCATGTAAATGTGATCTAAACCCTAAGGTAACCCCACTTTTAAAAACTCCCCAGCTGAGTCGCCAGTTCTGTGATACGGTGGGAGAACTGACTTGAGGTTTTGCGTTTGTGTTTGCAAATGTTTCGGTTTAGCAAGAGTCGCCACCGACTTTTTATTTTATCCTAAGGAAAGGTCAAAAAGCATAGGAAAGACCTTTGAGATGTTTTCTTGGGTTTGGGGGGTAGATTATGAAAAAGGGAAGGTGCAAGAACCCTTCTCATCCATGGTTTTCCATGGGCTCTTAGTTACTTGTTTAGATCACTTGCTTTTGCTTTTCAATTGTTTGAAATGGTGCTTTGTGTGTGGTTTTGAAAATGTTTTGAAAAGAGGCCTTGTCTAGGCAACCTTTGTAATAATTCTTGTTTGAATGTTTTACAAAGGTGTTTGTCTTTTGAAAAGATGTTTTAAAGTTTGAAAGTTTGTTTTGGAAATTGTTTTGAAATTGTGTGTTTTGAAATTAGCAAGGATGTTTTGCAAGAGATCAAGTAACTAGGAGTTGTCTACCCTAACTCAAAAGATCTTTCCTACACATTTTTAACCCTTTGACATTGTTGTTTTATCATTGTATTTGGTAAACAACCTTGTGTTTGGATGTTAAACGGGACAGGCGTGGGTCATCGTATGGCCATGATAACAATTGTGCCAAGTATCTTAGCAAGTTTTTTGTGGGACTAGATCATTTTTGTATATGCAACCAAGATAGCGTCATCGAGGGACTATGGTCTTTTTGTTTTGATTTTGTTTTGCCAAGATACTCAACATGCATACCATGGTCATTTTAAAGGCAACAAGTGGATGAAACCCTAGGGGTGCTTGTGTGCATTGTGTTGTCATTTTCATGCATTTTTGTCTTGTATTAGTCAAGCTATTTGTTTGATTTTGGATTTTTGCATACAAACCCTAATCTTTCTATCATGCATATTTGAAAGCAATAAAGTGCGTAAAAATAAATCTACAATTATTACAACATGATTATGGGGAGGGGGATACAAATTTGAATAAGGGGATATTTGCAAGAAATTAAAACCCTAAGATTATTACAACCATATTGAATTCTTTGTACAAATAAATAAATAGACAATATTTAAATATGAAAATAAATATAAATATGCAAAAATGTTTTTGTATTTATTTTTATGTATGTAAAAATCAACTATTTAATGTATCAAAAACAAGAAAATAAAAAGCTTATTTTTATTAAGGGTGGAAACCCTAATTTGTTTTAAGAAAATATATATATATTGTATATTATTTATTTATGTACAAGAGATTAAATAAAATATATACAAATGTTAAAAAATAAAAGATAATGTGAGATAGTATTATTTAAGTGTGTAGATAATAAAAATATATAATATTTTTATAATATTTACAAGTTTTTTTTATTTAAGAAAATAAAAGTATATTGGTTAAGAAACTATTTTTATGCTAGAAAAAATAATAAAAATAATAAAATAAAATATGAAAATTTAAGAAAATATTTTTGGTAATTTTTAATGTTTAAAAAAATAAATAAAAGTCAGAAACTAAAAAAGAAATAAAAAATATGAAGATATAAAAACAATGGGCCAAGGGGGTGTAAACAGCAAATCAAGGGTGCAAAAAGCAAGGAAATGCCAAGGCCCAACCCAGATTCCATCATCTTCAACCTTGTGACAAAAATACGAGCGCCTGGTATTCAAAACTGGAAATCCTGCATACGTGCTCTAAAGCAAAAACTTGCAACATGAAAGTTGTAGAGCATGATCATACGATTCTAACCATATAAAAAACTTAATCTAACTCTCAAAGACCAGAGAGAATTTCTCTGGCCCTAATTTCTAACCTAGATTTTTCAGAAAGTTCATCATTCAAATCCTCCCAACTCAGTTAACTTAAATGAAATCTATGCATATGTACAGCTTGAGGGCAATGAGTACTACATTTTTTATTCACAAACCTAAGCTTAATGATTCCTAAATAGAGAGATAGAAGTTTGAACTTTACCTGTTTCAGCCAAGCTCGAGTATGGCAATGCAGGGGTTTTCAGTGAGGCATGAGATGCTTGTGAGCTTGCTTGAAGTTCCTTTGAGCTTTCCCAATGCCTAGCTAGCTTTGAACTTGCTTGAATAAGCTTGTAGAAGTCAACCTGCACAGTCAGAATTCAAAAATGGTGAAGTGGGTAAATGGGGTTACAGTCACTTGGGAATGGTTGGGATAGTTTAGGTAGGTTGTATGGAGTGTGTTGGAACTAATTGCAAGCAAAACGCACAAGTGGTTTGTGATTTGGAAATCAAAATGCAGAACTTGCCCTGTTTTGCAAGATTTTGGTGTTTTGTGGTACAAGGGTGTTTGAGGACTGGCTAGCTCGTGTTTCTGACCTTAGGCAATATGCAAAACTTGTTTGAAATGTTTACCACACTTGGTTATATCTGATACAAGAGTTATGTCCTTTTTGCAAGTTGACTTGGTTTTGAAGCAAGAGTGTGAAGTGACCAAGTCCAGGCCTGTACAGGCTAGCTCCAAGCATGCACAAAGTTGTTGTACTTTCCCTGATATTTGTGGATGATTTTTGCTGCAAAAGACTTGGTGCAATTCTCAAGAGAAACAAATTGGCAAAAGTTGTGCTTTATGTAAATGGCAATGTTCACTTTTTGCCAAAAATGGATTAAACCCTTGTGTAATCTTCTAAAGCTCAGAACAATGCCTCTAACAAATGTGTTTGTATTCAATTTTTGAGTGTGGAAGGGTTTAATAACCTGTAAGAAAGTACAAGCAAGGCTGGACAGAAATTGCAACTTGTAGCAACATGAAAAATGCCATGGATCAAAGTGACATTTTGCCAAATTCAAACCTTTGATTCTCCCTAACCACAAATGATTTTGGAGAGTTCTTGGATATTTTGGAAAGCTTGTAACATTCTCTACAATCCATATTTGAAATGCATTTTGATATTCCAATTGGAACTAGATGAAAAATTGCCATGAAGATAGGTCAAAATCCTGCCTAAACTAGGGCAAATTTTCACTAAGTTAAAAGTTTCATGGACCTTTATTCCAAAAATCATAACTTGAGATACAAGCATATTTTGGAAAAACTTTGTGAATCAAAGTTGTAGATTTTGTGGATGACTACAACTTTCATGTTGGAAGTTTTGTTTGAGTCCAATTTAATTATTGTGAAAAAGTTGTGAAAAGTTGGGAAAAAAGAGAAAAAATTTCATAACTTAGAAAATAGTTATGAAATTTTTCAATCTTAAACCCTAATTTTTGAAATTAGGTTTCTTGGTGAACAATTTTCATGTTTTGACACATCTTGATGAAAAATGACCCTTGGCACTTGATTTTGCCCAAAAAGTCAAAGTTTGACTTTTCAGTGTACTGTTGATTTTTGATCAATTGACTGGAAAATTCATTTGTCAATCAAATGCTTTTGAGATATTTTGAACCCTGTGAATAGGTCAAGATGATGTCATTGATTCCTTGAATCCATTCTTGAACCCAATTTGCCATTGGCTATGTGAAAAATCAGAAATTGCCCTTCTGCAGTCAAAACCCTAAAAATGACCATTTTGCCCTTTTAGTGATCTGATCAAATTTCTTGAATAGTTGTGGTCCCAACTTTGATCAAATGGTCCATATGAGTCTATAATGTTGACGTGGATAAAAAATTATGAGGTTTGACTGTAAATTGGCCACAATTGACTTTTTCCCCAATATTGCTAATTTTTAGGTCAACTGCCCAATTGACTAGACAAAAATTTGATTCAAAGCTTGAAACTTGGTATGGGCAATCTTATAGGTCCAACATGAAGTATGAAAGTCACATGGGCTATTAGAAGTCCAAAATTCCTTGTGCAAACTCAAACCCTAATTTTAGGTCAACAGTGCAAGGAGATGTCTTGAGTAGAGCAAACCCTAGCTTGGTCTTGAGTTCAAAGAGTCTTGTGAGGGGAAATCTTGATAAAATGAGAGGGAAAATTTTGGGGAACAACAGTGACTAACCAAGTAAGTTTAGAACATAAAACATTAAATGAACACAGTGATTTTTATCCTGGTTCCCTGTTAACTAAGCTACTTTAGTCCACCCTCGCAAGGATGATTTCACCTTCAACAAGGACTTAATCCACTATAACCAAACTGATTATAGAATAACTCACAGCAAGTCTGGTCAACCTTATTGGCACCCCCAATAAGTCTGTCGATCCTTACTGTAAATCCATTGAAGCCGCATCAGGAGTCTTCTTGAGCTAAGACCTTCAATCGTCTCTCAAGGTAACAACATTCAACAACAACTGAGTACTTTCAGTGTATTACATATTTTCTTCTTATAAGAAGATTACACAGACTTTTCAGTATAATGAAGAACACCTAAGTGTTCTATTGCAAGATAAGAGAAATAACTCATTTCTTATTTACAAAACTATACATATATGATTTCTCTATAGAGTTTGCATAACGCTTTGGTGTAGTTTTGTTGAGCTTGATTTGAATCGATAGATTTATCGTTATAATGTAGTTTGTTACTTTTATTCAGCTTCCAAGTCTTCCTTTTATAGCTTGTAAAAGAGATCCATTGAAAGGATAGAAAGGTAAATCAGAAATCTAGCTGTTTGTTCTTAATGATTATAATTAGAGTAGTCGTTGTCAAGTACAAAAGAACTATCCTTGCGCCACTCTAGAAGAGTAGAGGTCACAGTCACTTTATGTACCTTTTGTACAATATCACACTGTGATATGTTGGGAGAACTGACTTGAGGTTTTGCGTTTGTGTTTGCAAATGTTTCGGTTTAGCAAGAGTCGCCACCGACTTTTTATTTTATCCAAAGGAAAGGTTAAAAAGCACAGGAAAGACCTTTGAGATGTTTTCTTGGGTTAGTGGAGTAGATTATGAAAAGGTAAGGTGCAAGCACCCTTTTCATACATGGTTATCCATGGGCTCTTAGTTACTTGTTTAGATCACTTGCTTTTGCTTTTCAATTGTTTGAAATGGTGCTTTGTGTGTGGTTTTTGAAAATGCTTTGAAAAAGAGGCCTTGTCTAGGCAACCTTTGTAATGATTCTTGTTTGAATATATACAAAGGTGTTTGTCTTTTGAGAAGATATTTCAATGTTTGAAAGTTTTATTTGTGAAATGTTTTGAAATTGTGTTGTGAGGTGTGTTTGAAAATAGCAAGGATGTTTTGTAAGTTTTGATCAAGTAACTAAGAGTTGTCTACCCTATTTTACTCAAAGATCTTTCCTACACATTTTTAACCCTTTTGACAGTATTGTTTTACCATTGCATTTGGTAAACAACCTTGTATTAGGATGTTAAACGGGACAGGAGCGGGTCATCGTATTGACCATGATAGCAATTATGCTAAGTATCTTTAGCAATTTTTTGAGGGACTAGATCATTTTTTGTATAGGCAACCAAGATAGCGTCATCGAGGGACTATGATCTTTTGTTTTGTTTTTGTTTAGCCAAGATACTCAACATGCTTAACATGGCCATTCTAAAGGCAACAAGTGGATGAAACCCTAGGGGTGTAAGTGTGCATTGTGTTGTCAATTTACATGTTTTTTTGTCTTTGTATTAGTCAAGCTATTTGTTTGATGGATTTTTTTGCATACAAACCCTAATCTCTAATCATGGCATAATTGAAAGCATAAATGCGTAAAATAAATCTACACTATTACAACATTTTGATATGGGAAGGGGGATACAATTTTTGAATAGGGGATATTTGCAAGAAAATAAAACCCTAATATTTATTATTACATCCAAATTGAATAAATGGTACAAATAAATAAATGGACAAGTATTTAAATGATCAATTAAATAAATGTGCAAAATATTATGAATATGCAAAAAATGTTTTGTTTATTTTTATGTATGTAAAAATATAATATTTAATGTAAAAGAAAAAGAAATAAAAAGATTATTTTTTTATTAAACGGCAAAAACCCTAATTTTCTTTTAAGAAAGTAAATATATATATATATATATATATATATATATATATATATATATATATATATATATATATATATATATATATATATATATATATATATATATATATATATATATATATATATATATATATATATATATATATATATATATATATATATATATATTTTATGTATAATAAAGTAAAATAATGTATATACAAAAATATAATATATTTAGAAAAAATATTATTTAAGTATAAATAATGAAAAAAGTATAATATTTAATGTATTATTTTCAAGTTTTCATTAAAATAAAAATAAAGGTATATACTCACTAAATTATTTTTATGTTAGAAAAAATAAAATAAAATACAAAAATAAATGTGAAAATTTATAAAAATATTTTAGTATTTTTCTATGTTTAGAAAATAATAAAATAAAATTAGAAATGAAAAATATATACAAAAATATAAAAACATAAAGAAATGGGCCAGGGGGTGCAGATTGTAAAAGGGGGGTGTCAAAAACAAAGCCAGAAACAAGCCCAGCCCACTGACTTCATCTTCAACCTCTTGTTCAAAAACGCACGCGCCCTGTACACAATGCCAGATCCTGCATACGTGCTCTAATGCAAAAACACATAACATCGAAGTTATAACATTTTTCAAGACGAATCCAACCATGTAAAGAACTCATTCTAACTCTCAAAGACCAGAGAGAATTTCTCTGGCCCTAAATCCTAACCTAATTTTTCAGTAAATCCATGGATCAAATTCTCTTAACACGTTTAACTTAAATGAAAACTGAGCATATATACAGCTTCAGGGCTATGAACACAACATTTTTTATTCACAAACCTAAGCCTAATGATTCCTAAATAGAGAGATAGGAAGTTGACAAAAACCTGTTTCAGTTGACTTCGTGTATGGCAATGTGGAGCTTTTCAGTGAGGCCTGAGATGTTTGGGAGCTTGCTTGAACTTCCTCTGACCTTTACCAATGCCTAGCTTGCCTTGAATGTGCTTGAACAAGCCTGTAGAACTCAACCTGCACAAGATGAAATTAAAAGTTGTAAACCTTGAAAATGGAGTTACAGTCAGTGTTTAAGGGTTTGGATAGCTTGGATAGGTTATATGGAAGGTGTTTGAACAAGTTTGAGGCAAAACACACGAGCAACTTGTGAGATAGAACTCAAGATGCAGAAGCTGCCCTGTTTTGCCAATGGAAGATTGTTTTGTGCTATGGGAGGTTTGAGGGCTCAATGGATCGTGTTTCTGGCTCAAGGGAATGTGAGAAACTTGTTTCAAAAGCTTGCAAGGGTTGGTTTTCACATATATGCTAGTTGTGTTGTGTTTGGCAAGTTTCTTGGTTATAAAGCAAAATGAGAAGTAACAAAGAGTAGGCCTGTACAGGCTAGCTCTAACCCTGCATACATTGTGTAAGCTTGTCCCCAAGTTTGTGGATTTTATTTGCTGCATAAGATCTTGTTCAAGGCTCAAGGATTCTATTTGACATAAAGCAATATTTGAACAAAAATGGCAATGTTACCTTTTACTATTTTTGGATTAATCTATTTTATAATCCTCTAATGACAAAAACAAAGCCTTAGACTAATGGATTTGCATTTAATTATTGAGTATGGAAGGGTTTTGGGACATGTAATCAAGTACAAAGCAATCTGATTAGAGTTTGCAACTTGTATCACTAAGAAAATGCCATGCATCAAAAGTGAGTTTTTTCCAACTTCAAGCCTTTGATTCTCCCTAACCACAAATGATTTTGGAGAGTTCCTGGACTTTTTGGAAATCTTGTAACATGCTATACAATCCATCTTTGAAATTCATTTTGAGATTCCAAGTGGAACTAGGTAAAAATTGCCATGAAGATAGGTCAAAATCCTACCTAAATTAGGGCAAAATTTCACTAAGTTAAAAAGTTTCATGGACCCTTGTTCCAAAAATCATAACTTAATATCCAAGCTTCTTTTTGGAAAAACTTTGTGAATAAAAGTCATAGACTTTGTGGAGGACTACAACTTTCATGTTGGAAGTTTTGTTTGAATCCAATTGCATCATGGTGAAAATGTTGGGCAAAGTTAGGAAAAATTAAGAAAATTTCATAACTTAGAAAAATTCTAAGTTATGAAATTTTTCAATCTTAAACCCTAATTTGAAAAATTGGGTTTCTTGATGAAAAAGTTTCATGTTTTGACATATCTTGATGAAAAATGACCCTTGGCACTTGATTTTGACCAAAGAGTCAAAGTTTGACTTTTCAGTGTATAGTCAAATTTTGATCAGTTGACTGAAAAATTCATCTGTCAATCCAATGCAATTGATATCTTTTGAACCTTGTGAATAGGTCAAGATGATGCCATTGAGTCCTTGAATTCATACTTGAACCCAATTTGAAATTGGCTAGGTCAAAGGTCAGAAATTGCCTTTCTGTAGTCAAAACCCTAAAAATGATCATTTTGCCCTTTTGGTGATCTGATCAAATTTCTTGAGGAGTTGTGGTCCAAACTTGATCAAATGGTTCATATGAGCTTATAATGTTGATATGGATAAAAATTTATGAGGTTTGACTGTAAATTGGCCACAGTTGACTTTTTCCCCAATACAGTGATTTTTAGGTCAACTGTCCAATTGACTGGGCAAAAATTTATTCAAGGCTTGAAGCTTGATATGAGCAATCTTATAAGTCCAACATGAAGCATGAAAGTCACTTTGATCATTGAAAGTCCAAAAATCCCTGTGCAACCTCAAACCCTAATTTAGGTCAATAGTGAAAGGAGATGTCTTGAGCAGAGCAAACCCTAACTTGCTCTTGAGTTCAAAGAGTCTTGTGAGGAGAAATCTTGATAAAATGAGAGGGAAAATTTTGGGGTACAACAGCTGCCCCTGTTCAATCTTCTTGAACCTGAAGAGTTAGATTGGCGATTTTGCCTTTCGTGACTCGAAGGTAAAAGAGGATTGGACACTAGAGTACCCATAAATTTGTGCTCGTCTGAGTATAATTGAGGGAATGGGCTTAAAGATGCCATTTGGAAGATGTGACAGAATCTTGTCGGAGATGGGCTTAAAGATGCCATCCAATAATGTTTATTGGATTTTATGTTGTAAGTCGAAAGGATGAGTATCATAAAGGTATACATGGCTGGAACGTCTCTGAGCTGGGGGTCTGAATAAGCAATAGATTAGCATCCGTGTTTGGAGCATCCATAAATTGTTTTCATGAGCTGAATATGAACAAGCGATAGATTAACATCCGTGTTTGGAAGTATCCATAAATTGTTTTCATGATCCTTGAAGTTGAATAAGCAATAGATTAGCATCCGTGTCTGGAAGCATCCGTAAACTGTTTTCATGAGCTGAATCTGAACAAGCGATAGATTAACATCCGTGTTTGGAAGCATCCGTAAATTGTTTTCATGATCCTTGAAGTTTGTAGCTTGTTAATCTTATCCTGAAAAGGGTAAAATATTAGCCGAAACACAAAGTTATGTTGCATGAAATGTTATGATGCAATATATGTATTTTATCAATGTTTATGATATATGAATGCAATGTATGTGCATGTATGCTGATTAGCCATCTTGCTGAGGAAGATAAATCCTGGATAGCTGGAGATAATAAAATCTTTAACTGCTGTCGGGGAAAATAAATCCTGGACCACTGTTGCAGATTCAAGATTTTTGAGAACCTCTGTGGGGAGAAGCTATACTGCTGGGGAGATCAGGAGTTTGGGTTGTATGCCAATCTACTAGGGATTTCAAAAAATGAGAAACTTCGTTCTGTTGAGGATATCAGGGGAAAACTGAATGGTTTCCACTGGGGATTGGTAGCTCAAGGTTTCCTCTCTGCTGGGGGTCTTAGTGACGTGTTGATTTGATCGGCGACTTCACTGGGGAAGAATAACTCTCTGGGGAATTATATGGTTCTATAGTGACTCTTCAGGGGAAATGGAGGAAACTGGATGGTCTCCACTGGTGTTCAAGGGCTGAAGTTTTGGCTCCGCTTGGGGAAGAAAGTTTCATCCTTACTAAGGGTTTGTAGTTCAAAGTTTTGCTCCGCTGGGGATCGGGAATTTGAAAACTCAGCTCTGATGGGGGATTCTTGAAACTTAACTCTGCTGGGGATACGCATTTCAAGGCTTTAGTTCTGCCGAGAATCTGGATGATGTATTGCAGGGGATTTCTCCTGGAATAGCCTAAAGACATCTTCCTATACTTTCATCCTATCAGTAATTATTCTTTCTCATTTTGTTTTATTTGTAAGCAGTGATTATGTTCAAATGCATATGCTCATTTAATAAATCATTGGACGTTTTCAAATAAAACACAAGTGTAAAGAGAAAGAAAAGGCAAATAATTTTCTGCACTTCGAAGTATTTTTGTATTAACTTTGTGTAAGTATTTTGTACAAAGGAAATAGACATCCTAGTAAGAGAATGTTGTCATAAAAATTGAGAAAATTTTTATACAAAGAAAGATGGCTATGTGCAATAACTCCATGGGGTTCCCATTCTGCTATAGCCTTCGCAACTCTGAGTATCTTGTCCATTCGTCGCTTCGTCCGCCGATGATTGGATTGATCAGAAGCTTGGAGCTTGTCCGTGAAGAGATTGTCCTTAAAGTGGCCCGACGAGGCATAGTCATACGCTTTAATTCCCTAACTTTTGCCTGGACCTCCCTTTCGGGTTTTCGATCCACCGGGAAACCCTTTTTTGCCCAAGTCGCCCTTTCGGGTTTTCAACTTTCCGGCTCTACAAATGTTTTTTGTTTATCCCAAATTTTTGCCTGAATCGCCCTTTCGGGTTTTCGATTCACCGGGATGCCCATTTTTGCCCAAGTCGCCTTTTCGGGTTTTCAACTTGTCGGGTCGCTTATGTGTAGTATCTTTTGACTATATCTGCGTTCGCAGGGTGTGGCAGGTCGTCGCCGTCCATGGTGGTTAGAATCATAGCCCCACCAGAAAAGATGTTTTTGATCACAAATGGTCCTTCGTAAGTAGGAGTCCACTTGCCCCTGGGATCACTTTGCGGCAAGATGATCCACTTGATTACAAGATCTCCGACTTGATATACCTGGCATCTGACTTTCTTGTTGAAAGCCTTGATCATCCGTTTTTGATACGTCTGACCATGACAAACAGTAGTAAGTTGCTTTTCGTCAATCAAATTAAATTGATCAAGCCGGGTCTGAATCCAATCGTCTTCACTTAAACCAACATCCTTCATAATTCTCAAGGACGGAATCTGAACCTCCATAGGTAAAACAGCTTCCATGCCATATACCAAGGAAAAGGGGGTTGCCCCGGTGGAAGTACGCGCTGTGGTACGGTATTCGTGCAGAGCAAATGGTAACATCTCATGCCAGTCCTTGTAGGTGACTGTCATCTTTTGAATGATCTTCTTGATATTTTTGTTCGCAGCTTCAACAGCACTGTTCATCTTAGGCCGATAGGGAGATGAATTGTGATGTTGAATCTTGAACTGCTCGCACAGAGCGGTAATCATAGTGTTGTTCAGGTTTGTACCGTTGTCCATGATGATCCTGTCGGGGATACCATACCGGCATATGAGGTTCTGTTTAATGAAGTGGGCAACCACATTCTTTGTCACGGAGGCGAAGGAACCTGCTTCGACCCCCTTGGTAAAGTAATCAATAACCACCAGGATGAAGCGATATCCATTGGATGTTGTAGGCTTGATCTCTCCAATCATGTCAATTCCCCACATTGCGAATGGCCAAGGAGCTGTTAGGACATTGAGAGGAACTGGAGGAATATGTATCTTGTCAGCATAGATTTGGTATTTATGACAAGTACGGGAATATTGATGACAGTCAGCTTCCATGGTAGACCAGTAGTAGCCTGCCCGTAGAATCTTCTTATCCATCGTATGTTCGCTCAAGTGGGTGCCAAATATGCCATTATGTAGTTCAGTCATTATCTGCTCAGCTTCAACCTTGTCCACACAACGAAGCAGAACACAATCATGGTTGCGCTTGTGTAGGATACCATTGCTCAAGAAGAACTTGGCAGCAAATCTCCTTAAGAACTTTTTGTCGTTGACTGAAGCTCCTTCAAGGGTATTCTCGAGTCTTGAGATACCTCTTGATTTCATGAAACTAGGGTTGTTCCACTACTTCTTCGGTATTAATCTCGTGACAATGTGCAGGTTCGTCCATTCGCTCGACGGTGACTTGGGGAGCCTCATTATCCCAGTTAAGTTTAAACATGGAAGACATTATAGCTAGAGCATCCGCTAGCTGATTTTCTTCTCGCGGGAAGTGCTCGAAGGTAATCTGCTCGAAATGAGGTAACAATGTCAGGACATGTTCTTTGTATGGGATGAGATTAGGATGTTTAGTGTCCCACTCTCCTTTGATTTGACTGATAACCAAAGCTGAGTCCCCAAACACAACCAAAGATTTGATTCTTAGGTCAATCGCAGCCTTGAGACCAAAGATACAAGCTTCATTCTCGGCCATGTTGTTGGTGCAACTGAAGCAGAGTCTAGCGGTGAAAGGTGTATGGCAACCTTCTGGAGAGATAAGTACCGCGCCGATACCGTTGCCAAGTGCATTAAAAGCACCATCAAAGTACAGAGTCCATCGGGATCCTTTTTCAGGTTCGTCATACGGTCTGTTACCTTCAACGTTGTCCAATGTCATAATGTCTTCGTCGGGGAAGTCGAACTTTATGGATTGGTAATCTTTGACAGCTTGATGAGCTAGATGGTCAGCTAGTACACTCCCCTTTATAGCTTTTTGGGTTGTGTACTGGATATCATACTCAGTCAGGATCATTTGCCATCTAGCGATTCTTCCAGATAAAGTAGGCTTTTCGAAGATGTACTTGATCGGATCCATCTTAGAAATCAGCAGAGTAGTATGTGTCAACATATACTGCCTTAGCCGACGAGCATCCCATACCAAAGCGTATCAAGTTTTATCGAGTAGTGAGTAGCGATTCTCACAGTCGGTAAACTTTTTGCTAAGGTAATAAATGGCATGCTCTTTTCGACCAGACTCGTCATGTTGGCCTAGTACGCACCCCATTGAATTATCCAAAACAGTCAGATACATGATTAACGGCCTTCCTTCGACGGGTGGCATCAAGATAGGAGGTTCTAGTAAATACTCTTTGATTTTATCAAAAGCAACTTGACAGTCATCATTCCATTCAACCACCTGATCTTTCTTCAACAGCTTGAAGATTGGTTCGCAGGTAGATGTTAGATGAGAAATGAACCTTGCAATGTAGTTTAGGCGTCCCAAGAAACCTCTGACCTCCTTTCCAGTGCGGGGGGCAGACATTTCTCGTATAGCTTTAACGTTAGTAGGATCAACCTCAATGCCTTTGTTGCTGACAATGAATCCCAAGAGTTTACCGGACCTGACTCTGAAAGTGCACTTGCTAGGGTTCAGTCTGAGCTTATATTCCTTCAACCTGACAAACAGCTTTTGTAGATGGCCGAGGTGTTCTTCTTCTGTTTGTGAACGGGCTATCATATCGTCTACGTAGACTTCAATCTCATGATGTATCATGTCATGAAACAAAGCTACCATGGCTCGCTGATAGGTTGCCCCGACATTCTTCAGTCCGAATGGCATCACTTTATAGTAGAAGGTACCCCACTGCGTAACAAAAGTAGTCTTCTTCATGTCTTCGGGGGCCATTTTGATCTGGTTATACCCTGAAAATCCATCCATGAAAGAGAACACCTTGTGTTGAGCTGTATTGTCAACCAAGATGTCAATGTGTGGTAGTGGAAAGTCATCTTTAGGGCTAGCCCTGTTTAAATCTTTGTAGTCCATGCACATTCTGACTTTGCCGTCCTTCTTAGGCACGGGCACAATGTTAGCAACCCATTGGGGATAGGAAGTAACAGCAAGAAAGCCAGCATTGAACTGCTTCATCACTTCAGCTTTGATCTTTTCGTGCCTCATCCCTTATTTTGCCCGAACCCTTTTTATTCGCCGGGAAGCCCTTATTTTTGCCTAGGTGTGTCAACCTAGCGGGTCTTGGATTATGCGTAGTACTTTTTTCGACTATGTCCAGGCTCTCAGGATGTAGGGAGGTGCTACTGTTGGTAGCGTTTTCATGTTACCAGAAGATCTTCGTTTGATCGTCCAATGCCCCAAGTGATCCAGATGGAGATTTTCCCCAAGTTGGTTAGCCTTTTTAGAGATTCTCTGAATCTTTACTTAACTGCCCCAAATGATAGACCATGATCATGTCTGCCCCTTGGTTGGAAGTGCTTTTGTTCACTAGATATTCTTCGTGCGAATTTCTCTGCTGTTCGAACAAATAGTCATATGCAAACAATGTTATTTTAAAAATGCAAAGCTTATGTCTGTCTTGAAGTTTTTGAAAATGCATTTTTTATAAAAGCAAGCAAATTTTGTAAAAATGTGATGTCAACTCAGTATTTCACCGCAGGCCTTAAGGAGTCAGGATACCTTTCGTAACAGTATGCTTTCGAACTAACCCATGCTTCAGCTAGGACTTTTAAGGGTTATAACGTGGCCTGGTTCACGGTTTAAGAAACAAAGGATAAAGGCTCAAAATTTATTTGTACCCACCCGCTCTTCGTGATGTTCTTCAAACCTAAACTCAGCTGATCGTGCGTTAGATCTTGTTTGAGTCTTTGCTCTGATATTATGGTGATGGTTCGGATATTGACAGTTTATCTTGAATAGGCAGTCATTCCTTTTTTGGTTGAGGGTTTGTAGGACCTCTTTCTTTTTGATTTCGTTATCCCTGTTTTTTTTTGCCTGAACTGTTTCTTTTGTGATTATAGTCAGCGGGATGCCCCAGTTTTTGTAAGTCTCCTTCATAGGTTTTGACTTAGTGGGCTTTTATTTTTTTAGATAATGACTGCCTGTCGTTATGATTATTCAGAACCATCACTGTCTTTTGTTTTGTAAGGACTCCTTTGATGCCATTCGTTGTGAACCTGGATCAGATGAGAACACTACCCTGCCCCAGGTTATGATTAAGGGTTTTAATTTGTGAAAAGAAAAAACTCCTACTTCTTTGGCTCGAAGGGGTTGACGAGGGATTATCTTCCTTATAACTCCAGTGTTTAGGATTTGAAACAATGCCTGTACTTCATCAGCGGGGTCTGTTCAAAAGCATACTGTAAAGATCGTGGTATCGTTTTCGTCATCCTCCCTCAAAAGGCTTAGAGTTATTAATCGAGAGTTTGAACATCACAAAAAATGAAAGCAGTTTGAATATAGCGAATGCGAATATATTGATTCAAAACGGACATATGCGATGCATTAATGAAACAACAACGTTTGACATGAATAAATGTTTGAACAATCAAAAGAAAATTACAAATTGAAAAAAAAAATTCTACTGAGCAAAAGTCTTCTTGTCTCAGGATTCAAATGGTGAATCTTGCAGGGATAGTAGAAGAACTCAGCCTGGCCATCTTGGGTGAATTCCACTGCTCCTTCATCAATCAGGTCCTGGATCTTGTTCTTCAGAGACCAGCAGTCATTTGTGTCATGTCCCGGACCATCGGAGTGGTATGCACATCTTCTATTGGGATGATAAGTAGGAGCAGAGATGTTGGGATTCCGGGGAGGAGCCCTTAGAGTTACCAAATTCAACCTCAACAGGTGTTGTAAAGCTTGAGCCAGCGACATGTTGAGCTTGGTAAACGGCCTCAGAGTAACCCGTGGCTTATGGTCAGGTTATTGTTGGACCTGTGAGGTAGTGGCACCCTGGAGAGGTCTATTCTTCATCAAACCAAACCTTTGACTTCTCGGAAGTTAATTAATGAATTGATCCTCAGCCTTGACTATTTGCTTCATACTGTTGTATCTGTCTTGATGAAGCTGGTTGATCACGGTTCTCAACTCTTCTTGCTCCCGAGCTAGGCCTTGGATAAGAGCCATATGCCCCAGCATTTGGGTTTTCATTGCATCTACCTCAGCTTGCAGATGTTTCAGTCGTTCGTCCTTACTGTCTTCAGGACTCTTCTTGACCAAATTCCCTATGAGGAGTGTTCTCAACTCTTCCTGCCCCTTGGATAGGCTTAGGAAGATTTCCCTGAACTGAGTCTCTTGAGTATGAAGATCCTGGTTGTCTTGTTGGAAAGCCATTGCTGAAATAAACAGCGAGAGCGTGAGAGACCTGTAAAGGGTGACCTGTGATGCAATGATATGTATGATATATGTACGCAATGTTTTCAAGGATCTCGCGGGGTAAACAGGAAACTGTTAGAATTTGAATTTTGCAGCTTGATTGAAGGAACTTCATGTTGCTGAGAGTCCTTCTTCAAGGGTCAAGGCTCACCATATCGAGTGGGTCATAGCCCCTGACTCAAGTTATCGTGTTTTGACCTCCAACTTTGGCTAGAGGAAAATAAATCCCCTTTGCCCCTTGCTAGACATTTGGTTCATTATGACCTGCACCATAAACCCTTGATATTCTTGAAATGAGTTAGTCCTTATGCAGGATGCATGCACTGTTATGATGGTATGATGTTATGCTATGCGTGGAGTGATGTAAGTAAACCCTATTATAAGTCTCGATCAAGGACTGTAAACAAAACCTGCAAGAAACTCATGTGTCAGATAAGAATGTGCAAGTAGTTCAAGTTTTAAGGCACACAAGTCACACCAGAAAGCCCTTAGAGTTTAGGCCAGCATGAAGTTTAGGTACTACCCTCTTGAAGTTGGTGGGCTCAAAACCTGTCCTATCAAAAGTAACCGGGTTCTAAGGAGCTCAATATCATTGGGTTGTTTTCTATGTTCATTGTTTTGATTTAGCCACTGAACCGGTGATCAAAATATTCCAAGAAAACAACCCTCAATGAGTGTAGTATCGAGTATCTACCAACTTCGGACTGCACCAAAGTCGGTCATCTCACTACCCCTAAAGAGGCCAGGATGGTCAAGTAAGGTTCCTAAGGTCAGTTGATGCTTCACGACACCACGCGGCGGCCCCGTACTCTCCTTGACTTGACTCAAGGGTTACCGGTACTCACCAAAGTGCCACATCAATGTAGCAACTGCTTCAACCGTGTCGGTATACCCCGCACAATTCCCTCACAGTTTGTTGCTACTTCTAAAAGGTATCCCCCAGATCCGGGTTAGGATCTATGAAACTCCAAGACAGGCCCACAATATTAAAGCAAACAAAGCAAGCAATTGAAAACAAGGGTGGTCTAATCCTAAGGTACACCTCACTTTTATATCAATATCCCTAGCAGAGTCGCCAGTTCTGTGATCGGTGGAAATAGAACTGTCTGTTTAAAGCTGGATCGCGTATGTCGCGGTAAGGAAGAGTCGCCACCGTCTTTTATGTTCTCCAACATGGAAAGGACAAAAGCACAGCAAAATTCCTTATTGAGAATGTCTCTCGGTTCGGGAGGTAGATTTATAGAAAGGGAAGGTGTTAGCACCCTTTCTATCCATGGTTATCCATGGGCTCTTAGGTACTTGCTCTTATGTTTTCAAAAGATGTTTGCTTTTCAAATATGAGTGGGTTTGAAAAAAGTTTCGTTTTTGAAATATTTCTAAGTGACTCTTGTATCTGTCCTCAAGAGTGTATGAAAAATTTGTTTTGAAAACTTTTGAAAGTGTCAGTGTGAAAAGATTGTTTTGTTTGTTTTTTAGAGAGCAAGTACCCATGATTCATCTACCTACCCTAAGGAATTAGGCTGTGTAAGAGTCCTTAAGATAGTGCCATCCCACCATTGAGGGGTAGGTAGCACCACCGTTGGAGGTGTTCGGGTCAATTCGATTGAGAGACAGCGTGGTCACCGAAGCAATAGTAGGACACCTTAGAAGTAACCCTAATGTCCTAGATCCTTTTTATCCGAGGCGACTGGATCTTTAGACAGGAGGGCGACCTCTAAGACACCCTATACTTGACGACCACGTTCGAGGCAACGAGTGAGGCGTACCCTAGAAGTGGCATGTGCTTGTGTGTTCAATTCAGTTTATGTTTATCTTTGATCATGCAATTGTGAGCTACGAGTTGTTTTTAATTTGTCATTCAGTCTTTCATGCTTATTAACAGTTAGGAGTGCGGAAAATTAAAGTTCGGGAATGTAAAGCTACACTATTACAAGGCGCGGGTCTATACATCGCCAAAAAACAAAGACCCGTTTTGATAAAGTGCGGAAAATAAAGAAAGCGGTAAATCTAATTACTATTACATTCTTGAAGCAGTTACATAATAATCAAAATATAAAAATAACGCGCGAATAGAAATTAAATTGGAACGTCCTAGGGTTTTGACCCTTTTGAGAAAATTATGAGTTTTTTGTCCTTTTGTATTAAATTAAAATTAAACCTAAATCTAATTATTTAATTATTTACAAGAAAAATGTTTTTTATGTTTTTAATATTTTAATAAAAAATAAAAAATAAAGAAGCTAATAAGTCAAAAGAAAACCTAGTTCTAAGTTTATTTTAATTATTAATAAAAAATGTCAAAGTTAACCTAATTAACTAAATTAATTAATTTACATTTTTATTTACAAAAATAATAGTAATTAATAAATAATAATAATGATAATTAAGAAAATATGAATGAAAATTGTCAAACCCTAATTCTACATGATTTTTATTTATTGAGAAAAAGATTAAAATTAAGCCTAAATTAAACTAAATTAATGGTTAGTATTTATTTACAAAAATAAATTATTAGTGAATTTAATAAATAATAAAATATATTTACAATTTTTGATTTCTGGATTTATCATGAAAAATTAATTTGGTTATGAATTAATAATAATAATTAAATAATTAAAAGAATTAGAAGAAAAGAAAATAAAACAAAAAATAGCAAACCAAGGGGGTATGTTGGCCCAAGGGGAGGTTTTTGTTGAATTCTGGCCCAAGAACACCAAGCCCCTTGTTGACTTTCATGATCAAACGCTTGCTGGCTGACTGGGGAGTATCATGCTCTTCATCTCCTGGTCATTGGATCATTGCTTGAAGCCACATGGCAAGCTGGATGAGTGAGGCTTATGGTGGAATATTGTACAAACGCTGCATGAGATAACATTATAAAAAATAACATTGAATTTGGGTGGACCTGGGAATCGAACCCAGGTCCCAGTGATGAACAAACACATCACCAACCACTCCACCATCTGCGTGTGTTTGTAAACATATTGGATAATGAAAATAATATGGAAAAATGTCACTTATGCTTGGAAAGAGAAAAAAAACGCGCGCCACGTTTGAATGAACCAGTAGCTGGCTTCCACGTCTCATCGTCTTCATCTTTTTCCTGTAAAACAACAATCAAATAGCGGGGGTTTTAAACCCCCACAAACTGCAAGTGTCAAAAATAACGATTAGGGCTACAGGCAATATAAAAAGGGCGCCATGGTTGGGTTGAATTCGTCTGGCCTTGACGAATTCAACCATGCACGTTTCAAGGTCCAATTTTTCAGCATGTGCAAAGCCCTAAAATTCAAGCTTCGAAACCCTAATGTTCTTCAATGGTGGTTTTCAACTCAGAGCGCCATAATCAAATTGGATTATACCAATAGCTTCAGGATGTTCCTATTAACATAAATCAATCCAAAAAAATGGTTAAAAACGCATGAATAATGATATGCAATTATGGAAAAATGTCCAAACCGTGGGACTTGTTGTGAACGATTCTGATAGCCTCAAGGTTCGTTTTTGATTGCAAACAGTTTCTGGAGACTCAGGCAAGGTGTTTGAATCAAGAAGAGGCTTTGAATTTGCCTGGAAGACTGATTTCAGTTTTGAACTTTTCTTGATTTTTTTAGAATTTGATTATGGTGTTTTAGCAGCTCTTGCACGTTCCTAGGAATATGGTTTGCTTCAACATTTGTATGTGAAGAGAATTAGGTCATCTTTAGGCCCATAAATCCATTGTATTCAAGTTTCATTATGTGATTGCCAATCAAATCTTTTTCAATCTTTTTCTTTGATAAAACCTTGCCAATCATGGAGATTTTGATGTCTTTGAGGTGCACACGAATTGCCAGCTTGCCCTAGTCTTATTTGCATCACAAAAGATTTAAAAATCATATCTTTTGAATTTTCCTACAATTAAAATTAATTAAATGAATTAATATTAATAAAAATTCAATTAATTAATTAAAAATGAGAAAATAAATCAAATTAATCTTAATGGGTCGTGCATAAGCCTTGGGTAAAGATTCAAGAAGGAATTTGAGGCCCATTAGCAAAAATGAAGTGTTTTAGGCAAAGTTGACTTTTGAAAGTTCCCAAAAATTCCCAACTTCTCCAATGCATATCTTGCTCAATTTTGAAGCTATGAACATGTTCTTGGACATTTTGGAAAGGACTTGAAGTCCTCTAACCAATGCTTTTGGTCCCATGTCATTTTGGTTCACCAATCTCAAGTTATGGTCTTTGACTTAAAGTGCCTTTTTGTTGACTTTTGAAAATGACCTATAATGTAGAAATTGATAACTTTTTGTGAGAGCATTTCTTGGACTTGGAGTGTGAAGATTATTTGTAGGAAATGTCATCCCCTTCAAAATGAGCATTGGATGGGATTTTTATGATAAACCATGAAAAAGTTATGCCTTGGTCAATTTGCAGTTGACTTTTTCAGCTGTCCAAAAATAGAAACCTTTGCATCTTGATGATTTTTGAGCTATGCTTGTGGAATCATGATCAAGACTTGATCAAATGATGATTGTGGCTTCAAAATAAGATGTTGACAAAAAATTTTGACTTTTGACTACCAAATAACCATTTTTCCCCTGCAATTGACTGTGAAGCAATTAGGACTTTTGACTATGCAATTTGATGCTGTGAGCCTTGAAGTTTGACATGTAGATGCTTGACAATGTATATAGGCATATGGGACTTGATTGGACCCTTGAAAACCTCAGCTTCCTTGCAAGAACCAAAACCCTAATTTTGACTGTGTTAGGAGGCAATTGGACTGTGCAACCCTTGAGAGATTTTGAACCATTTGGAGAATGATCTTGACAAATTTTGAAGAATATGGGAGGGCAAATTTTGGGGTGCAACAGTTGCCCCTGTTCAATCTTCTTAGACCTGAGGATGTAGATTGGCTTGCGTGCCTTTCGTGATCCGAAGGTGGAAGATGATTGAACACGAAAGTGCCCAGAAATTTGCACTCACATATTAGAATATCAGCAGCGTGATGGCGGGAATGGGCTTACAGATGCCATTTGGAAAGATGACGGATAGGAGGATGGGCTCATAGATGCCATCTGGAGCTGTGACGGAGCCTTGTCGGGAATGGGCTTATAGATGCCATTTGGGGACTGTTGGTATGTGGATGGGCTTATAGATGCCATCTAGGTGTCGATCGCGTAAGAGATTCCTTAGCGAGAACTTGCGTACCTGAGAAAGAAAAATAATTACCTGGCCTGTTACAGGGGTTGATCTTCAAACTCTTTATGCAGATATGCCCTGGCTGGATACAGGAATCGAATCTTCAAACTCTTCATACGTGCCCTGGCTGGATACAGGAATCGAATCTGGAACTAGTCGTCAACAGATATGCCCTGGCTGGATACAGGAATCGAATCTTCAAACTCTTCAGACGTGCCATGGCTGGATACAGGAATTGAATCTAGAATTAGTCATCAACAGATATGCCCTGGCTGGATACAACAATCGAATCTTCAAACTCTTTAGACGTGCCCTGGCTAGATACAGGAATCAAATCTGGAATTAGTCGTCAACAGATATGCCCTGGCTGGATACAGGAATCGAATCTTCAAACTCTTCAGACGTGCCCTGGCTGGATACAGGAATCGAATATGGAATTAGTGGTCAACAGATATGCCCTGGCTGGATACAGGAATCGAATCTTCAAACTCTTCAGACGTGCCCTGGCTGGATACAGGAATCGAGTCCGGAATTAGTCGTCAACAGATATGCCTTGGCTGGATACAGGAATCGAATCTTTAAACTCTTCAGACGTGCCCTGGCTGGATACAGGAATCGAGTCCGGAATTAGTCGTCAACAGATATGCCCTGGCTGGATACAAGAATCGAATCTTCAAACTCTTCAGACGTGCCCTGGCTGGATACAGGAATCGAGTCCAGAATTAGTCGTCAACAGATATGCCCTGGCTGGATACAGGAATCGAATCTTCAAACTCTTCAGACGTGCCCTGGCTAGATACAGGAATCGAATCTGGAATTAGTCGTCAACAGATATGCCCTGGCTGGATACAGGAATCGAATCTTCAAACTCTTCAGACGTGCCCTGGCTAGATACAGGAATCGAATATGGGATTAGTCGTCAACAAATATTCTCTGGCTGGATACAGGAATCGAATCTTCAAACTCTTCAGACGTGCCCTGGCTGGATACAGGAATCGAGTCTGGAATTAGTCGTCAACAGATATGCCCTGGCTAGATACATGAATCGAATCTTCAAACTCTTCAAACGTTCCCTGGCTGGATACAGGAATCGAATCTGGAATTAGTCGTCAACAGATATGCCCTGGCTGGATACAGGAATCGAATCTTCAAACTCTTCAGACGTGCCCTGGCTGGATACAGGAATCGAGTCTGGAATTAGTTGTCAACAGATATGCCCTGGCTGGATACAGGAATCGAATCTTCAAACTCTTCAGACGTTCCCTGGCTGGATACAGGAATCGAATCTGGAATTAGTCGTCAACAGATATGCCCTGGCTGGATACAGGAATCGAATCTTCAAACTCTTCAGACGTGCCCTGGCTGGATACAGGAATCGAATCTGGAATTAGTCGTTAACATATATTCCCTGGCTGGATACAGGAATTGAATCTTCAAACTCTTCAGACGTGCCCTGGCTGGATACAGGAATCGAGTCCGGAATTAGTCGTTAACAGATATGTCCAGGCTGGATACAGGAATCGAATCTTGAAACTCTTCAGACGTGCCCTGGCTGGATACAGGAATCGAATCTAGAATTAGTCGTCAACAGATATGCCCTGGCTGGATACAGGAATCGAATCTTCAAACTCTTCAGACGTGCCCTGGCTGGATACAGGAATCGAGTCCGGAATTAGTCGTCAACAGATATGCCCTGGCTGGATACAAGAATCGAATCTTCAAACTCTTCAGACGTGCCCTGGCTGGATACAGGAATCGAGTCCGGAATTAGTCGTCAACAGATATGCCCTGGCTGGATACAGGAATCGAATCTTCAAACTCTTCAGACGTGCCCTGGCTAGATACAGGAATCGAATCTGGAATTGGTCGTCAACAGATATGTCCTGGCTGGATACAGGAATCGAATCTTCAAACTCTTCAGACGTGCCCTGGCTAGATACAGGAATCGAGTCTGGAATTAGTTGTCAACAGATATGCCCTGGCTGGATACAGGAATCGAATCTTCAAACTCTTCAGACGTGCCCTGGCTGGATACAGGAATCGAATCTGGAATTAGTCGTCAACAGATATGCCCTGGCTGGATACAGGAATCGAATCTTCAAACTCTTCAGACGTGCCCTGGCTGGATACAGGAATCGAATCTGGAATTAGTCGTTAACAGATATGCCCTGGCTGGATACAGGAATTGAATCTTCAAACTCTTCAGACGTGCCCTGGCTGGATACAGGAATCGAGTCCGGAATTAGTCGTTAACAGATATGTCCTGGCTGGATACAGGAATCGAATCTTGAAACTCTTCAGACGTGCCCTGGCTGGATACAGGAATCGAATCTGGAATTAGTCGTCAACAGATATGCCCTGGCTGGATACAGGAATCGAATCTTTAAACTCTTCAGACGTGCCCTGGCTGGATACAGGAATCGAGTCCGGAATTAGTCGTCAACAGATATGCCCTGGCTGGATACAAGAATCGAATCTTCAAACTCTTCAGACGTGCCCTGGCTGGATACAGGAATCGAGTCCGGAATTAGTCGTCAACAGATATGCCCTGGCTGGATACAGGAATCGAATCTTCAAACTCTTCAGACGTGCCCTGGCTAGATACAGGAATCGAATCTGGAATTGGTCGTCTATAGATATGCCCTGGCTGGATACAGGAATCGAATCTCTAAACTCTTCATGCAGACATGCCCTGGATGGATACAGGTATCGAATCTACAATCAGTTACTCACAGATATGCCCTGGCTAGATACAAGAATCGAATCTGGAATTTGTCGTCTACAGATATGCCCTGGCTGGATACACGTATCGAATCTCTAAACTCTTCATGCAAATATGCCCTGGCTGGATACAGGTATCGAATCTACAATCAATCACTCACAGATATGCCCTGGCTAGATACAGGTATCGAATCCGGAACTTCAAATTCTTCATGCAGATATGCCCTGGATAGATACAGGTATCGAATCTACAATCAATCGCTCACAGATATGCCCTGGCTAGATACAGGAATCGAATCTGGAATTAGTCTTCTACAGATATGCCCTGGCTGGATACAAGAATCAAATCTCTAAACTCTTCATGCAGATATGCCCTGGCTGGATACAAGTGTCGAATCTACAATCAGTTACTCACAGATATGCCCTGGCTAGATACATGAATCGAATCTGGAATTGCGACAGTTGATAGTAATCATCTTTGGATTGACCTTTTCCATGAAAAGGCAAAACATCAATTGTATGCAATGTCATGATGTATGAAATGCATGATGTCATGATGTTCTCAAGAATAAATGAGATTGTGTCATATGCACTTTATCATGTATGAATAGGAGGTATGAGATGTGATATGTTTATGAATTTATTCTCGTCTAGGAACTAAATCCTTGACGAATGCAGGGAAGTTCGTTGAATCCTGGGCTGATATTTGAAGAGTAGAGTTCTTCATTTCTGCTGGGGATGATGGTTGCAAGAATAAACCAGTAGGAGAAGATGACTCCGTTGGGGAATAAACTTGATGAAAGGTTACTCTGCCGGGAATACTCTGGGGGGAGAGATACTTCGCTGAGATTTGATGATAACTCCGCTGGGGATTCCGTTGATACGTTTTGTTGGGGAATCTTGATGAACTCCGCTGGGGGATAGGAAGAACTTCGTCGGGGACGATCTTTCCGTGGTAATTATCTGAGGATAACCCAGTTATAAGCTCTGGTGGGGAATAACCTTTGAATAAAGCCGGGGAGATGCTTTCGTATTCTGCAGGGGATAAGCTTCCAGAATCTACTGGGGATAAGCTTCCAGAAATCTACTGGGGAGATTGATTCAACTCTCCTGGGGAATCTTTTGAGACTGTACTGGGGGAATGGCTCCGCTGAGGTGTCTGGTATTCCGCCGGGGAACAATCTTATATTAAGACTATCGGGGATGCTTGTTGAGGAACATCTGTATACTCCGCTGGGGAATATTGAGATTTTCTGGGGATACCCAACTTCCTTAAGGCTGACAGTAGACTAACTCTGCTTGGGGAGAGTGTTGCTGATTTGCTAGGGATATTGTGCCTTTCCGGGCTAATGGGAGACCAACTCTGCTCGGGGGGAGAGTATCGCTGAAGTCTTGCCTTAATCTGCGGGGAGTGGAGGTAACTTGGTCATATTCTTCAGCTGAATATATACTTCAGTACCTTGGTGGACAGAGCAGCTTGTACAGTTCAGACACTTCTTATTTCCCCAGCTTCAGTGGGAGAAGAAGACCTGTGAGGTGCTGATAGTTTCTGATGGACAAACCTTCTTCTGGTAGGCAAGTGACGAGATAACGGGACATAGTCGTACGCTTTTGATCCCTAACTTTTGCCTGGACCGCCCTTTCGGGTTTTCAGTCCACCGGGATACCCTTTTTTGCCCAAGCCGCCTTTTCAGGTTTTCGACTTGCCGGGTGTACAGATTTTTCATTTTCATCCCTTATTTTGCCCGAACCCTTTTTGTTCGCCGGGAAGCCCTTATTTTTGCCTAGGTGTGTCAACCTAGCGGGTCTTGGATTATGCGTAGTACTTTTTTCGACTATGTCCACGCTCTCAGGATGTAGGGAGGTGCCACTGTTGGTAGCGTTGTCATGTTACCAGAAGATCTTCGTTTGATCGTCCAATGCCCCAAGTGATCCAGATGGAGAATTGCCCCAAGCTGGTTGGCCTTTTGAGAGATTCTCCGAATCTTGACTTAACTGCCCCAGATGATAGACCATGATCATGTCTGCCCCTTGGTTGGAAGTGCTTTTGTTCACTAGATATTCTTCGTGCGAATTTCTCTGTTGTTCGAACAAATAGTCATATGTAAACAATGTTATTTTAAAAATGCAAAGCTTATGTCTGTCTTGAAGTTTTTGAAAATGCATTTTTTATAAAAGCAAGCAAATTTTGTAAAAATGTGATGTCAACTCAGTATTTCACCGCAGGCCTTAAGGAGTCAGGATACCTTTCGTAACAGTATACTTTCGAACTAACCCATGCTTCAGCTAGGACTTTTAAGGGTTATAACGTGGCCTGGTTCACGGTTTAAGAAACAAAGGATAAAGGCTCAAAATTTATTTGTACCCACCCGCTCTTCGTGATGTTCTTCAAACCTAAACTCAGCTGATCATGCGTTAGATCTTGTTTGAGTCTTTGCTCTGATATTATGGTGATGGTTCGGATATTGACAGTTTATCTTGAATAGGCAGTCATTCCTTTTTTGGTTGAGGGTTTGTAGGACCTCTTTCTTTTTGATTTCGTTATCCCTGTTTTTTTTTTTGCCTGAACTGTTTCTTTTGTGATTATAGTCAGCGGGATGCCCCAGTTTTTGTAAGTCTCCTTCATAGGTTTTGACTTAGTGGGCTTTTATTTTTTAGATAATGACTGCATGTCGTTATGATTATTCAGAATCATCACTGTCTTTTGTTTTGTAAGGACTCCTTTGATGCCATTCGTTGTGAACCTGGATCAGATGAGAACACTACCCTGCCCCAGGTTATGATTAAGGGTTTTAATTTGTGAAAAGAAAAAACTCCTACTTCTTTGGCTCAAAGGGGTTGACGAGGGATTATCTTCCTTATAACTCCAGTGTTTAGGATTTGAAACAATGCCTGTACTTCATCAGCGGGGTCTGTTCAAAAGCATACTGTAAAGATCGTGGTATCGTTTTCGTCATCCTCCCTCAAAAGGCTTAGAGTTATTAATCGAGAGTTTGAACATCACAAAAAATGAAAGCAGTTTGAATATAGCGAATGCGAATATATTGATTCAAAACGGACATATGCGATGCATTAATGAAACAACAACGTTTGACATGAATAAATGTTTGAACAATCAAAAGAAAATTACAAATTGAAAAAAAAAATTCTACTGAGCAAAAGTCTTCTTGTCTCAGGATTCAAATGGTGAATCTTGCAGGGATAGTAGAAGAACTCAGCCTGGCCATCTTGGGTGAATTCCACTGCTCCTTCATCAATCAGGTCCTGGATCTTGTTCTTCAGAGACCAGCAGTCGTTTGTGTCATGTCCCGGACCATCGGAGTGGTATGCACATCTTCTATTGGGATGATAAGTAGGAGCAGAGATGTTGGGATTCCGGGGAGGAGCCCTTAGAGTTACCAAATTCAACCTCAACAGGTGTTGTAAAGCTTGAGCCAGCGACATGTTGAGCTTGGTAAACGGCCTCAGAGTAACCCGTGGCTTATGGTCAGGTTGTTGTTGGACCTGTGAGGTAGTGGCACCCTGGAGAGGTCTATTCTTCATCAAACCAAACCTTTGACTTCTCGGAAGTTAATTAATGAATTGATCCTCAGCCTTGACTATTTGCTTCATACTGTTGTATCTGTCTTGATGAAGCTGGTTGATCACGGTTCTCAACTCTTCTTGCTCCCGATCTAGGCCTTGGATAAGAGCCATATGCCCCAGCATTTGGGTTTTCATTGCATCTACCTCAGCTTGCAGATGTTTCAGTCGTTCGTCCTTACTGTCTTCAGGACTCTTCTTGACCAAATTCCCTATGAGGAGTGTTCTCAACTCTTCCTGCCCCTTGGATAGGCTTAGGAAGATTTCCCTGAACTGAGTCTCTTGAGTATGAAGATCCTGGTTGTCTTGTTGGAAAGCCATTGCTGAAATAAACAGCGAGAGCGTGAGAGACCTGTAAAGGGTGACCTGTGATGCAATGATATGTATGATATATGTACGCAATGTTTTCAAGGATCTCGCGGGGTAAACAGGAAACTGTTAGAATTTGAATTTTGCAGCTTGATTGAAGGAACTTCATGTTGCTGAGAGTCCTTCTTCAAGGGTCAAGGCTCACCATATCGAGTGGGTCATAGCCCCTGACTCAAGTTATCGTGTTTTGACCTCCAACTTTGGCTAGAGGAAAATAAATCCCCTTTGCCCCTTGCTAGACATTTGGTTCATTATGACCTGCACCATAAACCCTTGATATTCTTGAAATGAGTTAGTCCTTATGCAGGATGCATGCACTGTTATGATGGTATGATGTTATGCTATGCGTGGAGTGATGTAAGTAAACCCTATTATAAGTCTCGATCAAGGACTGTAAACAAAACCTGCAAGAAACTCATGTGTCAGATAAGAATGTGCAAGTAGTTCAAGTTTTAAGGCACACAAGTCACACCAGAAAGCCCTTAGAGTTTAGGCCAGCATGAAGTTTAGGTACTACCCTCTTGAAGTTGGTGGGCTCAAAACCTGTCCTATCAAAAGTAACCGGGTTCTAAGGAGCTCAATATCATTGGGTTGTTTTCTATGTTCATTGTTTTGATTTAGCCATTGAACCGGTGATCAAAATATTCCAAGAAAACAACCCTCAATGAGTGTAGTATCAAGTATCTACCAACTTCGGACTGCACCAAAGTCGGTCATCTCACTACCCCTAAAGAGGCCAGGATGGTCAAGTAAGGTTCCTAAGGTCAGTTGATGCTTCACGACACCACGCGGCGGCCCCGTACTCTCCTTGACTTGACTCAAGGGTTACCGGTACTCACCAAAGTGCCACATCAATGTAGCAACTGCTTCAACCGTGTCGGTATACCCCGCACAATTCCCTCACAGTTTATTGCTACTTCTAAAAGGTATCCCCCAGATCCGGGTTAGGATCTATGAAACTCCAAGACAGGCCCACAATATTAAAGCAAACAAAGCAAGCAATTGAAAACAAGGGTGGTCTAATCCTAAGGTACACCTCACTTTTATATCAATATCCCCAGCAGAGTCGCCAGTTCTATGATCGGTGGAAATAGAACTGTCTGTTTAAAGCTGGATCGCGTATGTCGCGGTAAGCAAGAGTCGCCACCGTCTTTTATGTTCTCCAACATGGAAAGGACAAAAGCACAGCAAAATTCCTTATTGAGAATGTCTCTCGGCTCGGGAGGTAGATTTATAGAAAGGGAAGGTGTTAGCAGCCTTTCTATCCATGGTTATCCATGGGCTCTTAGGTACTTGCTCTTATGTTTTCAAAAGATGTTTGCTTTTCAAATATGAGTGGGTTTGAAAAAAGTTTCGTTTTTGAAAGATTTCTAAGTGACTCTTGTATCTGTCCTCAAGAGTGTATGAAAAATTTGTTTTGAAAACTTTTGAAAGTGTCAGTGTGAAAAGATTGTTTTGTTTGTTTTTTAGAGAGCAAGTACCCATGAGTCATCTACCTACCCTAAGGAATTAGGCTGTGTAAGATTCCTTAAGATAGTGCCATCCCACCATTGAGGGGTAGGTAGCACCATCGTTGGAGGTGTTCGGGTCAATTCGATTGAGAGACAGCGTGGTCACCGAAGCAATAGTAGGACACCTTAGAAGTAACCCTAATGTCCTAGATCCTTTTTATCCTAGGCGACTGGATCTTTAGACAGGAGGGAGACCTCTAAGACACCCTATACTTGACGACCACGTTCGAGGCAACGAGTGAGGCGTACCCTAGAAGTGGCATGTGCTTGTGTGTTCAATTCAGTTTATGTTTATCTTTGATCATGCAATTGTGAGCTACGAGTTGTTTTTAATTTGTCATTCAGTCTTTCATGCTTATTAACAGTTAGGAGTGCGGGAATGTAAAGTTACGCTATTACAAGGCGCGGGTCTATACATCGCCAAAAAACAAAGACCCGTTTTGATAAAGTGCGGAAAGTAAAGAAAGCGGTAAATCTAATTACTATTACATTCTTGAAGCAGTTACATAATAATCAAAATATAAAAATAGAGCGCGAATAGAAATTAAATTGGAACGTCCTAGGGTTTTGACCCTTTTGAGAAAATTATGAGTTTTTTGTCCTTTTGTATTAAATTAAAATTAAACCTAAATCTAATTATTTAATTATTTACAAGAAAAATGTTTTTTATGTTTTTAATATTTTAATAAAAAATAAAAAATAAAGAAGCTAATAAGTCAAAAGAAAACCTAGTTCTAAGTTTATTTTAATTATTAATAAAAAATGTCAAAGTTAACCTAATTAACTAAATTAATTAATTTACACTTTTATTTACAAAAATAATAGTAATTAATAAATAATAATAATGATAATTAAGAAAATATGAATGAAAATTGTCAAACCCTAATTCTACATGATTTTTATTTATTGAGAAAAAGATTAAAATTAAGCCTAAATTAAACTAAATTAATGGTTAGTATTTATTTACAAAAATAAATTATTAGTGAATTTAATAAATAATAAAATATATTTACAATTTTTGATTTCTGGATTTATCATGAAAAATTAATTTGGTTATGAATTAATAATAATAATTAAATAATTAAAAGAATTAGAAGAAAAGAAAATAAAACAAAAAATAGCAAACCAAGGGGGTATGTTGGCCCAAGGGGAGGTTTTTGTTGAATTCTGGCCCAAGAACACCAAGCCCCTTGTTGACTTTCATGATCAAACGCTTGCTGGCTGACTGGGGAGTATCATGCTCTTCATCTCCTGGTCATTGGATCATTGCTTGAAGCCACATGGCAAGTTGGATGAGTGAGGCTTATGGTGGAATATTGTACAGACGCTGCATGAGATAACATTATAAAAAATAACATTGAATTTGGGTGGACCTGGGAATCGAACCCAGGTCCCAGTGATGAACAAACACGTCACCAACCACTCCACCATCTGCGTGTGTTTGTAAACATATTGGATAATGAAAATAATATGGAAAAATGTCACTTATGCTTGGAAAGAGAAAAAAAACGCGCGCCACGTTTGAATGAACCAGTAGCTAGCTTCCACGTCTCATCTTCTTCATCTTTTTCCTGTAAAACAACAATCAAATAGCGGGGGTTTTAAACCCCCACAAACTGCAAGTGTCAAAAATAACGATTAGGGCTACATGCAATATAAAAAGGGCGCCATGGTTGGGTTGAATTCGTCTGGCCTTGACGAATTCAACCATGCACGTTTCAAGGTCCAATTTTTCAGCATGTGCAAAGCCCTAAAATTCAAGCTTCGAAACCCTAATGTTCTTCAATGGTGGTTTTCAACTCAGAGCGCCATAATCAAATTGGATTATACCAATAGCTTCAGGATGTTCCTATTAACATAAATCAATCCAAAAAAATGGTTAAAAACGCATGAATAATGATATGCAATTATGGAAAAATGTCCAAACCGTGGGACTTGTTATGAACGATTCTGATAGCCTCAAGGTTCGTTTTTGATTGCAAACTGTTTCTGGAGACTCAGGCAAGGTGTTTGAATCAAGAAGAGGCTTTGAATTTGCCTGGAAGACTGATTTCAGTTTTGAACTTTTCTTGATTTTTTTAGAATTTGATTATGGTGTTTTAGCAGCTCTTGCACGTTCCTAGGAATAAGGTTTGCTTCAACATTTGTATGTGAAGAGAATTAGGTCATCTTTAGGCCCATAAATCCATTGTATTCAAGTTTCATTATGTGATTGCCAATCAAATCTTTTTCAATATTTTTCTTTGATAAAACCTTACCAATCATGGAGATTTTGATGTCTTTGAGGTGCACACGAATTGCCAGCTTGCCCTAGTCTTATTTGCATCACAAAAGATTTAAACATCATATCTTTTGAATTTTCCTACAATTAAAATTAATTAAATGAATTAATATTAATAAAAATTCAATTAATTAATTAAAAATGAGAAAATAAATCAAATTAATCTTAATGGGTCGTGCATAAGCCTTGGGTAAATATTCAAGAAGGAATTTGAGGCCCATTAGCAAAAATGAAGTGTTTTAGGCAAAGTTGACTTTTGAAAGTTCCCAAAAATTTCCCAACTTCTCCAATGCATATTGTTGTACCCCAAAATTTGCCCTCCCATATTCTTCAAGATTTGCAAAGAGCATGCTTCATAATCTCTCAAGAGTTGCACAGTTCAAGGGCCTCCTAACAGTCAAAAACTAGGGTTTTGGTTATGACAAAGAAATTGAAGTTTCCAAGGGTCCAAACAAGTCCCACATGCCTACAAACATGGTCAAGTATCCTCATGTCAAGTTTCAAGACTCACAGAACAAATTTGCACAGTCAGAAACCCTAATTGCTCAACAGTCAACTGTAGGGGCAAAATGGTCATTTGACAGTCAAAAGTCCAAATTTTTGGTCAACATCTTATTTTGAAGCCACAAACATCATTTGATCAATTCTTGATCATGATTCTCAAGGCATGGCTCAAAAAGTCTCAAGATGCAAAAGTTGCTATATTTGGACAGTTGAAAAAGTCAACTGTAACTTGACCAGGGCATAACTTCCACATGATTCATCAGAAAAATTCCATCCAAAGCTCATTTTGAAGAGAAAGACATTTCCTACAACTCCTCTTCACACTTCAAGTCCAAGAAATGCTCTCAAAAAAGTTATCAATTTCAACATTATAGGTCATTTTCAAAAGTCAACAAAAAGGGACTTTAAGTCAAAGACCATAACTTGAGATTGGTAAATCAAAATGATATGGGACCAAAGGAATTGGTTATAGGACTTCAATACCTTTTCAAAATGTCCAAGAACATGATCAAAGATTAAATATTGAGCAAGATATGCCTTGTGGAAGTTGGGAAATTTTTGGGAATTTTGAAAAGTCAACTTTGCTTCAAATGCCTCAAAATTGCTAATGGGCCACATTTTCTTCCAAGAATCATTATCCAAAGGATATGCACGACCATTTGGCCCAAAGGGGATTTATTTCATCATTTTTTATTATTTATTTGAATTTTTATCACCATTAATTCATTTAATTAAATAAAATATGACAAAAATACAAAACAAATGTGTTTGAATCTTTTTATGCAGCATATGCCCTCATTGGTTACTCAAGATCTCGTGCACATCAAAAAAGGGAAGATTTGGTGCAAATTGGCATGTTATTCATGGAAAAGATTTAAAAAAATATTCATTGAAAATCAAATATTTGATACATCAATGCAAAGGCTTTTTGACTCAAATTTCTACCCTAATCCATTGGCATACATATACAGATCACAACCCTAGTGCACACAACCTTGAAGCTGCGCCCAAACCTAAGAAGAAACTTGGCATTTTTTGTGAAAAAATTGAAAACTGAAAACGCCTTTAGAGTTGGTTTCAAGGCAAGATAACTATTCCAATCGCTTGCCAAGGCCACAAGGAAAGTTTCTGGATCAAAATCACAGCTTCTAACGCAAATAATTGGTAACACGAAGCAGTCCTGTTCTCAATATTTTTTATATTCGTGGTTCAATTTATACGCATCATTCTTGCATTTTTCTTGTTGATTTGTACTAATTCAATCATTCTGAAGCTAACCATGCCATTCAATTAAGTTTTCGTGCCCTATACATGAATCCACCATTGGAGGTCGCTAGGGTTTCAAGGCTGTAGAATTGGGGTTTCTCTTGTCCACCACTGAACTCACGACCTTCATACGAATCCATTACACATGTCGCGCTCAATTTATGAGCAACGACGGCCTATTCGCTATTTTTACGTTTACCATTTAGTGGGGGTTTAAAACCCCCGCTATCTCTTTTTATTTTGCAGGCAGCATGAAGAAGATGGAGGACGTGTCCGTTGCTCACAGGCGCGTTTGAATTTCGCGCGAAATATACCACTAACCATTGTTTTGCATTATGTTGTTTGTTTGTCATATTATATTACAAGCGCGTAAATGGCTCAGGTGGCAAGGCATTGATTTGGTAAACTCTGGGACCTGGGTTCGATTCCCAGGTCCCCCCATTCCTTCAATATTATTTTTCCTAATATCTTCCCATGCAGCGCTTTATCTGAAGACCACCATGGACGTCTATGCTTGAGCTCGCCACATGTCCTTGAAGATCCACTCAATGGCCAGGATCTAAAGTCTATGGAACACCCTCTTGTTTGCATATTTATCCCTTTTCTTTTCTTTTTTTATTTACTTGTTTCAATTTAATTGTTTTATTTTAATTCCTTAAAATTAATTTTAATAATAACATAAAAACACATAAAAAATTCAGAAAATCAAAAAACAAAAATATATTTTATTATTTAATTCACTAATGTTTGTCTTTGTAAATAAATTTAATAATTAATTTAGTTTTAATTCTAGGTTTAATTCTAATTTTTCTTAATAAAATAAAAAATGTAGAAATTAGGGTTTCTAATTTGTTTTTTACTCTTTCTTTTTTTAATTAAATTTTTCCTCTCATTATTATTAATAATTAATTATTTTTGTAAATTAACTTATAATTAAATGATTAGGTTAAAATTAGGTCAAACTTGGAAATATTTTCTTTAATAAATTAATAAACAATTTAGAACTAGGTTTTTATTTGATTTTTTTTATTCCAATTAATTCTCATTAAATTCCATAAATACAAAAACTCCAAAAATTCTTTCTTTTTATTTTAACTTAATTAATTTATTAATTGTAATTTAATTTCCTTAAAAGGGTCCAACGCCCTCGCATTCGATCATAATTCTATTTCTCGCGCTTATTTTATTTCCTTTTTATAAATTTCATGTAATTATCCCAAAGCCATGTAATAGATTAATTAGGATATTTATTTTTTCGCACTTTATTTTATTCAAATCGGGTCTTGGACTAATTTGGCGATGTAGACCCGCGCCTTTGTAATAGCGTAGGACTTTTACCTTCTCGCATCTTTTAACTGTTAATAACTTGCATGAAAGAATGAATGCCAAAAATAAAAGCAACGCGTAGATCACCAATACATGACAAGATAAACATAAATGAACATGACACACAAATCACACACCACCCCTAGGGTACGCCTCATTGTTGCCTTGCCCCTCGAAAGGTGGTCGTCGAGTAGAGGACGTTTTAGTAAGTCCTCATGTCCATGAACATGGCATGAGGGTAGCTTCTAAGGTGTCTTCCTATTGCTCCGGTGATCACCATGTCCCGAACCCTCGAATTGACCCGAACACCTCCAACGGTGGTGCTACCTACCTCTCAATGGTGGGATGGCACTACCTTAAGGACATTTACACAGCCTAATTCCTTAGGGTGGGTAGATAACTCGTAGATACTTGCTCTAATTCAAAACAAATCAAAAACTTCTTTTCACACCGACACATTGCAAAAAGCTTTCAAAAACAACTTTTCAAACACTCTTGAGGACTGATACAAGAGTCGAACTGAAACTTTCAAAGAAACTTTTTTCAAACCCACTCACCTTGAAAAGCAAACAAACAATTTGAAAACACAATGAGCAAGTATCTAAGAGCCCATGGATAACCATGGATAGAAAGGGTGCTAACACCTTCCCTTTCTATAAATCTACCTCCCGAACCGAGAACTAATCTCAAAAGGAATTTTTCTGTGCTTTTGTCCTTTCCATGTTGGAGAAAATAAAAGACAGTGGCGACTCTTGCGTACCGCGACATTTCGCGAACCAGCGTTAAACAGTCAGTTCCAGATCAACTGATCACAGAACTGGCGACTATGCTGGGGACTCTTATAAAACTGAGGTGTACCTTAGGACTAAGATCACTGTGTTTTAAATTGTTTTGACTTGTTTGCTTTATTATTGTGGGACTGTCTTGGGAGTTCTATAGATCCTAACCCGGATCTGGGGATACCTTCTTAGAAAGTAGCAACAAGGCTGTGAGGGAACTGTGCGGGGTATACCGACATGGTTGAAACAGTCTGCTACGTTGATGTGGCACTTTGGTGTGTACCGGTAACCCTTGAGTTCAGTCAAGGAGAGTACGGGGCCTCCATGTGGTGTCATGAAGCATCAACTGACCTTAGGAACCTTAATTGAACTATCTTGGCCTCTTTAGGGTAGTGAGATAACTGACTTTGGTGCAGTCCGAGGTTGGTTGATACTCGATACTACACTCAATTGAGGGTTGCTTTCCTGGAATATTTCGTTCGCCAGTTCAGTGGCTAAATCGAAACGATGAACAATGAAAGCAATCCAATGATATTGGGACCCTTAGAACCCGGTTACTTCTAATAGGACAGGTTGAGCCCACCAACTTCAAGAGGGTAATACCCAGACCCCATGCTGGCCTAAACTCTAAGGGCTTGTCTTATGTGACTTGCGTGCCTTACATGTTTGCCTTTGTAAATATTTGTGGTGTGTTTAACCATAGCATCATGACATCATACAACATCATATGCATTGGCTAACCATTTCAGGGGTTCGAATTTTCATCTTTGTTCTTGTTTTGTAGGACATGGAAACTGTTCGCAGAAAGAAAATTCAAATCAGCCTTGTAAGGATCCCTCCTCAGCTTAAAGAGCTTATATCCAGGAATCCCGAGAGCTCTTCATTCAGTGAAAGACATGGAAGACTCATCAGCTTGGTCAATACCAACATTGAGGAAGATATGATAAAGGTCCTGTTCCAGTTCTTTGACCCTCTGCATCACTGTTTCACTTTCCTGGATTATCAGCTGGTACCTACATCGGAGGAGTTCTCCCGGCTTCTGAAGATCCCTATCCTTGATCAACTACCCTACAACGGTACGGAAAAGGAACCCAAGCTTGAAGAGATTGCTAAAGCCTTACACCTACAATCATCTGACCTCAAGGGACATTGGGAAGTTAGAAGTGGCATCAAAGGGTTCTTAGCCAGGTTTCTGTTTGAAAAGGCCCATGAATGTTGGAACTCCCTTGACTTACAAGCTTTTGAAGAATTGTGGCCCTCCTTGTCTATGGTTTGGTGTTGTTCCCTAACCCAGATTAGCTTATAGATATCAGTGATGTCCAGATCTTCATGTCCAGGAATCCTATACCTACATTGCTGGGGGACATCCTTCACTCATGCTACACTCGAACCATGAGAAAAAGAGGTGTCCTTATGTGCTGCACTCCTCTCCTGGGAAGGTGGTTTATTTCGCACCTTCCACAATCAGCTTTGAAGAACGAGCGGGGTTTGAGATGGTCACAACGGTTGATGACTCTTACACATGCAGATATACATTGGTGCCCTCGGTCCAGAGAGGATGTCACTATCATTGATCGTTGTGGGGAGTACCCTAATGTTCCTTTACTTGGAATCAGAGGAGGTATTACTTACAACCCATGCCTGGCTTGGAGACAGTTTGGTTATGCTCGGAGGGATGGCCCTCATGACATGTTAATTCCTGACGTAGTTTTTGACTTCGACAACGATGCACAAGGACTTCGCCAGAGATTTATCAGAGCTTGGAGGATGCCCAGTAAGATAGACAGTAAGACACTGGGGCACAAGAATTCCATCCCATTGGAACCTTATCTCAAGTGGGTACGGGCCCGCTCCCAGAAGTTAATAATGCCTTATCCTCATGTGCTCCCTGTGATCAAAGAGCCAGTCTTGGAAGGAGAGGTGTCCTACACCATTCAACATCCTGACATGCCCTCGTCCTGGGAAGAGATGTAGAAGAGCTGGATCCAGCTTAAGGAAGAACGGAATTCTCTTGAGACCAGTCTACATGCTAGTGAAAAGAAGGTCTAAGAGCTCACCCGCCTATTGCACGAGGAGAGGAATCTCAACACCTACATAGCCCCAAAGAGGATGCGTAGTGTCTTTTGGGACTGATTTGCTTTGTAATATGTGCCCATGAGGCTTTGATGTACTGAATAATTATTTCCTTAATGATAACGTGTGTTCCTTTTTTGTCTACAACAAATTTGAACTTTCTAACCCTTGAATGCATGGCATAAACACATATCATTCATCATGTGCATAGCAGGATTTTTTCTTTTCAGGTTGCTTATTGTTCTTCGCTGTTTATTTCAGCATCATGAACCCTGACTCATCATCAACCGAGATGTCTATCAAGGCCCTTCAGGCGCAGAACGCGAAATTTCAGGAGCTGATCATGGGTTTGGCTCAAGGCCAAGAAGAGCTGAAGGCTTTACTCCTGAAGAAGGAGAAGAAGAAGAAGAAGAGAACTGTTCTTTTCAACTCGGGCTGAAGGTTTGGCAACACTCTGCAGAATGAAGAGGCTGGTTCTTCTATAGGCAAGAGCAGTCCCCAAGGGGGAAAAGGTCCTAGTCCAGTAGTCTTTGATAACGAGACTGACTTTAATGAGGAACAGTATCCTCCGGCTGAAGACCGGTATAAGCAGTTGGAAGACAGACTGAATGCAATGGAGATCCAACAAGTGCCTGGGCTGGATTTCGGAGACTTGGGCTTATCTACTGGTGTGATTATTCCTCACAAGTTTAAGGCACCATCTTCACCAAGTATGACGGGGCGTCTTGCCCTAAGCTACACCTCAGATCTTATGTGCGGAAGATTCAACCCTACTCAGTGGACAAGAACTTGTGGATCCACTTCTTCCAGGAGAGTCTTTCAGGGACTCATCTCGAATGGTTCTATCAGCTGGATGGGACCAAGGTTCGTAACTGGGAGGAGTTGGCTACTGCTTTTTATAAGCAATATCAATATAATGCCGACCTTGCTCCTACACGTACCCAACTCCAGGGTATGTCGCTAGGGTCAAGCGAAGGTTTCAAGGAGTATGCACAGAAGTGGAGGGATCTGGCTGGCAGGGTGCAGCCTCCGTTAACTGATCGGGAGTTGGTAGACATGTTCTTGGGGACCCTATCTGGGCCATTTTTCAATCATCTTATCGGTAACTCATCTGCAGGGTTTACTGATCTTATTCTGACTGGAGAAAGAATAGAGGCTGGAATGAAGTCTGGTAAAATTCAGAAGGGTGCATCTGCAAGCTCTGAGAAGAAACCCTTTAAGAAGGAGGCCAATGTTGTATATGGGTCTAGAAGACAAGAGAAACCTGAGTGCCGCCAATCTGTCAACACGGTGATGATTGCTAAACCTGCTGCCGCTCCTCGGCAAACCAATCCTCAAAGGGGTGAAAGACCCAGAAGAGAGTTTACCCGTCTAAGTATGACCTTATCGTAAATCTTGCCGCAGTTGCTATCCACCAATTTGGTGACTGTTAGAGAGGCCCCAAAGGTTGTGAATACGGCTTCTCCCAAGTACAATCCAAATGCCCGCTGTGCTTATCACTCCGATAGCCCGGGGCATTCCACTGATGACTGTTGGGCCTTAAGGAATAAGGTGCAAGACCTTATTGACGCAAAAGAGATACAGTTTGAAGCGCCTGAGAGGCTAAATGTGGTAACTGCTCCTATGCCCCAGCATGGAGTGAATGCCGTTGATGAAGATGTGTATGCCGTTTCTGTGAATGATGTAGCTACTCCTCTGATGACTGTTAAGAGGAACCTACTACTGGCCGATTTATTTCCGGGTTGTAGTGAAGGTTGCCTTTTCTGTGCTGTTTCCCTTTCTGGTTGTCCTTTGCTGAAGTTGGGCATCCAAAGCCTGATGGACAGCAAAGAGATTCTGTTCAAGAAGACTGCTGTTCAGTTTGTTCCGGTGGAAGAAGTTTCTGTTGTTACAATCTTTAATAATCCGATCAAGGCTCTCCCAAGGAAGCCGGTTAAAATCATGATTGTCGCACCCGTTGTTATTACTGTTCCAGGGCCTCTCCCCTATGAATCTGATAAGGCTGTCCCCTGGCACTATGGGGCAGACGTGTATGTACATGGAATCAAGCAAGAGTTCAACACTGGCACCAGCATCAGCAATATCACTGGTCCAACAAAAGTTACCCGCAGTGGCAGGCTCTTCTCGCCTGACATTGCGCCACCAACTATTCGAAGACCCCTCACTATAACACCTACAAGTGTACCTGTTCCCAGTTCTGATCAAGTTGTGTCCCCTGCTGCCGAGTCATCTAATGCTCGGGGCAAAGGGATTGAAGATGAGCCTGCCCGGATGGAGGCACCATAATCTGTGAATGCTGAGGCCTCCCAACAAGAGATGGAGGAAATCCTGAAAATAATCAAGAAGAGTGACTTTAATGTTGTCGAGCAGCTGGGGCATACACCCTCCAAGATCTCCATGCTCTCCTTGCTGCTATGCTCAGAGGCCCATGCTAAGGCCTTGATTTCATTTCTCAAGATGGCCCATGTGCCACAGGAAACATCTGTAGTCCAGTTTACTGATTGCGTAGCCAATCTGACAGCGGACAATGGTTTGGGTTTCTCGGATGCTGACCTTATTGCTAAGGGAAAGGACCACAACGATGCCCTGCATGTCTCTATTGAATGCAGGGCACTACTATTGCGCACGTGTTGGTGGACACTGGTTCTTCCCTAAATGTGCTACCCAAGAAGGCCTTAGACCGGCTGGATTGTGAGGGCCTGGAGCTGAAACCTAGCAACATCATTGTCAGAGCCTTCGACGGTTCTAAAAGGATGGTCCACAGAGAGGTAGACATTCCTATTCGTGTGGGTTCTCAGGTATTCGACTCTACTTTCTATGTGATGGATATCCGTCTATCTTATTCTTGCCTACTAGGTCGACCTTGGATTCACAAAGCTGGGGCAGTGACCTCTACCCTGCACCAGAAGCTCAAGTATCCCGTTAGAGGGAAGATTGTCATTGTGCAGGGAGAGGAGGAGTATATGGTGAGCCATTTGAATTCCTTCAGGTATATTGAGATGGACGGGGAGTTTATTGAAACCCCCTTTCAGCATTTCGAAGAGGTACCTCCGACATTAGCAGCAGCGGAAACAGTGGTCGAAGAGGATGTTCCTTTGAAGATGGCTTCCTTGAAAGATGCCCGGGCTGTGATCAAGAAAGGTGAATGTGCTAACTGGGGCAGGCTCCCTGACTTTACACAAAAAACTGACAAGTTTGGACTGGGTTTTACTGCAGAGGGTCAGAAGGCTGTGCGCAAGGCAAAGACCAGAAGACCTCCTATGCTCATTACCAATCCAGGAGTGAATGCTGTTGGGGACGAAGATGAAGTGGGAGAGTCAGAGTTCAATAGCTGGATCTACCTGACGACTGATGGCAGATTGACCAATTGGATTGCTAAAGATCATACTCCTGTTACTTTTGTTACGCAGTAATAAACTCCTTTGTTTTGTTATCTGTAATAAACAATGATTTGAAACTCTATGGTCCGGTGTCTTACCCGGGGCACCGTGGCTTCATTTGTGAGGGTATATTAATTGTCATTTCATATATCATGAATAAAGATCTTGGACGTTTTCTCGCATTTCAAATTTTATGCTCCCTTTCTTTCTTTCCTTTCTTTATATATTGCAAAACAGCTGTATTTACACACACTCACTCATACAGGTTTCAATCCACCCTGGATCTCACTGGTAACGACTCTGCTACTGCCAGTTATGACTTCGAAAATCCGATCAACTTAGCCGAAGACAAAGGTGAAGATGATTGCGAAGTGCCTGGCGAGCTTGCAAGACTGTTACTTCAAGAAGAGAGGGCAATTCAACCACATGAAGAGCCAGTGGAGACGATAAATCTGGGTACTGAGACGGACAGAAAGGAGGTAAAGATTGGTGCCAACCTAGAGCTCAGCGTGAAGCAACGATTGACTCAGATGTTACATGAGTATGTGGAGATCTTTGCCTGGTCCTACAAAGACATGCCCGGGTTGGATACTGACATTGTGGTCCATCACTTGCCTACCAAGGAGGACTGCCCTCCGGTCAAGCAAAAGTTCCGCCGTATGCGTCCAGAGATGTCTGAAAAGATCAAAGCCAAGGTTATGAAACTGTTTGACGCCGGGTTTCTTGCAATGACTTCTTACCCTCAGTGGGTCGCTAATGTGGTGCCGGTACTGAAGAAGGATGGAAAGGTCAGAATGTGTGTCGATTACAGGGATCTGAACAGGGCCAGCCCCAAAGATGACATCCCTCTGCCTCACATTGATGTCCTTGTTGACAATACGGCTCAGCACAAAGTGTTCTCTTTCATGGATGGTTTTTCAGGTTATAATCAGATCAAGATGGCTCCTGAAGACATGGAAAAGACTACCTTTGTTACTCAGTGGGGCACCTTCTGCTACAAGGTCATGCCTTTTGGACTGAAGAACTCTGGGGCAACCTACCAACGTGCCATGGTTGCTTTATTTCATGACATGATCCACCATGAGATAGAAGTGTATGTTGACGACATGATCGCAAGGTCCCAGACTGAGGAAGAACACCTAGATCATCTGCATAAATTGTTTGACCGACTGAAGTTATACAAGCTGGGGTTGAACCCGAACAAGTGCACCTTCGGGGTAAGATCTGGAAAGTTGCTAGGCTTCGTTGTAAGTGATAAGGGTATTCAAGTGGACCCTGCCAAGGTTAAAGCTATTCAAGAGATGCCAGTTCCTAAGACAGAGAAGGAGGTCAGAGGCTTTTTAGGACGCCTGAATTACATTGCTCGATTCATCTCACACCTAACTGCTACCTGTGAACCAATCTTCAAGCTGCTGAAGAAAGATCAGGTAGTACGTTGGAATGATGAATGTCAGGCCGCTTTTGACAGAATCAAGGAGTATCTCCAAGAACCACCCATCCTTATGCCACCGGTTGAGGGAAGACCTCTGATACTATACCTGACAGTACTTGACAACTCAATGGGGTGTGTGCTGGGGCAGCATGACGAGTCTGGCCGAAAAGAGCATGCCATTTATTACCTTAGCAAAAAGTTTACCGACTGTGAGACCCGATACTCACTTCTTGAGAAAACTTGCTGCGCTTTGGTATGGGCTGCTCGCTGGCTGAGACAGTATATGCTGACTCACACTACCTTATTGATCTCAAAGATGGATCCGATAAAGTACATATTTGAAAAGCCTGCTCTGTCTGGGAGAATAGCCAGATGGCAAATGATCTTGACCGAATACGACATCCAGTATACGACTCAGAAAGCTATCAAGGGAAGTGTATTGGCAGACCACCTGGCACACCAGGCAGTAGACGACTATCAGTCAATGAACTTTGAATTTCCTGACGAGAGTATCATGATAGTGACTGATTGTGAAGTACCTGGACCGGATGAAGGACCTGAGGAAGGATCCCGATGGTCTATGCACTTTGACGGAGCCTCCAACGCTTTGGGTAACGGTATCGGCGTTGTAATCATATCCCCTCAAGGCACTCATACTCCACTTACTGCCCGACTATGTTTCAACTGCACCAACAACATGGCGGAGTATGAGGCATGCATCATGGGTCTCCAAGCTGCGATTGACTTAAGTATCAAGTTTCTGAGTGTCTTCGGAGATTCCGCTCCCGTGATCAATCAGATCAAAGGAGAGTGGGATACGAAACATCCGAATCTTATTCCTTACAGAGAATGTGTGTTGACTTTGATCCCCCACTTCGCAGAGATAACTTTTGAACATTTCCCAAGAGAGGAGAATCAGCCGGCGGACGCGTTAGCTACGATGTATTCCATGTTCAAAGTCAAATGGGACAATGAGGCTCCCCAGATCATCATCTGGAAACGGGACGAACCGGCATACTGTTGTGATCTTGAGACTGAATTGGTGACTGAGAAGCCTTGGTACCATGAGGTGAAGAGATATTTGGAAGCTCAGGAATACCCTGAAGGTGCATCTGTCAACGATAAGAAGTTTCTGAGAAGGTTCGCAGCGAAGTTCTTCCTTAGCAACTGCATCTTGTATAAGCGAAACCATGATTCGACCTTACTGCGTTGTGTGGACAAGACAGAAGCAGAAAGGATTATGGAAGAGCTACATGAAGGGACCTTCGGAACACATTCCAGTGGACACACTATGGCAAATAAAATGCTTCGGGCAGGGTATTTCTGGTCCACAATGGAAGCTGACTGCTACCAACATTCTCGGACATGCCATAAATGCCAGATATATGCAGATAAGGTGCACGTTCCTCCAGTTCCTCTAAATGTTCTGACTGCGCCTTGGCCGTTTGCGACGTGGGGCATAGATATGATCGGTGAGATTAAACCTACAGCGTCCAATGGGCATCGCTTCATCCTGGTAGCGATTGATTACTTCACGAAGTGGGTTGAAGCAGCATCCTACGCTACGGTAACCAAGACTGTTGTGGCACGGTTCATTCGGCATAATCTGATCTGTCGATACGGGGTCCCTGAAAGAATCATTACAGACAACGGTACCAATCTCAATAACAAGATGATCACTGAGCTCTGCGAGCAGTTTAAGATACAACACCACAACTCTTCTCCTTACAGACCGAAGATGAATGGGGCTGTAGAAGCAGCAAATAAGAACATTAAGAAAACCATGCAGAAAATGACAGTGACTTATAAAGATTGGCACGAGATGTTACCGTTCGCTCTACATGGGTACCGTACCTCAGCCAGGACGTCAACCGGGGCAACTCCTTTCTCATTGGTCTACGGTATGGAGGCAGTCTTACCGATCGAAGTGCAAATACCTTCTCTCCGGATAATGAAGGATGCAGATCTGAACGAAGATGATTGGATCCAGACACGACTTGATCAATTAAAACTTATCGACGAAAAGAGACTTGCTGCTATTTGTCATGGTCAGACGTACCAAAAACGGATGATCAGGGCATTTAACAAAAAGGTCAGACCACAAGAATATCAAGTTGGGGATCTGGTAATCAAACACATCATACTTCCTCAGAGTGATCCAAGGGGCAAATGGACCCCCACGTACGAAGGGCCATTTGTGGTTAAACATGTGTTCTCAGGAGGAGCCATGATCCTAACCACCATGGATGGTGACGACCTTCCTCACCCCGCTAATGCAGACATAGTAAAAAGATACTACGCATAACAAAAGACCCGCTAGGTTGACATACCTAGGCAAAAATTAGGGCTTCCCGGCGAACCAAAAGGGTTCGGGCAAAATGAAGGGATGAAATGAAAAAAATATGTACACCCGACAAGTCGAAAACCTGAAAAGGAGGCTTGGGAAAAAATGGGTATCCCGGTGGACTGAAAACCCAAAAGGGCGGTCCAGGCAAAAGTTAGGGATAAAGAATAATACTATGTCTCATTGGATCACTTTGCATCCAGAATCCGGTATCTACATCAAGTTCGGACGGCATTGATCAATCAGCTTCATCTTCGGCTAGGTCATCAAGTGATGAGACGCTCGAAGATATAAAGGCAATATCAGAGTTGAAACCCAGTGGATCATTCATTTCACACAGCTGTTTTTTTTGTGTACAAATTTGTATAAACTCTTTTGTTCAGCGACGTTCTCTTACTAGGACGCCAGCCTCTTGTACATAAACGCCTATTTTGCAGGCAAGTTCAAAAATCAATACAAAGATCACTTTTCAGTTAAAATGGCCAATTGTTTTTCCTTCTCTGTTTTGTTTTGCAAAGAACGTCCAAGGTTCAATTTATGATATATGCATTGACAATAATTTGCTAACTCATGAATATTTGCATACGAAACAAAGGATTAATTACAGGTAACATTAGAAACATGGGCAATAAAGAGTTGTTTAAGCGATCTAATTGTTCCGTCCACCAAGGTACCAAGGTAAGTTCAGCGGAAGAACGTAACCAATATACCTTAATTCCCCAGAGAGTGAGCCAGCAAGTCATTACACTCTCCCCAAGTAAAGCTATTATCAGCCTTAAGGAAGTTGGGTATCCTCCAGCAGATCTCAACATTCCCCAGCAATATACATGCATTCTTAACAAGCATCCCCGACAGTCTTAGTCTAAAGATTGTTCCCCGGCGGAATATCAGGCATTCAATGAAGTCACTTCCCCGATATAGTTCAAATTATCCCCAGGAGAGTCCAATCCAGTTTCCCCAGGAAAGTTGGAATCCATCTCCCCAAGCAGTAAGCTTATCCCCAGTAGATTCTGGAAGCTTATCCCCGTAGAGCACGAACGCGTCTCCCGGCTTTATTCAAAGAGTTATTTCCCTACCAGGATATAACTGGGTTATCCTCAGCCAAAAGCCACGGAAAGATCGTCCCCGATGAAGTCTTCGTATCCCCAGCGAAGTCTATTAACACTTCCAACACAACAATGGTACCCCCATCGAAGTTACCATCAACATTTCAGCAAAGTACCTCTCTCCCCACAGAGTATTGTTTCCCAGCAAGATCGTTAGAGTACTTTTCTCCCCGCAGAGTAATCCCTTCGCCAAGTGTATTCCCCAACAGAGTTATCTTCTCCTACCGGTATTCTTGCAACTATCATCCCCAGCGGAGACAAAGCACTATTCTCCAACATCAGCCCAGGATATGACTTCCCGGCATCCGTCAAGGATTTATTTTCCTAGGTCGAAAGCACACATTCATAAACATCGCACTTCCATACATTATAGCATGCATATACGCATCATATCTTACAAATCTCATTTATGTTGAGAACATCATTGCTTGATCCATATCATGCATTGCATATGACTGACCTTTACCTTTCAGGAAAGATCCAGTTAAATTCTCAACTATATTTCAAGACCTTGTCCGGTTCAGTTAAATCGATCCTAAGATTTTCCTGATTCTTATCCAGTCAAAGGCCTTCTCTGGTTCAGTCAGATCGACCCTAAGATCTCCTTGATTCTTATCCAGTTGAAGATATTCCAAGACCTTGCCCGATTCAGTTAAATCGACCCTAAGATTTTCCTGATTCTTATCCAGTCAAAGGCCTTCTCTAGTTCAGTCAGATCGACCCTAAGATCTCCCTGATTCTTATCCAGTTGAAGATATTCCAAGACCTTGTCCGGTTCAGTTAAATCGACCCTAAGATTTTTCTGATTCTTATCCAGTCAAAGGCCTTCTCTGGTTCAGTCAGATCGACCCTAAGATCTCCCTGATTCTTATCCAGTTGAAGATTTCAAGACCTTGTCCGGTTCAGTTAAATCGACCCTAAGATTTTCCTGATTCTTATCCAGTCAAAGGCCTTCTCTAGTTCAGTCAGATCGACCCTAAGATCTCCCTGATTCTTATCCAGTTGAAGATTCCAAGACCTTGTCCGGTTCAGTTAAATCGACCCTAAGATTTTCCTGATTCTTATCCAGTCAAAGGCCTTCTCTGGTTAAGTCAGATCGACCCTAAGATCTCCCTGATTCTTATTCCAGTAGAAGACATCCAAGATTCTCTCAGCGTTCCTGTTGAGGTAGTAATCGCCCCGAGATTCTCTCAGCGTTCCTGTTGAGGTAGTAATCGTCCCAGGTTCTCTCATCGTCCCGTTGAGGTAGTAACCATCCATGGTTCATTCATCACCTTTTGAAGCTCCAGACACAGTTCCTGTAACCAGTCAGGGCACATCTACATAAGAACTTGAAGACCAACTCCTGTAACAGGTCAGGTAATCATTTTCTTTTTCAGGTACACAAGTTTTCGCTAAGGAATCCCTTACGCGATTGACACCCAGATGGCATCTATAAGCCCATCCACCTATCCATCATCTCTCAACACGGCATCTGTAAGCCCATCATCCTATCCGTCAATCTCCAAATGGCATCTATAAGCCCATTCCCACCATCACACTACTATGTGAGCGCAAATTTCTGGGCACTCTAGTGTTCAATCATCTTCCACCTTCGGATTACGAAAGGCACGTCAGCCAATCTGCATCCTCAGGTCTAAGAAGATTGAACAGGGGCAACTGTTGTATCCCAAAATTTGCACTCCCATATTCTTCAAGATTTGCAAAGAGCATGCTTCATAATCTCTCAAGAGTTGCACAATTCGAGGGCCTCCTAACAGTCAAAAACTAGGGTTTTCGTTATGACAAAGAAATTGAAGTTTCCAAGGGTCCAAACAAGTCCCACATGCCTACAAACATGGTCAAGTATCCTCATGTCAAGTTTCAAGACTCACAACACAAATTTGCACAGTCAGAAACCCTAATTGCTCAACAGTCAACTGTAGGGGCAAAATGGTCATTTGACAGTCAAAAGTCCAAATTTTTGGTCAACATCTTATTTTGAAGCCACAAACATCATTTGATCAATTCTTGATCATGATTCTCAAGGCATGGCTCAAAAAGTCTCAAGATGCAAAAGTTGTTATATTTGGACAGTTGAAAAAGTCAACTGTAACTTGACCAGGGCATAACTTCCACATGGTTTATCAGAAAAATTCCATCCAAAGCTCATTTTTAAGAGAAAGACATTTCCTACAACTCCTCTTCACACTTCAAGTCCAAGAAATTCTCTCACAAAAAGTTATCAATTTCAACATTATAGGTCATTTTCAAAAGTCAACAAAAAGGGACTTTAAGTCAAAGACCATAAGTTGGGATTGGTAAATCAAAATGACATGGGACCAAAGGAATTGGTTATAGGACTTCAAGACCTTTTCAAAATGTCCAAGAACATGATCAAATATTAAAAATGGAGCAAGATATGCCTTGTGGAAGTTGGGAAATATTTGGGAATTTTGAAAAGTCAACTTTGCTTCAAATGCCTCAAAATTGCTAATGGGCCACATTTTCTTCCAAGAATCATTATCCAAAGGCTATGCACGACCATTTGGCCCAAAGGGGATTTATTTCATCATTTTTTATTATTTATTTGAATTTTTATCACCATTAATTCATTTAATTAAATAAAATATGACAAAAATACAAAACAAATGTGTTTGAATCTTTTTATGCAGCATATGCCCTCATTGGTTACTCAAGATCTCGTGCACATCAAAAAAGGGAAGATTTGGTGCAAATTGGCATGTTATTCAGGGAAAAGATGTGAAAAAATATTCATTGAAAATCAAATATTTGATACATCAATGCAAAGGCTTTTTGACTCAAATTTCTACCCTAATCCATTGGCATACATATACAGATCACAACCCTAGTGCACACAACCTTGAAGCTGCGCCCAAACCTAAGAAGAAACTTGGCATTTTTTGTGAAAAAATTGAAAACTGAAAACGCCTTTAGAGTTGGTTTCAAGGCAAGATAACTATTCCAATCGCTTGCCAAGGCCACAAGGAAAGTTTCTGGATCAAAATCACAGCTTCTAACGCAAATAATTGGTAACACGAAGCAGTCCTGTTCTCAATATTTTTTATATTCGTGTTTCAATTTATACGCATCATTCTTGCATTTTTCTTGTTGATTTGTACTAATTCAATCATTCTGAAGCTAACCATGCCTTTCAATTAAGTTTTCGTGCCCTATACATGAATCCACCATTGGAGGTCGCTAGGGTTTCAAGGCTGTAGAATTGGGGTTTCTCTTGTCCAGAAAAATTGGCCAACAAGACCTGGACCACTGAACTCACGAGCTTCATACGAATCCATTACACATGTCGCGCTAAATTTATGAGCAACGACGGCCTATTCGCTATTTTTACGTTTACCATTTAGTGGGGGTTTAAAACCCCCGCTATCTCTTTTTATTTTGCAGGCAGCATGAAGAAGATGGAGGACGTGTCTGTTGCTCACAGGCGCGTTTGAATTTCGCGCGAAATATACCACTAACCATTGTTTTGCATTATGTTGTTTGTTTGTCATATTATATTACAAGCGCGTAAATGGCTCAGGTGGCAAGGCATTGATTTGGTAAACTCTGGGACCTGGGTTCGATTCCTAGGTCCCCCCATTCCTTCAATATTATTTTTCCTAATATCTTCCCATGCAGCGCTTTATCTGAAGACCACCATGGACGCCTATGCTTGAGCTCGCCACATGTCCTTGAAGATCCACTCAATGGCCAGGATCTAAAGTCTATGGAACACCCTCTTGTTTGCATATCTATCCCTTTTCTTTTCTTTTTTTATTTACTTGTTTCAATTTAATTGTTTTATTTTAATTCCTTAAAATTAATTTTAATAGTAACATAAAAACACATAAAAAATTCAGAAAATCAAAAAACGAAAATATATTTTATTATTTAATTCACTAATGTTTGTTTTTGTAAATAAATTTAATAATTAATTTAGTTTTAATTCTAGGTTTAATTCTAATTTTTCTTAATAAAATAAAAAATGTACAAATTAGGGTTTCTAGTTTGTTTTTTACTCTTTCTTTTTTTAATTAAATTTTTCCTCTCATTATTATTAATAATTAATTATTTTTGTAAATTAACTTATAATTAAATGATTAGGTTAAAATTAGGTCAAACTTGGAAATATTTTCTTTAATAAATTAATAAACAATTTAGAACTAGGTTTTTATTTGATTTTTTTTATTCCAATTAATTCTCATTAAATTCCATAAATACAAAAACTCCAAAAATTCTTTCTTTTTATTTTAACTTAATTAATTTATTAATTGTAATTTAATTTCCTTAAAAGGGTCCAACGCCCTCGCATTCGATCATAATTCTATTTCTCGCGCTTATTTTATTTCCTTTTTATAAATTTCATGTAATTATCCCAAAGCCATGTAATAGATTAATTAGGATATTTATTTTTTCGCACTTTATTTTATTCAAATCGGGTCTTGGACTAATTTGGCGATGTAGACCCGCGCCTTTGTAATAGCGTAGGACTTTTACCTTCTCGCATCTTTTAACTTTTAATAACTTGCATGAAAGAATGAATGCCAAAAATAAAAGCAACGCGTAGATCACCAATACATGACAAGATAAACATAAATGAACATGACACACAAATCACACACCACCCCTAGGGTACGCCTCATTGTTGCCTTGCCCCTCGAAAGGTGGTCGTCGAGTAGAGGACGTTTTAGTAAGTCCTCATGTCCATGAACATGGCATGAGGGTAGCTTCTAAGGTGTCTTCCTATTGCTCCGGTGATCACCATGTCCTGAACCCTCGAATTGACCCGAACACCTCCAACGGTGGTGCTACCTACCTCTCAATGGTGGGATGGCACTACCTTAAGGACATTTACACAGCCTAATTCCTTAGGGTGGGTAGATAACTCGTAGATACTTGCTCTAATTCAAAACAAATCAAAAACTTCTTTTCACACCGACACTTTGCAAAAAGATTTCAAAAACAACTTTTCAAACACTCTTGAGGACTGATACAAGAGTCGAACTGAAACTTTCAAAGAATCTTTTTTCAAACCCACTCACCTTGAAAAGCAAACAAACAATTTGAAAACACAATGAGCAAGTATCTAAGAGCCCATGGATAACCATGGATAGAAAGGGTGCTAACACCTTCCCTTTCTATAAATCTACCTCCCGAACAGAGAACTAATCTCAAAAGGAATTTTTCTGTTCTTTTGTCCTTTCCATGTTGGAGAAAATAAAAGACGGTGGCGACTCTTGCTTACCGCGACATTTCGCGAACCAACGTTAAACAGTCAGTTCCAGATCCACTGATCACACATATCTTACTCAATTTTGAAGCTATGAACATGTTCTTGGACATTTTGGAAAGGTCTTGAAGTCCTCTAACCAATGCCTTTGGTCCCATGTCATTTTGATTCACCAATCTCAAGTTACGGTCTTTGACTTAAAGTGCCTTTTTGTTGACTTTTGAAAATGACCTATAATATAGAAATTGATAACTTTTTGTGAGAGCATTTCTTGGACTTGGAGTGTGAATATGAGTTGTAGGAAATGTCATCCCCTTCAAAATGAGCATTGGATGGTATTTTTATGATAAACCATGAAAAAGTTATGCCTTGGTCAATTTGCAGTTGACTTTTTCAGCTGTTCAAAAATAGAAACCTTTGCATCTTGATGCTTTTTGAGCTATGCTTGTGGAATCATGATCAAGACTTGATCAAATGATGATTGTGGCTTCAAAATAAGATGTTGACCAAAAATTTTGAATTTTGATTGCCAAATGACCATTTTGCCCCTGCAATTGACTGTGAAGCAATTAGGACTTTTGATTGTGCAATTTGATGTTGTGAGCCTTGAAGTTTGACATGTAGATGCTTGAAAATGTATATAGGCATATGGGACTTGATTGGACCCTTGAAAACCTCAGCTTCCTTGCAAGAACCAAAACCCTAATTTTGACTGTGTTAGGAGGCAATTGGACTGTGCAACCCTTGAGAGATTTTGAACCATTTGGAGATTGATCTTGACAAATTTTGAAGAATATGAGAGGGAAAATTTTGGGGTGCAACATTGTCCAAAGCCAGGATTGCAAAGAAATTGATCTTACCGAATCAGAAATGGACCGTCACAACTGGCTCGGGCAGAAGTTGAATGAGATGGGGGGGGGGTAACTGTAAGACACTCCGATGGCAAAGTAAGAAGCGGAATGAGCAAGCAAGTATGAGTTTAGAGATGAATTTGAATACCTGACCCTCTTAGGAGAGAGGGTATTTATAGCCCCCAGCGTTGGGCCAAGGTTCCCATTATTGGGCCATGTTGAGGCCCAATAATAGGAACTGCCAGGGCTTACGTGTGTATGGAGTCCAGCAAGTGAGCTCCCCCCTGGTCAACAGCTCCGCGAGAATAGGGTTAGACCTGTGATTTTTAGAGGGCAGTTTAAGATGTCTGTCATGGGATCGTGGGCCACGTCCTCCAACGGTCGGATGAGGAGTTGCCCAACGGTTCCTAACTTAGGTTGTCTTTGGGCTTCCCATTCGAAGGGCAAGTGCAGGCCCAATCCAGATCAGGAGCCCCCCAAGTTATTGCCCTTGATCTAGAGGGTGGTGACTTGAGTCTAGCTCTCGATACTAGAGACTTGGTCGAGTAGAGGACCAAAGTCCCCGAAAGGAGCTAGTCGTTGCCCGCGTGGGGCCAAGCTCGAGTACATCGGGGAATACCATAGGTGAGCAGGGAGCAAAAGCAAAGGAATCAACTGCTTTCTCGAGAGGACGTATTAGTGACGGGGAGCTTCTGCGAGATTTCCTTGGACATGCCTATCCCTTGGGAGTTTCTAGTTTGCCGAGCACTACCTCGTCCCCGAGGTGGGTGAATAGATGTGTCTCGACGTGCACTCTAATGTCGAGCATCTTCTCGTGTAGATATCTGCCTCGTATGTGTTTGGGGAATAACATGTAGGAGTCGGGCGTATGCTCGCCAGTCCAGAAGGGACTCGTGGTTGATAGTTGAGTCACATGGCTAGTGCTTTGGGGTGCCACCCCTTTAAGGAAAAAGCAAAAGGGGCCAATGAGGTGATGACCCTTCATGAGGGGTCCCTTGGGGAGTGGGTCGCCTATAAAAAGGGGGCCCTTGGGTCTCATTTGCCATCTTCTCATGTTTCCACTCAATCTTTTCTTTGCTTGCGGTGTGAAGCGATTCTCTCAACTTCTCAGTTTTCCTTTGCTCGTGACGTGAGGCGATTCTCTCAACTTTTCAGTTTCTCTCTTCAAGTTCTTTATCTAAGTAAGTTATAACCTCTTAACACCATGTTTCTTGAGTGTTTCTGGATTAAATGTCAAGAATTTGTCTTGATTGGATGAACATTCATGAGTTTTATGATGAATACTCATGAATGTTCGTTTCAGTTCATGGATTCTGTGTCGAGCACTCATGAATGTGCCGGGCACTTATGAACATTCATTATATATAGTGTCTGGGAGGGTTCCCTAGGATATAGTGTGTATTCCGGGTTTTTGCTCGGTGAGTTATCCCCCCGACCACATGTCCTCGTAATGTAATGGTCTGCTTTAGCGTGTCGAGGGCTTGGGTCGAGTTCGTCGCCCTTTCACTTAATCTGTGGTGGAAGGGTGGATTTAATAATGTTGAATTCACTAACTTCCCCTGCTTTTCAGGTACAATGGTACGTTCAGTCGGGGATGATATTTTGTCCGCCCATTACGAAGATGAGCCCCGTACCGATGAGCACCCTTTGGCTTGGGTTGCTCCTGAGCCCCGGGATAAATGATCGTGCTTTTCACAAGATGCGACATATGCGTTCAATTTCCTGGAGGAACACGCAGAAGGGGCCCCGGCCAACTGGATGCTCCAAATTCCCCATCGGGACCGAAGGATATGCTCGACGTATCCGGGCAAACGGTTCCCCATGTACGAATTTTCTTTCAAAGAGGCAGGGATGCGCCTGCCCTTTAATGATTTCCAGGTCGGGGTTTTCCAATGTTTTCAGTTGGCACCTTCCCAACTTCATCCAAACACGCTGGCGTTTATGCGGGCGTTTGAGCTCGTCTGCCAGTACCCAGGGATAGGCGCCACACTGCCCCTTTTTTTTACGTATCTTTCACCTACAAAGACAATATGTTCGAGGGGGGCAGGCGTGGGTATCCTTCAAGCAGTTCGGGAAACTCTTTTGGCCTTATCTAGAGTCCGTCTGAAATTTTAAAGAGAGGTACTTCATCGTGAAGCCCCTGACGGACGCGGACATAGATTCTCTCTATACCCGTGTGGAAGAGGTAGAGGACGGGTGGCCAGTTACCCGACTTATGGCCAGATTCCTGCTCGAATGGAAGTGGAGGCATTATGAGCAAAGGCTCAAATACTATGCAGTGAAACCCGAGGATTTGGATGCCCAAGACCAGCTTTTGTACGAGAAGCTGTCGGCTTATGTTAAAAGTTTCTCCTCCGCGAAGTGCGTGGACGTGAACAACAACCTGTTCTTCGACGAAGTGGGGGAGTATCTCTTAGTCAATAGGTTGATCAATACCAAGGCCTTGCTCGAGTGCTCCTCGAATGGGGAAGCCATGAGGATTTTGGGTAAGGCGTAGCCGTTAATTTGCTCCTCTTTATACGGGGACATGCTCGCCTTGTTTTTTTATTTTTCCAAGTCGACTAACGATTCTTTTTTATTGCAGATCAATCGGTATCTCTTTCTGAGCGTCTGTTGAAGCTGAGGCCCAAAAACATATCCACTTCTGGACCACGAAACAAAGTCACTCAGCTTCAGGAACAGGCCAAGTCTTCCAGTCGGGCCAGTGGTTCCCCTTCCTCCTCAAAAAATCCTGCTTCTACTGATCCAACCTAGATTCCCATCGACGAGCCTGTGGCTAAGAGGAAGCGTGCAAATAACGTTGCGGGTGTAACGCCCGAGAGTGACAAAACGTTCGTGAGAGTTTTTGTATTTCCTCCTTGCTATCTAAACCGCGACCTCTTCAGCGAGGAGAACTCCCTCGGTGTGCACGGGGAGGAGAGGGAGGCAATTTTTACTGAAGACAAGGAGGTTCGCCGGAAGCACTTGGCCGAGGACATGGCCGCTGTGATGAGGGTGCTCTAGACGGCCCTTTCTCTCAACAATGAGTCCTCGAGTGCTCAAGCTTCCCTCGTCACGACCTACACCAAAATTCACAAGCTGAAGGCTAAAAATGAGAAGTTGAAGTGTGGTATCCTTAACCACGAGTCAAAATTCGAGGCCCAGGTTCGGCTTCTCAAGGATTTGAATGAGCTGGGGCCTCAGCTGGAGGCGGCCACTAAGGAGAACGAGCGTCTGGTCGCTCGTAATTTGGAGTTATAGGGGATCACCGTGCCAGTTGAGGACGAAACTGAACGGAGAAGAACATGGCGACCAGGGCGGATCTGGTTGCTCGCATCCATGTGCTCGAACAAGACGTCATTGACACCCTTGGCTACGGCTTCAATACTGCCGTCGAGCAGCTCAAGATCTTGAACCCCGGGGTCGAGATAGCGGTCGAGGGGATGGGCCCATTTAACCAAGTCATTAACGGGAAGATCCTTTATCCCCTTGACAGCAACGACGAGGAGGAGAAAGTTTGATTGTATTTATCCTTCAGGGCCTGCGTGTCCAGTGTTATTTTAGGGTCTGCGTGCCTTCCATCATTTTTTTAGTTTTGTGGCCGTCGTGCCTAACTGTACTTTTGAAAAATGTCGGCCCTTGTGGTGGGCATATTATAATTTCTTTGTTTACAACTATTTTGAATTATAATTGCTTTGTTTATAACTATTTAAGTAACAGTATTTAATGTACGTGGCCGACCATTGTCGTGCTCGTTATGAATTTTTCACGAGGTTCGTGTTCGTGTAGGTGTATCCGTTCAACCCAAATGTCTGTTCGACACACTTTGAAATGTGTCAAAGGCGCAGAGTAGGGATCCGCGAGGTGGGCGTATGATCGCGGTTGGGATCCTACGCTCATGGCGTGAACTTCCCATCGCGAGCTGGGTGTTCTTCCATGTTGGGGTATTTCGACAGCAGAGCTCGATCGAGGTGTCCTTGTCGGGAACGTCTGTTGTTCGTCAAAGTGAGCAACATTATGCCTTCATTGGTTGGTAGGTCGGGCCCGTACCTCGACGCGCCTACGTGGTCGAGCTTTTCCCTTCGTCGACTAGAAGTGAATATTTGACGGCAAAAGTCCCCAGCGGGTGAGGGGCTTTAGCTATAATATTGTTTTAGCTTCGCAGCATTCCAGGATTGCGGTAGTGGTTCTCCATTTAATTGATCGTGGTAATATGCGTTAGTGCCCGTAGCTCCCTAGACGCGATAAGGTCCCTCCCTGTTTGCGGCCAACTTCCCTTTGCAGGAATCCTTCTGGTTTCTCCACAAGACTAGGCTGCTTACCTGAAATTCGCGTTTTACGACTTTGTTGTCATGGCGTAGGGCTACCTGCTGTTTTAGAGTGGTTTCCCGCAGGGCTGCTCCTGATCGGATTTCTTCAACAAGGCCGAGCTCGTCTCTCAAGGCCTCGTCATTCATCTCCTTGTCGAGGGGCATTTCAGCTCTCCTGGACGGCTCCATGATTTCTATTGGAATGGCTGCCTCGGTACTGTAAGTCAGTGAGAATGGTGTATCGCTGGTAGTTGAATGGGGCGTTGTTCGATAAGCCCATAAGACACTGTGTAATTCTTTGACCCATCCCCTCTTGGCTTCGCCTAACCTGCGTTTGAGTCCTCGCAAGATAACCCTATTTGTGGCCTCGGCTTGCCCGTTAGTCTGGGGGTGTTTGACTGAGGTAAAATGTTATTTGGTTCCGAGTTTGGAAACGAAGCTTTGAAAGCCTTGGTCGGTGAACTGGGTACCGTTGTTTGTGACGAGCGCCTGCGGGATTCCAAACTGATCGAGCATGTTTCGTTTGTAAAAACGCAGAATGTTGTGCGAGGTGATTTTCGCGAGGGATTCGACCTCTATCCAATTTATAAAATAATCTACGACCACGACGAGGAATTTGTTTTGGTATGTCCCTTGTAGGAATGGTCCGAGGATGTCCATTCCCCACCAGGAAAATGGACATGGGGACAATAATGTGTTCAGCTCGTGCGGCGGGGTGAGATGCATGTCGGCGTGCCTTTGGCACTTGTCACATTTCTTGACGTGCTCTTTGGCGTCTTGTTGCATTGTCGGCAAGTAGTACCCCGCTTGCAATGCCTTTCGTTCTAGGGACTTCTCGCCCATTTGTTGGACATTAATCCCTTCGTGGATTTCTCGTAGTATCTCGGGGACCACAGACTCTTCGACTCACTTCAAGAGTGGGATGGAAAATCCCCGACGATACAGTTTGTGCTCGAGCACCACGTAGGAGCATACGCTTCGTTTGGTCTTGGCCGCCTCCCTTCGGTCTAGTGGAAGTTCTCCTTTCGTTAAGAAATTGAATATCGGGGTCATCCAGCACGAGTTGTCCCCGATGGCATTTACTTTGGGTAAATTCGTGGATTTTTCGATGCTCGGTCAAGATAGAGATTCTTGTATGAAGGATTTGTTTCCGCCTTTTTCCTTCGTGCTTGCGAGCTTCGAGAGTATATCGTCCCATGTGTTTTGTTCGCGTGGTACATGCGAAATTTTTGCCCAATCGAACATTTTCATATGTTCCCTGACCAAGTTTAAATATTCGATGAGGCTGTTGTTTTTAGCCTGGTATCCCCCTTGAACTTGAGACGCGACAAGTTGGGAGTTAGTGAAAATTTGTATTTCTCGGGCGCCTAAATCCTCAGTAAGTCTTAGACTCGCGAGCAACGCCTCGTATTCTTCCTGATTGTTCGAGGTTAGAAAGGAGAGGGTGAGTGAATGTCTGATCACTACACCTTCCTCGTTCTCGAGGAGGATTCTCGCTTCGCTTCCGGTCAAGCTGGAGGCTCCGGCGACGAAGATGGTCCATTTTTGCTCCTTCCTAGCGGGGGGGGGGGGGGGGTTATGAGTGGTCATCTCCGCGACGAAATCGGACAGAGCCTGGGCCTTCAGGGCTTTCCTACTGGACATCAAATTCTGAGAGTTCCAAGGATCATTTCAGCATTCGGCCCACCATGTCTGGTCGACCTAAGAGTTGTTTCACGGGTTGGTCCGTTTGTACAAAGATCGTGTGCGCGAGGAAATAGTGTCTGAGCCTTCTCGCTGCATTGACGAGGGCCAAATCCACCATATCGATCTGTTGATATCTAGCCTCGGGCCCCTAGAGCGCTTTGCTCGTGAAGTAAATAGGTTTTTGTCCATCGTGGGTCTCGCGAATAAGGATCGCACTGACGACTTCGACGGAAACGGCCAGGTATAGAAATAAGGTCTCCCCGTCAACTGGTCGTGATATCACAGGAGGCTGAGAGAGGCTTTGTTTAAGGTGGAGAAGGGCCTGTTCACACTCTTCGGTCCACTCGAAAGGCACCTCCTTGCAAAGGAGTTTGAAGAAGGGCAGGGCGTGTTGAGCGGATTTTACAACAAACCGGGAGAGTGAGGCGAGCATGCCATTCAAGACTTGTATGGATTTTTTCGACGTGGGTGTAGGGAGGTCAAAGAAAGCTCGGAACTTGTCGGGGTTGGCTTCGATTCCTTGTTCCGTTAAGTAGAAGCCGAGGAATTTTCCGGCCTTGACCCCGAACGTGCACTTCTTGGGGTTAAACCTCATTCTACATTGTCTTGCTTGAGCAAAGACTTCACTGAGATGGGCGGCATGGTCGGTGTCTACTCGGGACTTGACGATCATGTTGTCCATGTATACCTTGAGCATATCTCTAATTTGTTTGTGGAAGACTTTGTTCATCATCCGCTGATACGTTGCTCCTGCATTTTTCAGACCGAATGGCATTACATTGTAGTAACAGTTGTCCGAACTGGTCATGAAAATGGTGCAGTCTTTGTCGCCTATCGCCATTGGGATTTGGTTGTATCCCGAATAGGCGTCCATAAACGATAAAATTTTATAGCGGGCCGAGTTTTCGACCAGCATATCAATATTAGGTAAAGGAAATGCATCTATGGGGAATGCCTGGTTAAGATCGGTATAGTCAATGCACATTCACCATTTTCCATTATTTTTCTTAACAAGTACAAGATTTGACAGCCATGTTGAATACCGGGCTTCAGAAATAAAATTTTCCTCTAGGAGGTCTTTTACAGCTTTTTCAGCAGCCTCCGCTTTCTCGGGAGACTGCCTACGCCTATGTTGTACTACTGACCTTACGGTTGGATCAATGGCGAGTTGATGACAGGCAACCTTAGGGTCGAGACCGGGCATCTCTGCAACACTCCATGCAAACAGATCTGTATTTTCCCTTAAGCAGGCCTTGATCTGCTTTCTTGCCAAGTCGGGGAGTCCATTTCCGATCTTCACCCCTCTGTTTGGGTCTTCACCGAGAAGGACGAGCTCGAAGTCCCCATTTGGAATTAGTCGGAGGGGTATCTTCTCGCCGTTGGAGGGTTCGTCCTGGTCGAAGCGAGTGTCCAGCAAGATCAAGTATACCTTTGGAGGGGGGCTCTGTTCCTCTACTCTGGAGGGCAGTGGCTCTGACCGGTGAGGCCCTGATCGCGCAGTTGCAGCTTTCTTGGCGGGCTGTGTCCCGGTGTCAACTGTGTTGTGTCCCTTGGCTGCCGCATTGAAGCATCTTTGGGCGGATGCTAGGTCGCCTTGAATAGTGGTGACCCGTGCCCTCTTGGTGTAGAACTTCATCTTTAAGTGGATGGTGGAGGGCACCGCGGTCGGTTCTGCCAGTGTTGGCCTCCTGAGGATGCAATTGTAGAGAAATGGGCAGTCAATGATGAGGAAGCGGACCTTGACCTGCCTGGTAGCGGTATCCTCACCAAAGGTGACCATAAGCTCCACGTACCCCCACGGTTGGAGTTTAAGCCATTAAAGCCCTGCAGGTCTGACCCCACGTATGGTGAGGTGAGAGTCAGCTAGCTGCAGGGTTCTGAACAACTGGTTGTACATCACATGGACGGAACTTCCCTCGTATACCAGGACACGATGGATGTCGAAGTTGGCCATTCTCGCCCTTATTAGTAGAGGGATGGCCGAATTAGGGGGCCCTCCCGGGAGCTCCTCGAGATAAAAGGTTATCGGCTCTGATCTTCCTTTCACCCTTTCGAAGGTCACCGTTTGTGGGGGAGCCGCGTCTGTAGCGGTAGAAATGTTCAAGACTAAGCCATTGGATTGACTAGACTTTATACAAATCAAAAATAAAAATCGTCACCACGCTTTATTGTTTCCAAAGGAATGGGAAAATAGCGAATAACCCAAAAAGAGGGGGAAAGATTCAAGGTAAGGGGGTTGGTTATGCAAAGGGAAGGTATTAACACCCTAAACATCTACGGTACTCCACAAGAACCTCTTTGAAAAAATCTATATATTTTGGCTATAAATATGTTATATATAAAATGGATGGTGGAGGTGAGAAAAGAAATATATTTTTTATGATTTTTGCACCCGCCGCGGTTGCGAACCTTTAGTGCCTACGTACCACCTTTCGTGCAATAGGGGATCAGGGCACACATAGTTCATCTTTTAAAAATTTGAAACACAAGTGTGTTGGTTGATTTTAAGAGATAAGACATCATCGTCATTGTCCGTGTGGAAAACATACTTACTACCCACAATCATGAGAAAGGATAATTTGCATCATCTCAAAGTGGAGGATATGCCTTGGATTTTAAAATCAACAATGCCTCACTCAACACCCAAGTGGAAAATATCTCACTTCACTACATATTGTAGAAGTATAGTTGTTTACATCACTACAAGGATTGACAAAAGTCTAATCTTTTGAGAAAAGTTTAAAGATAAAATCCAAAGTGGCAAAATGGTTTGAAATGAGATTGATTGACTTTTAGTCTTCTCACAAAAAATGTCAAGGTATTGTTAAATTGATTGAAGTTTATTTATAAAAATATTTTGAAAATGCATGGACATAAGTCCAAGTTTATTATGAAAGTTGTTCAAGCTTAGAAACAAGAAGAGCTTTCAAAAGGAGGGAGAAGATTTTTGAAATTAAAGAAGATGGGAGGAGAAGAAGAGACTATCCTAAAGCATAAGGTAAAAGCTAAGGAGAAGAACCATCTAACCAACAAGAAGCCAATACTTGACATTATGAGTCAAGATAGAATTCTCATTCTTTGGATTGAAACCAAGCAAGCAAAGATACTAGACCTCTTGAGAGATTCAAGCATATTAAGTCTTCACAAAAATTGGACAGAGTAACGGCTGTATGCGGGTGAATTCCAGATTACAAACCAAGAGTGTAATCACAATAACCTGCACACAAAACAAACAAACAAACAACCCAATGTCTTGAGGTAATCCTCAAGAACTCCAGACAAAATATCAATTAAGGTCCAAGGTCTCCAACATAGGCAAAGGTCTCTAATCCTAAGTCCAAGAAGTCCAATACTCCATAATGCCAAGGATAGTAAACAAATATTCCAAGTATCATTAAAGATTTTTATGGTTTATGTTGATTATTAAGTGTCTTTCAAAAAGAAAAGAAAAGCTCAAGTGAGCAAAATAAAAATGACGTAAAAGTAAATGCTCAAGTGAGCAAAGATGAAAATAGCATGAAATGTAAATGCTAAAAAATAAATAGTACATAAAGCATAAAAAATAATAAAAGCATAAGATAAAACAAGTCAATAATTAGTGGTTAGTTGGATGACCATCTTGAAACTTGCAGTTGGAACTCATTAGAGGATTGGTAGAACCAAAGACTCCACACAATAAGTTGCATTTTCTTTTTGTCAAGTATATCATCTATTTGGAATTCTCACAAGTACCATTTAATGATCAACAATGTTTAAGTGATCCGCGTTGACCAAAGGTGTTGTAGATCCATTAGAGGATTGGTAGAACCAAAGCCTCCACACAATTAATCTCAAGGTTATTGGATCAAAGAGATCAAATTAACATACTTGGGCTTGCAATCATAAGTTTGGGCCACGAATGATCATTTATTCGAATCGGGACAAAATTTAAAGCTATGTTAAGCAATCGTAAGTGAACTTATGTAGAAGTCGCACCTATTTTGAGGTCGGTCAACAGCAATCTATGTACTTCATGTTTGGATAAATGATATAGAGATCATCACCCCTTAACATGTGGCACAATTAAAAAAGAAAGGGATAAGATGAAGAGGGATGGGAATGATAAGCTAATTTGGATCACTACCTTAAATTTCTTTCATCTTTAAATTCAATCACTCATCTAGATGGATTAAAGCACTAAACATATCATCAATCCAAAGCACCAAGAATGAATTAAATAATACACTCTTTGATAGATTTGAATTGATGAACATTTATCCAACATCATCTACACCACAAAGTCCATTGAATTTAAAGATAAATTGGACATTTAAAATTGCAATCCAAATTATCCATCAAAGAGAGTGAGCAGAAAAAATATTTGAGTCAAAACAGCCCCAAAATAAGGCAGAAAAAGTATTTTTGGCACTGTTACAATCAATTGTGCTTAGACAGCAACCAATTATATCAGTGTAATATTTTTTAAATCAATTTTCTATGACAATCGATTGCAATGTTACAACAATTGATTGCAACCTGTTAAAATCAGTAGAAAACAACATTTCAAGGATAAATTCTTGTTCCAACTTTTCATCAAACACCTTATGATCATGGATCCAATTGAGCATGAAAATTCCATCAAATTATGAGAAAATAGAACGAATGGAATCATAGAATAATGCTCAATGAATCAAAACCAGAAATCCACAAGAGATCACATTGTGAAAGATGATGATCCAACTTACCAAAGGTAGAATTAGAGAATTATCAAAAAACTTCCAGAATTTGCTTCAATTCAACCACAAGAATCAATTACCAAAGCTTGGATGTAGAGAATTGATGAAGAAAAAGTATTTGGATGGAGGTTTAGCTCAAAGATTAGTCAGCTTCAATGCAAAGCTTACTATCCCTTTTTTTTGAAAGTTGAGCTTTGAGTGAATTTGGTAGATGAAGAGAATTGAGAGATTTTTTAGCAAAATGAGTTTGGCTATCAAAAGCTTATGATTTGAATGAAATGAGGTCTCTATTTATAGAGTTTAGGATTGGGATTAGTGGTAATTTGGTAATTTATTCTTGGAGCCAAAAATTGAATTAATGATATAATTTTCAAATTATGCAAAAAAATTGGAGCCAAAAAGATGACAGGTTTGAAATTGCTTGCTTTTTTTTTCCAAAAATCACGTGTATTTTACTGCTATGAGTCGACACAAGAGTCGTATGCATCGATACATTCTAGTTGTATAACACAGCATGAGTCGTCGCAAGCTTCTATGGATCGATACAAGCTGCCTTTTCAACTCAATACAGAATCAATCAATTTGCATGAGTCGACACATAACATGTATGTGTCGACACATGCTAGTTATGCAAAACAGGATGAGTCGACACAAGCCTCTATGGGTCGATGCAAGTTGTTATTTCAACACAATACATAATCAATCAATTTGCATGAGTCGGCACATAACATTTATGTGTCGACTCATGCTAGTTATACAAAACAGGATGAGTCGACACAAGCCTTTATGGGTCGATGCAAGCTGCTTTTGTCAGCACATTACATAATTGATTGTCTTCCATGGGTCGATGCATAACACGTATATGTCGACACATACTAAAAAAATTTAATTTTTGAAGGCTAAAAATACACTTTTTTCAAAGATTGTGCACAATACACTCTGTGCAATCGATTGCACTATGGGAGTAATCGATTGTACAGGAAAACAAAAATGAAAAAATTTTAATTATTATTATTTTTCTTTGCAAATAGAGATTTTAGGGAAATAATATCGGAAAACCTTATTTGTCGGATGCTTTGACTCGGTACCTACAAAACACAAATATGCAAAGGCAAAGACAAATATTTTTTGTATTTTGGTTAGAGGTTAATTATCAACGCATATACAAAATACACAACTAAGGTGCTTGGAGATTCCTCAAGAGCAAACTTAAAGATAGGAGATAGAAAAAGAGGAAGAACCAACCCTAATGTGATTTTGTTATTATCAAGTTAACTGATATGATAGGGGAATCTTAGGGGCAAAAATTGGGGTAAAACATCTGCCCTTATTTAAGTTTCTTCTATCCGGAGATACGAAGGTTAAAAATCTTCGTGTCGACGCGATCGAAGATGCTTAAATATAAAACAAACCCTATTTTTGTCCCTAAGATGCCATGCAATGCTTATGAGCATGAATGCATATGAACAAATTCAAAGAGACGCAAAACATAACTGGGGATGTAACAATGATAAAGAAACAAAGGAGCAACCTCACCGAGAAAATAAATCACTGGTGGACCCAAAGAACTGAATCAGAGAGGATAGTAGGATGGTCAAAAGACACACCAACTTATACTGAAGGTGAAGCTACAAACATTCACTGAAGGCGGAAAGGAAGATAATAAACATCGACGTTCACTGTCGATGGTCTACCAAATTTTACTGAAGGTAGAAAGAGAATATATCATAGCACCGACGTTCACTGACGTTGAACTATCAACGTTCACTGAAGATAACAAAAAGATAATAAACACCGACGTTCACTGTCCATGGTCTACCAACTTTCACTGAAGGTAGAAAGAGAATATATCAAAGCACCGCCGTTCACTGTCGATGGCCTACCAACTTTCACTTAAGGTAGAGAGAAAATATATCATAGCACCGCCGTTCACTGATGATGAACTATCAACGTTCACTGAAGATAGCAAAAAGATAATAAACACCGACGTTCACTGCCGATGGTTTACCAACTTTCACTGAAGGTAGGAAGAGAATATATCATATCACCGCCGTTCACTGATGATGACCTACCAACTTTCACTGAAGGTAGAGAGAAAATATATCATAGCACCGCCGTTCACTGACGATGAACTATCAACATTCACCGAAGATAGCAAAAAGATAATAAACACTGACGTTCATTGTTGATAGCCTACCAACATTCACTGAAGGTAGCAAAAAGATAATAAACACTGACGTCCACTGTCGATAGCCTACCAACTTTCACTAAAGGTAGAAAGAGAATATATCATATCATCGCCGTTCACTGACAATGAACTACCAACATTCACTGAGGGTAGAAAAAAGATAATAAACACCGACGTTCACTGTCGATGGCCTACCAACATTCACTGAAGGTAGAGAGAAAATATATCATAGCACCTCCGTTCACTAACGATGAACTATCAACGTTCAATGAAGATAGCAAAAAGATAACAAACACCGACGTTCACTGCCGATGGTCTACCAACTTTTACTGAAGGTAGAAAGAGAATATATCATATCACCGCCATTCACTAACGATGAACTACCAACGTTCACTGAGGGTAGCAAAAAGATAATAAACACCGACGTTCACTGTCAATGGTCTACCAAATTTCACTGAAGGTAGAAAGAGAATATATCATATCATCGCCGTTCACTGATGATGAACTACCTACGTTCACTGAGGGTAGCAAAAATATGATAAACACTGATGTTCACTGTCGATGGTCTACCAACTTTCATTGAAGGTAGAAAGAGAATATATCATATCACCTCCATTCACTGACGATGAACTACCAACGCTCACTGAGGGTAGCAAAAAGATAATAAACATCGACGTTCACTGTCGATGGCCTACCAACTTTCAGTGAGGGTAGAGAGAAAATATACCATATCACCGCCGTTCACTAACGATGAACTACCAACGTTTACTGAGGGTAGCAAAAAGATAATAAACACCAACGTTCACTGTCGATGGCCTACCAACTTTCACTGAGGGTAGAGAGAAAATATACCATATCACCGCCGCTCACTGACGATGAACTACCAATGTTCACTGAGGATAGCAAAAAGATAACAAATATCAATGTTCACTTCCGATGGTCTACCATCTTTCACTAAAGGTAGAAAGAGAATATATCATATCACCGCCGTTCACTGACGATGAACTACCAACATTCACTGAGGGTAGAAAAAAGATATTAAACACTGACGTTCACTGTCGATGGCCTACCAACTTTCACTGAAGGTAGAGAGAAAATATACCATATCACCGCTGTTCACTAACGATGAACTACCAACATTCACTGAAGATAGAAAAAAGATAACAAACATCAACGTTCACTGTCGATGGTCTACCAACTTTCACTAAAGGTAGAAAGAGAATATATCATATCACCGCCGTTCACTGATGATGAACTACCAACATTCACTAAGGGTAGCAAAAAGATAATAAACACCGACGTTCACTGTCAATGGCCTACCAACTTTCACTGAAGGTAGAGAGGAAGATAAGATATCACCGCCGTTCACTGATGATGAAGTACCAACATTCACTGAGGGTAGAAAAAAGATAACAAACATCGACGTTCACTATCGATGGTCTACCAACTTTCACTGAAGGTAGAGAGAAAATATATCATAGCACCGCCGTTCATTGACGATGAACTATCAACGTTCACTGAAGATAGAAAAAAGATAACAAACACCGACGTTCATTGCCGATGGTCTACCAACTTTCACTAAGGGTAGAGAGAAAATATATCATAACATCGTCGTTCACTGACGATGAACTATCAACGTTCACTGAAGATAGAAAAAAGATAACAAACACCAACGTTCACTGCCGATGGTCTACCAACTTTCACTGAAGGTAGAGAGAAAATAGAAAAAAGTAACGTCGACTTTTACGGGGAAGTACAAGTTGCTCAAATAAAGAGACATGCTACTTGCTGCTGTGAAGGATTGTAAAAATGACTTCCTGGGGAATGAATCATGACTTCCTGGGGAATGAATCATTACTTCCTAGGGAAAGAAATATGACTTCCTAGGGAAAGAAATATGACTTCCCGGGGAAGTACCAACATATTCCTACTGAGGAGATAAAAGTCTTCTCATGCCAAAATAAATGCACATTCTCAAACCAAGGCTCGAAGCTTGCAGAAATCCAAAGTAATAATATTGCTGGGAACCAAAGATTCAAACTAGAAATAAATTGGAATGAAACAGTCAACCAAAATACATCCTTTGAGAAATAAACTCAAGAGGGAAAACCGAATGCATCTAAGCAAGGAGCGTTGCAGGAAGGCCAGAGAAAATGTCAATGAATAATGATTTGTTAATTTTAGCCATGCATGATGTATGTATGAATGTATGAGTGATATCGTGTGCATGCTGGCAAAACAGATACACAATCAGTAGGAACAAACAAAACCTTCTCAGGTACTAACAACACTTGGCTAAACTTCAACCAGAATGATCATTCCAAGAAAGGTAAAGGCCAACCGCGGAAACCAAACTTACTGCCTGCCTTTAACTTTACTAAGGAGAAACATAATTCGGAGGTAGACAAATCAAACAGATATCGGGATAGAACATCATTCTTCCGGCTTCAATGGAGAAACCAGTTTTTCCGAAAGTAACATGCCTACTGGAGATTGCAAGACCAGCCTCAAATAAAGCATACTGACGCCGAAACAATCAAACTTCATTGGGGAATTCAAGCCTACCTCCCTGGAGAAAAATGAGGATTGAAACTTTACATCATGAAAACTTATTCCAACAAAAGATGCCCTGGGATAGCCTTCTTGGGGAATCAAGAAGTCAACATTATAAAAAGAGGTCAAACCCATGGGGATTTTAAATCAAACCCAACACTTAGTGGGTGAAAACCCAAAGGGTTGACAACTGTCTCGACACTTCTTAGAAAATATACCGCCCTGGTCTAGTTTCCTGGGAAATAAATACCAACAATAATGCCAATACTGCAGAAAGAGCGACATCTCAGCACACCAAGGGAATAAAACCTTTTATCGTATGAGGGAAAACTTTGCTGGGGAATCTGGGACAGAGGCTTCTGACCATGCAAACCCCAAATCAAAAATGAACCAAGACTTGACTGGGGATAATGGGATCACAAACCCAATACTCAACCTTACACCAATTGGTATCATCTTTAACTACCTGAGAAACATACAAAGATCGTGCGCATACCAGCAAAATGACCTGAGAGAACCTTCATGAGGGAAATAAAACTTCTCAAAACAACCGGAGTTTGTTCATTCCTGGGATCACCATTTTTGTTGTCATTGTTTCATCACAAATTTCAAAGTAAAAGTAAATTGTAAAAATCTCTTCTTTCTTTTTTTGAAAAACCAATTTTGTTTTTAAATCTTTTTGCTTTGAAAGTTATTATCAGTAATAAACGGAGTCTTTGCAAGCTAAATAAAATAAGAACACAAAGAATTGGGTAAAAGCTTGAATTTCATTAATAGAATGGTAGTCTGCGAATAGCGAGACTCCATGGATGATTACAAAGTTTGGGAAATGGTAATATATAATGGAAAAGATACATTGAGATGCAATGACCATTATCCCCCCTAGCAACTTTTGAAATCCTGAGCAGCAGCTTTTGTTGAAGTATGGTAAGGATCCGAGAAGATTGTTGCTTCAACAATCAAGTCTTGTCTGACGTAGTTACTTGCCAAGAAAATCCCTAACTTTTTCCTAAGCTGCCCTTGAGGGTTTTCAACTTAGCGGGAAATTTATTCTGTTTATGTCTCTAATTTTTGCCTAGACCGCCCTTTCGGATTTTCGGCCTATCGAGACGCTCCTTTTTGCCTAAGCCGCCCTTTTAGGTTTTCAACTTAGCGAGTTGTTCTTTTACTTCTTTAGGCGAAGTATTTCTTGACTGCGTCAGCATTAATGGGACGTGGGAACTCCTCCCCATCCATGGTTTCAAGAATTAATTCACCGCCAAAGAAGGATTTCTTGACAACATACGGGCCTTCAAAATTTGGAGTCCACTTGCCCCTAGAATCAGTGTTGAAAGACATGATCTTCTTGAGCACGAGGTCGCCTTCTCTAAATTCACGAGGTTTGACCTTTTTATCAAAATCTTTCTTCATTCTTTTCTGATATAACTGCCCATGACACAAGGCTGTCATTCTATTCTCCTCAATCAAATTCAATTGGTCAAACCTGTTCTGGACCCATGCAGCCTCTATCAATTTGGTTTCCATTATCACACGCAACGAGGGAATCTCTACCTCGACAGGGAGTACAGCTTCCATTCCATACACCAGGGAGAACGAAGTTGCTCCTGTTGAAGTGCGAACAGATGTTCGATATCCATGCAGAGCAAAAGGGAGCATTTCATGCGAATCCTTATAAGTAACAACCATTTTATGGATAATTCTCTTGATATTCTTATTAGTAGCTTCAACATCCCCATTCATGTTTGGCCTGTATGGAGACGAATTGTGATGGACAATCTTGAATTCTTCACACAGTTCTGTCATTATCTTGTTGTTCAAATTTGAGCCATTGTCATTGATGATTCTGCTCGGCACACCATACCGGCAGATAAGATTATTTTTGATGAAATGCACAACCACTTGTTTGGTAACATTGGCATAAGACGCAGCCTCTACCCATTTGGTGAAGTAGTCAATTGCTACCAAGATAAAATGGTGTTCGTTCGAAGCCCTGGGTTCTATCATCCTGATCATGTCAATACCCCAATAGAGAAAGGCCATGGGGAGGAAATCACATTGAGAAGTGTCGGAGGCACATGGACCCTGTCTGCATAGATCTGGAATTTATGGCACTTCTTTGCAAATTTGTAACAATCAGACTCCATTGTTAGCCAATAATAACCTGCCCTTAGCATCTTTTTAGCCATCGAATGCCCATTAGCATGAGTTCCAAATAAACCTTCATGAATCTCATGCATCAATATGTCTGCTTTGTGTCTATCCACACATCTGAGCAAAACCATGTCATAATTTCTCTTGTATAACACATTTTCATTGAGGAAGAAACTGCATGCCAATCTTCTCAATGTATTTCTATCTTTCTTCGATGCACCAATCGGGTATTCCAGAGTCTGAAGAAAATTTTTGATATCATAATACCAAGGTTTTTCATCTTCTACCTCCTCTGTCGTAAACACGTGAGCGGGCCTATCTAGCCGTCGAACTGTAATTCGGGGTATATCATTCCAAGTATTCACTTGGTACATGGAAGCCAGAGTTGCCAGAGCATCCGCCATTTGATTTTCATCTCTAGAGATGTGATGGAATTCAACTTTATTGAAGAAGGGTAATAATCTTCTAGCATAACCTTTGTAAGGGATCAAGCCAGGGTGACGAGTGTCCCATTCCCATTTAATCTGATTTATTACCAAAGCTGAATCACCATACACGTCTAGAATTTTGATTCTGAGATTAATAGCTTCCTCAAGACCCATGATGCAAGCCTCATATTCTTCCATATTATTAGTGCAATCAAATGTTAACCTTGCAGTAAAAGGAATGTGTGATCCATGAGGAGTGACAATCACAGCACCAATTCCTTTACCATAAGCATTCACAGCTCCATTAAATATCATACTCCAACGAGATTCAGGGTCAGGGCCTTCCTCAGGCAATGGTTCATCCCAATCTTTCACTTTCAGGAACATCACATCCTCATCGGGGAATTCATATTCTACAGACTGATGATCTTCCACTGGTTGGTGAGCAAGGTAATCTACCAACACACTACTTTTAATAGCCTTTTGAGTGCGGTACTCGATATCACATTCAGATAACAACATCTTCCAGTGGGCAATTCTCCCGGTAAGAGTAGGCTTTTCAAAAATGTACTTGATTGGATCAATTTTGGAGATCAACCAAGTGGTATGATTCAACATATACTGCCGCAAATGCTTTGCCGCCCAGGCCAAAGCACAACATGTCTTTTCCAGCGTGGAATACCGCTACTCACAATCAGTGAATTTTTTGTTAAGATAATAAATGGCGAACTCCTTCTTCCCTGTTTCATCCTGTTATCCCAGAATACAACCCATGGATTTATCTAACACTGTTAGATACATAATCAACGGTCTTCCTTCTACGGGAGGGAGCAAGATAGGAGGTTCAAGCAGATATTCTTTAATACTCTCGAATGCCCTTTGGCAGTCATCTATCCATACACAACCTTGATCTTTATTTAACAACTTAAAGATCGTTTCACATGTTGCAGTCATGTGGGAAATAAATCTGGAAATATAATTCAAACGCCCGAGGAAACCTCTGACTTGCTTTTCAATTCTTGGTGCTGGCATTTCTTGAATTGCTTTGACTTTATCAGGGTCAACTTTGATTCCTTTCTGGCTAACAATGAAACCCAACAATTTCCCCGATCAAACACCGAAGGTGCATTTATTTGGATTCAAGCAGAGACGATACTTTCTCAAATGCTGAAACAACTTCAACAAATCTTCTATATGCCCTTCTTCAGTCTAGGATTTGGAAATCATATCATCAACATATACTTCGATTTCTTTGTGCATCAGATCAAGGAATAGGGTTGTCATAGCCCTCTAGTATGTTGCACCAGCGTTCTTCAACCCGAAGGGCATCACTTTGTAACAGAATGTTCCCTAGGGTGTGATAAACGTTGTTTTTTCCATGTCCTCTAGAGCCATTCTTATTTGATTATACCCGGAAAATCCGTCCATGAATGAGAATACTTTGAATTTTGTTGTGCTATCCACTAACATATCAATGTGAGGCAATGGAAAATCATCTTTTGGACTAGCTTTATTTAGATCTCTGTAATCTACGCACATGTGGACTTTTCCGTATTTTTTCGGTATTGGGACAATATTGGCAACCCATTAAGGATACACTGACGTCACAAGAAAACCAACATTAATCTTCTTTAGAACGTCCTCTTTAATCTTTACTGCCATATCTGGGTGGGTTCTTCTCAACTTTTGTTTAACTGGCAGACACTCTAGCTTCAACGGCAAACGATGCTCGACAATATCTGTATCTAGACTGGGCATATCTTGGTAAGAACAAGCGAAAATATCCACATACTCTTTCAACAGCTCAATCAACCTTCTCTTCTCATCGGGATGCAACGATGCTCCAATCTTGACTTCCTTCGGATCTTCTTCTGAACCCAAATTGATCACTTCCAAAGGCTCCTTATATGGCTGAATGGTATTTTCCTCGTGCTCTAGCAACCGTGAGACCTCTTCTGGGATCTCATCATAATCTTCTTCTTCAGCCCCAAACACAGGACATTCAAAGTTGGGAGAGGGTGCAGGGTCATTGTATTCAACGAGTTTTTTAATTAATCTGCACATATGATTTATGATTGTTTTTAGAGACTGACACATATAACAAGTGATCATGTAGATTGATTTTCAGTTATTATTTATTCTGAAAGGGTTTTTTTTATTTCCATTTTCCAAGAAAAAGCAGAAAATAAAGACATAATTCGGGAAGCAAAGACAACTTTTATTAATGATCTTAAAAGTCACAGCAAACAGATAAGCCCTACAGCATTAATACTTCCACCTTGGGCAGAGTGAAAGCTTTTTAAAAAAAAAGAGATTAACAAAACAAATTACTTTGAAACATGTATGCAAGAAGGAACATCAATGGTGACCCAGTTCTGAACCCTGACTCCATGTGTCACATAATTCAGCACTTCCTGCTCTGCTTTATCCTCTTCGGCAACATTAATTCCAGAATCAATTGGATGGAGGTAGCCTCTGCTGCGGAAAACATCATGATAACTGTTCACAGTAGAATTTGGCTTCAAACTTTCACCTTTGCCATTCTCCGAAGAGAAACCCAAACTAGTTTTGTTCTTGTTCACGAGTGGATCCATAATTCGTCCCCAAACTGCATTATGACCATTGCGCACAACCTATTGCGCGTCCTTTAGCGAAACCATGGAATTCTCATTTCTCCTTATGTTGTCAATGGAAAGGGCTTGGAACTGGGTTCCAACAGCAGCCTCATCCACTTCTACGATACTGAAAGAGGACAAATGGGATATCAGCAACGCCTTCTCCCCATTTATGATCACCACCTTCCCTTCATGCACAAACTTTAGCTTCTGATGTAGAGTTGAAGTGACAGCCCCTGCTTCGTGTATCCATGGCCATCCTAGCAAACAACTATATGCGGGAATAATTTCCATGACCTGGAAGGTTATCTGGAACAAATATGGTCCTATATGGATGGGTAAGTCCACTTCACCGATGACAGATTTCCTCGACCCATCAAATGCTTTCACAATGATGCCACTCGGGCGCATAGGTGCTCCTTGATACTTTAACTTCATGAGAGTACTCCTCGATATAACATTCAGTGCGGATCCATTATCAATTAGCACATTGGATAGTGAATCATTCTTGCAGTTCATAGATATGTGGAGGGCCAAGTTGTGATTCCTCCCTTCATCTGGTAATTCATCATCGCAGAAACTCAAGTTATTACATGACATAATGTTTCCAATTACGCTGCTGAATTGATCTAATGGCATGTCACTCTCCATAAAAGCTTGGTCTAGAACTCTCATCAATGATTCTCTATGAGCAGAGGAGTTCATCAATAAAGCTAGGATAGATATCTTTGAAGGAGTCTGCAGTAGCTGATCTACAATTCTGTAGTCGCTCATCTTAATTATCTTCAAAATATCATCCACTTCATTCTCTAATGTAGCTCCACTAGTCTCTCTTGTAGCCTTCTTAGGTTCATCATTCTTAGCAATTTTCTTTCCAGCAACAACATCTCTTCGTACAACCGGTGCAAACAAACGACCGCTACGGGTCACCCTGCTATTTTCAGCTATATTTCCAACATCGGGCATCGGCTGAATGGGAATTTCCACCCCATCTTCTAAGATTGTAGTGTTGTATTTGTAAGGCACAGCCTTATCTGATTTGTAGGGAATAGGACCTGGCAAACTAATTACCAATGGGGTAACAACTGATTTACTATGGTACTCCACTTCAAGATGAGCAGGTGCACCAAAACAAGGCACAATGACGTTTAACCCTTCTTCAACACAATCAGTCATCAAAAAGTCATTTCTGGAAAACGAATCTTCGTCTGAAGAGAAAAACTCATCTGCGGAGGCATACTCTTCCTCTGACTCTTCTTCCGTTAAGCAAACTTCAACCATATAAATCTCATTATAATCATCCCTCTAACCTGTGATCTTGATAGTTCCGTTGTCTAACAGCAACTGAACACCCTCCCTCACAATTGAACATCCTCGGGGATCTCGACAGCAAACTAGGCAAGATCCATATTGGTGTTCCACCTGACCAGCAGTATGGCAGAAGGTAGAATGCAACTGCACAAGATCCTCATTCAAATACTCCACATCAAAAATTCTGAATTCGCCAGGACATCCAGAAACCATATTCACCTTCTCTTCATATTCTGCCCTAGGCCTGATTATATGGATTAAACCCTCATCCATCATCTCCTGTAAATCAGCCTTTATCTTCTCGCAACCCTGTATATCTATACTGCAAATAGTACAACCGGCATGGTCATGCGTATAGTATCTGAATTCATAGAGGTCTGCATGCATTTTCACCAAGTCTCCTCTAACTAGATTAATGTCAAAAATCCAGAAGTCGCCTGGACAACTAGCCACCATATTTATAGCATTTACTCCCCCGTGCTTCGGTAGAGGATTATCTTTAACATTAGGTCCCATGTCCTTGAAAGATATAATTCCAGACTTCACCAACTTTTGCACTTCAGTCTTCAAAGGATAACAATTCTCAACACTATGCCCTGGTGCTCCCTGATGAAAAGAACACGTTTGGTCTGCCTTGTAATACCAAGGCAATGGTGATGGTATGGCGGCAGGTGGTCGGGTTTGAACCAAATTCTTTTGAATCAATGTCGGTAGTAGCTCTGCATAGCTCATGGGAATATGGTCATAGTTCTCCCTTCTCTGATTATTCCCTTGTTTCCCTTGCTGGGACGGTCTTTGATAAGAAATGGTAGTCGGAGCGGCACTCATAACAGGAGTAACTGAGGCGACTTGCTGATGACGCTGATAATTCCTTCTAGGAGCGTTTACCCTCCTCTCTTGTATAATAACATTTGCATCCCCTTCTTTCTTCTTGGTAAACCCATAAGATGGCTTCTTCACACCTCTGAATCCTTTACTCTTTGTTAAACGGACTTCTCTTACAGCCTCTTCTAAGAGGATACCCATTCCTACCATCTCAGTAAAGTCACTTGGTGCGCTTGCTACCATCCTTTCGTAGTAGAAAGCTCCCAGCGTCTTCAGAAAAATCTTAGTCATCTCCTTCTCTTCCATGGGAGGAATCACTTGGGCAACTACTTCGCGCCATCTCTGCGCATACTCTTTGAATGATTCCCTGTCTTTCTGAACCATGGCCCTAAGTTGGTCACGGTCGGGCGCCATGTCCACATTGTAGTTGTATTGTTTGATGAATGCTTCTCCCAAATCATTAAAAGTATGGATGTTGGCGCTGTCCAAACTCATATACCATTTCAACGCAACACCGGTCAAACTATCCTGAAAAAAGTGAATCAGCAAACGCTGATCATCAATATGGGTAGACATTCTCCTTACGTACATTACCAAGTAAGCACGAGGGCAAGTGTTGCCCTTATACTTCTCAAATTCCGGGACCTTGAACTTAGAAGGTATCTTAACATTCGGGACCAAACATAGCTCATTCACATTCTGCCCAAATAGCTTTTTTCCCCTAAGAGCCTTTATCTCTCTTTGCATCTTATCAAACTGCTCTTGAAAATCATCCATTCTGTCATAGAGACCCAAGTCTTCACTCGGCGGAGGGAAAGGATGACACACATCATCGTTAACAAACGAAACCATGTTTACCGAAGGAGGCGCAGCAGGAACAGCATGCACCACGGGAGGTGCCGGAGTAACAACATTTTGAACCACTGGAGTATCTTGAGGACCAAGATTGAAACTTTCAAGTGCAAAATTCTCTGGCATTCCCCATGGATAACCTTGAGGCATGCGATTCTGAATAACAGCTGGAGTAGAGGATACAGGAACAGTCGGAACTTCAGTATTTGCCTTTGTTGGTTGAGGTTGAACACTCGATGGTTGATTCTGAGCAACCACCAGAGCTTCCATCAGAGTAGTCAAATTGGCCAAGCCGACCTTCAAAGCAGAAACTTCTTTGCGCAGCTCGCGATTCTCCTGTTCTAAGTTGTCCATCTTCTTTTTGAAATTAGCCCGAGTGTTGTAGTGATGAGTCAGCTTGCTGAAAGAAGTTAAAGAAGCTTGGTAAGACACCTGGGTATGCATAACAAATATAATAAATATGCGCAATATGATGCATGATATGCAATGCATATGATTATTTTTACTTTGTTATTTAATATTTCAAGGGATTTACAGTTTATAGACACATTGCAAACATAAAAATAATAACGCATTTGAAATACTGAAATTTTTTATTATAATAACTTCAAAATGGCTTACAAGTTTCAATGATCCCAAATACAAGATGAAAATACAATCTAAAATTCTGAGAAAAAGAACTGATGGAGATCAATCTGTACGCTGGCGCTTCCCTGTGAGCCTGGCAATCTGAGCCCTCAACCTCTAGTTTTCTTCCACATGTCTGATGGCAACCTCATTCCAATCATCTGAATCAGGAAGTGAGTAGTCAGCACCTGTTTGAGGCTTAGGGGAAAATAAATCCCCTTGCCTCTCCATAGACTCCACCGCTCGACTCTCAAGGATCTCAATCAAATCATCTTTCTCCTTCAAGTCTGCTTTATAGGAACTCTCTAAAGTCTGGAACTTGTTCTTCAAAGCGTCTCTTTCATGTTCCATCCTGACCAAAGCGAGTTGCAACTCTTCTAGATCATCTAATAAGGGAGGAGTGGTCTTCACTAATAGATCAGGCATGGGTGTCTCCCGAGTATACAGCATCTTTAACTGAATAGCTCTCAATCGAATCCATTGGAGATATGGCTCCAAAGAAACAACACCCCTAGGTCCCAAATCCTTCCTACTCTTCTTATGAATATGACGCCAGACCTTCGCAATCTGCTCCCTAGCTTCCCTATGGTCTTCTCCTTCCTTCACAAAGAAACTACTCAGATGAATACTATTCGGTTTATCCCTCATCGGATAACCAAGTTGTCGATGTGGAAGAACAGGGTTATAGTTAATTCCTTCCTTTGTACCAAGAAGCAGTACATTGGGGAAACTACCACAACTGTCAATAATCTCTACATCCTGGCAAGCTCGATGGTACCAATCAATATCCGAGTGAGTAAGTGCCATGATCTTAGGAGCCCAACGGGGTTCCTTCTTGACATCCCAAAAAGCATCAGACTGAGGCATATGAGAAATGAACCACCGGTACAACAAAGGCGTGCAACAGATAATCATTCCCCCATGATAAGAATTCCAAAGATGAACAGAGTAATAAGTATCACCCAACAGTGTAGGAACTGGGTTTCCAATCATGAAAATTCTGATAGCGTTAATGTCGACAAACTTGCCCACATTAGGAAATAAGAACAATCCGTAAGCAAGTAGAGCAAAGATGGCCTCAAAAGCAACTATACTCTTCATTCTGGATAAGTAACGAGCTTTCTCCAATAAGAACTGAGCTGGTAATCCTCTAATCCCTCCTTTGGTAGTCATACGGGCTTCCACCTCAGACTTCCCCATATGAATCAAAGCATCAATCTCATGTGGTTTTGGCTCACCCTCTAAACCAGTAAAAGGAACACGATCGGTAACAGGTAAGTCTAATAGATAAGAATACTCCTCCAGTGTAGGCATCAACTGATAATCGGGAAAAGTAAAGCAGTGATACATCAGATCATAGAACTGGACCAAGGTCGAGAGAATACCCTCCTTCATCTTTAGCTTCATGAGAGGAATAATGGATCCATACTTCTTCCGAAAGTCTGCAGAACACTCGATTTCTGGAATTAGATTGACCAACTCATCTATCTTGGGATCCTTGAAACTGTATTTCCCGATCTTTCTCTTTCCAAAATCCATGGTTAAAAGTACCTGAGATATTCACAAATAGTCAACCTTTAAATCCCTTGAAAAATTGTTTTCTTCAAAATATGATTATGAGTGCATGGATGCATGATGCAACAATCACACACAAGATCACACATATAGAGTTCATAGGTCAACTTCACAAGCATGAGGTCGAAGGTACTACCAATAAGGTGTTGTTCTAAAAAGTTATCACCTGTCGAACAAGGTTCTAGAGGTTCCCAGAGTCTACATCCTTCCTTCAGATATTACCAACTTCCCGATTAACTCGGTAATTAGTAATATTCTCAAGAAAGACTCGTTTGAGCGTAGTATTGCATGACAACTATTTCCGGATTACTCCGTCATAGATTTCGCACTACACCTAAAAGGCCAAGATGGGTTTGGTATTCTACGGTCCTCAGTTTCAGCAGGCTCCCAGGTCGAAAGCAGCGCGTCTTCCCGATTACTCGGTACACGACACTACAGTCAAAGGGGCCTCCACTGAGTAGGGGATCTCATGCCTCCTTTTTGGGGATTACTCCCATAAAGTTAACATGACTATACCGCCCGTCCTATCTTAAAGTTTTCCCAAGTCCGAGTATAGAACTTATGAGTAATCACCAAGCACCCTAAAAACCAAGAAAATACAAACAAACATATATACAAAATATAACACACAAACAACAATAGCACATATACAAATATAAACAAAGATAGGCTCAACCCACTTAGGGATGGACCAGCAAGAGGTCAATCTTTCCCCAGTGAAGTCGCCATATTTCTGTAGCGGTAGAAATGTTCAAGACTAAGCCATTGGATTGACTAGACTTTATACAAATCAAAAATAAAAATCGCCACCATGCTTTAATGTTTCCAAAGGAATGGGAAAAGAGCGAATAACCCAAAAAGAGGGGGAAAGATTCAAGGTAAGGGGGTTGGTTATGCAAAGGGAAGGTATTAGAACCTTAAACATCTACGGTACTCCGCAGGAACCTCTTTGGAAAAAATCTGTATATTTTGGCTATAAAATATGTTGTATATAAAATGGATGGTGGAGGTGAGAAAAGAAATATATTTTTTATGATTTTTGCACCCACCGCGGTTGCGAACCTTTAGTGCATACGTACCACCTTTCGTGCAATAGGGGATCAGGGCACACGTAGTTCATCTTTTAAAAATTTGAAACACAAGTGTGTTGGTTGATTTTAAGAGATAAGACATCATCGTCATTGTCCGTGTGGAAAACATACTTACTACCCACAATCATGAGAAAGGAGAATTTGCATCATCTCAAAGTGGATGATATGGCTTGGATTTTAAAATCAATAATTCCTCACTCAACACACAAGTGGAAAATATCTCACTTCACTACATATTGTAGAAGTATAGTTTTTTGCATCACTACAAGGATTGAAAAAAGTCTAATCTTTTGAGAAAAGTTTAAAGATAAAAGCCAAAGTGGCAAAATGGTTTGCAATGAGATTGATTGACTTTTAATCTTCTCACAAAAATGTCAAGGTATTATTAAATTAATTGAAGTTTATTTATAAAAATATTTTGAAAATTCATGGACATAAGTCCAAGTTTATTATGAAAGTGTTTCAAGTTTAGAAACAAGAAGAGCTTTCAAAAGGAGGGAGAAGATTTTTGAAGTTAAAGAAGATGGGAGGAGAAGAAGAGACTATCCTAAAGCATAAGGTAAAAGCTAAGGAGAAGAACCATCTAACCAACAAGAAGCCAATACTTGACATTATGAGTCAAGATAGAATTCCCATTCTTTGGATTGAAACCAAGCAAGCAAAGATACTAGACCTCTTGAGAGAGCCAAACTTCAAGCATATTAAGTCTTCATAAAAATTGGGCAGAGTAACGGCTGTATGCGGGTGAATTCCAGATTACAAACCAAGAGTATAATCACAATAACCTGCACATAAAACAAACAAACAACCCAATGTCTTGAGGTAATCCTTAAGAACTCCAGACAAAATATCAATTAAGGTCCAAGGTCTCCAACATAGGCCAAGATCTCTAATCCTAACTCCAAGAAGTCCAATACTCCATAATGCCAAGGATAGTAAACAAATAGTCCAAGTATCATTAAAGATTTTTATGGTTTATATTGATTATTAAGTGTCTTTCAAAAAGAAAAGAAAAGCTCAAGTGATCAAAATAAAAATGACGTAAAAGTAAATGCTCAAGTGAGCAAAGATGAAAATAGCATGAAATGTAAATGCTAAAAAATAAATAGTACATAAAGCATAAAAAATAATAAAAGCATAAGATAAAACAAGTCAATAATTAGTGGTTAGTTGGATGACCATCTTGAAACTTGCATTTGGAACTCATTAGAGGATTGGTAGAACCAAAGCCTCCACACAACAAGTTGCATTTGCTTTTTGTCAAGTGTATCATCCATTTGGAATTCTCACAAGTACCATTTAATGATCAATGATGTTTAAGTAATCCGTGTTGACCAAAGTTGTTGTAGATCCATTAGAGGATTGGTAGAACCAAAGCCTCCACACAATGAATCTCAAGGTTATTGGATCAAATAGATCAAATTAACATACTTGGGCTTACAATCATAAGTTTGGGCCATGAATGATCATTTATTCGAATCAGGACAAAATTTAGCGCTATGTTAACCAATCGTAAGTGGACTTATGTACAAGTCGCACCTATTTTGAGGCCGGTCAATAGCAATCTATGCACTTCATGTTTGGATAAATGATATAGAGATCATCACCCCTTAACATGTAGCACAATTAAAAAAGAAAGGGATAAGATGAAGAGGGAGGGGAATGATAAGCTAATTTGGATCACTACCTTAAATTTCTTTCATCTTTAAATTCAATCACTCATCTAGATGGATTAAAGCACTAAACATATCATCAATTCAAAGCACCAAGAATGAATTAAATAATTCACTCTTTGATATATTTGAATTGATGAACATTTATCCAACTTCATCTACACCACAAAGTCCATTGAATTTAAAGAGAAATTGGACATTTAAAATTGTAATCCAAATTATCCATCAAAGAGAGTGAGCAGAAAAAATATTTGAGTCAAAACAGCCCTAAAATAAGGCAGAAAAAAGTATTTTTGGCACTGTTACAATCAATTGTGCTTAGACAACAACCAACTGCATCAGTGCAGTTTTTTTTAAATAAATTTTCTGTGAAAATCGATTGCAATGTTACAACAATTGATTGGAACCTATTAAAATCAGTAGAAAACGGCATTTCAAGGATCAAATTCTTGTTCCAACTTTTCATCAAACACCTTATGATCATGGATTCAATTGAGCATGAAAATTCCATCAAATTATGAGAAAATAGCACTAATGTAATCATAAAACAGTGCTCAATGAATCAAAACCATAAATCCACAAGAGATCACATTGTGAAAGATGATGATCCAACTTACCAAAGGTAGAATTAGAGAATTATCAAACAACTTCAAGAATTAGCTTCAATTCAACCACAAGAATCAATTACCAAAGCTTGGATGTAGAGAATTGATGAAGATAAAGTATTTGGATGGAGGTTTATCTCAAAGATTAGTAAGCTTCAGTGCAAAACTTACTATCCCTTTTTTTGAAAGTGGAGCTTTGAGTGAATTTGGTAGATGGAGAGAATTGAGATATTTTTTACAAAATGAGTTTGGCTATCAAAAGCTTATGATTTGAATGAAATGAGGTCTCTATTTATAGAGTTTAGGATTGGGATTAGTGGTAATTTGGTAATTGATTCTTGGATCCAAAAATTGAATTAATGATATAATTTTCAAATTATGCAAAAAAATTGGAGCCAAAAAGATGACAAGTTTGAAATTGCTAGTTTTTTCTTCAAAAATCACGTGTGTTTTGCTGTTATGAGTCGACGCAAGAGTCATATGCATCGATACATTCTAGTTGTATAACACAGCATGAGTCATCGCAAGATTCTATGGATCGATACAAGTTGCCTTTTCAACTCAATACAGAATCAATCAATTTGCACGAGTTGACGCATAACATGTATGTGTCGACACATGCTAGTTATACAAAACAGGATGAGTCGACACAAGCCTCTATGGGTCGATGCAAGCTGTTATTTCAACACAATACAAAATCAATCAATTTGCATGAGTCGACACATAACATGTATGTGTCGACACATGCTAGTTATACAAAACAGGATGAGTCGACACAAGCCTCTATGAGTCAATACAAGCTGCTTTTGTCAGCACATTACATAATTGATTGTCTTACATGGGTCGACGCATAACACGTATGTGTCAACACATACTAAAACAATTGATTTTTGAAGGCTAAAAATACACTTTTTTCAAAGATTATGCACAATACACTCTGTCCAACCGATTGCACTATGGGAGTAATCGATTGTACAGGAAAACAAAAATGAAAAAATTTTAATTATTATTATTTTTCTTTGCAAATAGAGATTTTAGGGAAATAATATCGGAAAACCTTATTTGTCGGATGCTTTGACTCGGTACCTACAAAACACAAATATGCAAAGGCAAAGACAAATATTTTTTGTATTTTGGTTAGAGGTTAATTATCAACGCATATATAAAATACATAACTAAGGTGCTTGGAGATTCCTCAAGAGAAAACTTAAAGATAGGAGATAGAAAAAGAGGAAGAACCAACCCTAATGTGATTTTGTTATGATCAAGTTGACATGATATGATAGGGGAATCTTAGGGGCAAAAATTAGGGTACAACAACGTCGACCAGTTCATCCAGCTTTCTCTTTGTTGAATTTATGGTCAAATCATTAAACCCTCCACCATTGATGACCATGGAGGAGGGGAAGTTTTCCCACCTGCTGTGGGTGGACAGAGGCTCTTGCAGCTGTTCGGGGACATAGAAGTCCTCAGGCCTTGTGACGGAGAATGCGGTTTGGATAGAACTGACTCATCAGATGGTCGGGCATCCTCTACTGCTTCCCTCATTTCACGGGCATCTCGGCAAGGGGCATCTCCTCGCCGATATTGCGCGAGTCTTCCCCCTTTTATGAAGGTATCGATGGTGTCCTTGAGATGGACGTAATCTTCGGTCAAGTGCCCGTGGCTTCAGTGGTACTAGCAGTACTTGCTTCGGTCTACCCCGAGTTTAGCAGGAGCAGGGCGAGGACGCCCGACGCCGCCGTCCTTGAAGTCTGTATTTGCACACTCCGCTAAGATGTGCTCGCGGGAAGCCGTTAGCGGAGTGTATTCAGTGAACCTCCCCGAGGGCCCCCTTTTTTCCCGGGCATCTCGGGGTTTGTCGTCCCTTCTCTTCTTGCCAATTCGTCGAGGAGGGCGGTGTCTTATCGCAGATTACTGCTAGATCCGCAGTTTATGGGATCTCGGCTCTGTTGGCCGCCTCTCTCTCCTCATAGTCCATATAGGCTCTGTCCTTCTAGAGGATGGCATCGAACATCCGCGGCGGTTCGATGCCTACGACTTTTTTGAATTTAGTGCCCGGGACGAGCTCCCTCTCGAGAAGGTATCTTTTAATATCGTCCATGAAGGGGACCTAGATGGCTTCCCGGTTGAACCGATCAATGAACTCCCTCAAGGTCTCATCGTGTCTCTGGACAATGGCCTCGAGAGTTGCTTCGGTCTTCGGGTGTCGCCGCGAAGCAATGAACAAGCTGATGAATTGGTTTTTCAGATTTCTCCAAGAGGTAATTAACCCCGGGGTGAGACCTTTGTACCATTACACCACTGCTTTCCTCAGAGTCGTGGGGAACAACTGACATTTGATCGGTCCCGCGATATTGTGATAGTGCAGCATGGCCTTAAACCCGTCTATATGGTCGACCGGGTCGGTGATGCCATCATATTCCTTCAGGTGGGGAGGCTTATCCATGCCCAAAGGAATGGGCGCCTCCATGATAGCTTATGACAAGGGACCGTGGGGGTTATCCTCGTCACTCTGTTCAGGCGAGTGAGACAAAGATCTGATGTCGTGGCAGTCACGGTGGCCCTGTTCGCGCGGAGCGGTCCTTGGGTTATATGACCGTTGGTGGTTTCTCCGGTTCCTGTCTCCAGGGGGTCTTCGTTCTTAACGCGAGGGGCCATTATCGCACCTTCCCGCATCAACAAGTTGTTCCCTCTCCAAAGTGGGTCGTCTCCCGAGTGGTCGATGTGACGGGCTTCGAGAGATGTCCTGATTATGTCTCTATGGGAGAGATTGGGGATGTTCCTCTGCTTCTCGAGGAGGAGGAGATTGAGGTCTCTTGTGTCTTCTTGGGGGCCTCCGATCGTCCCCGAGCATCCTCAATCTTTCCCCCTGGGCGAAAATTAGGTAGTTTAATTTCCGCGAACAGTGCCCTGGTCGTGGCGTCTGTCCCGGCGGGGACGGGGACCTCGTGGAACTGGACGTGTTGGTAGTTCTGGGGAGGTGGTCGATCGTCTTCATGTTAGCGGGGAAGAGATGATGACGAAGTAGTTGCTCCGTCTCTGTATTCAGAAGGCCCGGGCATGTTGACATCGGGGGTTGTGTTATGGCCAGCGGTATCGACGTTGTTGAGGCTGACATTGTTATCAGTGATGTTGTTGTTAATGTAGATGACATAGACATTCATGTTGTCTGGAGTCTGGTCAGCCATGACAGTCGAGGATTGTTTAGCTTTAGGCTCAAGTGAATAGAAGATGGGGAAGCAAGCTCCCCATAGTCGGCGCTATTGATCTTACCGAATCAGAAATGGACCGTCACAGCTGGCTCGGGCAGAAGTTGAATGAGATGGGGGAGGGGGTACCTGCAAGACACTCCGATAGCAAAGTAAGAAGCAGAATGAGCAAGAAAATATGAGTTTAGAGATGAATTTGAATACCTGACCCTCTTAGGAGAGAGGGTATTTATAGCCCCCAACATTGGGCTAAGGTTCTCATTATTGGGCCACGTTGAGGCCCAATAAGAGGAACTGCCGGGGCTTACGTGTGTATGGAGTCCAGCAAGTGGGCTCCCCCTGGTCAACTGCTCCGCGAGAATAGGGTTGGACCCGTGATTTTCGGAGGGCAGTTTAAGATATCTGTCATGGGATCGTGGGCCACGTCCTCCAACGGTCGGATGGGGAGTTGCCCAACGGTTCATAACTTGGGATGTCTTTAGGCTTCCCGTTCGAAGGGCAAGTGCAGGCCCATTCCAAATCAGAAATGATAAAATATATGTAACATGAAAGTACAAGTTGGGGGCCTTTTGGCAGTTGGGGTACAGAGGATGTGACTTATGCTTCTAGCCCCCTGATTATACAAAGATTTGAAAGCAACATTGCCTGTCAAGTAGAGTAAGGCCATAAGATTTCCTCAGATTTGCTTCAAACAAAACCTGCTTCAAATGGCTCAGCTTGGATTCGAAGCAAGCTGATTTGAAGGGGATGCATTTTCCAATCGAAGCTTTGCATGCAGGTACTTTTGTCCAATCGAAGAGTTTGCCTTGCAGGGGGCACATGTGGCCAAAAGGTCATGGCCTTCGATTGCAAGCATGCAAGAAACATACTTGTCCAGTCGAAAGGCTTGCCCTTCATGGGGCACTTGTGGCAGAAAAATTTGGTATTCAAAGCAAACATGCAGGCAGCATGCTTGGTGAATCGAAAGGTTTGCCTTGCAGGGGGAACTTGTGGCCAGCAAACTTGGGATTCAAAGCAAACATGCAGGCAGTGGAAGACACAAATGAAGCCTGCAACAAGAAGTCAAATGCCCAGACGAAAGAGGCACGCTAGCAGTAATTTTTGAGCAATCGAAGGAGGTGCAAAGTCCAATCGAAGGATGCTGAATCAAAGGAGGCCTATTTTTCTCCAAATTTGTCAAAATTTTATTTTTATCTGTTTTCTCCCTTTTTGACAGTTTCCTTTTAATTTTGGTACTGGAAAATCCCAATCCACTTGTTCAAGCTTGAATCTTGAGAATCTTTGTGGGAAAAGCCTTGAGAATTGAGAGGGCAAATTTTAGGGTTAAACAACTTCCCCTGTTCAATCTTCTTACACCTTAAGAGTTAGATTGACAAATCTTCCATTCGTGACTTGAAGAAGGAAGATGATTGAACACTAGAGTGCCCAGAAATTTGCACTTGATGTTGTGGTTGATTGTGTAGGGAATGGGCTTAAAGATGCCATTTTGAGAAATGATGGATAGTTGTTGGAGATGGGCTTATAGATGCCATCCAAAGGTGATTGTTGACAGAAATTAGACTAAGTCTAAATTCTGACTTCAACTGGAGAAGAAATCAGAATAAATCTTTGGAGTGATTTATCTAAACCAAAGGAAATGTCTGCGAGAAAGAATCAGGATAAACCGTTGAGAGATTTAAATTGAACCAGTAGAGGTCTTTGATTGTGTTTGTCATGTAGATACTCAACCTGCCCTGTTTTGGGGATTGATCTACAATTAATTTGTTCACAGACGAATGTCTTGTTTTAGGTAGTGATATGTGATGAAAGAATTTGGAAAGATTGCTACTCCAACAGGATGATGAAGGAATCTTGGACGATTACTACCTCAACAAGATGATGGAGGAATCTTGGACAATTACTACCGCAGCAAGATGATGAAGGAATCTTGGACGATTACTACCTCAGCAAGATGATAAAGGAATCTTGGACAATTACTACCTCAACGGGATGATGAAGGAATCTGAGACGATTGATACTCCAAAAAGATGATGAAGGAATCTTGGACGATTACTACCTCATTAGGATGATGAAAGAATCTGAGATGACTGCTACTCCAAAAATATGATGAAGGAATCTTGGACGATTACAACCTCAGCAGGATGATGAAGGAATCTTGGATGATTAATACCTCAGCAGGACGATGAAGGAATCTGAGACGATTGCTACTCCAAAAAGATGATAAAGGAATCTTAGACGATTACTACTTCAGCAGGATGATGAAGGAATCTTGGATGACTACTACTCCAAAAAGATGATGAAGGAATCTTGAACAATTACTACCTCAGCAGGATGATGAAGGAATCTGAGACGATTTCTACTCCAAAAAGATGATGAAGGAATCTTGGACGATTACTACCTCAGCAGGATGATGAAGGAATCTTGGATGATTACTACCTTAGCAGGACGATGAAGGAATCTGAGACGATTGCTACTCCAAACAGATGATGAATGAATCTTGGATAATTACTACCTCAGCAGGATGATAAAGGAATCTTGGACGATTGCTACTCCAAAAAGATGATGAAGGAATCTTGGACGATTACTACCTCAGCAGGATACTGAAGGAATCTGAGACGATTACTACCTCAGCAGGATGATGAAGGAATACCTTAGCAAGATGATGAAGGAATCTTTGACGATTACTACCTCAGCAGGACGATGAAGGAATCTAAGACGATTGCTACTCCAAAAAGAAGATGAAGGAATCTTGGACGATTACTACCTCAGCAGGATGATGAAGGAATATTGGACGATTACTACCTCAGCAAGATGATGAAGGAATCTCAGAAGATTATTACCTCAACAGGATGATGAAGGAATCTGAGACAATTACTACCTCAATAGGATGATGAAGGAATTTGAGACGATTGCTACTCCAAAAATATGATGAAGGAATCTTGGACGATTACTACCTCAACAGGATGATGAAGGAATCTTGGATGATTACTACCTCAGCAGGACGATGAAGGAATCTGAGACGATTGCTACTCTAAAAAGATGATGAAGGAATCTTGGACAATTACTACCTCAGCAGGATGATGAAGGAATCTTAGACGACTACTACCTGAACAGGACAATGAAGGAATCTGAGATGATTGCTACTCCAAAAAGATGATGAAGGAATCTTGGACGATTACTACCTCAGCAGGATGATGAAGTAATCTTGGACGATTGCCACTCCAAAAAGATGATGAAGGAATCTTGGATGATTACTACCTCAGCAGGATGATGAAGGAATCTCGGACGATTACTGCCTCAGCAGGACGATGAAGGAATATGAGACGATTGCTACTCTAAAAAGATGATGAAGGAATCTTGGACGATTACTACCTCAGTAGGATGATGAAGGAATCTTGGACGTTTACTACCTCAACAGGATGATGAAGGAATCTGAGACGATTGCTACTCCAAAAAGATTATGAAGGAATCTTGGATGATTACTACCTCAGTAGGATGATGAAGGAATATTAGACGATTGCTACTCCAAAAAGATGATGAAGGAATCTTGGACGATTGCTACTCCAAAAAGATGATGACCTTTATCTGTTGACATTTCCTGAAAAGGTAAAGGCAAAGTTGTATGCAATGTCATGATTGATGAGATGCATCATGTAATGATGTTCTCAAAATGATATTATGCTGTATGCATTTATTATGTATGTAAATATGATGCATGAAATGTTAAATGTTATTGAAGTGTATCTTTGTCTGGGAAAGTAAATCCTTGACAAATACTGAGGAGTCATTAAATCCTGGACTACTGTTTGAAGAGTAGGTGTATATTCAAACTTTGCTTAGAATGTTTCCACCTGTTGCAACCCAAAATTTTCCCTCTCATTTTACTCAAAACATACTCCTAGAGGTCCTCAATTGCTCAAGTTGACTGAGAATTGACCAGACAAATCCTCCTCCTAAGACAATGAGCCTCAAACTAGGGTTTCACTCCTCATCAAGATGTTTGAGTTCCAAGGGTCCTAAATTGTTTCCATTGCTCTAATATTTCCTAAAGATCATCCATGCCAAGTTTCATGCCTTGCACAAGAAGTTTGCTCAGTCAACTGCTCAAATGCTTGAAAATCAACTATACTAGGTCAAAAGTCAACTGTGACCCACATACAGTCAAACTTCAAGATTTTTGGTCAACATCAACATTTTTAAGTGATATCCATCATTTGATCAAGGGTTGATCATGATTCCTCAAGGAATGCTCCTAATCCATCAAAACTCAAAAGTCGCTAAATTAGGGTTCCTATAGGAAAAGTCAACCAAACTTTGACCAGGCATAACTTTCTCATACTTTATCAGAAATTTCTCATACAAGGCTCATTTTGAAGAGAATCCAATTCCCTATAACTCATCTTCAGCCCTAAAGGTCAAGAAATTCCTCAATCAAAAGATACAAGTTCATACATTATAGGTCATTTTAAAAAGTCAACAAAAACACCTTTTGGGTCAAAGCTCCTTACATGAACATGGAAGATCCAATGGAGATGAAACGAAAAGGGTTGTTTAGAGGACATCCTAAGCTTTCTATAAAGTCTAAGAACACCCTCTTAGGGTCAGAATTAAGAGAGATAAGCATTGTCAAATTTGGCCATTTTTGGAAATTTGCACAAAGTCAACAATGCTCAAAATTACATTTTTTTCCACATGGGCCCATCTTTTGAAGATTGAATCTCAGTCCTAGAATGGTCCACGACCTATGGGACCCTCCATGCCTTATTTATTTGTTTATTTAATTTATTTTGATTTTTATTCATTTAAAACTTGAATAAAATCAAATAAATCCAAATAAATCACATAATTTGTTTTAGGAATGATTTTTGCATTGAATGGAGATCTCATATGATGTCAATAGCCAAAGAAATCATGCAAGGCCAAATGGACACAAAATATCCACATATGGAAACTTTTCAAGATTTGATTTTTTTCTTAGAACCATGCCATTAATCTTTGGATTCTTGCCATAAATATTACCCTAATCTGATTCACTACATATGCCAATGTATTGCAACCCTAGAACAGAAGTTTTGAAGACGCGCAACTGCCTCTAAGAGCAAGAACAAAGTGTTATCTTTTTTCAAAAAAAGTGCAGATCGGATTCCTTTCTACATGTTGTTTCAAGAAATTCCAAGGACACAACATCACTCATGGGCATCCTCTGAAGCCATTGCAAGCATTCCCAAAGCCTGAAGCCATCGGAATCACACCCACCATTCATCACGTCTTGTGTATTTCTTTTAAATTCGATTTCACTGATGCATCCATCATAAACATATTTTTTTTATATCTTTGCGTCTGGTATCATGTTTACAACGTGCTGGAATGGTTTAATTGGGGTTTGAGTGCAGGTATAGTCGTTTGCCATAGTTAGGGTTCCAAAGCTTCAAATTGGGGAACCCTAGCTAGAGGAGAAATTGGGCTAAATTAAGGGCCTCTTCGTGTTCAGGGGATGATTTGCAGTGGACCCATGTCTTTGGAGGGAATTTATTTTGCTTGAATTATGTTTTAGAGTTTTGCAGATTTGTAGCTACAATTAAAAACCGTCACTATAGCCTATAGTGACGGATTGGACTGTAGGTAAAAGTGTTTGGTCTAAAACAACAGGCTGTTGGAGAAGATGATAGTGTGGCTGAGGAAGCTTGCTAATTGGCTCATTCAAATAGAAGGGACCCACCAAAAGGCACGCGTGTGACAGCTGGGCTTAGTGCTCTGTTTACCTTATATTTATTTTGTTTAATTATGTACACGAATGAGTTAACAGCGGAGATGGCAAAGGAGCAAGCATGTGAAATCAAAGACTTGGGATCGATCCCAGAAACCAGTAATTTTGCATTTTCCCAATATTGACTGCAGGTTCCAGTATGTGACATCCAGCGCGTGTACCTTGCATTCTCAAGATCTAACCATTTGATCTTCTCAAGATCAGATCCAGCGTCCAATCAACCAATCCCTATGGTGGACCTTCCCAGTTGAGATCCCACTGGATCAATCAGTGTGTTGGACTTATGCATTATGGGCCTAACATTTCCAGGCGCTGCACCCTCAAAATCACTTCCAGCATCAGGCTCATTCTTGTTTTTTTTATTTCATTATTTTATATTATTTGTTTTATAGTTTTAAAAATCATTTTTTTATATTAAATCATAAAATCAGTAAAATCACAAAAAATATAGAAATAGGTTTTGTTACCAAAATTAGTTTTTTTTTGGAAATTAATTAATTTAATGATATTAAATTGATTTGTTTTCATTAAGTAAAATTAATTAGAAAAAATTAGGTTTAATTCACAAATATTTAGTTTTCTCAATAAAAAAATCAAATATATTTTCTTTATTTAAGTAGATCCTTTAAGATATTTAATTTATTCTCGCACGCATTTATTTATTTATTTATTCCAATTATTGTATCTGTTTCGAGTTTGTAATAGCTTTTAACTTACGTTTATTACCACTTTTATTTACCTCTTTCCCCCCCAAGTTTGGGTATGTAATTCCCATCCCTCGAAGCCTTGTAATAGTTAGACTCTAAATTTCTCGCACTTTATTTTCTTGCAATGTTTAAAACAGTAGAAAACCCTAACTGTGCAAAGATAATTGATTGAAAAACAAACACTTGCACATGCTCACTCCTAGGGTTTTTCCCCACTTCGGTTGCCTTCGGAAAACGGTCACTATTCTCGAAATGTGAGAATTTTTAGTGGCTGTCCTCTAATTCAAAAGATAACTAGTCCCACGATGACCCTTTCGATGTTACCTCAGTAAAAAAGTGATCTTAGAGTTTTAGGATAATTACTAAGAGATCTTGCCCTATTGCCTTAAGTGACCATAATCGTCCCTTTCGATTGTCCCTCAAACTCCAACGATGGAGCTACCTACTCCTTAATAGTAGGATAGCGCTATCTAAAGGAAATAAGAAAATGAACAATCTTTTTCGAGTAGGTAGAAACTCTTAAGTACTTGCTCAAAACAACCAGTTTTTTCACATTTATACTTTTCAAACAAAGTTTTCAAAAACGCTTTATCACACCCTTGAGTGATGATACAAGGGTTACCATAAAGTTAAACGCCGCATTAAGGCATTTTCAAAGCTTTTAAAAACACACACAAAAATAATTTAAAAATGAACAAGTACCTAAGAGCCCGTGGAAAACCACAGATAGAAAGGGTGCTAACACCTTCCCTTTCTATAATCTACCCCCCGTACTCAGAAACATCTCGAAAAAGGTTTTTTCTGTTCTTTTTCCCTTTTCCTTTGTTGGATAAAATAAAATATGGTGGCGACTCTTGCTTACCGTACATTTGCAAACAAAGAACGCAAAAACCAGTAGTAACAAAAAATTGTCGGTACTGCCACCGTATCACACCACCGGAGATTCCTGTTTTATTGTTTGAGGAGAACTCCGTTGGGGAATATTGAAAACTCTATGGAGAGTGTTGATTCCTATTTGGGGAAAAGAGTTCAGGAGTCTCCGTTGTCCGTTGCTCTAATGGGGAGTCATCTCTTGATGGACGAAGTTCAACTGATATCTGGTCGGGTCTAGGCTTCACAGTAACTTGCTAGGGATTGTAGAGTAGTCTACTAGGGAAGAGGAGTTGTGGTCGTTTGATTTATAGTAGTCGGAGAGGAAAACTCAAGTTGGGGAATCCTGTCGTTTGTTGGGGAAATAAACCATGTTGCCAGTCTGTTGGAGAGGTGGCGACTTCACTGGGGAAAATCCTCGAGGATTCTTGAGGTCGACTCAGTTGAGGAAAAGGTTTTCAGAGATTAAACTCTGTCTGGGAGTCATCTTATGAGAAGGATTTTGGGGAGATTTGTCACTGCCCCTAGTAGCGAGTGTTTCGGGCACTGTCGGGAAATGTTTGACTATACGTAACCTTTTGTCGAGATTTGCGTTCAATGCCCCAAGTGATTTAGATTGAGACCTACTGTTGTACCCCAAAATTTTCCCTCTCATTTCTTCAACATTTTCTCACCACAAGACCCTTGGAGCTCAAGATCAAGTTAGGGTTTGCTCTGCTCAAGACTCCTCCTTGCACTATTGACCCAAATTAGAGTTTGAGTTTGCACAAAGGTGTTTTGACCTGAAATGCCCAAGGTGACTTTCATGCTTCATTTTGGACCCATAAGTTTATCCATACCAAGTTTCAAGCCTTGATTCCAGTCTTTGCCCAGTCAATTGGACAGTTGACCTAGAAATCAACTGTATTGGGGAAAAAGTCAACTATGGCCAATTGACAGTCAAACCTCATGATTTTTGACCCAGATCAACATTATGAACTCATATGAACCATTTGGTCAAGTTTGGATCACAATTCCACAAGAAATTTGATCAGATCACCAAAAGGACAAAATGGTCATTTTTAGGGTTTTGACTGCATAAAGGCAATTTTTGACTGTTTGACCTGGCCAATGGCAAACCAAGCTCACATATGGACTCAAGGATTCAATGGAATGGTCTTGACACATTTAACAAGTTCAAAAGATCCCAAATGCATAAGATTGACAGATGAATTTTCCAGTCAACTGATCCAAATTTGACTGTATACTGAAAAGTCAAACTTTGACTTTTTGGTCAAAATCAAGTGTCAAGATTCATTTTTCATCAAAACATGTCAAATTATGAAACTTATTCATCAAGAAACCAAAAATTACAAATTAGGGTTTGAAATGAAGAAATTTCATAACTTAGAAATTTTCTAAGTTATGAAATTTCCTAATTTTTCCTAACTTTGTCCCATTTTTTTATCAAGATGTATTTGGATTCAAACAAAACTCAAAACATGAAAGTTGTAGCCCATTGCAAAATATACAACTTTGATTCACAAAGTTTCCTCAAAAGAAGCTTGTAGCTCAAGTTATGATTTTTGGAATAAGGGTGCAAAACATTCTTAACTTAGAAATTTTTTGACCTATTTTAGGCAGGATTTTTGCCCAACTTCATGACCACTTTTCACATGCTTCCACTTGGAATTTCAACTTGCATTACAAAGATGGATTGTAGTACACATTCCAAGATTTCCAAGTTGTCCAAGAACTCATCAAACACCCTTGTGGTTAGGGAGATTCAAATTTGTCAAGATGGGCAAAAGTCACTTTGTTCATGGCCAAATTCATGCACATAACATTGGCATTTTGAATTCAGCTTGCACAAACTAGATTACAGGCCTCTAATTTCATTCACACTCAAAAATTTAATGCATATCCTTTGTGTTCATGTCTTGTTTTGTGTATCTAACCATTACATACAAGATTAAGCCATATATGGAAAAAGCAATTTTGCCATTCTTGTAAAGATATACTTTATGTCAAAAAGCAAATCAAAGAAGTACAGGCCAGATCTTTTGGGCACAAGATTATGGACATATCCCACTGATCAAGAAGGAAGAATGCAGCATGCTTGAGGGGCCTGTAGGAGCCTACAATCTAACTTGACAACTCTTGCTTAGATAAGAAGAAAGTTTGCATTTTGTATCACAACACACATTCCTGCAAGAACCAACTCAAGAAAACTTTGTGAACACATTTGATACTCCCTAACTGAACTAGAACACGAGCCCTTGACCCTCAATACCTCCTCATCCATCAAAGCACATTTTTCTGCAAAACAGAGTCCCTGTTGCAGATTGACTCCCACAGTTCATTTCCCTCGTGCGTTTTGGCTAAAACCTCTTCATAAACACTCCCTACCATCCATTGAAGCTATTCCAAGCATTGAACTGGAACTGTAACATCCATAACCAAGGTTGCCATTTTCATTTTTCATCTGTGCAGGTTGAGTTACATAGCTCGATTCAGTTAGTTTCAAAGCAAGCTAGAGGTTGGAAGAGCATCCTTGGACCTCAAGCAAGTTGTACAAGTCCTCAAACATCATTGAAAGTACCTCCATTGTTGTACACGATTCAAGCTGAACAGGTAAAAGTTTAAACTTCTATCTCTCTATCCAAGCATATCTAGGCTTAGGTTTGTGAAGAAAGTATGTTCTATTCATGGCCCTGAAGCTACCTATATCCTCACTTTTCATTTATATTGTGTGTGTTAAGAGAATTTAGAACCTGAACATTAGAAAAAAATTAGGTCAGGAATTGGGGGAGAAGAAATTCTCTCTCATTTCTGAGAGTTAGAACAACTTTTTTATATATTTGGAATCGTGACAAGATGCTCTACACTTTTGATGTTGTAAGTTTTTGTTAAAAATCAAGGAATCAGAAGTTAGCAGGTTGAGCAAGGAACGCGCGTTTTCTTTGTTTCAAAAAATGGCTGGAGGTTGAAGACAAGCCCCTTGGGCTGGGCCTGACTTATTTTTCTGTTTGCACCACTATTTTCCACTTACACCCCCTTGGCCCATTGTGTGATTTTTTAATCATTTTTGACTTTTTATTTTTTCCTCTGACTTATTATTTTTTGTCAAAACATAAAAAATATTAAAAATATTTTGTCAACCATTTTTGCATTTTATTTGGATTTTATTTGTTTTATTTGAACTTATACATATAAAATAACATATATACTTTTATTTAAAATACTAAAAAATAACACAAAATACATTTTATTTTCTGATTTTATTTTATTTTATCTTTTGAAAACATTTTCTTAAAATACACTTTTTTTGATAAATAATAAATATTTTATTTTTTGTATATATTTAATATAGTTAACATATAATATAAATACTTATATATTTAGAATATTTAGGGTAAAAATACAAAAATAATACTTTTTTCTTTTTTTTATTAATATTTAACCTCAAAAATTACTTTTTACAATATACTTCCCTTTTATTTATTTTTTGTATATAATTAATAAATATTGTATATGATATAAATAATAAATACTATTTATTTACAAAATTAGGGTTTTGCCCTAAACCATGAAAATATCCAAAAATTAACCTTTTTTATTTTTGTTTATATGTCACATGAAAAATACTTTTTACATACATATAAAACCATTTTTGTGCATTTAGCATATTTATTGTATTTATTCAATTATTGTACAATTAAATAACTTGTATATTCAATTTGGATTGTAATAGCTTAGATTTAAATTTTTTGCTAAATATCCCCATTTGAACATTTGTACCCCTATCCCTATAATTATGCTGTAATAATTTAGGACTTTAAATTCGGCATTTTAAAGCTTTCTAATTATACCATGATAGACTTAGGGTTTGTATGCAAATCAAAAATAACAAATAGCTTGACCTAATTCAAAGACAAAAAAGCATGAAAATGGACAACACCAACCACACTTGCACCCCTAGGGTTACTCCACTTGTTGCCTTCAATAATGGGCCATGTTGCATGTTGAGTTTCTTTGGCAAAACAAAACAATTCAAATGATCATAGTCCCTCGATGACGCTTTCGAAAGTTGCCTAAAAATGATCAAGTCCCTTAAAGGAAAATTGCCAAAGACACTTGGCACTATTGCATTCATGGTCTAAACGATGACCCGCGCCCGTCCCGTTAACATCCTAACACAAGATTGTCCACCAAATACAATGGTGGAACAATGCTGTTAAAAGGGTTAAAACATAGGAAAGATCTTTGAGAAATTTAGGGTAGATAGCTCTTGGTTACTTGACCAATCTTGCAAAACAATCCTTGCCATTTTTCAAAACACACTTCACAAACACAAACTTTCAAAACAACTTTCAAAACCTTGAAACATCTTTTCAAAAAGACAAACACCTTTTGTAAAACATTCGAGTAAAGAATTATTACAAGGGTTGCCTAGACAAGGCATCTTTTACAAAACATTTTCAAAACCACACACACAAAGTACCATTTCAAACAATTGAAAATGCAAGGCAAGTGATCTAAGCAAGTAACTAAGAGCCCATGGATAACCATGGATAGAAAGGGTGCTAATACCTTCCCTTTCTATAATCTACTCCCCGAACCCAAGAAAACATCTCAAAGGTTTTTGTTGTGCTTTTTAACCTTTCCATAGGATAAAATAAAAAGTCGGTGGCGACTCTTGCTAAACCGAAACATTTGCAAAAACAAACGCAAAACCCAAGTCAGTTCTCCCACCGTATCACAGAACTGGCGACTCTGCTGGGGATATAATTTGAAAGTGGAGTAACCTTAGGGCCTAGATCACCCTCTTGCATGACTAATTGTTTGCTTTAATTGCTTTATATCTTGGTTCTCTTGTTTTGGCTTGAAATCCTACACCCGGATTTGGGAAACATTCATAGATAGCAATACGTTGTGGAAACTGTGCGGGGTATACCGACACGGTTGAAGCAATAGCTATATTAGTGCGACACATTTGTGAGTACCGGTAACCCTTGAGTTCAATCAAGGAGAGTACGGGGCCGCTGAGTGATGTCACTAAGCACTAATGACCTAGAACCTTACTTGACCATCTTGGCCTTTTATTAGGGGTAGTGAGATGACCGGCTTTGGTGCAGTCCGAATTTGGTAGATACTCGATACTACACTCATTGAGGGTTGTTTTCTTGGAATATTTTGGTCGCTAGTTAAGTGGCTAAACCAAAACAATGAACATGGAAAACAATCCAGTGATATTGAGCTCCTTAGAACCCGGTTACTATTTATAGGACAGGTTTTAAGCCAACTACACTCAAGAGGGTACTTACCTATGAAACCTCATGCAAGCCTGAAACTAGGGTTTTGTGTGAATTGCTTGTACATATGTTTGTGCATACATCATGAACATCATATGCATCCATTAACCATTTCAAGGGTTTGGATCTTCATCTTTGTTCTTGTTTTGTAGGTCATGGAAATTCTTCGCAGGAAAACTATCCAAGTCAACCTTGTGAGAATCCCTCCTCAACTCAAAGAGCTCACATCCAGAATTCCGGAAAGCTCTCCCTTCAGTCAAAGACATGGTAGACTGCTCAGCCTAGTCAACACCAGCATTGAAGAGGACATGGTAAAGGTGTTGTTCCAGTTCTTTGACCCCCTTCACCACTGTTTCACATTCCCCGACTACCAGTTGGTGCCCACTTTGGAGGAATTTTCTCAACTCCTGAGAATTCCTATTCTTAATCAACTACCTTACAACGGTACGGAAAAAGAACCAAAGCCTGAAGATGTTGCTCAAGCACTACACTTGCAACCATCTGACATCAAGGGGCATTGGGAAACTAGAAGCGGTGTCAAAGGCTTCTTGGCAAAATTCTTGTTTGAGAAGGCACAAGAGTGTTGGAATTCATTGGATCTACAAGCCTTTGAAGAAATTGTGGCACTCCTCATTTATGGGTTGGTCCTGTTCCAAAATCCTAACCAGCTTATAGATGTCAACACCGTCAAGATCTTCCTATCCAGGAATCCTATACCAACATTTCTTGGGGACATCCTCCACTCATTTTACACACGAACAATGAGAAAGAGGGGTGTTCTCATGTGTTGTACTCCTCTCCTTGCAAGGTGGTTTATTTCGCACCTTCCACAATCTGTTTTGAAGAATGACCAAGGTTTAAGGTGGTCACAACGATTGATGACCCTCACTCACACTGATGTACATTGGTGTTCTCGGTCCAAAGAAAATGTCATCATCGTCGATCATTGTGGAGAGTTCCCTAATGTTCCATTGCTTGGCATTAGAGGAGGCATTACCTACAACCCTTGTCTAGCTTTGAGACAATTTGGATATGCACGGAGGGATGGCCCTCATGACATGCTGATTCTTGACCTAGTTTTTGACTTTGACAACGATGCGCAAGGACTTCGCCAAAGATTCATCAGAGCTTGGAGGATGCCTAACAAGGTAGACAGCAAGACACTGGGGCACAAGAACTCCATCCCTCTTGAGCCTTATCTCAAGTGGCTCGGAACCCGAGCCCAGAGTCTAATGATGCCTTACCCTCATGTTCTCCCTATGATTAAAGAGCCCGTTAAGGAAGGAGAGGTTCCCTGCACCATCCTATATCCTGACATGCCAACATCATGGGAGGAGATGCAGAAGAGTTGGATCCAACTCAAGGAGGAACGGAATACTTTTGAAGCCAGCTTCTACGCCAGTGAGAAGAAGGTTTTGGAGCTTACCCGACTCCATGAGGAAGAGACCCTCAACACCTACATCGCACCAAAGAGGATGCGCAATGTCTTTTTACCTTGAGAAGTTTTTGTAATATTTGGCCCATGGGGCATTTATGTACTGACAAAATTTCTTCTTATTAATATGACGTGTGTTCTTTTTGTCTGCAACAATTTTGAATTTTCTAAATCCTTGAATGCATTTCATAAATAAGCATATCATTCATCATGCGCATAAGAAGGTCTCCACACCAGGTTTCCTTATCTTTCTGCTGTTTATTTCAGCAAGATGGATCTCGAACAGACGGTCAAGGATTTGCAGTCTCAAAACTCACAGTTTCAACATCTCCTGATGACCTTGGCAAAGGGTCAGGAGGATCTAAAAGCCCTGCTTGGGAACATAGAGCAAGTGAAAAAGAAGAAGAAAAGAGTCGGGGTGGCTACCCTGGGAAGAAGGTTTGAGGGTGAAGCCAGAAGAGTTCTCAAATTTCCCCCTACGTCTGAAGAGGGAACCAGTAAAGGAAAAGGGGCTGCGGTACCTTCTGAATCCGAAGCTGAAGAAGAAGAGGCTGAAGAAGACGAAGACTACTCAGAGCAACAATACCCGCCCGCCGATGATAAGTACAAAAACTTGGAAGACAGGTTGGCAGCTATGGAGCTGCAGAGAGTTCCCGGCTTAGATTTCGAAGATTTGGGATTAATTGCTGGAATTGTGATCCCCCCGAAGTTTAAAGTGCCAATTTTTTCAAGATATGACGGGCTGTCTTTCCCAAAAATGCACCTAAGGTCGTATGTCTGAAGAATCCAACCTCATACTTCCGACAGAAATCTTTGGGTGCACTTCTTTCAAGATAGCCTGTCTGGCACTCAACTAGACTGGTTTTACAAGCTGGAAAGGTCAGAGATACATAGTTGGGAGGATCTGGCAGCTGCTTTTTATCGCCAATATCAGTATAACTCTGACTTGGCGCCAACCCGTACTCAGCTACAGAGTATGGGGATGGCCTCAGGTGAGGGATTCAAGGAATACGCCCATAAGTGGCACGATCTGGCCGGAAGAATGCAGCCACCTCTTTCTGATAGAGAACTTGTCGATATGTTCCTGGGGACCCTGTCTGGTCCATTCTTTAACCATCTGATCGGTAGCTCTTCCGCAGGATTTACTGAATTAATTCTGACTGGCGAGCGGGTAGAAGCCGATATCAAGAATGGGAAGATTCAGAAGGATGCCCCTGCATCTACAATTGTTAAGAAATCATTTACGGCAAAGAAGGAAACGGTTGTTGTGTACTCTCAAAGAAGAGCAGGGAAGACTGAGCGTCGGCCGACTGTGGGGGCCGTGATGATCCAAAATCCATCAAATGATCAGCCTCGTTATAACCAGTCCAGACCAAATCAGCAACGGGTGGAACGGCCACAACGGCAGTTCACCTGCATCAATATGACGCCAGCGCAAGTGCTTCCCCATCTGTTGAAGTTGAATCTCGCCACTATCAAGGAGGCACCAAAAAATGTGAACACATCCTCTCCGCACTATCATCCCAATGCTAAATGCACCTATCACTCTGACAGTGTCGGACACGACACCAATGATTGTTGGGCACTTAAGCATAAAATTTAAGACTTGATAGAGGCGAAGGAGGTTGAGTTTGATGCTCCAGAGAAGCCAAATGTAATATCTGCCCCGATGCCGAAGCATGGTCGAAATGTTCATGCTATCGAGAAAGATCTGTATGTTTCTGATGTCAATGACCTGATGACTCCGCTGTTAACCATCAAGTTAAATCTATTAAAGGCTGGGATTTTCCCAGGATGCAAAGAAGATTGTTACTGTTGTTACTCTCTGCCAATCGACTGTCCATTACTGAAGAAAGGCATCCAAGGCCTAATGGACAGTCAACAAATTCTGTTTGAAAAAGTTCCTGCTATTCCAACCCCTACTGAAGATGTTTCAATTATCACCATTCACGCCAATCTTTCCAAGGCCGTCAAAAAGCCTGTTAAGATTACATCCGCTACAAAGTCTGTTCCTCTGAAAATAACTATGCCAGGGCTTGTCCCCTACAGTTCTGAAAAATCAATACCATGGAATTACGGTGGAGAAATCTACTACCATGGTATTAAACAAGTTGAAATAACCGAAGGAAGCTCTGATGAAGAAGATGCCAGCATTGGAAACATTGCCGGCACAAGCAAGATCACCCGAAGTGGGAGAATATTTTCTCCAGAGATTGCCCCACCAAAGGCAATCTTTGGACCCTCATCTGCTGCCAAAGTTATTCCTGCACCGATAAGACTCTCCGCAAAAATTCCGTTGAGTGAAGAAATTGTTATTCCTGTTGTTGTCCCTCCTACTTCCGCTGATAAGGGTAAAGGGACCCAAGATGAGCTCGTCAGGACGAGGGCTCAACCTTTGGTCATCCCAGAAACCTCTAAGAAAGAGATGGAGGAGATCCTGAAGATAATTAAAAAGAGTGATTATGACGTGGTAGAGCAACTGGGGCAAACCCCCTCGAAGATCTCCATGTTAGCATTACTGCTGTGTTCTGAGGCGCACGCCAAAGCATTGATAAAATTCCTGAAAATAGCCCATGTGCCCCAGGAAACCTCTGCCGACCAATTCCAAGACTGTGTAGCCAGTCTTACAGCAGACAACGGTTTAGGTTTCTCTGATGCTGACCTGACCCCAAAAGGAAGAAAACATAACGACGCATTACATGTGTCAGTAGAATGCCAAGGAACTACTCTGGCCTATGTTCTGGTCGACACTGGTTCTTCTCTGAACCTGCTGCCTAAGAAGGCTCTCGACCGATTAGACTGTGAAGGCTTGGAGTTAAGACCAAGTAATATCATTGTAAGGGCATTTGACGGGTCAAATAGAATGGTACATGGGGAGGTGGACATTCCCATTAAGGTTGGCACAGAAGTGTTCCCCTCAACTTTCTATGTGATGGACATCCTTCCGTCATACTCTTGCTTATTGGGGAGACCATGGATACATAACGCTGGGGCGGTTACCTCCTCCTTACATCAAATGTTGAAGTACCCTGTCAAAGGAAAGATCATAACCGTCCACGGTGAAGAGGAATATATGATCAGCCACCTGAACTCCTTCCGGTATGTAGAGGTAGAGGGTGAATTCATTGAGACACCATTACAGCACTTCGAGGAAGTCTCTCCTGAGGTGGCAGTAGCAAAAGCGGTAGCGGAGGTACCAAAGCAGATGGCCAGGATGGCATCTCTAAAAGACGCGAAGGCCGCAGTGAAGGAAGGGAAGAGCTCAACATGGGGTCAGTTGCCGGATATTCCCCACAAAACAGACAAGTTTGGTTTAGGATTCACTGCTGCGGGGAAGAAAGCTATGCGCCGCTCAAAGGTTGAAAGAACACCCATCAAATCTCTCCTTATGGGATCAATGCTTTGGAAGGTGAAGACGAAGAAGCCAACGTTGAAGATTGGATCTACCCAACCATCGAAGGGGGACTACGCAACTGGGAGGCAAAGGACTTTGTCCCCATTACTTTTATTAATCAGTAATTATCTGTCAAACATTTCCTGTGGTCTGTAATAATTACTTTTGAACAAACCATACACTACTTTTTCACCTCATGCCTTGCCTGGGGCATGTAGGTCCATTTGTAAGGGTTTTGATTATCTTCATATCCATATGCCATGTTTAATGATTCATTGGACATTTTTCATTGATAAATTGTTGTGTTCATTTTCTTCCCTTTTGCATTTTTTGTTAAGGATGGCTATCCCTTACACACACCCACACTCACAAATGCAGGTACCCATCCACTCTGGATTCTATGGGTGACTATTCTGCTATGTCCTTCAATAACTCTGAATATCTGGTCAATCAGGCTGAGTATGAAGATGACGAAGGTTGTGAAGTACCAGGGGAATTAGCCAGACTTCTACAGCAAGAGGAAAGGGCCATCTTACCTCACGAAGAGTTGTTGGAAACTGTCAACTTAGGAACATAGGAAGACCGGAAGGGTACAAGTGGGTGCCAATCTGGAACAAAGTGTCAAGGAGCGCCTGATACAGCTGTTAAATGAATACGTTGAAATCTTCGCCTGGTCTTATGAAGACATGTCGGGTTTAGACACAGACATCATGGTTCACCGTCTCCCTACAAGAGAGGATTGTCCACCGATCAAGCAAAAAGTCCGCCGAATGAGGCCCGACATGTCTGAGAAGATCAAAGCAGAAGTGATGAAGCAATTCAACGCTGGCTTTCTGGCTGTTACATCCTATCCACAATGGGTTGCTAACATCGTGCCAATACCTAAAAAAGATGGCAAGGTCAGAATGTGTGTAGACTACTGGGATTTGAATAGGGCTAGCCCTAAAGATGATTTTCCGCTACCGCACATTGACATTTTGATCGACAACACAGCTCAGCACAAAGTGTTTTCCTTCATGGATGGATTCTCGGGCTACAACCAGATTAAAATGGCCCCCGAGGACATGGAGAAAACAACCTTTGTTACACAATGGGGTACTTTCTGTTACAAGGTGATGCCGTTCGGACTGAAGAACGCAGGGGCAACTTACCAACGCGCCATGGTAGCTTTATTTCATGATATGATACACCATGAGATCGAAATTTACGTAGACGATATGATAGCTCGGTCACAAACAGAGGAGGAACACCTTGAACATCTAGAAAAGTTGTTTGCCAGGTTGAAAGAGTACAAACTCAGGCTGAATCCAAGTAAGTGTACTTTTGGAGTTAGGTCTGGTAAACTTCTAGGGTTTATTGTCAACAACAAAGGCATTGAGGTCGATCCAGTAAAAGTAAAAGCAATACAAGAGATGCCTTCTCCCCGTACTGAAAAGGAGGTTAGAGGGTTCTTGGGGCGCTTAAACTATATTGCCAGATTCATCTCTCATCTGACTTCTACCTGTGAGCCAATTTTCAAATTATTAAGAAAGATCAGGTAGTCGAATGGAACGACGATTGCCAAGCTGCTTTTGATAAGATCAAGGAGTATTTGCTAGAACCTCCTATTCTGATGCCACCCGTCGAAGGAAGACCATTGATCATGTATCTGACCGTCTTGGATAACTCAATGGGGTGTGTTTTGGGCCAGCATGACGAGTCTGGTCGAAAAGAGCATGTTATTTATTACCTTAGCAAAAAGTTTACCGACTGTGAGACTCGCTACTCACTGCTCGAGAAAACTTGTTGCGCTTTGGTATGGGCTGCTCGCCGACTAAGGCAGTATATGATGACTCATACCACCTTGTTGATTTCCAAAATGGATCCTATCAAGTATATCTTCGAGAAGCCTGCTTTATCTGGAAGAATAGCTAGATGGCAAATGATCCTAACTGAGTATGACATCCAGTACACCACTCAAAAAGCTATAAAAGGGAGTGTACTAGCTGATCATCTAGCTCATCAAGCTATCGAATATTATCAATCCATGAGATTTGACTTCCCGGACGAGGACATCATGAATTTGGACAACATTGAAGGTAATGGACCGTATGACGGACCTGAAAATGGATCCCGATGGACCCTGTACTTTGATGGTGCTTCAAATGCACTTCGAAACGGTATCGGTGCGGTACTCATTTCCCCGGAAGGTTGTCACACGCCTTTCACGGCTCGACTTTGCTTCAGCTGCACAAACAACATGGCTGAATATGAAGCTTGCATCTTTGGTCTCAAGGCTGCTTTAGACTTGGGGATCAAATATTTGATCGTATTTGGGGACTCGGCTTTGGTTATCAGTCAAATCAAAGGAGAGTGGGATACCAAGCATTCTAATCTTATCCCATACAAAGAACATGTCCTAACATTGTTGCCTCATTTCGAGCAAATTACCTTCGAGCATTTCCCGCGAGAAGAGAATCAGCTAGCAGATGCTCTGGCTACAATGTCTTCCATGTTTAAACTCAATTGGGATAACGAGGCTCCCCAAATCACCATCGAGCGAATGGATGAACCTGCACATTGTCACGAGATTAATACCGAAGAAGTAGTGGAACAACCCTGGTTTCACGAAATCAAAAGGTATCTCCAGACTAGAGAATATCCTGAAGGAGCTTCCGTAAATGACAAGAAGTTCCTAAGGAAATTTGCTGCCAAGTTCTTCCTGAGCAATGGCATCCTCTATAAGCGCAACCATGATTGTGTTTTACTCCGATGTGTAGACAAGGCTGAAGCAGAGTTAATCATGACCGAGATGCACAGCGGTACATTTGGCACCCATTTGAGCGGGCATACTGTGGCTAAGAAGATCCTAAGGGAAGGCTATTACTGGTCTACCATGGAAGCAGATTGCCATCAGCATTCCCGTACCTGCCACAAATGTCAAGTCTACGCTGACAAGATTCATATTCCTCCAGTTCCTCTCAACATGCTGACAGCTCCTTGGCCATTTGCAATGTGGGGCATTGACATGATTGGAGAGATCAAGCCCACGGCATCCAACGGACATCGCTTCATCCTGGTTGCCATTGACTACTTCACCAAATGGGTCGAAGCAGCTTCCTTCGCCTCTGTTACTAAAAATGTGGTTGCCCGCTTCATCAAGCAAAACCTCATATGCCGGTATGGTGTTCCGGACAGGATCATCACGGACAACGGTACAAATCTGAATAATACTATGATCACCGCATTGTGCGAACAGTTCAAGATTTATCATCATAATTCATCTCCCTATCGGCCAAAGATGAACGATGCTGTTGAAGCTGCGAACAAAAACATTAAGAAGATCATTCAGAAAATGACAGTCACTTACAAGGACTGGCATGAGATGTTACCGTTTGCTCTGCATGGATACCGTACAACGACATGTACTTCAACCGGGGCAACCCCATTTTCTTTGGTATATGGCATGGAAGTTGTCCTGCCCATGGAAGTTCAGATTCCTTCTCTAAGGATTATGAAGGACGCAGGTTTGAATGAAGATGATTGGATTCAGACCCGACTTGATCAACTCAATTTGATCGACGAGAAGCGACTCGCTGCTGTCTGCCATGGTCAAACGTATCAAAAACGGATGATCAAGGCTTTCAACAAGAAAGTCAGACGTCAAGTATATCAAGTCGGAGATCTCGTAATCAAGCGGATTATCTTACCGCAAAGTGATCCCAGGGGAAAATGGACTCCTACATACAAAGGACCATTTGTGATCAAGAGCATATTCTCTGGTGGTGCAATGATTCTGACCACCATGGACGGCGACGATTTTCCGCACCCTGCGAACGCAGACATAGTCAAAAGATACTACGCATAAAATAACCCGACAAGTCGAAAACCCTAAAGGGAGGCTTGGGCAAATATGGGCATCCCAGTGGACCGAAAACCCGAAAGGGCGGTTCAGGCAAAAATTAGGGATAAAACAAAAAAATCTGTACACCCGGCAAGTCGAAAACCCGAAAGGGCAGCTTGGGCAAAAAGGGGTTTCCCGGTGGATCGAAAACCCGAAAGGGCGATTCAGGCAAAAGTTAGGGAATTAAAGCATATGACTATGTCTCGTCGGATCACTTTGAGGACAATCTCTTCATCGACCAGCTCCAAGCTTCTGATCAATCCAGTCATCGACAGACGAAGCATTGAATGGACAGATATTCAGAGTTGTGAAGGCTATAGCAGAATGGAATCCCATGGAATTGTTTCACATAGCCATCTTTTTTTTTGTATAAATTTTTCAATATTTATGACGACATCCTCTTACTAGGATGACTGTCTCCTTTGTACAAATATACTCATAGAAAGTTAATACAAATACTTTTCCAAATACAGAAATTTGCGTTGTCTTCCTTTCCTCTTTTCTTTTGCACTTACGTTTTATTTGAGAAACGTCCAATGTTTTGTTAAATAGGCATATGCATTTGAACATAATCATTTCCTTATGAATCAAGAAAGATGATTACTGATAGGATGAAGGTGCAGATAGATATCTTGATGCCCTTTCAGAGGAAATCTCAAGCAGATTTGAAATCCAAATTCCTCAGTCAGAACTTAATTCCCTAAACAGAGTTAGACTTCAGGATCCTCATCAGACAAAGCTTTCTCAAAACTGATCTCCCCAGCCAGAGGGCCTCCCAGAACTCAATTCCCCTCAGAGTTAAGTTTCAGTATCCCCAGTGGAGCCTTAAAAATCTGAAAATCCAATCTCCAGCGGAGCTAAAATTTCCAACCATCAATCCCCAGCGGAACCAAACTAGTGAACCTTCTCCCCATAGAGATACTTCCCACCAACTAGGGATGCTCAGTCTTACTTCTCCAGCATGAGTCTATCAGGTTCTGAACTCCCCAGTAGAGATCATCAGAAATTCTCTTACCCTGCAAGTCACCAAGGAATTCCAATTCCCCGCAGTGGTCCTAAGATCCCTCAACGATTGGAGATCTTGCATTTCCCCAAGCAGAGTGAAGGCTCATTCTCAGTTCCTCACAGGATATTCGAATATTCTCCAGTGAAGATCTCCTCAAGACAGGAATCCCCAGTAGATTGGTATACAAGCCAAGCTCCTGATTCTCCAACAGTAGTCAACAGGGATGTCTCCTCTTCAACAATCAAAGATTCTTGCCATCCCCTGCAGCAGTCAAGGACTCACTTTCCCCAGCAGTCAAGATTCTTTTATCTCCGGCCATCCAGGATTCATTTATCCTCAGCAAGACAGCTCTTCAGCTTACATGCGCATGCATTTACATTCATATCATAAACATTGATATAACACATATTGCATCATACATTTCATGCAACATAGTTTTGTGTTTAGCTAACATTTTGTCCTTTTCAGGATAAGAATAAAAGGCTATCATTAACAATTATTCAAGATGCAGTTTTACACGGACTCATCATCAGGAAACCTTACACCAGTTTCTTCTCAACTTTTGAAAACAGTTTACGGACGCTTCCCAATAACGGATGCTGCTCTATTGCTTATTCAACTTCAAGACTTCTGAAAACAGTTCACGGGTTCTCTAGTAACGGATGTTAACCTATCGCTTATTCAGATTCTTCTCAACTTTTGAAAACAGTTTACGGACGCTTCCCAACAACGGTTGCTGCTCTATTGCTTATTCAACTTCAAGACTTCTGAAAACAGTTTACGGATTCTTCCCAACAACGGATGTTAATCTATCGCTTGTTCAGACACAACTTTTGAAAACAGTTTACGGACGCTTCCCAACAACGGATGCTGCTCTATTGCTTATTCAACTTCAAGACTTCTGAAAACAGTTCACGGGTTCTCCAGTAATGGATGTTAACCTATCGCTTGTTCAGATTCTTCAACTTTTGAAAACAGTTTACGGATTCTCCAAACACGGATATCAATCAGTTGCTTATTCAAAACCCCCAGTTCAGAGATGTTCCAAAACATGGACGCCTTTCTGATACTCATTCCATATGGCATCTTTAAGCCCATCCCCGACAAGATTCTGTCACCCCTCTAGATGGCATCTTTAATCCCATCTCCAAATGGCATCTCTAAGCCCATTCCTGCATCCATTGTTCTGACGAGTGCAAATTTAAGGGCACTCTAATGTCCAATCTCCTTTTACCTTCGAGACGCGAAAGGCAAACCTGTTAATCTAACTCTTCAGGTGCAAGAAGATTGAACAGGGGCAACTGTTGTACCCCAAAATTTTCCCTCTCATTTCTTCAACATTTTCTCACCACAAGACCCTTGGAGCTCAAGATCAAGTTAGGGTTTGCTCTGCTCAGACTCCTCCTTGCACTGTTGACCCAAATTAGGGTTTGAGTTTGCACAAAGGTGTTTTGACCTGAAATGCCCAAGGTGACTTTCATGCTTCATTTTGGACCCATAAGTTTATCCATACCAAGTTTCAAGCCTTGATTCCAGTCTTTGGCCAGTCAATTGGACAGTTGACCTAGAAATCAACTGTATTGGGGAAAAAGTCAACTATGGCCAATTGACAGTCAAACATCATGATTTTTGACCCACATCAACATTATGAACTCATATTAACCATTTGGTCAAGTTTGGATCACAATTCCACAAGAAATTTGATCAGATCACCAAAAGGGCAAAATGGTCATTTTTAGGGTTTTGACTGCACAAAGGCAACTTTTGACTGTTTGACCTGGCCAATGGCAAACCAAGCTCACATATGGACTCAAGGATTCAATGGAATGGTCTTGACACATTCAACAAGTTCAAAAGATCCCAAATGCACAAGATTGACAGATGAATTTTCCAGTCAACTGATCCAAATTTGACTGTATACTGAAAAGTCAAACTTTGACTTTTTGGTTAAAATCAAGTGTCAAGATTCATTTTTCATCAAAACATGTCAAATTATGAAACTTATTCATCAAGAAACCAAAAATTACAAATTAGGGTTTGAAATGAAGAAATTGCATAACTTCGAAATTTTCTAAGTTATGAAATTTCCTAATTTTTCCTAACTTTGTCCCATTTTTTCATCAAGATGTATTTGGATTCAAACAAAACTCAAAACATGAAAGTTGTAGCCCATTGCAAAATATACAACTTGGATTCACAAAGTTTCCTCAAAAGAAGCTTGTAGCTCAAGTTATGATTTTTGGAATAAGGGTGCAAAACATTCTTAACTTAGAAATTTTTTGACCTATTTTAGGCAGGATTTTTGCCCAACTTCATGACCACTTTTCACATGCTTCCACGTGGAATTTCAACTTGAATTACAAAGATAGATTGTAGTACACATTCCAAGCTTTCTAAATTGTCCAAGAACTCATCAAACACCCTTGTGGTTAGGGAGATTCGAATTTGTCAAGATGGGCAAAAGTCACTTTGTTCATGGCCAAATTCATGCACATAACATTGGCATTTTGAATTCAGCTTGCACAAAATAGATTACAGGCCTCTAATTTCATTCACACTCAATAATTTAATGCATATCCTTTGTGTTCATGTCTTGTTTTGTGTATCTAACCATTACATACAAGATTAAGCCATATATGGAAAAAGCAATTTTGCCATTCTTGTAAAGATATACTTTATGTCAAAAAGCAAATCAAAGAAGTACAGGCCAGATCTTTTGGGCACAAGATTATGGACATATCCCACTGATCAAGAAGGAAGAATGAAGCATGCTTGAGGGGCCTGTAGGAGCCTACAATCTAACTTGACAACTCTTGCTTAGATAAGAAGAAAGTTTGCATTTTGTATCACAACACACATTCCTGCAAGAACCAACTCAAGCAAACTTTGTGAACACATTTGATACTCCCTAACTGAACTAGAACACGAGCCCTTGACCCTCAATACCTCCTCATCCATCAAAGCACATTTTTTCTGCAAAACAGAGTCCCTGTTGCAGATTGACTCCCACAGTTCATTGTGCGTTTTAGCTAAAACCTCTTCATACACACTCCCTACCATCCATTGAAGCTATTCCAAGCATTGAACTGGAACTGTAACATCCATAACCAAGGTTGCCATTTTCATTTTTCATCTGTGCATGTTGAGTTACATAGCTCGATTCAGTTAGTTTCAAAGCAAGCTAGAGGTTGGAAGAGCATCCTTGGACCTCAAGCAAGTTGTACAAGTCCTCAAACATCATTGAAAGTACCTCCATTGTTGTACACGATTCAAGCTGAACAGGTAAAAGTTTGAACTTCTATCTCTCTATCCAAGCATATCTAGGCTTAGGTTTGTGAAGAAAGTATGTTCTATTCATGGCCCTGAAGCTACCTATATCCTCACTTTTCATTTATATTGTGTGTGTTAAGAGAATTTGGAACCTGAACATTAGAAAAAAGTTAGGTCAGGAATTGGGGGCGAAGAAATTCTCTCTCATTTCTGAGAGTTAGAACAACTCTTTTATATATTTGGAATCGTGACAAGATGCTCTACACTTTTGATGTTGTAAGTTTTTGTTAAAAATCAAGGAATCTGAAGTTAGCAGGTTGAGCAAGGAACGCGCGTTTTCTTTGTTTCAAACAATGGCTGGAGGTTGAAGACAAGCCCCTTGGGCTGGGCCTGACTTATTTTTTTGTTTGCACCACTATTTTCCACTTACACCCCCTTGGCCCATTGTGTGATTTTTTAATCATTTTTGACTTTTTATTTTTTCCTCTGACTTATTATTTTTTGTCAAAACATAAAAAATATTAAAAATATTTTTTCAACCATTTTTGCATTTTATTTGGATTTTATTTGTTTTATTTGAACTTATACATATAAAATAACATATATACTTTTATTTAAAATACTAAAAAATAACACAAAATATATTTTATTTTCTGATTTTATTTTATTTTATCTTTTGAAAGCATTTTCTTAAAATACACTTTTTTTGATAAATAATAAATATTTTATTTTTTGTATATATTTAATATAGTTAACATATAATATAAATACATATATATTTAGAATATTTAGGGTAAAAATACAAAAATAATACTTTTTTTTTATTAATATTTAACCTTAAAAATTACTTTTTACAATATACTTCCCTTTTATTTATTTTTTGTATATAGTTAATAAATATTGTATATGATATAAATAATAAATACTATTTATTTACAAAATTAGGGTTTTGCCCTAAACCATGAAAATACCCAAAAATTAACCTTTTTTATTTTTGTTTATATGTCACATGAAAAATACTTTTTACATACATATAAAACCATTTTTGTGCATTTAGCATATTTATTGTATTTATTCAATTATTGTACAATTAAATAACTTGTATATTCAATTTGGATTGTAATAGCTTAGATTTAAATTTTTTGCTAAATATCCCCATTTGAACATTTGTACCCCCATCCCTATAATTATGTTGTAATAATTTAGGACTTTAAATTCCGCATTTTAAAGCTTTCTAATTATACCATGATAGACTTAGGGTTTGTATGCAAATCAAAAATAACAAATAGCTTGACCTAATTCAAAGACAAAAAAGCATGAAAATGGACAACACCAACCACACTTGCACCCCTAGGGTTACTCCACTTGTTGCCTTCAATAATGGGCCATGTTGCATGTTGAGTTTCTTTGGCAAAACAAAACAATTCAAATGATCATAGTCCCTCGATGACGCTTTCGAAAGTTGCCTAAAAATGATCAAGTCTCTTAAAGGAAAATTGCCAAAGACACTTGGCACTATTGCATTCATGGTCTAAACGATGACCCGCGCCCGTCCCGTTAACATCCTAACACAAGATTGTCCACCAAATACAATGGTGGAACAATGATGTTAAAAGGGTTAAAACATAGGAAAGATCTTTGAGAAATTTAGGGTAGATAGCTCTTGGTTACTTGACCAATCTTGCAAAACAATCCTTGCCATTTTTCAAAACACACTTCACAAACACAAACTTTCAAAACAACTTTCAAAACCTTGAAACATCTTTTCAAAAAGACAAACACCTTTTGTAAAACATTCGAGTAAAGAATTGTTACAAGGGTTGCCTAGACAAGGCATCTTTTTCAAAACATTTTCAAAACCACACACACAAAGCACCATTTCAAACAATTGAAAATGCAAGGCAAGTGATCTAAGCAAGTAACTAAGAGCCCATGGATAACCATGGATAGAAAGTGTGCTAATACCTTCCCTTTCTATAATCTACTCCCCGAACCCAAGAAAACATCTCAAAGGTTTTTCCTGTGCTTTTTAACCTTTCCTTAGGATAAAATAAAAAGTCGGTGGCGACTCTTGCTAAACCGAAACATTTGCAAAAACAAACGCAAAACCCAAGTCAGTTCTCCCACCGTATCACACCTACCCCTGGTTATTCTGCACTTCTTGAGAGATTTCTTGGAATCTTGACTGGACTGTCCCAGGTGTGCTGGATAGTGACATGTCATGCCCCCTTGTTGATAGGAGATTTGTCATTGGAAGTTTCATCCCAATTGAAGTGATTTTGTTCACTGAGAGAGCTTTCATTCATCGGATATTCGTTGTGTGAATTTCTTCGCTGTCAAACAAATAGCCATATGCAAACAACGATATTCAAATAAATGCAAAGTTTATGCTTGCCTTGAAGTTTTTAAAATGCGTTTTAGCAAGTAAAGAAATTTTGTAAGAAAAATTCAACTCAGGATTTAGATAAAGCCTTACAGGAGTCAGGATACCTTTTGTAACAATATGCTTTCGAACTAACCCATGCTTCAATTAGGACTTTTGAAGGGTTGTAATGTGGTTTGGTTCACGGTTTAAGAAACAAAGGATAAGGCTCAAAGTGTATTTGTACCCTCCCATTCTTCGTGATGTTCTTCAGTCCTAAGCTCAGTTAATTGTACGTTTGAACTCCAATGACGTTTTGGTGATGGTTCAGACAAGTTAAGTTTGTCGGAAGGCAGTCATTTTTGCAACATTTTTCATGTTGTTGAGGATTTGTAGTGACCTATTTTTTGATCTATTATCCCTAATTTTTGCCTGATTGTTCTCGTCTTGAGATTACAATCAGCGGGATTCCCCGGTTTTTCTTAAGTCTCCTTTGTAGGTTTTGACTTAGTGGGCTTTTATTTTTAAGAGATAATGACTGCCTATGTGATAGGGAACCATCACCGTCTTTTGATTCCAGAGGAATGTTTTTGATTTCATTCGTTTTATTATGAAATGAAAGTTTGCGACTTGAGCGCACGTTTGAATTAACTGAGAGACTACCCTGCCCCAGGTTTTGATTAAAGGTTTCAATTTGTGTCAAAAGGAAAACTTCTACTTCTTTGGCTCAAAGGGGTTGACTAGGGATTATCTTCCTTATAACTCCAGTGTTTAGGATTTGAAATAATGCATATACATCGTCAGTAAGGTCTGTTCAAAAGCATATTGTATGAGATGAAGGCATTGCTTTCGTCATCCTCCCTCTAAAGGCTTGTAACTTTTAGCAAGAGTTGAACGTCATAAAGAGATTAAAAAGCATAGTTTAAATGTAATTAAAACGAATGGATCAATTCAAGACAAACATATGTAATGCATTAATTAAATAGAGTTTGACATTAATAGATAATTGTTTGAATAACAATAGAAATTAAAATTGAAAATTCAAAATGAACAAGACGCTCTCAATGATTTGGCATAGGATCAATGATCACGTTTGGAGTCTCTGGAGAGTCGAATTAAATTTTCTTGGCATCAATCAAGTCTTTAATCTTGTTCTTCAAAGTCCAACAGTTGTCAGTGTCATGTCCGGGACTATCAGAATGGTATGCACATCTTCCGCTTGGATTGTACTTAGAAGAGGAGGTGTCGGGGTTTTGAGGAGGATCCTTTAGTGTGATCAGTTTCACCTTCAGCAAATGTTGTAACGCTTGAGACAAAGGCATGTTGATGTTAGCACACTGCCTTTCTTGATATCTTACCCTACGCCTATTGTCCTGTCTTTGTTGAACAGTTGTAGGATTAGAGATCAGGATTGCCCCTACATGATGGTCATGACGACTCTTTTGACCATACACAGCATTGGACTCTTTCTTCCCATTGTATCGTTTTTTCTGAGCATCAGAGGGTGTAGCTCCTTGGATCTTTCCACTTTTGATGCAAACTTTGACCCTTTCACCGGTCAGTATTATCTCGGTGAACCCGACTGAGGAGATTTCGATTAGGTGATTGAAGAAAGGTCATGTCAAAGTTCCCATGAAGATGTCAATCAGCTCCCTGTCAGTTAAAGGGGGTTGCACCCTACCAGCCAGATCTCTCCACTTTTGGGCGTATTCTTTGAAGCTCTCGTTGGAATCCATGTCATATTATGCAATTGCACACGAGTTGGTGCAAGATCAGCGTTGTATTGGTACTGCTTGTAGAAAGCAGCAGATAGATCCTCCCAGGTGTGGATGCGAGAACCCTCCAATTGATAGAACCATTCAAGTTGAGTCCCAACTAAACTCTCTTGGAAGAAATGGATCCAAAGCATCTGATCAGTTGTGTATGGTTGAATCTTGCGGACATAAGACCTTAGGTGCATCTTAGGGCAAGATATTCCATCGTACATGGAAAAGGTAGGGATTTTGAACTTTGGCGGGATGACCACTCCATAAACCAAACCCATGTCTCCTAAATCCAAGCCAGGTATCTGCTGAATCTCCATAGCATTGAGGCGATCCTCCAACTGTTTGTACTTGTCATCAACGGGAGGATATTGTTCCTCAGAGTAGTCAGCTTCGTCTTTATCAATCCCTAGACTGTTGTCTTCTTTATGACTATTCCCCATGTTGGATGGAGTTGAGAGATCTAGAGCCCTTTTGACTGGTCCTCTAAGTCTTCTTCCTAAGTTCAGGACGCCTACTGACTTCTTGGATTTTTTCTTCTTGTCTTTGAGAAGAAGAGTCTTCAGGTCCTCTTGCCCCTTAACCATAGCCAGGAACATTTGTTGGAACTGGGCATTTTGTGCTTGGAGATCCTTCACCGTTTATTCCATATCCATCTTACTAAAATAAACAGTAGGAAGATAAGGAGACCTGTATGAGAGAAACCTGTCATGATATGATGCATGATATGTGGATGCATGTTTTCAAGGATCTCGCAAGGTAAATATTAGTAGTCACTTACAACTTGGATTGGAGAACTTCATATCGATGGATGTCCTTCCACGAGAATTAAGCTCACTATGTCGAGTGGGTCATAACCCTTGACTCAGGTTGTTGTACTTGATCTTTGATGGCATTTAGTTAGAGGAAAATAAATCTTCTTTCCCCTTGATAGACGTCTAGTTCAACGTGACCCTGCATCATAGACCCTTGAGATCCTTGAAATGGTTATTGAAAATGCTATGGTATGATGTCATGATGTTATGTACAAGTATGCAAAGTAAGCAAGTACAAATAATCATACTCACACAAAGCAGACAAGTCATTAGGTTTAGGCTTGCATGGAGTTTGTAGGTATGTACCCTCTTGAAGTTTAGTTGGCTCAACCTATCCTAGGTAATAGTAACCGGGTTCTAAGGGATCTCAATATCACTGACCTTTCCTTTATGCGTTGTCTCAGGACAATCGATCTTTTCTGGAAGCCGAGATATCCCAAAAGTCTAGTATCAATGAGTGTAGTATCGAGTATCAACCAATTTTCAGCTTTCCACCGAAATCGGTTATCTCACTACATCCTAATTGGCCAAGTTTGTTCAATTAAGGTTCTAAGGTCAGTTAGTGCTTTATGATGCTGCTCAGCGGCCCCGTATTCTCGTCGATTCAATACAAGGGATACCGGTACCAATAAATGTGTGACACTAACATAGCCATTATTTCAACTATGTTGGTCTACGCCGTACAGTTTCCACAATCTATTGATACTTACCTAAAAAGGTGCCCCAGATCCGGGTAGAGAATCAAAACAAGCCCAAACAAGGAACCATAATGCAAAGCAAACAAATCAAACAAGGAAAGCAAGTAAAGGTGATCCAGCCCTAAGGTAACCCCACTTTTAAGTTGGAATCCCCAGCAGAGTTTCCAGTTCTGTGATACGGTGGGAGAACTGACTTGGATGTTTTGCGTTTTATCGCAATGGTTGCGGTTAGCAAGAGTCGCCGCCGACTTTTCTTTTACCCAATAAGGAAAGGCTGTAAAGAACAGGAAAGATCTTTCGAGATTATTTTTGAGTTCGGGGGGGTAGATTATGAAAAGGGAAGGTATTAGCACCCTTTTCATCCGTAGCTATCTACAGGCTCTTAGTTTCTTACTAGATCACTTGCTTTGTTTGAAAATGTGCTTGTGGTGTGAGTTTGAAAGTATTTCAAAAATGTGCCTTTGTAATGATTCTTGTCTCGTAAGAATGCATACAAAGTGTTGTTTGAAAATAGTTCAAAGAAGTGTTTGTGTATTGTGTTTTTGAAAGTGATTTTGAAAAGGGTGTCTTTGTAATGGTTCTTGTCTGTATAAGAAAGCATACAAAGCATTGTCTTTTGAAAATGTTTCAAATGAAAGTGTTGGTGTATAAAATGTTTTTGTTGTGAGCAAGCGAGCAACTAGGAGAAATTTACCTACTTAAAAGGTCTTAAATGTTCTTTTCCTCCTCCTTTAGATGTTGCTATCTTACCATTGATTTGGTAAGAAGCCCCATCGTTGGATGTGAAGGGATGGGCGTGGGACGTTTGTATAGTCATAGAAGGCAACATATGGGACGTTTTAGCAATGTCGTTTAGGGACTAGATCATTTACCGAAGGCAACATCGAGGGTCATCGAGGGACTACAATCTTTTATCGAGGGTCTTTGCTAAAACGCCCTTGTTCGAGGGACATGACTATTTTCCGAGGCAACAAGTGAGATTACCCTAAGGGTGCATGTGTGAATAGTGTGTTTGATTGCATGCATTTGTCTTTGATTTTTAGGTTATCTACTTGTTGATTTTATCTTGCCATACATCCTATTTACTAGCATTTGTATAAAGCAATAAAAATGCAGAAAAGAAAAACCCTACACTATTACAACCATATTGAAAGGCAAGAAAAATGTAAAGGCAAAAAAAAAAAAAAGAAGTAACAAAAGAGCTCCTTCGATTGAGGGGGGGGCAGCCTTTGATTCTGCTTCAGTTGGCCTCTTTCAATTGGGAGTTGGCACTAGCAAGTCATGGCCTTCAATTGGGCATTGGCAGTCAGCAGGGTGCGCCTTTTTGTTATGCCTTTCTGCCTTGTTGCCTTCTTTGATTAGGCCTGGAATCAGTAAGTCATGGCCTTTGATTGAGGCTGGACTTAGTGCAAGTGTGCCTTCTGATTCTGCCTTGTTTCCTTGGAAGTCAGCATGGAAGCCCAAGGCTTCGTTTCATGTTTCCTTTCCCCTGCCTCTTTCGTTTGGGATATCAATAACAACGTGGCCTAAGGCCATGTTAGCATTTATCTTGTGGCCAAACTAATTATTAAAGTGTGTTTAATAAACTCAAGCAACAAGAAACAAAAAGATTAGCCATAAAAACAGATTCAAAGGGTGTAAACGAAAAGGAGACAAAATATTATATACATGCTATGTTTGAAATGAAAGATGCAAGGGTAAGAGTAACTTACCTTGCTGCAGCCTTGAAGGTGAACTGGTCCTTGAGTGGTGGCTCTGGGCTCTCCTGGATTCGAAGGGAGGGGCCTGAAGCTAGGCCTTGGAGACTGGATTCGAAGGAGGGAAGAAAGCAAGTGTGATGCTTCTTTCCACTGGATTCGAATGATACTGAAGCGTGGGGAGTTCTTTAGAATCGAAGGAAGTGAGTATATGATTCTGGGTTTATTCTTCACAAGTGTTTAAGGAATTGAGAGTTTGGTTGTGTTTGAGAAGATTTTGGAGGTTTCGTTCTTCTAGTCAAAAAAATCCTCTTCAGCCTTTGCAAAGAATTCCTCTATTTATAGAGAAAGAATGGACATGTTGTCCAAAGCCAGCCTTGCAAAGAAATGATAAAATATATGTAACGTGAAAGTACAAGTGGGGGGCCTTTTGGCAGTTGGGGTGCAGAAGATGTGACTTATGCTTCTGGCCCCCTGATTATACAAAGATTTGGAAGCAACATAGCCTGTCAAGTAGGGTAAGGCCATGAGATTTCCTTAGATTTGCTTCAAACGAAACCTGCTTTGAATGGCTCAGCTTGGGTTCTAAGCAAGCTGATTCGAAGGGGATCCACATTCCAATCGAAGCTTTGCATGCAGGTACTTTTGTCCTATCGAAGAGTTTGCCTTGCAGGGGGAACATGTGGCCAGTAGGTCATGGCCTTCGATTGCAAGCATGCAGAAAACATACTTGTCCAATCAAAAGGCTTGCCCTGCATGGGGCACTTGTGGCAGCAAAATTTGGTATTCAAAGCAAACATACAGGCAACATGATTGGTGAATCGAAAGGTTTGCCTTGCAGGGGGAACTTGTGGCCAGCAAACATGGCATTCAAAGCAAACATGCAGGCAGTGGAAGACACAAACGAAGAATGCAACAAGAAGTCAAATGCCCAGACGAAAGAGGCACGCTAGCAGCAATTTTTGAGCAATCGAAGGAGGTGCAAAGTCCAATCGAAGGGTGCTGAATCGAAGGAGGCCTATTTTTCTCCAAATTTGTCAAAATGTTATTTTTATCTGTTTTCTCCCTTTTTGACAGTTTCCTTTTAATTTTGGTACTGGAAAATCCCAATGCACTTGTGCATGCTTGAATCCTGAGAATCTTTGTGAGAAAAGTCATGAGAATTGAGAGGGCAAATTTTGGGGTACAACACCTTCGCATGAGCTTAGGAGCACAACAGTATGGCTAGCACAGAAACCTTTGAAGGGGTCTGCCCCAGCTTTTCGACCATGTTGTAGTCGCTTTTCTTGAGAATTTTCAAAATTTCTTCCATCTCCTTCTTGGAAGTCTCTGGGATAGATACTTACTGCTCCTTTGTCTAGACAGGCTCAATCAATACGTCTTTGCCCCGAGTCTCAGTCGACTCGGATATAGGGGTGTCAGCAGGGGTAATCACAAGAATTGTAGTATTTGTATCAGTAGGAACAAAAGTGGGATTGACCACGGGACCAGTAACAACTTTCGGAGGAGAAATCTCAGGGGAGAACACTCTTCCACTTCTGGTTATTTTGCTGGTTTCGACAATGTTGGCAATGTCAGGATCAACATTCTCAGAAACCTGGTCTTCAATAGCCAGTAGGTCTTGCTTGACACCGTGGTAGTAGATGTCACCCCTATAGTTCCACAGAACGTTTTTGTCTGAGGAGTACGGGATTGGCCCTTGCATAGTAATTATTAGTGGAGTCACCTTCAGAACAGATGTAATCCTGACGGGTCTTTTGGTGGAGACCCTGGGAGGATTAGCGGAAATGGTTATTATTGAAACATCCTTGCACGGAATGGTTGGAATGGGAGTCTTTTCAAATAAAATCTCTCTATCATCCATCAAGCGCTGAACACTTGTCTTCAACAAATGACAACCAGTCGGTAGAGATAAACAGAAGTGGTAACCTTCGCCACATCCCGAAAATAAACAGGCCTTCAACAAGTTCTTCTTGACGGTCAGGATAGGAGTAACAAGTTCATCAACAGCAGTAACAAACACATCATATTCAATAGTGTTAACACCAAGGCCGTGCTTGGGCATAGGAGCAGTGATAACATTGGAGATTTCCGAGGAATCAAACTCAATTTCCTTCGCCTTGAGAAGGTCTTGCACCTTGTTTTTCAAAGCCCAACAATTATTGCTATCATGGCCTAGACTTTCTGAATGGTAAGCACAACGAGCATTAGGGTTTTAGTGAGGAGAGGCGGTGTTGGGATTCTTTGGAGCTTCCTTCAAAGTTACCAAATTAGACTTCAGTAAATGTGGTAAGACTTGAGATAGAGTCATGTTTATCTGGGTAAACTGTCTTACTGACCTTTCCGTTCTCGGGTGACTATTCCTTTGTTGGGTAGGTTCAGGCTTAGAGATTATGACTGCCCCTACCGCTGGATGGTGTTCAGTTCTGTCCTGATTCCTTTGATGGTGCACAACACTGACCTCTTTCTTCCCAGTAAATGGCTTCCTTATGTCACTGGAGGATGCATCCTTTTGGATCTTACCACTCCTAATTCTGGCTTCCACCCTTTCTCCTGTCAAAATCAATTCGGTAAAGCCGGCTAAGGAGCTTCCAATCAGGTGATCAAAGAATGGACCAGACAGGGTACCGAGAAATATATCCATTAGCTCCCTATCAGACAGGGGAGGTTGGACTCTTCCTGCTAAGTCCCTCCATTTCTGAACATAGTCCTTAAAGCCCTCGCTCGAACCCATAGACATACTTTGGAGTTGAGTACGGGTGGGAGCAAGGTCTGCATTATACTGATACTGCTTGTAGAAAGCAGCAGCCAGGTCTTCCCAATTATTGATGTTGGCCCCTTCCAGCTGGTAGAACCATTCTAATTGTGTTCCGGACAGACTATCCTAAAAGAAGTGGACCCATAAGTCTTTGTTAGCGTGTAAGGCTGGATCTTCCTCACATAAGATCGAAGGTGTATTTTGGGACATGAAACCCCATCATATTTGGCAAACACTGGCACCTTGAAATTTTTTGGGATGACAACCCCAGAGACCAAACCCAACTCTTCAAATTCTAGACCCAGTACCTTCCGAACCTCCATTGCATCAAATGATCCTCCAGTTGTTTGTATTTTTCATCAGCAGGGGGATACTGCTCCTCATCATAGTCAGATTCATTATCAAATTTCTGTGGACTGGGGTCTTCCTCTCTTGTTTCCTCTTCCTGATTGTTTCCTTCCTTTGATGAAGTTACCAGTTCAGAGGCCCGCTACACTAGTCCTATGATTCTTCTTCCAATATTCACTAACCCATTTGGCTTCTTTGGCTTCTTCTTTCCTTTAATAAACAGGGCTTTCAGTTCTTCTTGCCCCTTGGTCAGAGCCATGATCATCTGTTGGAACTAGGCATTCTGAGTCTGTAGATCCTTTATTGTTTGTTCTAGAGCCATTGCTGAAATAAACAGCAAAGAGGATGAGAAACCTGCTTTGAAACCTGCTTATGCAATGATATATATGATATATGTATGCAATGTTTTCAAGGATTTCTAAGACTTAAAATTGCTTAAACAGAAAGAGAATAAACATTAATTGCATTAAGAAGTTTTATCAATTGCAATGATGCCTCTTGGGCTTACAAAGGAGATAACAAAGCAAAAATAACTCTCTAAGCAAAGATACTCAGGCTTCCCACTAGCGCATCCTCTTTGTTGCAATGTAAGCATTTATACTCTTATCCTCATGAAGTAACCGGGTGAGCTCTAGAACCTTCTTCTCGGCATAGAATTGTGCTTCAAAAGTATCCCTTTCTTCTTTAAGTTGGATCCAGGATTTTTGTAGCTCCTCAAAATCAGTTGGCATATCCGGATGAAACAAAATGTAAGGAGTGTCTCCCTCAGCAATTGGCTCCATAATCACAAGTAAGATGGCGGGGTAAGGCATCATAAGACATTGAGCACGAGCTCGCACCCATTTGAGGTAAGGCTCAAGAGGGATGGAATTCTTGTGCCCTAGTGTCTTGCTATCAACTCTGTTTATCATGCCCCAAGCTCGAATGAACCTCTTCCGATAACCCTGAACATCATTCTCATAGTCAAATGTGATTCCTTGGACGAGTGTGTCATGAGGACCATCCCTTCTAGCATAATCGAACTATCCCAATGCCAAACAAGGATTATAAGTGATTCCCCCCCTAATGCCTAATAGAGGGACATTAGGGAATTCCCCACAGCGATCAATGATAGTGATACTCTCCAAGGATCAGGAACACCAATGAATATCCGAATGTGTAAGGGGCATCAGCCTATGAGACCATCCATACCCTGCTCATTCTTCAAAATAGATCGGGGTAGGTGCGAAATAAACCACCTAGCCGATAGAGGAGTGAAACACAAAAGGGTCCCTCTTCTCTTCAGAGTGCAAGTATGCAAAGAGTGTAGAATATCTCCAAGTAAGGTAGGCACCGGATTATGTGACAGAAAAACCTTAACCGCATTCACATCTATGAGTTTGTCCGTGTTAGGGAATAGTACCATCCTATAGATGAGAAGGGCCAACACCTCTTAAAAATCTTGCAATTTAAGTCCTAAACTATTACAACCGTAAACAGTTACAATATAATATAAAATGCATGCGTGAAATAAAGAAACGTCTAACAACCTAAAAAGGGTTAAGTAAACAAGAACTTATTTGTTTGATTTTTGTTTTAATTAAGAAAAATAATTAAATTAAACATCCTAAAGTCTATTTAAAAAAAAAATTAAGAAAAATAGTCTACTGTTTTTTTATTTTTTTTATTATGAAAAGAAACTAATTAAATCCAATTAAATCCTAAGTTATACTTTATTTTAAATTAAAGAAAATAGTTAAAATATTTATTTAAATTATTTACAAAATTAGTTTAATTAATAAATACTAATCTAATATTTTTGGTTATTTTTTCCTGATTTTTTATGGTTAATTAAATAAATGAAAGTAAAAAATAAAAATAAAAAAGAAAATATTAAAACAAATGAATGGGCATGGGGTTAAAAAATAAACATGAGGGTGTTGTTTAAGAAAAAACGTTGGGCCCAGTAACTCAGAACCCACGACCTTTGTCAAGGATCCTGTACATCCAAGCTGAAGGGATACATGGTGGTCTGCACATTAGAGGCGCTAGATCTGGATCCAGTGGTGATATGATGGCTAAGATTGATGGTCCATGATATGCTTCTGGCCATGTGTAATGCTGAATCTTGTATGGAATATTAAGAAAATAGAAAATGTTGGACTTGGGATTCGAACCCAGGTCCCTTCCCTCACAAGCGTGCTGCTTTGCCAATTGAGCTACAAGTTCATTCGTTTATATAATCAAAACAATAATATAATATGAAAACATTGGTCAGATATATTCAAAAGAAATAATAATGTGCGCTGGATTTGAATGGGCCAGTAGGGGTTTGCGACGCATTCATCTCCTACCTCCCTCCGTCGTCTTAGGTAGAAAAACCTATAGTGACAGATTTTTGTCCGTCACTACAACCTTTGCACCCTGAAATAAAACAAATACGTAATAGAAATTATGTGTAAGGCCATGAATCGACTGGCCTCACTCTCCTGATCATGATGGTGTCAGTGGTCAAGCCTAATTTTTCCTAACCATGGAAACCCAAATTCTAAGGTCCAAACCCTATATATGGTAACGCTTGATTCCTACGTCAAAAAGCCAATTCAAATACATAGACAGCTTGCAAACACGAAGATAGTCAGTAATTCCTAGTTAAAACATGTTTATATTACATAAATCAAAGAAAGTAAGTTTTAAAAAAATGCAAACCTTAAGCTACTGTATTGGGCGTTTTATTGTGCTTCAGGGCTTGGTAACGATTGGAAAAGTTTTAGGGGGCTTCCAAGAAGGTTTTTGAGCCTTTGCTTGGGACTAAAAATAGCTAGAATGTGCAACTCGGGTTTGACAATTTTGAGTTCTTATGCAAAATGGGTAGGGTTCCATAGGTTCTGTGTGTGTGTGTCCTTGGCTTGCCAATGTGTTGTTCTTATAGTATGGAAGGAGGAGACAACATAACATGGAAAGAATCAAGTCATAATGCCATGTTTTCATGTCAAAATCCAACCAATTTAAAAGCTTCCATATTTGCAAATTGTTGTACCCCAAAATTTGCCCTCCCATAATCTTCAAAGTTTTGCCAAGCATCACTTCAAATGGTTCAAAGTCTACTCAAGGGCTACACAGTCAACCATCCTCCTAAGCCAGTCAAATTAGGGTTTTGGTTCCTGCAAGGAAGTTGAGGTTTTCAAGGGCTCAATCAAGTCCCATATGCTCATACACATTGTCAAGCACCTACATGTCAAGTTTCAAGGCTCACAAGGTCAAGTTGCACAATCAAAAGTCACATTTGCTCAACAGTCAACTGCAAGGGCAAAATGGTCATTTGGCAGTCAAAAGTCAAAAAATTTGGTCAACATCTTATTTTGAAGCCACAATCATCATTTGATCAAGTCTTGATCATGATTTCACAAGAATGGCTCAAAAATCATCAAGATGCAAAAGTTTCTATTTTTGGACAGTTGAAAAGTCAACTGTAACTTGACCAAGGCATAACTTTTTCATGGTTCATCAGAAAAATCCCATCCAATGCTCATCTTGAAGGGGAAGAAATTTCCTACAACTCATCTTCACACTCCAAGTCCAAGAAATGCTCTCACAAAAAGTTATCAATTTCAACATTATAGGTCATTTTCAAAAGTCAACAAAAAGGAACTTTAAGTCAAAGACCATAACTTGAGATTGGTAAATCAAAATGACATGGGACCAAAGACATTGGTTAGAGTACTTCAAGACCTTTCCAAAATGTCCAAGAACATGTTCATAACTTCAAAATTGAGTAAGATATGCATTGGAGAAGTTGGGAAATGTTTGTGAAATGGCCAAAATGAATTATCCTTGAAACTTCATTTTTGACAAAAAGGGGCCCACTTTTTCCACTTGTTTCAGCTTGGCCATGCTTCCCACGTGTCCCACAAATTATTTCAAGATTTAAAATTAATTTTTCCATTTTTATTTAATTTTATTTGATTTAATTCATTTTAAATCTTTTAAAATCAAATAAAAATCAAGAAAATTAATAAAAGGGAATATTTTATATTGAAATGCTTTGATACACCATCATGATCATTCCAATTTCGTGCAAAGGCCTAAATGAAGCAAGAATTCAAATTTTGGCTCAAAAATGGAAATTGCTTCAATGGAGTTTATGGAAAATCCCAAGCATGAATGCATTGTGTTATTGGCCTTAATTCTGATTAAAACACCCTACATAACATATATGCAAGCTGACACAATAGAATTCACGACCAAAAAAGCTCCCAAACGGCCAAACGCATTTTCAAATTTTCAAGCAAAAACGCAAATCTGAAAACCTAGTTGCAGCGCCTCTCAAGCCTCCATTCCAATCCAAACATATTCCTGGCATCCCTAGGAAGCTCTGGCAATCAGAACCAAGCACAATCACTCAAGAAATCATGCCATAGACATCATTCGGTTTGCTTCATTTTTCAAAATCGTATATCACATTTCATAAGCATTTGATCCATTTTCTTTGTTGTTTTGTGTTGCTAGGGCCTTTCTGAAGCTAATAGGATGATTCAATTGCATTCTAATGCGTTATAGCATGATTCACCATTGAAACATTTTAGGTTTTTTCAGAGCTCCAAATTGGGGATTTCCCCATACTGAAAAATTGGAACCTCAGACCACCATGGTTGAATTGAGAAGGATGAGACGAAGCAAACTAACCCATCGCGCTCAATTTATGTTCAAACATGTGCTAATCGCTATTATTTGCAGGCCTGTGTTTTGGGGGGTTTAAAACCCCCGCTATGTATTTTACATTTTGCAGGAAAGCTTGAAGAAGACGGACGTGGCAGCAAGGCGTTGGATCATTCAAAATTCCGCGCGCGTTTTTCCAGGGTTTGCTTGTTTACCCATATAATATTAGTTGCTTATTGCTATGTCAATTGAAACAGCTGGCTCAGATGGCAACGCACTAGTGGATATTCCCAGAGTGCACGAGTTCAAGTCCTGGTTCTGGCCTTTTTTCCACCTTTTCCATAATTAACTTGCTTTCTTTGTTTTTTTTCTTTTTTATATATTTTTATTCTAATTTAATTTATGTTCAAATAATTTTCTCATGCATTTAAAAACTCACAAAAAATATTTTCCTTTTGCATTTTAATCAGAAAAATGTTTATTTAATTTTTGACATTAAAAATAATATTTTTGCATGCATATTTTAATTAATTGTTAAATAATCGTTAATTTAACTTTTACTTGCTTTTAGTTATCAAAATTGATCCAAAAAATACAAAAAAAATAATTACTCTATCATTAAATTAATTTAACTAACATTTTCATAAAAAACCAAAAAATATAATTAACACTTTTATTATTATTATTTATTATTTTGTAAATAAACCATAATTGAACTAGTTTTTAATTAGGCCATTTTAACATTTTAATAATTAAAATAGATTTAGATTTAGGTTTAACCTAGAATTTTATTTCTTTTTCTATTTTATTTCATAAAAAATATTATAAAAAAAACAAAAATATGTTCTTGTAATTAAAATAATTAATTAGTCATTAATCAGTTTTTTAATTTCATTTAATTACCAAAAAGACCAAAAATTAATTTCTTTTCTTAAAAGGGTCAAAACCCTTAGAACATTCCGATTTAATTTTATTCGCGCGCATTTTTAATTTTAATTCCTTATTTTTGATTATTATGTAATGGCTCCGGATATGTAATAGTAAATAGGACCTTTTACTGTTTTTTTATTTTCCGTACTTATTTACTTAAAACGGGTCTTTGTAAATTTTTGGCGATGTATAGACCCGCGCCTTGTAATAGCGTAGGATTTACGTTTCCGCAATTTATTTTCCGCACCTCCTTTAACTGTTAACTTGTATGCAAGAATGTATGGTAAATAAAAACAACTCGTATCTCACCCATAACATGTACAAAAACATTAACTGAATACAACACACAAATTCACACACCACTCTTAGGGTACGCCTCACTATTGCCTTGCCTCCGAAAGGTGGTCGTCGAGTACAGGACGTTTTAGTAAGTCCTTATGTCCGTTGATCCAGTTGCCTCAAAACGGTTGCCTCGGAATTGAAAAGGATCAATGGCATAAGGGTAGCTTCTAAGGTGTCCTACTGTTACTCTGGTGACCACACTGTCCCTACAAACGAATTGACCCGAACACCTCCAACGGTGGTGCTAACTACCTCTCAATGGTGGGATGGCACTACCTTAAGGACATTTACACAGCTTAATTCCTTAGGGTAGGTGGATGACTCATAGATACTTGCTCTATTTCAAAACAAAAAAAAACAAAATCAAAACTCTTTTCACACCGACACTTTCAAAAAACTTTCAAAACAAATTTTCAAACACTCTTGAGGACTGATACAAGAGTCGATCTGAAATCTTTAAACGAAACTTTTTCAAACCCACTCACACTTGAAAAGCAAACATCTTTTGAAAACATAAGAGCAAGTATCTAAGAGCCCATGGATAACCATGGATAGAAAGGGTGCTTACACCTTCCCTTTCTATAAATCTACCTCCTGAATCGAGAAACATATCTCATAAGGAATTTTGCTGTGCTTTTGTCCTTTCCATGTTGGAGAAACTAAAAGACGGTGGCGACTCTTGCTTCTGCGACATTTCGCGAACCAGCGTTAAACAGTCAGTTCCAGATCCACCGATCACAGAACTGGCGACTCTGCTGGGGAGAGTATTGAAGTGAGGTGTACCTTAGGATAGCTCATACTTGTGTTTTCAATTGTTGTGTTTGTTTGCTTTATTATTGTGGGCTGCATCGGAGTTACATAGATCCTAACCCGGATCTGGGGATACCCTTTTAGGTAGCATAAGCTGTGAGGGACCTGTCTGGCGTAGACCGACACAGGTGAAGCAGTGGCTACGTTGGTGTGACACCTTGGTCTGTACCGATATCCCTTGTGTTGCAACGAGGAGAATATGGGTCTTCTGAGGAGTCATTAAGCACCAACCGACCTTAGAACCCTAATTGACCCAACTTGGCTAATAGAACAGTAACAGTATGCTACACCCATTGAGGCTAAACTCTCGCGATGGTTCTGGTCGCAAGAAAAGATTGCGATACTGGAGTTATGACCGATTGAGGGTAGTCAGTGATATTGGGATCCTCTAGAACCCGGTTACTTCTGATAGGACAGGTCTTAACCAACAAACTGAAAGAGGGTAATACCTAGACCCCATGCTGGCCTAAACTCTAAGGGCTTGTCTTGTGTGACTTGTGTGCCTTATCATGTTTGCCTTTGTGAATATTTGTGGTGTGCTTTATCATAACATCATGCCATCATAAACATTGCATGCATCCTGCATAAGGACTGACCATTTCAAAGACAAAAGGGTTTCACCTTTGCTCTGTTTTGTAGGACATCATGATGCCTATGCGAAGGAACACTATCCGGTTCAACTTTGTTCACCCACCTGAGCTGCTTGAAGAGTTGGTTAGCAGAATCCCAAACACTACTTCCTTCATCCAGAGGCATGGTTCTCTTCTCAGTTTAGTCACGGCAAAGTGGGACCAACAACTGATGAGTGTCCTGACCCAGTTTTATGACCCTCTATACTAGTGCTTCACCTTTCAAGACTTCCAGCTGGTCCCTACCCTGGAAGAGTTCTCTGATTTGCTTGACATCCCTATCTTGGATCAGACTCCCTTCACTGGTTGGGGAAAGACTCTTAGGCTCGAGGAGATTGCTGCAGCCCTCCCCTTGACCAACCAGGAGGTAATGGACAACTGGGTGACCAGAAGCGGAGTTAAGGGCTTCTTGGCCAAGTTTCTGATTGGTAAAGCTAACAGTTTCTGGAACGACTTAGATTTCAGGGCGTACGAGGACATTCTGGCTCTCTTAATCTATGGGCTAGTATTGTTTCCAAATCCTGATAACTTTGTCAATATCAATGCCATAAGGATCTTCATGTCTCGGAACCCTGTACCCACTCTCTTGGGTGATGTCCTGCAACAACTCTATGCTCGTACTGCCCGAAGACGAGGAACTCTGTGGTGTTGTACTCCTTTGTTGGTGAGGTGGTTTATTTCGCACCTCCCTAAGTTCATGCTAAAGAACCAAGAAGGAAGAGGCTGGGCTCATAGGTTAATGTCTCTCACTGATAATGACATCATTTGGACTCTCAGGTTTAGATGAGGTGGATGTTATTGATCACTGCAGAGAATATCCTAATGTTCCATTGATTGGCACTCAGGGCGGAATCTCTTATAATCCATGTTTAGCTCTCCGTCAGTTTGGAAGAGCCAAAAGAGCAGGACCTCATGAGATGCTGGTGCCTCACATCAGTTTTGAGTTTCAGAAAGATAGTGACGAGCTACGCCGTAGATTCATCAAAGCTTGGGACAGAATTCACAAAGCTGACCCACAAGAGCTGGGACCGAAGACTTCTCTACCTATGGAAGCCTACTACAGATGGGTCCGCATCCGTGCTCAGAAGTTAGGTATGCCATATGAAGCTGTCAGGCCTATCATTCTTGAAGGTCCTGATGGAGATGGGGTTCCTCCAACTGTTCTCCCTCCTCAGATACCCACTGATGTTGATACACTAAAGAGGTCTTGGGCGCAACTACAGGAAGAGCGGGATTATTATCGGGAAAAGTTCAACGAACAGGAACAGAAGATCTAGAAGCTGACCAAGCAACTGGAGAACGAGCGGGCCCTGAATGACTATATACGTACTAAGAAGAGGAGGCCATGGGAGCACTGATGGGCTTTGGGATGTTTCTTTTATAGCTTTATTTCCTTTTCAGTATTTTCATTCTTGTAACACCTAAGGGCAAATTGTTGAACAATTTAAAGTTTAAATCTAATAAAGTGTGTTCCTTTTGTTTACAAAGTTGATTCCCGATTGTCTTTGAAAACATAATTCATACGCATTTCATTCATCATATGCATTACAGGTACCCTTTTCCTACAGGTTGCTTAATCTCCTTCGTTGTTTATTTCATCTCTCAAGCATCATGAATCCTGAACTCACTACCGAGCAAGCTATCAAGGCCCTCCAGGCCCAGAATGCCCAATTTCAGGAGATGGTCATGAACTTGGCCCAGGGACAACAAGAGCAGAAGGCTTTGCTCCTGAAGAAGAATAAGAAGAAGAAGAGGATTGTGCTATTCAACACTGGGCGCAGACTCGGGAACGCATTGCAGAATGAAGCTGAGAGGACTACTCCATCTGTGGGGGAAGGTAGTCACCAAGGGAGAGAGGTCCCTAGTCCTGTGGTCTCTGACACTGAGACAGACTTCAACGATGAACAGTACCCTCCTGCTGAGGACCGGTACAAACAGCTGGAGGACAGATTAAATGCTATGGAGATTCAACGTGTGCCTGGGTGGGATTTCAGAGACTTGGGTTTATCTTCTGGGGTGGTGATCCCGCACAAGTTCAAGGCGCTGGCCTTTGTGAAGTATGACGGGGCTTCCTGTCCTAAGATGCACCTCCGTTCTTATGTAAGGAAGATCCAGCCTTACACAGCAGACAAGAACTTATGGATCCACTTCTTCCAGGAGAGTCTTTCAGGGACTCACCTCGAATGGTTCTATCAGCTGGATGGAACCAACATTCGTAACTGGGAGGATTTGGCCACTGCTTTCTACAAGCAGTATCAATATAATTCCGACCTCGCTCCTACAGGTACCCAACTCCAGGGTATGTCTCTAGGATCAGGGGAAGGTTTTAAGGAGTACGCACAGAAATGGAGAGATCTGGCTGGCAGGGTGCAGCCACCATTAACGGACCGGGAGCTGGTGGATATGTTCTTGGGGACCCTATCTGGTCCATTCTTCAATCATCTCATTGGTAATTCCTCTGCTGGGTTTACTGACCTGATCCTGACTGGTGAGAGGATCGAGGCTGGTATAAAATCGGGGAAGATACAGAAGGGCGCCTCCTCAAATGTTGAAAAGAAACCCTTCAAGAAGGAGGCAAGTGCTGTGTTTGGTCCAAGAAGGCAAAACAAACCTGAACGCCGCCAAGCTGTCAACGCGCTGGTTATTTCTAAGCCTGCTGCTGCTCCACAATAGTACAACTGTGATCGGTGGATCTGGAACTGACTGTTTAACGCTGGTTTCGCGAAATGTCGCGGAAGAAAGAGTCGCCACCGTCTTTTATTTTCTCCAAATGGAAAGGACAAAAGCACATAAAAATTCCTTATTGAGATTGCTCTCGGTTCGGGAGGTAGATTTATAGAAAGGGAAGGTGTTAGCACCCTTTCTATCCATGGTTATCCATGGGCTCTTAGATACTTGCTCATTTGTGTTTTCAAAATGGTTTGTTTGCTTTTCAACTGTGAGTGGGTTTGAAAAAGTTTCTTTGAAAGTTTCAGATCGACTCTTGTATCAGTCCTCAAGAGTGTTTGAAAAATTGCTTTTGAAAGCTTTTTGAAAGGTGTCGGTGTGAAAAGAAGTTTTTGATTTGTTTTGAAATTAGAGCAAGTATCTACGAGTCATCTACCTACCCTAAGGAATTCGTCTGTGTAAATGTCCTTAAAGTAGTGCCATCCCACCATTGAGAGGTAGGTAACACCACCGTTGGAGGTGTTCGGGTCAATTCGAGGGTTCGGGACATTGTGGTCACCAGAGAAATAGGAAGACACCTTAGAAGCTACCCTCATGCCATGTTCATGGACATGAGGACTTACTAAAACATCCTCTACTCGACGACCACATTTCGAGGGGCAAGGCAACAGTGAGACGTACCCTAGGGGTGGTGTGTGATTTGTGTGTCATTTTCAATTATATTTGTCTGGTTCATGCATTGGTGATCTACGCTTTGTTTTTATTTTTGGCATTCATTCTTTCATGCAAGTTATTAACAGTTAAAAGATGCGGAATTAAAAGTCCTACGCTATTACAAAGGCGCGGGTCTACATCGCCAAATTAATCCAAGACCCGATTTGAATAAAATAAAATGCGGAAAGTAAATACCCTAATTAATCTATTACAAGGCTTTGGGTCAATTACATGAAATTTAAAAAAAAGGAAATAAAAGAAAATGTGCGAAAAGAAATAAAATCGAGAATGCGAGGGCGTTGGACCCTTTTAAAGAAATTAAATTACAATTAATAAATTAATTAAGTTTACATAAAAGAAAGAATTTTTTGGAGTTTTTTGTATTTATGGAGTTAAGGAGAATATTAAATGGAATTTAAAAGTTAATTAAAACCCTAAGTCTAAACTATTTTTAATTAAAAAATGTTTAAATTGTACCCTAATTTACATTAATTATTTACATGGCATATTTATTTATAAAAATAATTAATACTTAATAATGGTAAAAAGAAAAAAGAATAAAAATATAAAAACCCTAATTTCTACATTTTTTAGTTTATTAAGAAAGCATTAAAATTAAACCTAAAATTAAAACTAATTTAATTATTAAATTTATTTACAAAAATGTTAGTGAATTAAACATTAAAACATATTTTTGTTTCTTTTGACTTTTCTGATTTTTATGTTTTTCTTATAAAAATTAATTTTGTGAATTAATTAAAAATAGTTAAAGCAAATTAAAATTAAGGAAGGAAATTAGAAAAGAAGATAAATGTACAAACAGGGGGGTTTTCTGGCCCAGTTAGAGGTGTGTTTAGAGGAACTTTGGCCCATTAGACAAAGTCATCTATGACTTTCTTGATCATATGCTTGTGGTTGACTGAGCGTGCATGATAGACCTCACATGGTGGCCCTCAGATTGAGGCTTCTGGGCGCGTGGCAAACCAAGGCATTGGGTGTATGGTGTTCCTTTGGATGGAAGCTGCATAGAAACACGTTGAAAAAAATAATATTGAATAAGTGGGGGACCTGGGAATCGAACCCAGGTCCCAGTGCTTTCCAAGCCATATGCCTACCAACTGAACCATTAGCGCGTTTGGAATATAATATGGAAAATAAATAATATAACGTAAAACAATAACTAGTGGTACATATCAAAAAAACGCGCCAGAATTATGAATGGCCCAATCACGTTCCAACACACAAGCTTCGTCCTCCTGGCTTCATCGTTTTGCCTGCAATTACAGAATAGATAGCGGGGGTTTTAAACCCCCACAATCTAAAACACCAAAAAATAGCGAATAGAACACCGTCGGTCATAAATTGAGCGCGACATGTGGCTTTGAATCGTCATGAGCTTCTGGTTTCAGTGGTATAGGTCTTGTGTCTCAATTTTACCAGACGAGAGAAACCCCAATTTTACAGCTTTGAAACCCTAACGAGCTCCCATGGTAGATTCACATACTGGCCTTAAAAACTCAATTGAATGGCATGGTTAGCTTTAGAATGATTAAACTAGTACAAATAAAGCATTAGAAATCAAAAATATGGCATGAATTATGAGACACGATTCTGCAAAAAGTTTGAGGAAGTTTGACTTTATTCTACCACTTCTTGATGCGTGGGGACTGGAAAAGAATTCAGTTATATCCAGGAAGACCTCAGCAAGCTTTTTGAATCGTTTGTATGCTTTGAATCACCCTGTAATGCAGTTTTTAGTTTTGAATTTTTTTGACAAAAATGCAAGGTTTGTATTTTCTTTTGAGCGCAGCCTTTTGGTCCTGAGCATTAGGTTTAGGTTTATACTTATGTGAGGAATGAATTAGGGTAGAAATTTCAACCAAAAACCTTTGCATTCAATGCTTTTGAGATTTGATTTCCATGGATCTTTTTTTAATCTTTTCCATGCCCTTTTGATATCAATCATGGCCAAATCTTTCCAAATTGAGTGTGCACGAAATCTTGGAGTTATGATAGACCTATTAGCTGCATAAAAAGATTTAAAATGCATGCTTGAGTATTTTTATCATATTTTATTTCATTAAATGAATTAATGGTGATAAAAATTCAAATAAATAATAAATAATGATGAAATAAATCCCCTTTGGGTCAAATGGTCGTGCATAGCTCTTGGATGATGATTCTTGGAAGAAAATGTGGCCCATTAGCAATTTTGAGGCATTTGAAGCAAAGTTGACTTTTCAAAATTCCCAAAAATTTCCCAACTTCCACAAGGCATATCTTGCTCAATTTTTAAGCTTTGATCATGTTCTTGGACATTTTGGAAAGGTATTGAAGTCCTCTAACCAATGCCTTTTGTCCCATGTAATTTTGATTTACCAATCTCAAGTTATGATCTTTGACATAAAGTGCCTTTTTGTTGACTTTTGAAAGTGACCTATAATGTTGAGATTGATAACTTTTTGTGAGAGCATTTCTTGGACTTGAAGTGTGAAGAGGAGTTGTAGGAAATGTCTTTCTCTTCAAAATGAGATTTGGATGGAATTTTTCTGATGAACCATGTGGAAGTTATGCCCTGGTCAAGTTATAGTTCACTTTTTCAACTGTCCAAATATGGAAACTTTTGCATCTTGAGACTTTTTGAGCCATGCCTTGAAAGTCATGATCAAGAATTTATCAAATGATGTTTGTGGCTTCAAAATAATATGTTGACCAAAAATTTGGACTTTTGACTGTCAAATGACCATTTTGCCCCTACAGTTGACTGTTGAGCAATTAGGGTTTTTGACTGTGCAATTTTGTGCTGTAAGTCTTGAAACTTGACATGAGGATTCTTGACAATGTTTATAGGCATGTGGGACTTGATTGGACCCTTGAAAACTTCAATTTCTTTGTCAGAACCAAAACCCTAGTTTTTGACTGTTAGGAGGCCCTTGAACTGTGCAACCTTTGGGGAGATTTTGAAGCATGTTCTTTGCAAATCTTGAAGAATATGGGAGGGAAAATTTTGGGGTACAACAGTTTCCCCTGTTCAATCTTCTTAGACCTGAGGATGTAGATTGGCTGACGTGCCTTTCGTAATCCGAAGGTGGAAGATGATTGAACACTAGAGTGCCCAGAAATTTGCGCTCACATAGTAGTGTGATGATGGGAATGGGCTTACAGATGCCATTTGGAGATTTATGGATAGGTGGATGGGCTTATAGATGCCATGCTGAGAGGTGATGGATAGTTGGATGGGCTTATAGATGCCATCTGGATGTCGATCGCGTAAGAGATTCCTCAGCGAGAATTTGCGTACCTGAAAAAAGAAAATGATTACCTGGCCTGTTACAGGGGCTGGTCTTCAAACTCTTTGTATAGATGTGCCCTGACTGGTTACAGGAATTGCATCTGGAGCTTCAAAAGGTAATGAATGAACCAGGGATGGTTACTACCTCAACGGGACGGTGAGAGAACCTTGGATGATTACTACCTCAACAGGAACGCTGAGAGAACCTTGGGGAGATTACTACCTCAACAGGAACGCTGCGAGAACCTTGTGCGATTACTACCTCAACAGGAACACTGAGGGAACCTTGTGCGATTACCACCTCAACAAGAACGTTGAGGGAACCTTGGGCGACTTCAACCTCAACAGTAACGCTGAGAGAATCTTGGGTGACTTCAACCTCAACAGTAACGCTGAGAGAATCTTGGATGTCTTCTACTGGGATAAGAATCAGGGAGATCTTAGGGTCGATCTGACTGAACCAGAGAAGGCCTTTGACTGGATAAGAATCAGGAAAATCTTAGGGTCGATTTAACTGAACCGAACAAGGTCTTGGAATCTTCAACTGGATAAGAATCAGGGAGATCTTAGGGTCGATCTGACTGAACCAGAGAAGGCCTCTGACTGGATAAGAATCAGGAAAATCTTAGGGTCGATTTAACTGAACCGGACAAGGTCTTGGAATGTAGCTGAGAACTTAACTGGATCTTCCCTAAAAGGTAAAGGTCAGTCGTATGCAATGCATGATATGGATCAAGCAATGATGTTCTCAACATAAATGAGATTGGTAAGATATGATGCATATATGCATGCTATAATGTATAGAAATGTGATGTTTATGAACGTATGTTTTCGTCCTAGGAAAATAAATCCTTGACGGATGTCGGGAAGTCATATCCTGGGCTTGATGTTTGGAGAATAGTGCTTTGTTGTCTCCGCTGGGGATGATAGCTGCAAGAATACCGGTAGGAGAAGATAACTCCGTTGGGGAATAAACTTGATGAAGAGATTAATCTGCGGGGAATAACTACTCTAGCGACCTTGCTGGGGAATAATACTCTGTGGGGAGAGAGATACTTTGCTGGGATGTTGATGGTAACTTCGCTGGGGATACCATTGTTATGTTGGAAGTGTTAATAGACTCCGCTGGGGATAGGAAGACCTTGTCAGGGACGATCTTTCTGTGGCTTTTGGCTGAGGATAACCCAGTTATACCCTGGTAAGGGAAATGACCTTTGAATAACGCCAGGGGACGCGTTCGTGCTCTACGGGGATAAGCTTCCAGAATCTACTAGGGATAAGCTTACTGCTTGGGGAGATGGGTTCCAACTTTCCTGGGGAAATCTTGATTGGACTCTCCTGGGGATATTTTGAACTATATTGGGGAAGTGACTCCACAGGATGTTTGATTGACCGCCGGGGAGCAATCTTAGATCAAGACTGCCGGGGATACTTGTTAAGAATGTCTGTATATGTGCCGGGGAATGTTGAGACCTGCGGGGGTACCCAACTTCCCTAAGGCTGATAGTATAGCTTTGCTTGGGGAGAGTGCATTGACTTGATGGCTCACTCTCTGGGGATTTAAGGTATATTGGTTATGTTCCTCAGCTGAACTCACCTTGGTACTTTGATGGACAGAACAATTAGATCGCTTAGACAACTCATTACTGCCCCTGTTTCTGAGGTGGGAGAGGAAGACTTGTGAGGTGCTGATAGTTGTTGATGGACAAACCTTCTTCTGGTAGGCAGGTGACAAGATGTCAGGACATAGTCGTACGCTTTGATCCCTAACTTTTGCTTGGACCGCCCTTTCGGGTTTTCAATCCACCGGAATACCCATTTTTACCCAAGCCGCCTTTTCAGGTTTTCGACTTGCCGGGTGTACAGATTATTATCATTTCATCCCTTATTTTTGCCCGAACCCTTTTGGTTCGCCGGGAAGCCCTTATTTTTGCCTAGGCATGTCAACCTAGCGGGTCTTTAATTATGCGTAGTATTTTTCGACTATGTCCACGCTCTCAGGATGTAGGGAGGTGCCCCTGTTATTGTGTTGCCACGCTACCAGAAGATGTTTGGTCATGCAAGATTTGTTGCTGGGAATTCATGTCCAATGCCCTAAGTGGCTCAGGCGGAAGTTTTCCCCTGGCTGTTTGGCATCTTGAGAGATTCCTTGAATCTTGACTGGACTGCCCCAGATGATGGACAATGATCAGGCCATGCCCCTTGATTGGAGGTGCTTTTGTTCATTATTTTCATCGTGTGAATTTCCCTGTTGTTCAAACAAATAGTCATATGCAAACAATGTTATATCAAAAATGCAAAGCTTATGTCTGTCTTGAAGATTTTGAAAATGCATTCTTTTTCATAAAACAAGTGAATGTTTGTAAAACGTGATGTCAACTCCGTATTTACCGTAGGCCTTAAGGAGTCAGGATACCTTTTGTAACAGTATTCTTTCGAACTAACCCATGCTTCAGCTAGGACTTTTAAGGGTTATAACGTGGCCTGGTTCACGGTTTAAGAAACAATGGATAAAGGCTCAAGTTTATTTGTACCCACCCGCTCTTCGTGATGTTCTTCAAACCTAAACTCAGCTGATCATGCATTAGACCTTGTTTGAGTCTTTGTCCTGATATTCTGGTGATGGTTCGGATTTTGACAGTTTAGAATAGGCAGTCATTTCCCTTTTTTGTTGAGGGTTTGTAGTACCTCTTTCTTTTTTGATTTCGTTATCCCTGTTTTTTGCCTGAACTGTTCCTTTTTGTGATTACAGTCAGCGGGATGCCCCAGTTTTTGTAAGTCTCCTTCATAGGTTTTGACTTGTTGGGCTTTTATTTTGAGAAATGATGATTGCCTGTCTTTATGATCATTCGGAACCATCACTTTCTTTTCGTCTCGGAAGGACTTCTTTGATGCTATTCGCTGTGCACTTGGGTCAACTGAGAGAACTACCCTGCCCCAGGTTATGATTAAGGTTTTTAATTTTCGAAAAGAAAAACTCCAACTTCTTTGGCTCAAAGGGGTTGACGAGGGATTATCTTCCTTATAACTCTAGTGTTTAGGGATTTGAAACAATGCCTGTACCTCATCAGCGGGGTCTGTTCAAAAGCATACTGTAAATTGTGGTATCGTTTTTGTCATCCTCCCTCAAGAGGCTTAGAATTGTTAACCGAGCGTTGAACATCACAAAAATATGAAAACAGTTTTAAGCATAGTAAACATAATTACTTCAAAACAGACACGTGTAATGCATTAATGAAATAACAAAGTTTGACATGAATAAATGTTTAAACAATCAAAGAAAAATACAACTTGAACATTCGAATGAACAAAAGTTTTCTAGTCTCAGGATTTGTCACTTGCAGGGATAGTAGAAGAACTCTGCCTGACCATCTTGGGTGAATTCCACTGCTCCTTCGTTAATCAGGTCTTGGATCTTGTTCTTCAGATCCCAGCAGTCGTCGGTGTCATGTCCTGGACTATCAGAGTGGTATGCACATCTTTCCTCAGGATTGTACCTTAGGGAGGTTGTGTTGAGATTCTTAAGAGGGTCCCTTAACGTCACCAGATTCAATCTCAACAATTGTTGTAAAGCTTGAGACGGTGACACGTGGAGCTTGGTGAATTGCCTCCTGGGCTTACTCTGATCAACCCGTTGCTCTGGGCGAGGTTGTTGCTGGACCTGTGAGGTAGCAGCACCTTGAAGAGGCCTATTCTTCACCATACCAAACTCTTGTCCTCTTGGAAGCTGATCCATGACCTGGTCCCTGATTTTGAATGGGTGCTTCATGTTGTATATGTCTTGATGAAGCTGACTGATCATGGTCCTCAGCTCCTCTTGCTCCCGAGCTAAGCCTTGGATAAGGGCTATCTGCCCCAGCATCTGAGTTCTTAGTGCATCCACCTCAGCTTGCAGATGTTTCAGTCGTCCGTCCTTGTCGTCCTCGGGACTTTTCTTGGCCAAATTCCCCATGAGGAGTGCCCTCAGCTCTTCCTGCCCCTTGGATAGGCTTAGGAAGATCTCCCTGAACTGAGTCTCTTGAGCATGAAGACCCTGGTTATCTTGTTGGGGAGCCATTTCTGAAATAAACAGCGAAGAGGGTAAGTGACCTGTAAAGAAGGGTACCTGTAATGCAATGATATGTATGTATGCATGCAATGTTTTCCAGGACCTCGCAGGGTAAACAAGAAAAATTGTTAGAATTTTGAATTTTGTAGCTTGATTGAAGGAACTTCATGTTGTTGAGAGTCCTTCTTCAAGAGTCAAGGCTCACCATATCGAGTGGGTCATAGCCCCTGACTCGAGTTATCATGTTTGAATTTCTAGATCACCTTGGCTAGAGGAACCTTCTTCAGGAGTCAAAGCTCACCATATCAAGTGGGTCAAAGCCTCTGACGACCTCGGCTAGAGGAAAATAAATCCTCTTTTCCCCTTGCTAGACGTTTGATTCATCACGACCTGCATCACAAGCCCTTGAGATCTTTGAAATGGATTAGTCTTTATGCAGGATGTATGCAATGGTATGATGTTATGCTATGCATGGGGTAATGTAGGTAAACCCTGTTATGAGTCCTAATTAAGGACTGTAAACAAACCCTGCAAGAAACTCATGGGTCAGATAACAAGCATGCAAATAGTCAAGTTGGAAGGCACACAAGTCACACAAAGAGCCCTTAGAGTTTAGGCCAGCATGGGGTCTAGGTATTACCCTCTTTCAGTTTGTTGGTTAAGACCTGTCCTATCAGAAGTAACTGGGTTCTAGAGGATCCCAATATCACTGACTACCCTCAATCGGTCATAACTCCAGCATCGCAATCTTTTCTTACGGCCAGAACCATTATGAGAGTTTAGCCTCAATGGGTATAGCATACTACTACTGTTATATGGCCAAGTTGGGTCAATTTAGGGTTCTAAGGTCGGTTGGCGCTTAATGACTCCTCAGAAGACCCATATTCTCCTCGTTGCAACACAAGGGATATCGGTACAGACCAAGGTGTCACACCAATGTAGCCACTGCTTCACCCATGTCGGTCTACGTCGGAAAGGTCCCTCATAGCTTATGCTACCTAACAGGGTATCCCCAGATCCGAGTTAGGATCTATGTAACTCCGATGCAGCCCACAATAATAAAGCAAACAAAGCACGACAATTGAAAACACAAGTGATCTTAGTCCTAAGGTACACCTCACTTTTAAAGAGTTCCCCAGCAGAGTCGCCAGTTCTGTGATCGGTGGATCTGGAACTGACTGTTTAACGATGGTTTCGCGAAATGTCGCGGAAGCAAGAGTCGCCACCGTCTTTTATTTTCTCTAAATGGAAAGGACAAAAGCACAGAAAAATTCCTTATTGAGATTGCTCTCGGTTCGGGAGGTAGATTTATAGAAAGGGAAGGTGTTAGCACCCTTTCTATCCATGGTTATCCATGGGCTCTTAGATACTTGCTCATTTGTGTTTTCAAAATGGTTTGTTTGCTTTTCAACTGTGAGTGGGTTTGAAAAAGTTTCTTTGAAAGTTTCAGATCGACTCTTGTATCAGTCCTCAAGAGTGTTTGAAAAATTTCTTTTGAAAGCTTTTTGAAAGGTGTCGGTGTGAAAAGAAGTTTTTGATTTGTTTTGAAATTAGAGCAAGTATCTACGAGTCATCTACCTACCCTAAGGAATTCGTCTGTGTAAATGTCCTTAAAGTAGTGCCATCCCACCATTGAGAGGTAGGTAACACCACCGTTGGAGGTGTTCGGGTCAATTCGAGGGTTCGGGACATTGTGGTCACCAGAGCAATAGGAAGACACCTTAGAAGCTACCCTCATGCCATGTTCATGGACATGAGGACTTACTAAAACATCCTCTACTCGACGACCACATTTCGAGGGGCAAGGCAACAGTGAGACGTACCCTAGGGGTGGTGTGTGATTTGTGTGTCATTTTCAATTATATTTGTCTGGTTCATGCATTGGTGATCTACGCTTTGTTTTTATTTTTGGCATTCATTCTTTCATGCAAGTTATTAACAGTTAAAAGATGCGGAATTAAAAGTCCTACGCTATTACAAAGGCGCGTGTCTACATCGCCAAATTAATCCAAGACCCAATTTTAATAAAATAAAATGCGGAAAGTAAATACCCTAATTAATCTATTACAAGGCTTTGGGTCAATTACATGAAATTTAAAAAAAAGGAAATAAAAGAAAATGTGCGAAAAGAAATAAAATCGAGAATGCGAGGGCGTTGGACCCTTTTAAAGAAATTAAATTACAATTAATAAATTAATTAAGTTTACATAAAAGAAAGAATTTTTTGGAGTTTTTTGTATTTATGGAGTTAAGGAGAATATTAAATGGAATTTAAAAGTTAATTAAAACCCTAATTCTAAACTATTTTTAATTAAAAAATGTTTAAATTGTACCCTAATTTACATTAATTATTTACATGGCATATTTATTTATAAAAATAATTAATACTTAATAATGGTAAAAAGAAAAAAGAATAAAAATATAAAAACCCTAATTTCTACATTTTTTAGTTTATTAAGAAAGCATTAAAATTAAACCTAAAATTAAAACTAATTTAATTATTAAATTTATTTACAAAAATGTTAGTGAATTAAACATTAAAACATATTTTTGTTTCTTTTGACTTTTCTGATTTTTATGTTTTTCTTATAAAAATTAATTTTGTGAATTAATTAAAAATAGTTAAAGCAAATTAAAATTAAGGAAGGAAATTAGAAAAGAAGATAAATGTACAAACAGGGGGGTTTTCTGGCCCAGTTAGAGGTGTGTTTAGAGGAACTTTGGCCCATTAGACAAAGTCATCTTTGAATTTCTTGATCATATGCTTGTGGTTGACTGAGCGTGCATGATAAACCTCACATGGTGGCCCTCAGATTGAGGCTTCTGGGCGCGTGGAAAACCAAGGCATAGGGTGTATGGTGATCCTTTGGATGGAAGCTGCATAGAAACGCGTTGAACAAAATAATATTGAATAAGTGGGGGACCTGGGAATCGAACCCAGGTCCCAGTGCTTACCAAGCCATATGCCTACCAACTGAACCATTAGCGCGTTTGGAATATAATATGGAAAATAAATAATATAACGTAAAACAATAACTAGTGGTACATATCAAAAAAACGCGCCAGAATTATGAATGGCCCAATCACGTTCCAACACACAAGCTTCGTCCTCCTGGCTTCATCGTTTTGCCTGCAATTACAGAATAGATAGCGGGGGTTTTAAACCCCCACAATCTGAAACACCAAAAAATAGCGAATAGAACACCGTCGGTCATAAATTGAGCGCGACATGTGGCTTTGAATCGTCATGAGCTTCTGGTTTCAGTGGTATAGGTCTTGTGTCTCAATTTTACCAGACGAGAGAAACCCCAATTTTACAGCTTTGAAACCCTAACGAGCTCCCATGGTAGATTCACATACTGGCCTTAAAAACTCAATTGAATGGCATGGTTAGCTTTAGAATGATTAAACTAGTACAAATAAAGCATTAGAAATCAAAAATATGGCATGAATAATGAGACACGATTCTGCAAAAAGTTTGAGGAAGTTTGACTTTATTCTACCACTTCTTGATGCGTGGGGACTGGAAAAGAATTCAGTTATATCCAGGAAGACCTCAACAAGCTTTTTGAATCGTTTGTATGCTTTGAATCACCCTGTAATGCAGTTTTTAGTTTTGAATTTTTTTGACAAAAATGCAAGGTTTGTATTTTCTTTTGAGCGCAGCCTTTTGGTCCTGAGCATTAGGTTTAGGTTTATACTTATGTGAGGAATGAATTAGGGTAGAAATTTCAACCAAAAACCTTTGCATTCAATGCTTTTGAGATTTGATTTCCATGGATCTTTTTTCAATCTTTTCCATGCCCTTTTGATATCAATCATGGCCAAATCTTTCCAAATTGAGTGTGCACGAAATCTTGGAGTTATGATAGACCTATTAGCTGCATAAAAAGATTTAAAATGCATGCTTGAGTATTTTTATCATATTTTATTTCATTAAATGAATTAATGGTGATAAAAATTCAAATAAATAATAAAAAATGATGAAATAAATCCCCTTTGGGTCAAATGGTCGTGCATAGCTCTTGGATGATGATTCTTGGAAGAAAATGTGGCCCATTAGCAATTTTGAGGCATTTGAAGCAAAGTTGACTTTTCAAAATTCCCAAAAATTTCCCAACTTCCACAAGGCATATCTTGCTCAATTTTTAAGCTTTGATCATGTTCTTGGACATTTTGGAAAGGTATTGAAGTCCTCTAACCAATGCCTTTGGTCCGAAGTAATTTTGATTTACCAATCTCAAGTTATGATCTTTGACTTAAAGTGCCTTTTTGTTGACTTTTGAAAATGACCTATAATGTTGAGATTGATAACTTTTTGTGAGAGCATTTCTTGGACTTGAAGTGTGAAGAGGAGTTGTAGGAAATGTCTTTCTGTTCAAAATGAGCTTTGGATGGAATTTTTCTGATGAACCATGTGGAAGTTATGCCCTGGTCAAGTTACAGTTGACTTTTTCAACTGTCCAAATATGGAAACTTTTGCATCTTGAGACTTTTTGAGCCATGCCTTGAAAGTCATGATCAAGAATTGATCAAATGATGTTTATGGCTTCAAAATAATATGTTGACCAAAAATTTGGACTTTTGACTGTCAAATGACCATTTTGCCCCTACAGTTGACTGTTGAGCAATTAGGGTTTTTGACTGTGCAATTTTGTGTTGTAAGTCTTGAAACTTGACATGAGGATGCTTGACAATGTTTATAGGCATGTGGGACTTGATTGGACCCTTGAAAACTTCAATTTCTTTGTCAGAACCAAAACCCTAGTTTTTGACTGTTAGGAGGCCCTTGAACTGTGCAACCTTTGGGGAGATTTTGAAGCATGTTCTTTGCAAATCTTGAAGAATATGGGAGGGAAAATTTTGGGGTACAACAACAACCAACCCAGAGCTGAGAGGCCCAAACGGCAGTATACTCGGCTCAGCATGACTCTCTCTCAGATCCTGCCGCAACTGCTGTCAACTAGCCTGGTAACTGTCAAAGAGGCTCCGAAGATGGTAAACACAGCATCTCCGAAATACAACCCCAACGCCCGCTGCGCTTATCACTCTGATAGCCCGGGACATTCTACTGATGATTGCTGGGCCCTGAGGAATAAGGTTCAGGACCTTATTGATGCCAAGGAGATACAGTTCGAGGCGCCCGAGAGGCCAAATGTTGTGACCGCTCCCATGCCCCAGCATGGAGTGAATGCTGTTGAGGAGGATTTGTATGTAGCTTTTGTGGATGATGTTGCTACTCTGCTGCTGACTGTCAAGAGGAACCTGTTGCTAGCCAGTTTATTTACGGGATGTAGCAAAGGTTGCCCTTTATGTGTTGATTCCCCTGCTGGTTGTTCTTTGCTGAAATCAGGCGTCCAAAACCTGATGGATAGTAAAGAGATATTGTTCCAGAAGACTGTCGTTCCTGCTGCCCCTGTTGAAGAAGTTGCAATTGTTACCATTTTCAATAACCCTTCCAAGGCTCCTTCAAAGAAGCCTGTCCAAATTTTGCCTGTTCACAAGATTGCTCCCATCACCATTACTGTTCCGGGGCCCATCCCCTACAAGTCTGATAAAGCTGTCCCGTGGCACTATGGGGCATATGTTTATGTTCTGGGAGTGAAGCAAGAGTTCAACGCTGGTACCAGTGTCACCAACATCACTGGGCCTGCTAAGGTCACTCGTAGTGGAAGACTGTTCTCACCAGACATTGCACCTCCAGTAATTCAGAGGCCTCTTGTCATCACACCTGCCAGTGTGCCTGTTTCCCCCCCTGATCAAGTTTCCACCCCTGCTGCCGAGTCATCTGACGCTCGGGGTAAGGGGATTGCTGCTGATATGCCTGCCCGGACGGAGGCACCAAAGACCATTGTTGAGGCTTCCAAGCAAGAAATGGAAGAGATCCTCAAGATTATAAAGAAAAGTGATTTCAACGTCGTTGAACAGCTGGGGCACACCCCCTCCAAAATCTCCATGCTATCACTGTTGATGTGTTCAGAGGCCCATGCCAAGGCCCTGATTGCTTTCCTGAAAACGGCCCACGTGCCCCAAGAAACGTCTGCTGATCAATTCACTGACTGTGTGGCCAACTTAACAGCTGATAATGGCCTGGGTTTCTCTGATGCTGATCTGACGGCCAAGGGGAAGAACCATAATGATGCCCTGCATGTCTCCATTGAATGCAGGGGCACTACTCTTGCTCATGTGCTGGTTGACATTGTTTCTTCACTAAACGTGCTACCCAAGAAGGCTCTAGACAGGCTAGACTGTGAGGGTTTAGAACTCAAACCAAGTAACATTGTTGTTCGGGCCTTTGATGGTTCCAAGAGAATGGTACATGGTGAGGTTGACATCCCAATCAGGGTCGGGTCACAGGTCTTTGATTCAAAATTCTATGTGATGGACATCCGTCCATCCTATTCTTGTTTGCTGGGTCGCCTGTGGATCCATAAGGTTGGGGATGTGACTTCAACTTTACATCAGAAGCTCAAATACCCGGTCAGGGGGAAGATTGTAACAATGCAAGGGGAAGAGGAATACATGGTCAGCCACCTCAACTCCTTCAGGTACGTAGAAATGGATGGGGAGTTCATTGATACCCCCTTTCAACATTTTGAAGAGGTGCCACAAACATTGGCAGCAGCAGAAGCAGTGACTGAAGAGGGTTCTCCTTTGAAGATGGCTTCCTTGAAGGACGCCCGGGCTGTAATCGAGAAAGGTGAATGTGCTAACTGGGGCAGGCTCCCTGATTTCACTCCTAAAACTGACAAGTTTGGACTGGGTTTCACTGCAGAGGCTCAGAAGGCTGTGCGCAAGGCAAGGATTGGAAGACCTCCTGTGCTCATCACCCATCCAGGAGTGAATGCTATTGGGGATGAAGACGGAGTGGAGGAATCCGAGTTTGACAGCTGGATCTACCCAACGACTAACGGTGGACCTAGCAACTGGACCGCAAAATACTTTACACCCATTACTTTTGTCACCCAGTAATGAACTTCTTTGTTTTGGATTTGTAATAAACAATAATTTGAAACTTTATGGCCCGGTGTCTTACCCGGGGCACTGTGGTTTTATTTGTGAGGGCTTTTGTTTGTCACTTTCATATATCATGAATAAAAGCATTGGACGTTTTTCACATTTCAAATCTTGCGCTCCCTTTCTTTCTTTATATATTGCAAAATAGCTGTATTTACACACACTCACTCGTACAGGTTTCAATCCACTCTGGATCTCACTGGTAACGACTCTGCTACTGCCAGTTATGACTTCGAAAATCCGATCAACTTAGCCGAAGACGAAGGTGAAGATGATTGCGAAGTGTCTGGCGAACTTGCAAGACTGTTACTCCAGGAAGAGAGGGCCATTCAACCACATGAAGAGCCAGTGGAAACGGTAAATCTGGGTACTGAGGCAGACAGAAAGGAAGTGAAGATTGGTGCCAATCTAGAGCTCAGCGTGAAACAACGGTTGATTCAGATGTTGCATGATTATGTGGAGATCTTTGCCTGGTCTTACGAAGACATGCCTGGGTTGGATACCGACATTATGGTCCATCACTTGCCTACCAAGGAATACTGCCCTCCAGTTAAGCAAAAGGTCCGCCGTATGCGTCCAGAAATGTCTGAAAAGATCAAAGCTGAGGTCATGAAGCAATTTGACGCCGGTTTTCTTGCAGTGACTTCTTACCCTCAGTGGGTTGCTAATGTGGTGCCGGTACCAAAGAAGGATGGTAAGGTCAGAATGTGTGTCGATTACAGGGATTTGAACAGGGCCAGCCCTAAGGATAATTTCCCTCTACCTCACATCGACGTTCTTGTTGACAATACTGCCCAGCATAAAGTGTTCTCCTTCATGGACGGCTTTTCAGGTTATAATCAGATCAAGATGGCTCCTGAAGATATGGAAAAGACTACCTTTGTTACTCAGTGGGGCACCTTCTGCTACAAGGTCATGCCATTCGGGTTGAAAAATGTTGGGGCAACCTACCAACGTGCCATGGTTGCTTTATTTCATGACATGATCCATCATGAGATTGAAGTGTATGTCGACGACATGATTGCAAGGTCCCAAACTGAGGAGGAACACCTTGACCATCTGCAAAAATTGTTTGACCTTCTGAAGTTATACAAGCTGAGATTGAACCCGAACAAGTGCACATTTGGGGTAAGATCGGGAAAGTTGCTAGGCTTCGTCGTGAGAGACAAAGGTATTCAAGTGGACCCTGCCAAGGTTAAAGCCATACAAGAGATGCCAGTTCCCAAGACAGAGAAAGAAGTCAGAGGCTTTCTGGGACGTCTGAATTACATTGCCCGATTCATCTCGCACCTAACAGCTACCTGTGAGCCAATCTTCAAGCTGCTGAAGAAAGATCAGGTAGTACGTTGGAATGATGAATGTCAGGCCGCTTTCGACAGAATCAAAGAGTATCTCCAAGAACCACCCATTCTCATGCCACCGGTTGAAGGGATACCTCTAATACTATACTTGACAGTACTTGACAGCTCGATGGGGTGTGTGCTGGGGCAGCATGACGAGTCTGGCCGAAAAGAGCACGCCATTTATTACCTTAGCAAAAAGTTTACCGACTGTGAGACTCGATACTCACTGCTCGAGAAAACTTGCTGCGCTTTGGTATGGGCCGCTCGCCGGCTGAGACAGTATATGCTGACTCACACTACCTTGTTGATCTCAAAGATGGATCCAATAAAGTACATATTTGAAAAGCCTGCTCTGTCTGGGAGAATAGCAAGATGGCAAATGATCTTGACAGAATACGACATCCAGTACACGACCCAGAAAGAAATCAAGGGAAGTGTATTGGCAGACCACTTGGCACACCAGGCAGTGGACGACTACCAATCAATGAACTTCGAATTTCCTGACGAGAGCATCATGGTAGTGACTGATTGTGAAGTACCTGGACTGGATGAAGGACCTGAGGAAGGATCCCGATGGTCTATGCACTTTGACGGAGCCTCCAACGCTTTGGGTAACGGCATCGGCGCTGTAATCATATCCCCTCAAGGAACTCATACTCCACTCACTGCCCGGCTATGTTTCAACTGCACCAACAACATGGCGGAGTATGAGGCATGCATCATGGGTCTTCAAGCTGCGATTGACTTAAGGATCAAGTTTTTGAGTGTCTTCGGAGATTCCTCTCTCATGATCAATCAGATCAAAGGCGAGTGGGATACGAAACATCCGAATCTTATTCCTTACAGAGAATGTGTGTTGACATTGATCCCCCACTTCACAGAGATAACTTTTGAACACTTCCCAAGAGAGGAGAATCAGTTGGCGGACGCGTTAGCTACAATGTCTTCTATGTTCAAAGTCAAATGGGATAACGAGGCTCCCCGGATCATTATCTGGAAACTGGACGAACGTGCATATTGTTGTGATCTTGAGGCTGAGATAGTAACTGAAAAACCTTGGTACCATGAGGTGAAGAGATACTTGGAAGCTCAGGAATACCCTGAAGGTGCATCTGTCAACGACAAGAAGTTTCTGAGAAGGTTTGCAGCAAAGTTCTTCCTCAGCAATGGCATTCTATACAAACGAAACCATGATTCAACCTTACTGCGTTGTGTGGATAAGACTGAAGCAGAAAAGATCATGGCAGAGCTGCATGAAGGTACCTTCGGAACGCATTCCAGTGGACACACCATGGCAAAGAAAATCCTTCGGGCAGGATATTTCTGGTCCACAATGGAAGCTGACTGTTACCAACATTCTCGGACAAGTCACAAATGCCAAATCTATGCTGATAAAGTGCACGTTCCTCCAGTGCCTCTGAATGTCCTGACTGCACCTTGGCCTTTTGCAATGTGGGGCATTGATATGATCGGTGAGATCAGACCTACGGCATCCAACGGGCATCGCTTCATCCTGGTGGCGATCGATTACTTTACAAAGTGGGTTGAAGCAGCTTCCTATGCTACAGTAACCAAGAATGTCGTGGCACGGTTCATTCGGCATAATTTGATCTGTCGATACGGCTTCCCAGAAAGGATCATTACAGACAACGGTACCAATCTCAATAACAAGATGATCACTGAGCTCTGCGAGCAATTCAAGATACAGCACCATAACTCTTCTCCTTACCGGCCGAAGATGAATCTGGCTGTAGAAGGAGCGAATAAGAATATCAAAAAGATCGTGCATAAGATGACAGTGACCTACAAAGATTGGCACGAGATGTTACCGTTTGCTCTTCATGGGTATCGTACCTCAGCAAGAACGTCAATCGGGGAAACTCCCTTTTCCTTGGTCTATGGCATGGAGGCGGTCTTGCCGATTGAAGTCCAGATACCCTCTCTCCGGATAATGAAGGATGCAGACTTGAGCGAAGATGACTGGATCCAGACACGACTTGATCAATTAAACCTAATTGACGAAAAGAGACTCACTGCTATTTGTCATGGTCAAACGTATCAAAAACGGATGATCAGGGCATTTAACAAGAAAGTCAGACCACAAGAGTATCAAGTTGGGTATCTGGTAATCAAACGCATCATCCTTCCTCAAGGTGATCCCAGGGGCAAATGGACCCCCACGTATGAAGGGCCATTTGTGGTTAAACATGTGTTCTCAAGAGGAGCCATGATCCTAACCACCATAGATGGTGACGACCTTCCTCACCCCGCCAATGCAGACATGGTAAAAAGATACTACGCATGATAAAGGACCCGCTAGGTTGACATACCTAGGCAAAAATTAGGGCTTCCCGGCGAACCAAAAGGGTTCGGGCAAAAATAAGGGATGAAATGAAAAAAATTTGTACACCCGGCAAGTCGAAAACCTGAAAAGGCGACTTGGGCAAAAATGGGTATCCCGGTGGACTGAAAACCCGAAAGGGCGGTCCAAGCAAAAGTTAGGGATTAAAGCGTAATACTATGTCTCATTGGATCACCTTGCGTCCAGAATCCGGTATCAACATCAAGTCCAGACGGCATCGATCAGTCAGCTTCATCTTCAACCGAACAGCAAAGTGATGAGACGCTCGAAGATATAAAGGCGATAGCAGAGTTGGAACCCAGTGGGATTGTTCTTTTCACATAGCTGTTTTGTTTTCCCTTTGTACAAAATTGTATAAACTCTGTTGTTCGGCGGCGTTCTCTTACTAGGACGTCAACCTCTTGTACAAAAACGCCTATTTACAGGCAATTCAAAAATCAATAACAAATTCACTTTTCAGACAAATTGCCATTTGTTTTTCCTTTTTCTGTTTTGTTTTGCGAAGAACGTCCAATGTTCAAATTGTGATATATGCATTTGAAACTAATTGCTAAACTCATAAATATTTGCATACGAAACAAAGGATTAATTATAGGTAACATCAGAAACAGGGGCAATAATGAGTTGTCTAAAGCGATCTAATTGCTCCGTCCACCAAGGTACCAAGGTAAGTTCGGTCGAAGAATGTAACCAAGATATCTTAATCCCCCAGAGAGTGAGCCAAGATTCAACAATTCTCCCCGAGCAGTTGGTCTCCAGCAAGTCAGCGATACTCTCCCCAAGCAGAGTTAGCCTACTCAGTCAGCCTTATGGAAGTTGGATTATCCCCAGCAGATCTCAACATTCCTCAGCGGAGTATACCAACATTCTTAACAAGCATCCCCGGCAGTCTTGATCTAAGATTGTTCCCCGGCGGTATACCGGACATTCAGTGGAGCCACTTCCCCGGTATATCTCAGGAGAGTCCAGTCCAATCTGAAAAGATTCCCCCAGGAGAGTTCAATCAATCTCCCCAGTAGTAAGCTTATCCCCAGTAGATTCTGGAAGCTTATCCCCTATAGAGCGAACGCGTCTCCCCGGTTTTATTCAAAGGTTATTTCCCCACCAGGATATAACTGGGTTATCCTCAGCTAAAAACCACGGAAAGATCGTCCCTGGCGAAGTCTTCCCATCCCCAGCGGAGTTCATCCAATCTTCCAACAGAACTTAACAATAGTATCCCCAGCGGAGTTATCATCAACATCTCAACAAAGTGCCCCTCTTTCCCCACAGAGTTATCTCCCTGCAGAGTAATCTATTCACCAAGTTTATTTCCCCAACAGAGTCATCTTCTCCTACCGGTTTATTCTTGCAGCCATCACCCCCAGCGGAAACAAAGCTCTACTCTTCAATAGCAGCCCAGGAGTTAACTGCCCGGCACCCGTCAAGGATTTACTTTCCTAGACAAAACATACATTCATGAAAATCACATCTTCATACATTATAGCATGCACATACGCATCATGAACATACAATCTCATTTATTTCGAGAACATCACGCATGTCATACATCATGACATTGCATACAACTAACATTTTGTCTTTTCAGGACAAAGATCAATACAAAGATAATTGTTATCAACGGTCGTGATTCCAGATCCGATTCCTGTATCTTGCCAGGGTGTATCTGTTGACGACTACATTACCAGACTCGATTCCTGTATCTTGTCAGGGCACGTCTGAAGAGTTCGAAGATCCGATTCCTGTATCTTGCCAGGGTGTATCTGTTGACGACTACATTACCAGACTCGATTCCTGTATCTTGCCAGGGCACGTCTGAAGAGTTCGAAGATCCGATTCCTGTATCTTGCCAGGGTGTATCTGTTGACGACTACATTACCAGACTCGATTCCTGTATCCTGCCAGGGCACGTCTGAAGAGTTCGAAGATCCGATTCCTGTATCTTGCCAGGGTGTATCTGTTGACGACTACATTACCAGACTCGATTCCTGTATCCTGCCAGGGCACGTCTGAAGAGTTCGAAGATCCGATTCCTGTAGCTTTCCAGGGTGTATCTGTTGACGACTACATTACCAGACTCGATTCCTATATCCTTCCAGGGCACGTCTGAAGAGTTCGAAGATCCGATTCCTGTATCTTGCCAGGGTGTATCTGTTGACGACTATATTCCAGACTCGATTCCTGTATCCTGCCAGGGCACGTCTGAAGAGTTTGAAGATCAACTCCTGCAACAGGCCAGGTAATTATCCTTTTTCTCAGGTACGCAAGTTCTCGCTAAGGAATCTCTTACGCGATCGACACCTAGATGGCATCTATAAGCCCATCCACATACCAACAGTCTCCAAATGGCATCTATAAGCCCATTCCCTCCATCACACTGCTGACATGCTACTATGTGAGTGCAAATTTATGGGCACTCTAGTGTTCAATCATCTTCCACCCTCGGATCACGAAAGGCACACAAGCCAATCTACATCCTCAGGTCTAAGAAGATTGAACAGGGGTAACTGTTGTACCCCAAAATTTTCCCTCCCATAATCTTCAAAGTTTTGCCAAGCATCACTTCAAATGGTTCAAAGTCTACTCAAGGGCTACACAGTCAACCATCCTCCTAAGCCAGTCAAATTAGGGTTTTGGTTCCTGCAAGGAAGTTGAGGTTTTCAAGGGCTCAATCAAGTCCCATATGCTCATACACATTGTCAAGCACCTACATGTCAAGTTTCAAGGCTCACAAGGTCAAGTTGCACAGTCAAAAGTCCCATTTGCTCAACAGTCAACTGCAGGGGCAAAATGGTCATTTGGCAGTCAAAAGTCAAAAATTTTGGTCAACATCTTATTTTGAAGCCACAATCATCATTTGATCAAGTCTTGATCATGATTTCACAAGAATGGCTCAAAAATCATCAAGATGCAAAAGTTTCTATTTTTGGACAGCTGAAAAGTCAACTATAACTTGACCAAGGCATAACTTTTTCATGGTTCATCAGAAAAATCCCATCCAATTCTCATCTTGAAGGGGAAGACATTTCCTATAACTCATCTTCACACTCCAAGTCCAAGAAATGCTCTCACAAAAAGTTATCAATTTCAACATTATAGGTCATTTTCAAAAGTCAACAAAAAGGCACTTTAAGTCAAAGACCATAACTTGAGATTGGTAAATCAAAATGACATGGGACCAAATACATTGGTTAGAGCACTTCAAGACCTTTCCAAAATGTCCAAGAACATGTTCATAACTTCAACATTGAGCAAGATATGCATTGGAGAAGTTGGGAAATTTTTGTGAAATGGCCAAAATCAATTATCCTTGAAACTTCATTTTTGACAAAAGGGGCCCACTTTTTCCACTTGTTTCAGCTTGGCCATGCTTCCCACGTGTCCCACAAATTATTTCAAGATTTAAAATTAATTTTCCATTTTTATTTAATTTTATTTGATTTAATTCATTTTAAATCTTTTAAAATCAAATAAAAATCAAGAAAATTAATAAAAGGGAATATTTTGTATTGAAATGCTTTGATACACCATCATGATCATTCCAATTTCGTGCAAAGGCCTAAATGAAGCAAGAATTCAAATTTTGGCTCAAAAATGGAAAGTGCTTCAATGGAGTTTATGGAAAATCCCAAGCATGAATGCATTGTGTTATTGGCCTTAATTCTGATTAAAACACCGTACATAACATATATGCAAGTTGACACAATAGAATTCACGACCAAAAAAGCTCCCAAACGGCCAAACGCATTTTCAAATTTTCAAGCAAAAAAGCAAATCTGAAAACCTAGTTGCAGCGCCTCTCAAGCCTCCATTCCAATCCAAACATATTCCTGGCATCCCTAGGAAGCTTTGGCAATCAGAACCAAGCACAATCACTCAAGAAATCGTGCCATAGACATCATTCGGTTTGCTTCATTTTTCAAAATCGTATATCACATTTCATAAGCATTTGATCCATTTTCTTTGTTGTTTTGTGTTGCTAGGGGCTTTCTGAAGCTAATAGGATGATTCAATTGCATTCTAATGCGTTATAACATGATTCACCATTGAAACATTTTAGGTTTTTTCAGAGCTCCAAATTGGGGATTTCCCCATACTGAAAAATTGGAACCTCAGACCACCATGGTTGAATTGAGAAGGATGAGACGAAGCAAATGGACCCATCGCGCTCAATTTATGTTCAAACATGTGCTAATCGCTATTATTTGCAGGCCTGTGTTTTGTGGGGGTTTAAAACCCCCGCTATGTATTTTACATTTTGCAGGAAAGCTTGAAGAAGACGGACGTGGCAGCAAGGCGTTGGATCATTCAAAATTCCGCGCGCATTTTTCCAGGGTTTGCTTGTTTACCCATATAATATTAGTTGCTTATTGCTATGTCAATTGAAACAGCTAGCTCAGATGGCAACGCACTAGTGGATATTCCCAGAGTGCACGAGTTCAAGTCCTGGTTCTGGCCTTTTTTCCACCTTTTCCATAATTAACTTGCTTTCTTTGTTTTTTTTCTTTTTTATATATTTTTTATTCTAATTTAATTTATGTTCAAATAATTTTCTCATGCATTTAAAAACTCACAAAAAATATTTTCCTTTTGCATTTTAATCAGAAAAATGTTTATTTAATTTTTGACATTAAAAATAATATTTTTGCATGCATATTTTAATTAATTGTTAAATAATCGTTAATTTGACTTTTACTTGCTTTTAGTTATCAAAATTGATCCAAAAAACACAAAAAAAATAATTACTCTATCATTAAATTAATTTAACTAACATTTTCATAAAAAACCAAAAAATATAATTAACACTTTTATTATTATTATTTATTATTTTGTAAATAAACCATAATTGAACTAGTTTTTAATTAGGCCATTTTAACATTTTAATAATTAAAATAGATTTAGATTTAGGTTTAACCTAGAATTTTATTTCTTTTTCTATTTTATTTCATAAAAAATATTTAAAAAAAAAAACAAAAATATGTTCTTGTAATTAAAATAATTAATTAGTCATTAATCAGTTTTTTAATTTCATTTAATTACCAAAAAGACCAAAAATTAATTTATTTTCTTAAAAGGGTCAAAACCCTTAGAACATTCCGATTTAATTTTATTCGCGCGCATTTTTAACTTTAATTCCTTATTTTTGATTATTATGTAATTGCTCCGGATATTTAATAGTAAATAGGACCTTTTACTGTTTTTTTATTTTCCGTACTTATTTACTTAAAATGGGTCTTTGTAAATTTTTGGCGATGTATAGACCCGCGCCTTGTAATAGCGTAGGATTTACGTTTCCGCAATTTATTTTCCGCACCCCCTTTAACTGTTAACTTGTATGCAAGAATGTATGGTAAATAAAAACAACTCGTAGCTCACCCATAACATGTACAAAAACATTAACTAAATACAACACACAAATTCACACACCACTCTTAGGGTACGCCTCACTGTTGTCTTGCCTCCGATAGGTGGTCGTCGAGTACCGGACGTTTTAGTAAGTCCTTATGTCCGTTGATCCAGTTGCCTCGAAACGGTTGCCTCGAAATTGAAAAGGATCAATGGCATAAGGGTAGCTTCTAAGGTGTCCTACTGTTGCTCTGGTGACCACATTGTCCCTACAAACGAATTGACCTGAACACCTCCAACGGTGGTGCTACCTACCTCTCAATGGTGGGATGGCACTACCTTAAGGACATTTACACAGCTTAATTCCTTAGGGTAGGTGGATGACTCATAGATACTTGCTCTATTTCAAAACAAAAAAAACAAAATCAAAACTCTTTTCACACCGACACTTTCAAAAAACTTTCAAAACAATTTTTCAAACACTCTTGAGGACTGATACAAGAGTCGATCTGAAATCTTTAAACGAAACTTTTTCAAACCCACTCACACTTGAAAAGCAGACATCTTTTGAAAACATAAGAGCAAGTATCTAAGAGCCCATGGATAACCATGGATAGAAAGGGTGCTAACACCTTCCCTTTCTATAAATCTACCTCACGAACCGAGAAACATATCTCATAAGGAATTTTGATGTGCTTTTGTCCTTTCCATGTTGGAGAAAATAAAAGACGGTGGTGACTCTTGCTTCCGCGACATTTCGCGAACCAGCATTAAACAGTCAGTTCCAGATCCACCGATCACACAAATCTTGCCCTTTCCATGCATGAATGAACTTGGACATTCTTTGTACGAATTTGTGGGCCTGAAATTGAATCAAAACAAAAGCCCAATGGTCATGATCCAATCATTTGCTATTTTATATGATTTATCTTGTATTTATGTGAATAAAAACAAAATAAATATGAATAAAATAGCTAAAAAATGCAAAGCAAGTCAAGATGGAAATTAGAGGTCCTTTATACGTTTAGGAAGATGTTTGAGGCCTAAGAAAACAAGTCATTGCTTCAAAAGTTCAAACTTGCTCAATGCACCCTTCTTGAAATTTCCAAAATTTTCCCAACTTGGGCAAGCCATAACTTGCTCAATTTTTATCTCATCATGATGATCATGTACTTTTTGGAAATCCCAAAATGTCTACTTAAATCCCTCTTTTGATCTATGTTGCATTTGAAGATGTTATCTTGATGTAAAAGGTCTTGGCAAAAAGTGGATTTTGTTGACTTTCTAAAAATGACATGTAATGTATGAACTTGTATCTTTCAAATAGTGTATTTCTTGAACTTGAGGGTTGAAGATAAGTTATATGTTATTAGATTCTCTTCAAAATAAGCTTTGGTTGGAAAATTTCTGATAAAGTATGAGAAAGTTATGCTTGGTCAAAGTTTGATTGACTTTTCTTATAGAAACCCTAATTTGCCATTTTTGAATTTTGATGAGTTAGGATCATTTATTGAGGAATCATGATCAACCCTTGATAAAATTATGGATATCACTTCAAAATATTGATGTTGACCAAAAATCTTGAAGTTTGACTGTTCATGGGCCATAGTTGACTTTTGACCTAGCACGATTGATTTTCCAATACTTGAGCAATTGGCTGAGCAAACTTATTGAGCAAGGCATGAAACTTGGAATGGATGATCTTGAAGATATATTAGGACCATGGAAAGCATTTGAGACCTTTGGAGCTCATCCATCTTGATGAAAATTGAAACCCTAGTTGGGGGTTCATTGCCTTAGGAGGAGAATTGTCCGGTCAATTCTTGGTCAACCTTGAGCAATTGAGAACCTCAAGGAGTATGTCTTGTGTGAAGATGGGAGGGAAAATTTTGGGGTACAACAATTATTAATAAATAATTTGATACAAGTACCAAAATTATTGGCCTCTAGGGCTTACACCAGTAACACTATCATTTTTGTGGTTGTTGACAGGCTTTCAAAATATAGCCATTTCATGCCCCTGAAAGATGATTATAATAACTCCAAAGTTGTTGAACTTTTCCTTCACATAGTAGTTAAACTTCATGGTTTTCCCAAGACAATTGTGTCTGACAGAGATTGTGTATTTACTAGTTAGTTTTGGCAACATTTGTTCAAACTCAGTGGCACTACTTTAGCCACGAGTACCGCCTATCACCCATAAACTAATAGGCAATCTAAAGTTGTTAACAAATGTTGGGAGTTGTACCTGCGTTGTTTCACTAGTGAATCCCTCGACAGTGGTCCAAATTGTTATCTTGGGCCGAGTATTGGTATAAAATGTCCTTCTACACTAGTATTAGAATGTCCCCTTTCAAAGTTGTATACGGTCGCGATCCTCCTGTGAGCAACCCTTTTCTTTGAGTAGTTTTTTATGATAGCAAATATGTGTGATATAATTATTAATGAATGTTTAATGTGTTTGATCTATATGTGTGTATGATATGATAATACTGTAGCATGTTCAAAAAAGAGTCAAAAATGTGTTTTACACATGTATTACAATTCCAGGTCGATACAAAAGGCTTTGCATCGACACATACTTAAGCCAAAAAAAATCACAAAAACAATTCTACTTCAGTATGAGTCGACCCATTCACACTTTGCATCGATACATGTCAAGTTCATGCTCTTGTAAAATGTTTTAAAACTTTTATGCACCGACACATGAACTCGTGCATCGATACATATCACGTTTTGTTTTCAGAAATCAAAAATCAACTTAGTATGAATCGATACATACACGTTATATATCGACTCATATGAAATTAAAGGTTTTGGATTCAGTGTGGAAAACATGTTGTATCGGCACATAATGACTTGCATCGACTCATACATACTTGGTCTCTTTGTAATATGTCTTGCTATCAGTATGTATTGATACATAACAGATTGTATTGACGTATCCCATGTTTTACAACTAACATGAGTTGACTCATATTAGACATGCATCAACTCATATTGCGGTTTTTATCTCTAACAGGTTTTTTGTTACATATATAAGTCTGTTTTTGCAGTTAAACACAAATAGGTGTCACAAATACAATTGGTGTGTATCAAATTTTCTGAGCATTATAAACTTGTAAGATACTTCATCTTCATCATCTTCTCAGTCACCTTGGTTCAACAACATCGAAATATAATCATCTTTGTTAATCGGATCAAGGGATCATAGAGATAACATTCAGTGGTACGATCAGTGATCTTAGCTGAGTTAAAGATTCAGAAGGGAGTTTCGAGGAAAAAACCAGAGGGTTTGTCCTTCAAGAACGGGTGTGTTCTTGTGGGTTTGTTAGTCACAATTGCACAAGTCAGATTCAGTCATAGCAAGGGGTTTGGAAATCGGGGTGATTTCACAAGTAGGTCGTGGAAGCGGAGGATTGATTGTGGATCTTGTAGGTGAAATATTGATTAGCTCAAATCAAGTGGAGGTTCATACAAGAATAAGAAGATCTTAGTGATTATGTTTTGTCTTTGTATTGTAACCTTGTAAACAACATTCAGCTAATTGATATAACAAGTCTCAATTTCAGTTTTGGAATTGAGAAGAAGACGTACCCACACGCGAGGATGACAGTGGGGAACTTCCTTACCAAACTACCGTGTATCGTTTTCTTTCTCTCTTTATCTTTACGTTTTCTACAATTTTGTGATTCAATTGGTTTGCTGATTTTTCTGTTTAATGATACAATAGTGGTACAAATTCTTTTGCTAAACCACCATTATTGTTAATCATCGAACAAGCTTATACCAATTGTTTGAAAAAATTGCTTGTAAGTTTTTGTTCATTGGAAATAGTGTTCTTGTGATAAGCGCATTGAAACGTACATTGTATGTGTCAAATTTTCATTTATTTCATCTTAATAAAAATCGAGCAAGTTTATTGTATGTCTGATTTTCTAGTACTCGGTTCAAAATAGACGGGAGTCGATTCGAGACCGTGTTTTTCCGCTGTTTTTAATAAACTTTGATAAAAGATTTTAAATCCTTGATAAATAAGGAGGTGATCTATTCACCCCCCCCCCCCCCCCTCTCGATCATTTGCCACACCATCTAACAAGTGGTATCAGAGCGCCGATTCGCTGGTGCTTTGTGTCTACTAGTAACGCTATGGCTTTTGAACCAAAGGACGTGTATAATAGAGCTCCTGTTTTCAATGGTGAAAACTATGGCTACTAGAAAGACTACATGTGAGTACACATAAATTCCATTGACTGGAATGTATGGACTTCCATTCAAAATGGTCCTTGTGATACGGTGGGAGAACTGACTTGAGGTTTTGCGTTTTGTGTTCGCAAATGTTCGGTTTAGCAAGAGTCGCCACCGACTTTTTATTTTATCCTAAGGAAAGGTCAAAAAGCACAGGAAAGACCTTTGAGATGTTTTCGTGGGTTCGTGGGGTAGATTATGAAAAGGGAAGGTGCTAGCACCCTTTTCATCCATGGTTATCCATGGGCTCTTAGTTACTTGTTTTAGATCACTTGCTTTTGTTTGAATGTGCTTGTGGTGTGTGTTTTGAAAGTATTTTTGAAAATGGAACTTCGTAATGGTTCTCGTTTCTATAAGAACGCCAACAAAGTGTTTGTTTCGAAAAATAGTTCAAAAGTGTGTTTGTGTTTTTGAAAGTATTTTGAAAATGGAACTTCGTAATGGTTCTCGTTTCTATAAGAACGCCTACAAAGTGTTTGTTTCGAAAATAGTTCAAAGATGAGAGTGTGGGTGTATAAAAATGTTTTTTGTTGTGAGAAAGCGAGTAACTAGGAGCGAATTTACCTACTCGAAAGGTCTTAAATGTGTTTTTCCTTCTCCTTTAGGTGTGGTTATCTTACCATTGATTTGGTAAGAAGCCTCATCGTTGGATGTGAAGGGACGGGCATTGGAACGTTTGTATAGTCATAGAAGGCAACATATGGGATGTTTTAGCAATGTCATTTTAGGGACTAGATCGTTTACCAAAGGCAACATCGAGGGTCATCGAGGGACTACGATCTTTTATTGAGGGTCTTTTCTAAAACTCCCATGCTCGAGGGACATGACTAATTTCCGAGGTAACAAGTGAGATTACCCTAAGGGTGCACGTGTGAAAAGTGTGTTTTATTGCATGCATTTGACTTTGATTAGGGGTTTCCTACTTGTTGGTTTTATCTTTCCATACACACCTATTTACTAGCATTTGTATAAAGCAATAAAAATGTAGCAAATAAATATCCTACACTATTACAACCATATTGAAGTGCAGAAGAATATAAAGGAAAAAATAAGATAAAAAGAAGAAAAAAAAGAGCTCCTTCGATTTGGGCAGGAGCAGCCTTCGATTTGCATTATGTTGGCCTCCTTCGATTAGGGCCAGCACCAGTGAGGTTTTGTCCTTCGACTGGCTTGGAAGTCAGTGTATGGCAAAGCCTTCTGGTTCTGCCTTGTTGTCTTCTTCGACTGGAGGTTGAAAGCAGTGAGGGAATACCTTTCGACTAAGCCTGGAAGTCAGTGTATGGTTTTCCTCCTGGTTGTCTCTTTCGTTCGACCTGGAGAAAGAGGATAGAAGCCAGAAGCTTCGTTTCCTATTTCTTGTTTCCTGTTTCTTTCATTTAAAGCATTAAATGGCAACATGGCCTGAGGCCATGCTAGAATTTGTTTGGTAAACAGTTTAACAGTTAAAGCAAGTTTAGGTAAACAGAAAGCAAAAACAAAAGGGTTAGCTCTGAAAAATATGTTAAAAGGGTGGAAACGAAAGGAACAATGGTATGTACATGTTTCAAACGAAAGGTAAAATTATTATGCCATGAAACGAAAAGTTTAAAGGTAAGAATAACTGACCTTGCTTCAGGCCTTGAATGGATGTGGGATTCGAACTTGAACTGCTACCTGGATGTTTCTGGAATTCGAAGAGTAGTCACAGGGGGTTTGCTTTTGGTTCGAAGAGTTGTCACAGAAGGTTGTCTTTGAGTTTGAACAAACTTCTATGTGTGGGGTTTTCTTTAGAATTGAAAGAGGTGAGTGTTTGGGATTATGAGTTTTGATTTCTCAAGTGTTGATGAACTTGAGAGTTTTGTTGTGTTTGAGAAAATTTTGGAGATTCGTTCCTCTGGTCCAAAGATCCTCCTCTAGCTTTGTAAATGTTCCTCTATTTATAGAGAAATATTGGACATGTTGTCCAAAGCAAGCCTTGCAAATAAATGATAAAATAATGTAACATGAAAGTACATGTGGGGGCCTCTTGGCAGTTGGGGTGCAGAAGATATGACTTATGCTTCTGACGTTGCTTGTGCTCAGACCAAAATCAGGTTGAAAGCTGATTTTGTGACTAAAGTACTCTCTATGAAAGGAAAGAGCATGTAGCCTTTAACCAATAATAGTAGTATCTAAAAGACAAAGTTTAAAACCCTTGTACAAGCTTCTGACTATGTAAAGATTTGGATGCAACATAGCCTGGCAAACAAGATTTGGTCTTGAGTCAAATGCAAGAATGAGATCAAAGCGCACTTGTTCGAAGGAAGCCTTTGCCTCAGTCGAATCTTGTGGTCGAAAGAAACTTACTCGAAGGAAGCTAATGCCCAGTCGAAGCTTGGATCAAAGCAAACATATTGCCCAATCGAAAGCTCGTGTTCGAAGGAAGCATGTTGCCCAATCGAAGCATGTGGATCGAAACAAACATAAAGAGAGTCATTTCCTTTTAGCATAAGGGAAGTTCCTGGCTTTTGAGTCTGAGGGTGTTCCTTCAAGGGAAGCAAGAACTTAGTCGAATCTTGTATGAAGATATCTCTTGGCTCAAATGAAGCTTGTGAGAGGCAAAGTCTGCAAGAGGCCCTTGGTGCCAGTGGATTCGAAGAAGGTTTTAAATCCAAACGAAGGATGTACCTAAGTTGCATTCGAAGGAGGTTTCTAATCCAAACAAAGTACGTACCCAAGTTGCATTCGAATGAGGTTTCCAATCCAAACGAAGGATGTACCCAAGTTGCATTCGAAGGAGGTTTCAAATCCAAACGAAGGATGTACCTAAACTTCCATTCGAAGGAGGCTTAGAGTCATTCGAAGGGTGCTAAATCGAAGGAGACATGTTTTCCTCCAAATTTGTCAAAATGTTATTTTTATCTGTTTTCTCCATTTTTGACAGTTTCCTTTTAATTTTGGTACTGGAAAATTCCAAAGTACTTGTGCAAGCTTGAACCTTGAGAATCCTTGTGAGAAAGGCCTTGAAGAATGAGAGGGAAAATATTGGGGTACAACAGTCCTTTTCAAATTACCATGAGGAATGATGCAGATGCTATAGTACCTAAACCTGAGGATCAATGGAATGAAATAGATGAAAAGAAGTGGTCGAGCGATTGGAGAGGCTGAAATATGATAATTTCAGCACTTGGTGTTGATGAGTATTATCAGGTGTATCATTGCACGACTACTAAAGAAATGTGGGATGCTTTAGAAATTTCCCATGAGGGCACTACTGATGTTAAACAGTCCTGCATTAACACACTTAATCAAGAGTTCGAGCTCTTCTGCATAAAACAAGGAGAATTTCTCACCGACATACAAAGGAGATTCGTTCATCTCATCAGTCGTTTGAATGCACTTGGAAAAACTGTTTCCAATGAAATTGCTACTAACAAAATTGTGAGATGTCTTAGCAGGAAATGGTAACCTAAAGTAATAGCTATCAAGGAAGCCAACAACCTCACTACGCTTACTATTACAACTCTGTTTAGCAAGCTGGAAGAATATCAACAAGAACTGGAAAGTATTGAATAATATGAAAACAATAGTAAAAAAGAGAAGAATAAAGACAATGAGGGTGAGAAGAAGTCAATAGCTCTTATGGCTTCTAGCTCCAAGTCCTCGCATAAAGAGAAAACTGATAATGACTCAAGTAGTGACAAAGATTCAGATGATGAAGAAATGGGACTCTTTGTTCGGAGATATAATAGGTTTATTTGAAAGAATAGAATCAAGTACTCTGATAAGAATCTCATAAATTTTTGAAAATAGTCCAAAGATCCAAGAAAATAAGAGAATAAGATGCATAGAGGTAAAGGACTTTTCTATAATTGTGGTAAAGTTGGGCACTATAAACCGGAGTGTCCAATGATGAAAAAGGACAAAGGAAAAGCTCCACCAAAGAAGTTCAATAAACAAAGAAGAGCTTACATTGCATGGGAAAGCGAGAGTGATTCATCAAACAATGATAGTTCAAGTGATAGTGATGAGACTGCAAACTTATGTCTCATGACACGTACAAAAAATTAGTCCTACCACAAGAAGAACAACCACGGCAAGAAAGTAAGAAAAGCCTACTATAACAATTTTTATTCTATTTCTTTTTCTGAACTGAAAATAGCTTTTAAAAAACTGCATAACGAAGCTGAAGACGCTTTTAAGAGGTTATCCTCCGATAAACAAATATTTTCCTTTTTGGAGGGTAAAGTCTATAAAGCTGAAAAAGACTTAAAGTATCTAAAAGCTAGTATTTCAGAACGTTTAAAAGATAAGGATGTTATAGGATGTATTCTAAGAAGGGAGTGTGAAGTTTGTCATATTTGGCAATAAGAGGTTAGAACTGTTAATGCCAAATTGGAAAAAGCTTTACAACCCAAGGTTACTTTTTTCGTTGATCCTAGGCTTTTTAAGAAAAAATTGATTCCATCATATGCAAAATATTCCTTTGTAGAAAAGATTCCAAAGGATTCAATGAGCAAAAGTAATAAAATCCATCACCATGGTTTATGTCATTATTGTTGTCATGCTGGTCACACCATTGAGAAATGCAAGTTTAAGAGATTTCTTGTTCCTAAGGGAATTTACCAATGGAGGCCTAAAGGAAACCATGTTACCACTTACCCGCACAGACCCAATGAAAATTGGGTACCTACCTCTCTCTTTTGATATTGAAGGATAAGTGTCTTACATTCGTGGATAGAAGATGGTTTCTAGACAGTAGGTGCTCAAGGAACATGACAGGTGACATACCACTCTTCATTGACTTCAAAGCAAAGAAGAAATGATATGTTACTTATGGAGACAATAACAAAGGATAAATACTCGGTAAAGGTAGTGTAGGTAATCCCCCTACCACTACTATTTCTGATGTCCATCTAGTAGAGGGGCTTAAACACAATTTGTTAAGTATTAGTCAATTGTGTGACAAGCGTTATAAATTTAATTTCACTAACACTTGCTGAATAATTGAACATACTAAACAGAATATTGTGTTTAAGGGTATTAGAGTAAACAACGTCAATATGCTTGATCTTTTTGATGCATCGTTAACAAGCACCAATTATCTAGTCACCTTGAATGATGATTCTTGGCTTTGGCATAGAAGGCTAGCGCATGTTAACTTTGATTTTCTTAATAAGGTTGTATCTAAGGATCTAGTAGTCGGTCTTCCAAAAATAAAATTCTCAAAAGATCACCTATGTGATGGGTGCCAAATGGGAAAGCAAACAAGGGTCTCTTTCAAATCTAAAATTGAGATTTCTACTTCACGATCCCTTGAGGTTCTCCATACGAACCTCTTTGGACCTTCTAGGACAAAGAGTCTAGGTGGAAATTATTATGGTTTTGTGATTGTTGACGACTATTCTAGATTTACTTGGACTATATTCCTTCGTAGCAAAGATGAAACCTTTTCTGCTTTTAAGAGTTTTGCAAAACTATCCCAAAACAGAATGGAATAAAAAATAATTACAATTTGAAGCGATCATGGAGGTGAATTTCAAAACCATCTCTTTGATAAGTACTGTGACAAGCATGATATTGAGCACAAATTTTCAGCCCCTCGAACTCCACAGCAGAATGGGGTTGTGGAGCGCAAAAATCGCGTTTTAGAGGAGTTGGAAAGAACAATGCTCATGAGGGTAGATTACCAAAATACTTTTGGGATGATGCGATTAGAAAAATTTGTTATGTTTTAAATAGAATATTAATCCGTCCTATTTTGGATAAAACCACTTATGAGCTTTTAAAAGGAAGAAAGCCAAACTTGTCACACCTTCACGTATTCGGTTGTAAATGTTTTGTTTTGAATAATGGTAAAGAAAACCTTGGAAAATTTGATGCAAAAGCGGATGAAGGTATCTTTCTTGGATACTTACAATCAAGTAAAGCATATAGAGTTAATAATAAACATTTACTTACTATTGAGGAGTCAGTCCATGTTTCTTTTGATGAGTCTTATCCAGAAGATGTCAGAAAAGGTATTTCTTTTGATGATGCAGGTGTATCTACAGAAGACATACTCAAGGAAACTATTAAGGAAATTGATCAGTCCAAAACAGTTGACAATGAGGAGGAGGAAGATACAAATCATGCAAAAGATGAGGAAGAAGGGCCAGCGGAAGTAAATGAATTTCACCAGCTTTGAAATCTTCAAAAGACCATCCTATTGACAACATATTGGGAGATATTTCAAAAGGAGTGATGACTCGCTCTAAGATAAGTAATTTATGTTATCACTTCGTTTTTGTTTCACAAGTAGAGCCTAAAAACGCCAAAGAGGCCTTGATTGATGAATTTTGGCTAATGGCCATACAAGAAGAGCTTAATCAATTTAAAAGAAATGACGTTTGGGAACCTGTCCCTCGTCTGCGAGACCATCATATCATAGGTACTAAGTTGGTTTTTAGAAATAAGCTTGATGAAAACGGAGTGTGTGATACGGTGGCAAAACCGACTGTTAATATTGGTTTGTATTTTGCATTTTGTGTTTGCAAAATGTCACGGTAAGCAAGAGTCGCCACCGAATTTTATTTTATCCAATCAGGAAAAGTAAAAAGAACAGAAAAAACCTTTTTTTCAAGATATTTCTGAGTACGGGTGGTAGATTATAGAAAGCGAAGGTGTTAGCACCCTTTCTATCCATGGTTTTCCATGGGCTCTTAGGTACTCGCTCATTTTTCAAATTGCTTGTGTGTGTTTGTCTTGAAAATGTTTTACTTCGTGATAACCCTTGTATCAGTCCTAAAGGATGTGACGAAGTTGTTTTGAAAATTTTGTTTTGAAAGGTGTTTGTGTGAAAAGTTTTTATTTTGAGCAAGTACCTACTAGCATCTACCTACTCGAAAAAATATGGTTTCTGTTCTATTTCCTTTAGACAACGTTATCCCACTATTAAGGAGTAGGTAGCACCGTCGTTGGAGTTTGTATGGGACATTAGAAAGGGACGTACGGTCACAAAAGCAATGTTAGAAAACTTTAGTAGTAAACCTAGAGTCTTAAGATTTTGTGATGCAACGTTTCCGAGGCAACATTTCTGAGGCAACATTTCCAAGGCAACATTTCCGAGGCAACATTTCTGAGGCAACATTCGAATGGGACATTTGATCTTTTAGACAGGAGGGAGACCACTAAAATTTCCTATGCTTAATGACTGTTTACCAAAGGCAACCGTAGTGAGGCAAACCCTAAGAGTGAACATGTGCATGTGAACTTTGTTCAGTTATTTAATCTTTGCACATTAAGTGATCTACCGTTTTAAATTTCAAGCATTCTTCTCATACAATCCTATTAGCCATACATCTAACAGTTAATAATTTGCAGAAAGTAAAAGTGCGAGGAAGTAAAACCTAGCTATTACAAGGCTTCGGGGAGGGGGATTAATTACATAACCAAAAATCGGGGATTTAAAGCAAGAAATAAAACCCTAATTTAACTATTACAAACCCTGAACAGTTACAAAATAATGGAAAAAATAATTAACAAGCGCACAGAAAATTAAATACGACGACGGTAATTAATAACTTAAAACCCTAATTGAGAGAAAGAAATTTTTATGGATTTTTATTTGAGAAAATATTTAATTGCAAATTAATTAAACCTAATTTCTAATTGTTTTTAAATTATGAAAGAAATCAAATTAACCTAATTTCATAATTAAAGTAAATAAGTTATTATTAAAAAAAGCTTTTTGTATTTTTGTGATTTGTTGGTTTTATGATTAATTAAAAAAACAATTAATTTGTTTGTGAAAAATAAATAAACAAAAATAATTAAAACAAAAGAAGTAAATAAAGAAGAGAAAAAGAATGGGCCTGGAGTGATGAAGCAGACTGGGGGTGCATGCTGAACTTCTGAACCCTAGAAGGATGACCCAGAGTCTGGCGCCTGATCCAATGAGACCATCTTCTGGGGGCTCATGGTGGACCTGTGTATGCTGGCGTTGGATCTGACTGGAGATGGATCCAGAGGATGATAATCTGGCTGGAGATGGATCTAGAGGATGATGATCCTCAAAAGGTGAGGTGTGTTGGATATGGCTGGAGATGGATCCAGAAGATGATGATCCTCAGAAGGTGAGGTGTGCGTGATCTGGCTGGAGATGGATCCAGAAGATGATGATGCTCAGAAGGTGAGGTGTGCTGCATCTGGCTGGAGATGGATCCAGAAGATGATGATCCTCAGAAAATGAGGTATGCTGGATCTGGCTGGAGATGGTTCCAGAAGATGATGATCCTCGGAAGGTGAGGTGTGCTGGATGTGGCTGGAGATGGATCCAGAAGATGATGATCCTCGGAAGGTGAGGTGTACGGAACCTGCAAGGAAATTGGAAGAAAAATAGAAGATGTTGGAGCTATGGGTCGAACCCCTGACCTCTCATACACAATGCCTTATCAACCTTCATGCACGCCACTGGGCCATTTGGCCTTTTGTTAACATAAATAAACAAAATATAATATGATAAAAGACGCATTATGCACAGAACAAAAACGCACCAACATTCAAACTAGCCAGTGGGACGTTACCACATCACTGTCTTCTTCCCAAAAACTGACGTTTTTGGGTAAAGGTTTTTACCTACGGTTCAACGTCTGTAGCTGTAAACCTGTAAATATCAAAAATCTCAAGATTTGATTTGTTTTCATTTTTTTTCCATTTAATTTGATTTATTTTGATTTAATTGAATAAAAAATCAAAATAAATGATAAAAGTAATAAAAAAATAGGTGGAAAAGCTCAGGGGTCGTGGGTCCTATTAGGAACATGTTTCAAGCAAGAAAACATGGGCCCCTTTGGAGAAAAAAATGCAAATTTGATCAATGTTGACTTTTGACAATTTTGCAAAAAAAAGGTCAACTTTGACAAGGCATATCTCTCTCAATTTTGACCATAGGAGGATGTTCTTGGACTTTTTAGAAATCTTGGGATGTCCCCTAAGCAACCCTTTTGGTATCATCTCAATTGAGTCTTCCATGTTCATGTATAAAGCTTTGACCCAAAAGTTGTTTTTGTTGACTTTCCAAAAGGACCTATAATGTCAAAATTCATATCTTTTTGTGAGTGCATATTTTGAACTTGTAAGCTGAAGATGAGTTGTAGGAAATTGTATCCTCTTCAAAATGAGATTTGGATGGAAACTTTCTGATAAAGTATGAAGAAGTTATGCCTGGTCAAAGTTGGGTTGACTTTTACTAAGAAACCTTAATTTAGCAACTTTTGGGTTTTGATGAATTTGGAGGATTCCTTGAGGAATCATGATCAACCCTTGATAAAATGATGGATATAACTTCAAAATGTTGATGTTGACCAAAAATCTTGAGGTTTGACTGTATGTGGGCCACAGTTGACTTTTGACCTAATACAGTCGATTCTCAAGCATCTAAGCAGTTCATTGAGCAAACTTCTTGTGCAAGGCATGAAACTTTACATGTAGGGTCTTGAGAACATATTAAAACGTTGGAAACCATTTGAGCCCTTTGTGTTTCACACATCTTGATGAAAGTGGAAACCCTAATTTGAGGTATACTGCCTTAGGAGAGAGTTTGTCTGGTCAACTCTTGGACTTCCTTGGGCAACTTGGGGACATCCATTGACATGTATTGAGTAAAATTAGAGGGAAATTTTTGGGGTACAACAGCTGCCCCTGTTCAATCTTCTTAAACCTAAGGATGTAGATTGGTTGCGCTGCCTTTCATGATCTGAAGGTGGAAGATGATTGAACACTAAAGTGCCCAGAAATTTGCACTCGCATGAAGTGGAACTTGACTTGTGATATCGGGAATGGGCTTACAGATGCCATTCGGAAGTTGATGATAGAAGATTATCGGAGATCGGCTTAAAGATGCCATCCTGGATATGAAGGATAATCGTCGGAGATGGGATTAAAGATGCCATCTAGAGGATGTCTATTTCCTGTCTTGGGAGAAATAGAGTTTTAGGAACTTCAGTTGTCCGTTAATCTACTAGGGAATAACTCCTAGCTTGAGGAAGCGGAAGTGTACTGCGTATCTGGTCGGAGTATATGCTGCACCACAACTTATTGGGGAAACACAAAACCAATCATGTTTGATCGGGTCCCGGTCTTACAATGTTGGACCGCTACTTGGGGATAAGAGAGGAGGAACCTGGATAGTAAGGTTATGAGAAGGAACCTGGATAGTAAGGTTACTTTGATATGGAAGTCTGGATAGTAGGGTTACGAGAAGGAACCTGGATGGTAGGGTTACTTCGATATGAAAGCTTGGATAGTAGGGCTGTGAGAAGGAACCTGGATAGTAGGGTTACTTTGATATGTGTGATCGGTGGATCTAGAACTGACTGTTTAACACTGGTTCGCGAAATGTCGCGGAAGCAAGAGTCGCCACCGTCTTTTATTTTCTCCAAATGGAAAGGACAAAAGCACAGAAAAATTCCTTATAGAGATTGCTCTCGGTTCGGGAGGTAGGTTATAGAAAGGGAAGGTGTTAGCACCCTTTCTATCCATGGTTATCCATGGGCTCTTAGATACTTGCTCATTTGTGTTTTCAAAAATGGTTTGTTTGCTTTTCAACTGTGGGTTAAAAAAAGTTTCTTTGAAAATTCCAGTTCGACTCTTGTATCAGTCCTCAAGAGTGTTTGAAAAGATGCTTTCAAAAGCTTTTTTGAAAATGTGTTGGTGTGAAAAGTATTTTTGAATTTGTTTTGAATTTAGAGCAAGTATCTAGAGTCGTCTACCTACCCTAAGGAATTCGTCTGTGTAAATGTCCTTTAAAGTAGTGCCATCCCACCATTGAGAGGTAGGTAGCACCACCGTTGGAGGTGTTCGGGTCAATTCGAGGTTCGGGACGTGGTGATCACCAAAGCAATGGGAAGACACCTTAGAAGCTACCCTCATGCCAGGTTCCCGGATCATGAGGACTTACTAAGACATCCTCTACTCGACGATCACCTTTCGAGGCAAGGCAACAGTGAGGCGTACCCTAGGGGTGGTGTGTGCGATTCGTGTGTCGTTTTCATTTGCATTTATCTTGTCATGTTATTGGCGTTCTACGCTTGTTTTTATTTTGTCCATACAGTCTTTCATGCCATTATTTAACAATTAAAAATTTGCGGAAAGTAAAATTTCTAAGCTATTACAAAAGGCGCGGGTCCACATCGCCAAAAGTTTCTCGAACCCGATTTGACAAAAAAAATAAATAAAGTAAAAATGCGAGAAGTAATTAAAATGTTACAAGGCCTTGGGAGAGATACATAAATATTTAAGCGAAATAAAAGAAATATGCGAATTAAGAATTAAATCGAAACGAGGGCGTTGGACCCTTTTGCAAAAATTAAATTAATGATGGAGTTAATTAATTAAAAAGAAAGAGAGAACTTGTTTTTTTTTGGTATTTTTTAGTATTTTAGGATTTAATATGAAAAAGAATTAATTAAAATAAAAATAAGATGCAAACCCTAATCCTAATTATTTTTAATTTATTAAGAAAAAATATTGAAGTTTTTAACCTAAATTAAACCTAATTTTTATGTACAAATTTAATTATAAAAATAAATAAAATTAATTATTATTATGGGAGAAAAAAAAGGAAAAAAAAGATGAATTTAATTGAAACCCTAATTCTATACCTTTTTTAGATTTTTGTTTTATTAAAAGAATTAAAATTGCAAACCTAATTTAAAACTAAATTCAATTACATGCAATTTATTTACAAGCAATATTAAAAAAATATTTATTATTGTTTTTTTTTCTCTTTTTCTGATTTTTATGTTTTTTAGGTGTTTTTTATATTTTGTGAAAATAATAAATTAAATTGAACAAAACAATTATTAAATGAAAATAGAAAAATAAAATAAAAAAGTAGAAGGAATTGCAAACCTAGGGGGTTCAGACCCCAAATAGGAGGTTTGGCCTTGGTAATTCAGGCCCAAGGACCTTGGCCTTTGTTGACCTTTCACGCTGGCATGTGGATTCATTGACCCAAGCTTATGATGCACTTCAGATTGTGACCTTTGATTGGATCTCCAGGGGCACGTGGATGGCCAGATGCGATGAGTGTATGGTGTTGCTCTAGGCTGAAATTGCATGAGAATATCAAATGGAAAATAATATGAAGGGGAGTGAGGACCTGGGGCTCGAACCCAGGTCCTGAACCTTACCAACAACCATGCTTGCCACTGAGCCACTACACACGCGTTTGATATATAATAGTTAATAAACATTATAAAAGAAAAGAAAGTCAGTGGCCACCAACGCGTGCGAAATTTAAACTGGCCTATCACGTCTTGCCACGAGGTCGTCTTCATCATTATTCCTGAAACACAAAACATTAGACAACGGTTTTTCACGTGTTCTCCTAGGCCAGCTTTGGAGAAATAGCGACTAGCCCTAGGAGGTCCATAAATTAGGCGCGAGGGTATCCTTGTAACCGTCTGAACGCCCTGAGTTGAATGGTGGTGGTCTTGAAGGCCAATTTTTCTTTAATTAAAAACCCCCAATTTGAGGTCCTGCAAACCCTAAAATACAACCATGGTGATTTCTCGTATAGCTCATAAAAACACAATTAAATATATTGGTTAGCTTCAGAATTTCATAAGGAGTATGAATCAATAATTAAAATGCCATGAAAATGCATAGATTTTAAAACACGATTATGAATTTTTCATGAGATATTTCAAGTTCTGTATACCAATTCCTGAGGTTTTGATGAATGTTCTTGATTGGGAAACGTTCAATGGACCTTCAGCAAGCTAATGAAACAAAAATTATGTCTTGAATCGCCCTGGAAGTGAGTTTTCAAAATTGAGTTTCTTAACAAAATTTCAAGCTTTTGTTTTCAAGTTTCTGAGCAGCTGCGTGTGTAATGGCACTAGGGTTGTATTCAGGCTTATGTATTGAGTTAATTAGGTCAAGAAAAATAGAACAAATCCATTGCATTCATGGTTTTTGGAAATTTGATTTTTAAGATCTTTTTCAATCTTTTTCCATGTGTTTTTGTTCTCAATCATACCAATTCTCTCCAAATCTTTCCATATTGGATTTCACACGAATTATTGAGTAGATTTTGTGCACAAAAAGATTGAAAAAATTAGGTTAAGCATTTTTCATATATTTAATTTGATTTAAATGAATTAATATAAATAAAAATTCAAATAAATAAATAAAAAATGAATAAAGACTTCCCTTTGGGCCAAGTAGTCGTGCACATGTCATGGGTGATGAATTATGGAAGAAAAATGGGCCCATTAGCAATTTTAGGTCATTTGAATCAATGTTGACTTTTCAAAATATCCAAAAATTTCCCAACTTCCACAAGGCATAACTTGCTCAATTTTTAAGCTTTTCTCATGTTCTTGGACATTTTGGAAAGGTCTTTGAGTCCTCTAACCAATGTCTTTGGTCCCATACCATTTTGATTTACCAATCTCAAGTTATGGCCTTTGACTTAAAGTCCCTTTTTGTTGACTTTTGAAAATGACCTATAATGTTGAAATTGATAACTTTTTGTGAGAGCATTTCTTGGACTTGAAGTATGACGATGAGTTGTAGGAAATGTCTTTCTCTTCAAAATGAGATTTGGATGGAATTTTTCTGATAATCCATGTGAAAGTTATGCCCTGGTCAATTTGCAGTTGACTTTTTCAACTGTCCAAATAAGGAAACTTTTGCATCTTGATGATTTTTGAGCCAAACTTTGAGAATCATGATCAAGCATTGATAAAATGATGTTTAAGGCTTCAAAATGAGATGTTGACCAAAAATTTGAACTTTTGACTGTCAAATGACCATTTTGCCCCTGCAGTTGACTGTAGTGCAATTTAGGGTTTTGACTGTGCAATTTTGAGCTGAATGTCTTGAAACTTGGTATGAGGATGCTTGACCATATTTGTAGGCATATGAGACTTGATTGGACCCTTGGAAACTTCATTTTCTTGATCAGAACCAAAACCCTAATCTTGACTGTTTAGGAGACCCTTGCACTGTGCAACCCTTGGGGAATTTTGAAGCTTGACTTTGCAAATCTTTAAAGAATATGGGAGGGCAAATTTTGGGGTACAACAGTTGCCCCTGTTTAATCTTCTTAGACCTGAGGATGCAGATTGGCTGATCTGCCTTTCGTAATCCGAGGGTAGAAGATGATTGAACACTAGAGTGCCCAGAAATTTGCGCTCACATAGTAGCAGTGATGGAATGGGCTTATAGATGCCATTTGGAGATTGATGGGGGATGATGGGCTTATAGATGCCATCTGGATGTTGATTGCGTAAGAGATTCCTTAGCGAGAACCTGTATACCTGCAAAATAGAACATGATTATCTGACACGTTGCAGGAGCTGATTTTCAGATGCTTTTGTGTAGATATGTCCTGACTGGTTACAGGAATCGGATCTTCGAATTCTTCAGACGTGCCCTGGCGAGATACAGGAATCGAGTCTAGTAATGTTAGTCTTCAACGGATACACCCTGGCAAGATTCAGGCATCGGATCCTCGAACTCTTCAGACACACTCTGGCAAGATATAGGAATCGAGTCTGGAATTCAGAAAGGTTGGTGAGTTGTCTCTACTGACAGGTTATTTCCATGGACGGGTGGTCTTTAACGACGAGTGTCTATAACAACGGGTGTCTATAACGACGAGTGTCTATAACAACGGGTATCTATAACGACGAGTGTCTATAACAACGGGTGTCTATAACGACGAGTGTCTATAACGACGAGTGTCTATAACGACGAGTGTCTATAACGACGAGTGTCTATAACGACGAGTGTCTATAACGACGAGTGTCTATAACGACGAGTGTCTATAACGACGAGTGTCTATAACGACGAGTGTCTATAACGACGAGTGTCTATAACGACGAGTGTCTATAACGACGAGTGTCTATAACGACGAGTGTCTATAACGACGAGTGTCTATAACGACGAGTGTCTATAACGACGGGTGTCTATGACGACGGGTGTCTATGACGATGGGTGTCTATAACGACGAGTGTCTATAACGACGAGTGTCTATAACGACGGGTGTCTATGACGACGGGTGTCTATGACGACGGGTGTCTATAACGACGAGTGTCTATAACGACGAGTGTCTATAACGACGGGTGTCTATGACGACGGGTGTCTATGACGACGGGTGTCTATAACGACGAGTGTCTATAACGACGGGTGTCTATGACGACGGGTGTCTATAACGACGAGTGTCTATAACGACGAGTTTCTATAACGACGAGTGTCTATAACGACGAGTGTCTATAACGACGAGTGTCTATGATGACGAGTGTCTATGATGACGAGTGTCTATGACGACGAGTGTCTATGATGACGAGTGTCTATAACGATGAGTGTCTATAACGACGAGTGTCTATAACGACGAGTGTCTATCACGACGAGTGTCTATAACGACGAGTGTCTATAACGACGAGTGGAAGTAATTTTAACTGGATTTGCCTTCTTTGACGAGTTGTCTTCGATGACGGGTGTCTATACTGACGAGATGTCTTTAATGACGGATTGTTTTCTTTGAATTTAGGAAGTAGTTTAACTGGACATGTCTTCTTTGACTGGATTTGTCTACTTTGACTGGGTTGGTCTCTTTTGACTGTATTCGTCTACATAGCTGATCATTTAACTGTATCCTTCCTGAAAGGTAAAGGTCAGTCATGTGCAATGCATGATATGGATCAAGCAATAATATTTTTCAACACATGAGATTGTATGATGCATGTATCATGATGTATAACAATGTGATGTTTATGAATGTATCTTCGTCTAGGAAAATAGATCCTTGACGGATGCCGGGAAGTCAAATCCTGGGATGATGTTGAAGAGTGAGATTCTTCGTTTTCGTTGGGGATGATAATTGCAAGAATACCGGTAGGAGAAGATAACTCCGTTGGGGAATAAACTTGGCGAATGGCAGATTCTGCGGGGAGAAAAGTACTCTGACGACCATGCTAGGGGAGCGATACTCTGTGGGGAGAGAGATACTTTGTTGAGTTCCTGATAATAACTTGCTGGGGATACCCTTGTTGTATTGGAAGTGTTACTAGACTTCGCTGGGGATAAGAAGACTTTGTCGACGACGATCCTTCCATGGCTTTTGGCTGAGGATAACCCAGTTATATCCTGGTAGGGAAATAACTCTTTGAATAAAGTCGGACGACGCGTTCGTTCTTGGTCGTATTCTTCAGCTGAACTTACCTTGGCACTTCGGTGGACAGAGCAACCGGATCATTTAGACAACTCCATATTGCCCCAGTTTCTGATATTGGAGAGGAAGACATGTGGGGTGCTGATAGCTTGTTGATGGACAGACCTACTTCTGGTAGGTGACAAGATTACTGGACATAGTCGTACGCTTTGATCCCTAACTTTTGCCTGGACCGCCCTTTCGGGTTTTCGGTCCACCGGGATACCCATTTTTGCCCAAGCCGCCTTTTCAGGTTTTCGACTTGCCGGGTGTACAGATTTTTTCATTTCATCCCTTCATTTTGCCCGAACCCTTTTGGTTCGCCGGGAAGCCCTTATTTTTGCCTAGGTGTGTCAACCTAGCGGGTTTTTGATTATGCGTATTTTTTTTCGACCATGTCCGTGCTTTCAGAATGCAGGGTGCTGCCCCTGTTAGAAGTGTTTTGTCATGCCACCAGAAGGTGTTTGATCGTGCAAGATTTGTTGCTGGAATGCCCCCAAGTGACTTAGGCGGAGATTTGCCCCAGGCTGTTTGGCCCTTGAGAGATTCCCTGAATCTTGACTTAACTGCCCCAGATGACGGACAATGATCATGTCATGCCCCTTGTTTGGGAGTGCTTTTGTTCACTAGGTATTCATCGTGCGAAGTTCCCTGCTGTTCAAACAAAAAGTCATATGCAAACAAAGTTATGTTAAAAATGCAAAGCTTATGTCTGTCTTGAAGATTTTGAAAATGTATTTTTCAGTAAAACAAGCAAGTTTTGTAAAATGTGATGTCAACTCGTTATTTTACCGCAAGCCTTAAGGAGTCAGGATACCTTTTGTAACAGTATGCTTTCGAACTAACCCATGCTTCAGCTAGGACTTTTAAGGGTTGTAGTGTGGCCTGGTTCACGGTTTAAGAAACAAAGGATAAAGGCTCAAATTATTTGTACCCACCCGCTCTTCGTGATGTTCTTCAAACCTAAACTCAGCTGATCGTGCGTTAGACCTTGTTTGAGTCTTTGCTCTGATTTGCCGGTGATGATTCGGATGTTGATAACTTATTTTGAATAGGCAGTCATTCCTTTCTTGTTGAGGGTTGGTAAGACCTCTTTCTTGTCTGATTTTTTTTGTTATCCCTTTCTTTTTTGCCTGAACTGTTTCCTTTTTTTTGGAATTACAGTCAGCGGGATGCCCCAGTTTTGTAAGTCTCCTTCATGGGTTTTGACTTAATGGGTTTTTTTTTTTATTTTGAAAGATAATAATGACTGCCTATCCTTGTGATTGTTCGGAACCATCACTGTCTTTCTTTTTTCGTAAGGATCTCTTTGGTGCCATTCGTTATGCACTTGGATCAACTGAGAAGACTACCCTGCCCCGGGTTATGATTAAGGGTTTCAATTTTCGAAAATAAAAACTCCTACTTCTTTGGCTCAGAGGGGTTGACGAGGGATTATCTTCCTTATAACTCCAGTGTTTAGGAATTGAAACAATGCCTGTACCTCATCAGCGGGGTCTGTTCAAAAGCATACTGTAGATCGTGGTATCGTTTTCGTCATCCTCCCTCAAGAGGCTTAGAATTATTATTTAATCAAGAGTGACATCAGAAAAATATGAAAACAGTTTGCATATAGTGGATACGAAATAATTACTTCAAAATAGACATGTGTAATGCATTAATGAAATAACCAAGTTTGACATGAAATAAATGTTTGAACAATCGAAAGAAAATTACAAATTGAACATTCGAACGGACAAAAAAAAAGCCAATCCTAGCCATATTTTGGCAAGGGAGCAGTGATCACATTGGGAGCCTCTGGAGAGTCGAGTTGGACTTCCTTTGCGTCAATCAGATCTTGAACCCTGTTTCTCAAAGTCCAACAGTCATCTGTAGCATGCCCCGGGCTGTCGGAATGATAGGCGCAGCGAGCATTGGGATTGTACCTTGAAGGTGTCCTGTTAGGATTCTTTGGGGGATCCATGAGAGTTACCAACTTGGTTTCCAGCAGTTGTGGCAATATCTGTGACAAGGTCATGCCGAGGGGAGTAAATTGCCTCTTAGGTCTTTCTTCCCTTTGTTGATTGTGACGCTGAGGAGCACCGGCCGGCTTTGCAATAGTTACTGCGTTAACAACATTAGGTTCTCTCTTGGATGGTTTCTTCTCAGTGTTCGAGGAGTCACCATTCTGTATTTTCCCTGACTTGATGCCAGCTTCTATTCTTTCCCCGGTCAAGATCAGATCTGTAAACCCAGCAGCAGAATTCCCAATCAGGTGGTTGAAGAATGGACCAGACAGGGTCCCCGAGAACATGTCGACGAGCTCGCGGTCAGTCAGAGGTGGTTGTACCCTTCCAGCAAGGTCCCTCCATTTTTGGGCATATTCTTTGAAACCTTCACCCGTACCCATAGACATCCCCTGAAGCTGAGTGCGCGTGGGAGCGAGGTCGGCATTGTACTGGTACTGCTTGTAGAATGCAGTGGCTAAGTCTTCCCAGGTACGGATGTTGGCTCCATTCAGTTGATAGAACCAGTCAAGCTGAGTCCCTGAAAGACTCTCCTGGAAAAAGTGGATCCATAAGTTCCTGTCGGCCGTGTAGGGCTGGATCCTCCTCGTGTATGACCTGAGATGCAGCTTTGGACAGGATGCCCCGTCGTACTTTGTAAAGGCAGGTGCCTTGAATTTGTGCGGGATCACTACCCCAGAAGACAGACCTAGATCCTCGAAGTCCAGGCCAGGCACTTTTTGTATCTCCATAGCACTTAGCCGGTCTTCCAACTGTTTGTACCTATCCTCAGCCGGAGGGTACTGTTCGTCGTTGAAATCTGTCTCATTGTCGGAGACCACTGGATTGGGAACCCTTTCCTCTTGATGACTGCCTTTCCCCACAGATGGAGTTGTCGTCTCAGCTTCATCCTGCAGTGTATTCCCAGATTTGCGTCTAGGGCTGAACAAAACAGTCCTCTTCTTTTTCTTTTCTTTCTTCAAGAGCAAAGCCTTCAGGTCTTGTTGCCCCTGGGTCAAATTCATGATCAGCCCTTGGAACTGGGCATTCTGAGCCTGGAGGGCCTTGATAGTGTGCTCGGTTGAGGATTCAGGATTCATGACGAGACTGCTGAAATAAACAGCGAAGAAGGTAAGCAACCTGCAGAGAAAGGGTACTTGTTATGTATGATATGCATGCAATGATTTCAAGGACCTCGAGGGGTAAACAAATTGTTAGAGTTGCAAACTGGTAACTTGATTGAAGGTACTTCATGTTGTTGAGAGTCCTTCTTCAAGGGTCGAAGGCTCACCATATCCAGTGGGTCATAGCCCCTGACAACCTTGACTAGAGGAAAATAAATCCCCTTTGCCCCTTGCTGGACAGTTGGTTCATCATGACCTGCATCACAAGCCCTTGAGATCCTCGAAATGGGTTAGGATGTATGCAATGGTATGATGTCATGATGCATGGGGTAATGTGAGTAACCCTGTTATGGGTCCCGATTAAGGACTGCAAACCAAAACCTACAAGAAACTCAAGTAAAACCTGTCATGAGTCCCAATTAAGGACTAAAACAAAACCTGCAAGGAATTCAATAAACCCTGTTATAAGTCCTAATTAAGGACTATAAACAAAACCTGCGGGAAACTCAAGTGTCAGACAACAAGCATGCAAGTAGTCAAGTACGAAGGCACACAAGTCACACAAAAGAGCCCTTAGAGTTTAGGCCAGCATGAGGTCTAGGTATTACCCTCTTTCAGTTTGTTGGTTCATACCTGTCCTATCAAAGTAACCGGGTTCTTAGAGGATCCCAATATCATTGACTACCCTCAATCGGTCATAACTCCAGCATCGCAATCTTTTCTTGCGGCCAGAACCATCACGAGAGTTTAGCCTCAATGGGCGTAGCATACTGCTACTGTTCTAATGGCCAAGTTGGGTCAATTTAGGGTTCTAAGGTCGGTTGGTGCTTAATGACTCCTTGGAAGACCCATATTCTCCCCGTTTCAACACGAGGGATATCGGTACAGACCAAGGCGCCACACCAACGTAGCCACTGCTTCACCCATGTCGGTATACGCCGGACAGGTCCCTCACAGCTTATGCTACCTAAACAGGGTATCCCCAGATCCGGGTTAGGATCTATGTAACTCCCATGCAACCCACAAATTTAAAGCAGACAAGTCAATACAATTGAAAACACAGTTATGAACTATCCCTAAGGTACACCTCACTTTATAAAGTGTCCCCAACAGAGTCGCCAGTTCTGTGATCGGTGGATCTGGAACTGACTGTTTAACACTGGTTCGCGAAATGTCGCGGAAGCAAGAGTCGCCATCGTCTTTTATTTTCTCCAAATGGAAAGGACAAAAGCACAGAAAAATTCCTTATAGAGATTGCTCTCGGTTCGGGAGGTAGGTTATAGAAAGGGAAGGTGTTAGCACCCTTTCTATCCATGGTTATCCATGGGCTCTTAGATACTTGCTCATTTGTGTTTTCAAAAATGGTTTGTTTGCTTTTCAATTGTGGGTTAAAAAAAGTTTCTTTGAAAATTCCAGTTCGACTCTTGTATCAGTCCTCAAGAGTGTTTGAAAAGATGCTTTCGAAAGCTTTTTTGAAAATGTGTTGGTGTGAAAAGTATTTTTGAATTTGTTTTGAATTTAGAGCAAGTATCTAGAGTCGTCTACCTACCCTAAGGAATTCGTCTGTGTAAATGTCCTTTAAAGTAGTGCCATCCCACCATTGAGAGGTAGGTAGCACCACCGTTGGAGGTGTTCGGGTCAATTCGAGGTTCGGGACATGGTGATCACCAGAGCAATGGGAAGACACCTTAGAAGCTACCCTCATGCCAGGTTCCCGGATCATGAGGACTTACTAAGACATCCTCTACTCGACGATCACCTTTCGAGGCAAGGCAACAGTGAGGCGTACCCTAGGGGTGGTGTGTGTGATTCGTGTGTCGTTTTCATTTGCATTTATCTTGTCATGTTATTGGCGTTCTACGCTTGTTTTTATTTTGTCCATACAGTCTTTCATGCCATTATTTAACAATTAAAAATTTGCGGAAAGTAAAATTTCTAAGCTATTACAAAAGGCGCGGGTCCACATCGCCAAAAGTTTCTCGAACCCGATTTGACAAAAAAAATAAATAAAGTAAAAATGCGAGAAGTAATTAAAATGTTACAAGGCCTTGGGAGAGATACATAAATATTTAAGCGAAATAAAAGAAATATGCGAATTAAGAATTAAATCGAAACGAGGGCGTTGGACCCTTTTGCAAAAATTAAATTAATGATGGAGTTAATTAATTAAAAAGAAAGAGAGAACTTGTTTTTTTTTGGTATTTTTTAGTATTTTAGGATTTAATATGAAAAAGAATTAATTAAAATAAAAATAAGATGCAAACCCTAATCCTAATTATTTTTAATTTATTAAGAAAAAATATTGAAGTTTTTAACCTAAATTAAACCTAATTTTTATGTACAAATTTAATTATAAAAATAAATAAAATTAATTATTATTATGGGAGAAAAAAAAAGGAAAAAAAAGATGAAATTAATTGAAACCCTAATTCTATACCTTTTTTAGATTTTTGTTTTATTAAAAGAATTAAAATTGCAAACCTAATTTAAAACTAAATTCAATTACATGCAATTTATTTACAAGCAATATTAAAAAAATATTTATTATTGTTTTTTTTTCTCTTTTTCTGATTTTTATGTTTTTTAGGTGTTTTTTATATTTTGTGAAAATAATAAATTAAATTGAACAAAACAATTATTAAATGAAAATAGAAAAATAAAATAAAAAAGTAGAAGGAATTGCAAACCTATGGGGTTCAGACCCCAAATAGGAGGTTTGGCCTTGGTAATTCAGGCCCAATGACCTTGGCCTTTGTTGACCTTTCACGCTGGCATGTGGATTCATTGACCCAAGCTTATGATGCACTTCAGATTGTGACCTTTGATTGGATCTCCAAGGGCACGTGGATGGCCAGATGCGATGAGTGTATGATGTTCCTCTAGGCTGAAATTGCATGAGAATATCAAATGGAAAATAATATGAAGGGGAGTGAGGACCTGGGGCTCGAACCCAGGTCCTGAACCTTACCAACAACCATGCTTGCCACTGAGCCACTACACACGCGTTTGATATATAATAGTTAATAAACATTATAAAAGAAAAGAAAGTCAGTGGCCACCAACGCGCGCGAAATTTGAACTGGCCTATCACGTCTTGCCACGAGGTCGTCTTCTTCATTATTCTTGAAACACAAAACATTAGACAACGGTTTTTCACGTGTTCTCCTAGGCCAGCTTTGGAGAAATAGCGACTAGCCCTAGGAGGTCCATAAATTAGGCGCGAGGGTATCCTTGTAACCGTCTGAACGCCCTGAGTTGAATGGTGGTGGTCTTGAAGGCCAATTTTTCTTTAACTAAAAACCCCCAATTTGAGGTCCTGCAAACCCTAAAATACAACCATGGCGATTTCTCGTATAGCTCATAAAAACACAATTAAATATATTGGTTAGCTTCAGAATTTCATAAGGAGTATGAATCAATAATTAAAATGCCATGAAAATGCATAGATTTTAAAACACGATTATGAATTTTTCATGAGATATTTCAAGTTCTGTATACCAATTCCTGAGGTTTTGATGAATGTTCTTGATTGGGAAACGTTCAATGGACCTTCAGCAAGCTAATGAAACAAAAATTATGTCTTGAATCGCCCTGGAAGTGAGTTTTCAAAATTGAGTTTCTTAACAAAATTTCAAGCTTTTGTTTTCAAGTTTCTAAGCAGCTGCGTGTGTAATGGCACTAGGGTTGTATTCAGGCTTATGTATTGAGTTAATTAGGTCAAGAAAAATAGAACAAATCCATTGCATTCATGGTTTTTGGAAATTTGATTTTTAAGATCTTTTTCAATCTTTTTCCATGTGTTTTTGTTCTCAATCATACCAATTCTCTCCAAATCTTTCCATATTGGATTTCACACGAATTATTGAGTAGATTTTGTGCACAAAAAGATTGAAAAAATTAGGTTAAGCATTTTTCATATATTTAATTTGATTTAAATGAATTAATATAAATAAAAATTCAAATAAATAAATAAAAAATGAATAAAGACTTACCTTTGGGCCAAGTAGTCGTGCACATGTCATGGGTGATGAATTATGGAAGAAAAATGGGCCCATTAGCAATTTTAGGTCATTTGAATCAATGTTGACTTTTCAAAATATCCAAATATTTCCCAACTTCCACAAGGCATAACTTGCTCAATTTTTAAGCTTTTCTCATGTTCTTGGACATTTTGGAAAGGTCTTTGAGTCCTCTAACCAATGTCTTTGGTCCCATGCCATTTTGATTTACCAATCTCAAGTTATGGCCTTTGACTTAAAGTCCCTTTTTGTTGACTTTTGAAAATGACCTATAATGTTGAAATTGATAACTTTTTGTGAGAGCATTTCTTGGACTTGAAGTATGACGATGAGTTGTAGGAAATGTCTTTCTCTTCAAAATGAGCTTTGGATGGAATTTTTCTGATAATCCATGTGAAAGTTATGCCCTGGTCAATTTGCAGTTGACTTTTTCAACTGTCCAAATAAGGAAACTTTTGCATCTTGATGATTTTTGAGCCAAACTTTGAGAATCATGATCAAGCATTGATAAAATGATGTTTAAGGCTTCAAAATGAGATGTTGACCAAAAATTTGAACTTTTGACTGTCAAATGACCATTTTGCCCCTGCAGTTGACTGTAGTGCAATTTAGGGTTTTGACTGTGCAATTTTGAGCTGAATGTCTTGAAACTTGGTATGAGGATGCTTGACCATATTTGTAGGCATATGAGACTTGATTGGACCCTTGGAAACTTCATTTTCTTGATCAGAACCAAAACCCTAATCTTGACTGTTTAGGAGACCCTTGCACTGTGCAACCCTTGGGGAATTTTGAAGCTTGACTTTGCAAATCTTTGAAGAATATGGGAGGGCAAATTTTGGGGTACAACAATATGAAAGTGTTGTACACCAAAATTTGCCCTCCCATTTCCTCAACATTTTCTCATCACAAAACCCTTAAAGACCAAGATCCAGTTAGGGTTTCCTCTGCTCAAGACTTCTCCTTGCACTGTGGACCCAAATTAGGGTTTGTGTTTGAACAAAGATGTTTTGACCTAAAATTCCTAAGATGACTTTCATGCTCCATATTGGACTCCCAAGTTTATCCATACCAAGTTTCAAGTCTTGATTCCAAATTCTGCCCAATCAATTGGACAGCTGACCTAGAAATCAGTTGTATTGGGGAAAAAGTCAACTGTGGCCAATTGACAGTCAAATCTCATGAAAATTGACCCACATCAACATTATGAACTCACATGGACCATTTGATCAAGTTTGGATCACAATTCCACAAGAAATTTGATCAGATCATCAAAAGGGCAAAATGGTCATTTTTAGGGTTTTGACTGCACAAGGGTAATTTTTGATTGTTTGACCCAACCAATGGCAAACCAAGCTCACATATGGACTCAAGGACCCCATGTAATTATCTTAACATGCTCAACAAACTCAAAAGATCCCAAGTACACAAGATTGACAGTTGAATTTCCCAGTCAATTGATCAATTTTGACTGTATACTGAAAATTCAAACTTTGACTTTTTGGTCAAAATCAAGAGTCAAGATTCATTTTTCATCAAAACATGCCAAATCATGAAACTTGTTCACCAAGAAACCAAGAAATGCAAATTAGGGTTTGAAATGGGAATTTTTCATAACTTAGAATTTTTCTAAGTTATGGAAAACCCTAATTTTTTCCCAACTTTGCCCCACTTTCTCACCAAGATTCATTTGGATTCAAACAAAAGTCAAAACATGAAAGTTGTAGCTTGTTGCATAGTCTACAACTTTGATTCACAAAGTTTTCCCAAATGAGGCTTGTATCTCAAGTTACAAATTTTTGAATAAGGGCACTAAACCATTCATAACTTAGTGAAAATTTGACCTTTTTGACAAGGTTTTCTACCTAACTTCAAGGCCATTTTCCATACACTTCCACTTGGAATTTCCATTTGCATTTCAAATATGGATTGTAGTACACATTCCAAGCTTTCCAAAATGTCCAAGAACTTCTCAAACAACCTCATGGTTAGGGAGAATCGAATTTTGCAAAATAGGAAAAAGTCACTTTTGTTCTTGGCCATGTACATGTTCATAACACTATGCATTTCAATCTCAGCATGCTTAAGCTACATTACAGGTCCTAAAACCCTTTGACACTCATAAATTTAATGCAAAACCATTGTGCCAAGTGGTTATTCTAAGCATTTGGACATTACATGGAGAATTAACCCTAAACTAGAAAAAGCACTATTTCCATTTTTGAAAAGTTGAACTTTATGTCAAGTTTGCAATCCAAGTGGTACAGTCCAAATCTTCTTGGCACAAGTTTGTGAGCAAATTGCACTGATCAAGGCCAATGTATGCAGCATAGTGTGAGGGCATGTACAGGCTAGAATCATCAAGTGGCCATTGCTTGCTTCAAGTTCAAGTAAGATAGCATAACTTGTACCAACTCTCATATCAGCCAAAAAACACTTAGACAAACTTATCAAACACATTCCACACATTGATCCAAAGCTGAAGCACGAGCCTTTCACCTCCAATCCCTCCCAAAACTCAGAATCACCTTGAAACTGCTCAAACAGAGCAACCTCTTCAGATTGAGTTCCAACTCTCAATCCTTTCAAGCATTCTTGCCCAAACCAGTTCATACACCTTCCCTATCATCTATGCAAGCTAACCAAAAGCAAAAACACGACCTGTAATCCCTCTAACTGTTTCCACCATTTTCACATTTCTGATTTGCAGGTGAAGTGCTCTAGCTCGATTCAAAAGCTTTCAAGACAAAGTAAAGCTTGGAATAGCATCCCTGGACCTCAAGGAAACTATCTCAATCATCACCTTGCACTGAGAGCTTCTCCATTGTCAGATAGAACTTCAACTGAACAGGTAAGTTTTTGAATTCGTATCTCTCTTATTAGGCATCATTAGCTCTAAGTTTGTGAATAAACAATGTTCTACTCATGCCACTGAACATGTACATGTTTTTACTTTTCATTTCTTTTGCTTGAGCTGTGAGAATTTAAGGTTTGAAAATGGCAGAAAACTTAGGTAAGGATTTGGGATTGTTAAAATTCTCTCTCATTTCTGAGAGTTAGGATGAGTTTTTTATATATTTGGAATCGTGATTCAATGCTTGACATGTTTTGTGTTGAAAGTTTGTGCAAAAGCTCAAAGAATCAGGATGTTTGAATCCCTGTTACAAGCGCGCGTTTTTGGCTGGAGGTTGAAGAAGGTGTCTCATGGGCTGGGCCAGTTTTTGTTCTACTTTTCACACCATACAATTACTTCTGCACCCCCTGAGCCCATTTGGTTTATTTTTAATGATTTCTGACTTTTTCTTTTTTTGATTGATTCATTTATTTTTTTCTCATGTTATTAAAAATATAAAAATCTTTTTTCTCACCATTTTTTAATTTATTAGGTATTTATGTGATTTTCTTTTGATTAATACATAAATAAATGGATATATACATTTCATTAAAAATATTGAGAAATATGTAAAAATACTTTTATTTTCATTTTTTATTTTATTTTACCTTCTGAAAATACTTTATATAAAAAATACTCTTTTTACAAATATTAAATATTATTATTATTTATATATATATAATACATATTTAAAATAATACATATATACATATATTTATTAATATATTTAGGGTAAATACAAAATATATACACTTTTTGTTTTTTTTCTTATTAATATTTAATATAGAAATACATTTTTGGCAAATACCTCATTTTATTTTATTTTTGTATATAAATAAATATTTGTACATAATAAACGAATAATGTATTTTATTTAATAGAATTAGGGTTTTACCCTAAATATGAAAATACTCCAAAAATAATACCTTTTTATTTCACATAAATAATATTCTTTTTTTTTATACACATAAAAATTCTTTTTACATTTTGCATATTTATTTCAATTTCCATTTAATTATACAATTATTTGTCTTGTAAATATTCAACATTGATGTAATAGTTTTAGGTTTAAATTCCTTGTCAAAATCCCCATTTGAACATTTGTACCCCCCTTCCCATATTTGGTTTTGTAATAGCTTAGTAAATTTATTTTCGCACTTTATTGCTTTCTAATTATACCATGTTAGAATTAGGGTTTGTATGCGAAAAACGACAAAATAGTTATGACCTAATCTCAAGACAAACAAGCATGAAAATGAACACACAAATCACACTTGCACCCCCTAGGGTATTCCACTTGTTGCCTTTCAAAATTGGGCCATATTGCATGTTAGGTCTCTTTGGGCAAAACAAACAAATCAAATGATCATAGTCCCTCAATAACACTTTCAAAATGTCGCTTAAGCAAATGATCAAGTCCCTTAAAGAAAATGCCCAAAGATACTTCGCACCATTCCAATTATGGTCTAAACGATGACCCGCGCCCGTCCCTTTCACATCCTAACATGAGATTGTCCACCAAATGCAATGGTGGAACAAACTTATTAAAAAGGGTTTAAAACATAGCAATAAACTTTGAGAAATTTAGGAGTAGATAACCTCTTAGTTACTTGAATCAACTTGCAAACTAAAACACTTGCCTATTTTCTAAACCACACATCACTACACTTTCAAAACAACTTTCAAAAACAAATGAAAACCTTTTTAAAAGACATACACCTTTGTATACATCCCCACATGGATCATTACAAAGGTTGCCACCACATTGGCTTCTTTTCAAAACATTTTCAAACCCACACACACACACACAAGCACCATTTCAAACAATTGAAAATAAAAGGCAAGTGATCTAAGCAAGTAACTAAGAGCCCATGGATAACCATGGATAGAAAGGGTGCTAATACCTTCCCTTTCTATAATCTACTCCTCGAACCCAAGAAAACATCTCAAAGGTTTTTGCTGTGCTTTTTAACCTTTCCTTAGAATAAAATAAAAAATTCGGTGGCGACTCTTGCTCAACCGAAACATTTGCGAAAACAAACGCAAAACCTCAAGTCAGTTCTCCCACCGTATCACAGAATTGGCGACTCTGCTGGGGACTATTATTAAAAGTGGAGTAACCTTAGGGTTTAGATCACCTTTGTTTTCAATTGTTTGCTTTGTTTGCTCTTATATTTGTGGGTTTTGCATCAGAGTTTCATAGATCCTAACCCAGATCTGGGGAATACCCTTTTTAGGTAGCATAATCTGTGAGGGACCTGTCCGGCGTAGACCGACATGGGTGAAGCAGTGGCTACGTTGGTGTGGCACCTTGGTCTGTACCTATATCCCTTGTGTTGCAATGAGGAGAATATAGGTCCTCTAAGGAGTCATTAAACACCAACCGACCTTAGAACCCTAAATTGACCAACTTGGCTATTAGGACAGTAGCAGTATGCTACACTCATTGAGGCTAAACTCTCGAGATGGTTCTGGCCGCAAGAAAAGATTGCGATGCTGGAGTTATGACCGATTGAGGGTAGCCAATGATTTGAGATCCTCTAGAACCCGGTTACTTTTGATAGGACAGGTTTTAACCAACGAAACTAAAAGAGGGTAATACCTAAACTTCATGCTGGCCTGAAACCTAAGGGTGTCTTGTGTGACTTGTGTGCCTTACCATGCTTGCCTATGTGAATACTTGTGGTGTGCTTCATCATAACATCATGCCATCATACCATTGCATGCATCCTGTATAAAGGACTAACCCATTTCAAAGACAAAAAGTTTCATCTTTGCTCTGTTTTGTAGGACATCATGATGCCCGTGCGTAGGAATACTATCCGGCTCAACTTTGTTCAACCACCAGTTTTGCTCAAGGATCTGGTTGGCAGGATTCCAAACACTTCTTCCTTCATCAACAAACATGGTTCTCTCCTTGGCTTGATCACTGCAAAATGGGACCAACAACTGATAAGTGTTCTGACCCAGTTTTATGACCCTCTGTTTCATTGTTTCACCTTTCAAGACTTCCAGCTGGTTCCTACCCTGGAAGAATTCTCTTACCTACTTGGGATCCCTGTCATGGAACAAACTCCATTCACTGGTTTGGAAAAGACTCCTAGGCCTGAAGAGGTTGCTGCAGTCCTCCCCCTGACCAAAGAAGAGGTATTAGCTAACTGGGAAACTATAAGTGGAGTTAAGGGATTTTTGGTCAAATTTCTGGTTGGCAAGGCTAATGATTTCTGGAATGACTTGGACTTCAAGGCGTATGAGGATATTCTGGCTCTTTTGATCTATGTCCTGGTATTGTTTCCCAATCCTGACACCTTTATCAGTATCCATGTCATAAGGATCTTCATGTCTCGGAATCCTGTACCCACTCTTTTGGGTGATATCCTGCAACAACTCTATGCTCGTACTGCTCGGAAACGGGGAACTCCGTGGTGTTGTACTCCTTTGCTAGTGAGGTGGTTTATTTCGCACCTTCCTAAGTTCGTGCTGAAGAATGAATAAGGAAAAGGTTGGGCTCGGAGGTTAATGTCTCTCACAGATAATGACATCACTTGGACTCTCAGAGGTTTGGATGAGGTAGCTGTTATTGACCGTTGCGGAGAATACCCTAATGTTCCTTTGATTGGCATCCAAGGAGGAATCTCTTACAATCCCTGCTTAGCTCTCCGTCAGTTTGGAAGAGCCAGAGGAGTTGGGCCTCATGAAATGCTGGTTCCTCACTTTCATTTTGAGTTTCAGGCCGACAGTGACAAACTACGCCATGGATTCATTAGAGCTTGGGACAGAATTCACAAAGCTGACCCACATGAGTTGGGGCCAAAGACTTCTCTACCAATGGAACCCTATTGCAAGTGGGTCCGCATCCGTGCTCAGAGGTTAGGGATGTCGTACGAAGCTGTCAGACCTATCATTCTTGAATCTCCTGATGAAGATGGGGTTCCTCCAACTGTCCTCCCTCCTCAGATACCTACTGATTTTGACACAATGAAGAGATCTTGGGCGCAGCTAAAGGAAGAACGGGATTTCTATCGGGAGAAGTTCAACGAGCAGGAACGGAAGATCCAGAGGCTGACTAAGCAATTAGAGGAAGAGCGGGTCCTGAACAACTACATCAGCACTGAGAAAAGGAGGCCATGGGAGCATTGATGAGCTTTGGATATTTCCTTTTATAGCTTTTATTTCCTTTCCAGTATTTTTCATTCCTGTAATTCCTAAGGGCAAATTGTTGAACAATTGAAAATTTTAATCTAATGAAGTGTGTTTCCCTTTTTGTCTACAAATTTGAATCTTGTTTGTCTTTGAAAACATAAAACATACGCATTCCATTGCACCATATGCATAGCAGGTACCCTATTTCACAGGTTGCTTAATCTCCTTCGCTGTTTATTTTGAACAGTCATCATGAATCCAGACTCATCCAGTGAGCAAGCCATCAAGGCCCTTCAGGCCCAAAGTGCCCAGTTTCAAGAAATGGTCCTGAGCCTAGCCCAAGGTCAGCAAGAGTTGAAGACTCTACTCCTGAAGAAGAAGAAGAAAAAGAGGACTGCGTTGTTCAACACTGGACGCAGATTTGGGAACACACTCCATAATGAAGCTGAACCAACTACTTCTTCTGCTGAGAAAAACAGTCCCCAAGGGGGAGGAGCTCCTAGTCCCGCAGTCTCCGACAACGAGACGGACTATAATGACGAACAATACCCACCTGCTGCTGACAGATACAAGCAATTGGAGGACCGCTTGAGCGCCATGGAAATTCAGAATGTGCCGGGGCTGGATTTCGGAGATCTGGGGTTATCTTCTGGGGTAGTAATTCCACACAAGTTTAAGGCGCCTGCCTTCGCCAAGTATGATGGGGTCTCCTGCCCAAAGCTGCATCTAAGGTCGTACGTAAGGAAGATCCAACCTTACACGGCCGATAAGAACCTTTGGATTCACTTCTTCCAAGATAGCCTCTCGGGGTCACAGCTTGAATGGTTCTACCAATTAGATGGAACTAGCGTCCGACACTGGGAAGATTTGGCAACCGCATTCTACAGACAATACCAATACAATTCTGATCTCGCTCCTACGCGTACCCAACTTCAGGGTATGTCTCTAGGAACGGGTGAAGGATTCAAAGAATATGCACAAAAATGGAGAGATTTGGCTGGCAGGGTGCAGCCTCCATTGACGGATCGTGAGCTGGTTGATATGTTCCTAGGGACTTTGTCTGGTCCATTTTTCAATCATTTGGTTGGTAACTCCTCCGCCGGGTTTACGGATTTGATTCTGACGGGAGAAAGAATTGAAGCTGGCATCAGGTCAGGAAAGATACAAAAAGCTGCCTCCACGAGTACTGAGAAAAGGCCGTTCAAGAAAGAAGCAAGTGCCGTCTATGGTCCTATAAGACAAGTCAAGGCCAAAATTCGCCAAGCCGTCAATGCTTTGGTCATTTCAAAACCTATTGCTGCTCCTCAGCAGTATAATCAACAAAGAAGTGAAAGGCCCAAGAGGCAGTATACTCGGCTGAGTATGACCTTATCTCAAATTTTACCCCAACTGTTATCAACCAACTTGGTGACCATCAAAGAAGCTCCTAAGGTCGTCAACACTGCGTCTCCTAAGTATAACCCAAATGCCCGGTGTGCTTATCATTCTGATAGTCCTGGGCACACTACTGATGATTGTTGGGCCTTGAGAAACAAAGTGCAAGATCTTATCGACACAAAGGAAATTCAGTTTGAAGCGCCTGAGAGACCGAATGTTGTAACTGCTCCTATGCCCCAGCATAGAGTAAATGCCATTGAGGAAGAGTTGTATGTTGTCTCGGTGAATGAAGTTGTTACCCCTCTTTTGACTGTTAAGAGGAATTTACTACTAGCCGGTTTATTTCCGGGTTGTAGAAAGGGCTGCCTCCTGTGTGCTGTTATCCCTATCGGTTGTCCACTGCTGAAATCAGGCATCCAAGGCCTGATGGATAGCAAGGAAATTCTATTCAAGAAAACTGTTGTTCCGTTTGTTTCCGTTGAAGAAATAACTTTTGTCACAATTTACAATCCTGCCAAGGCTCCCGTGAAGAAACCAGTCCAAATTATGTCTGTTGCACCCATCACTATTACTGTCCCGGGGCCTCTCCCGTATGAGTCTGATAAAGCTGTTCCATGGCATTATGGAGCCGACGTGTATGTGCTTGGGGTGAAGCAGGAGTTCAACACCAATACCAGTATCAGTAACATCACTGGTCCCGCCAAGATTACCCGCAGTGGCAGGCTCTTCTCGCCTGACATTGCACCGCCAGTTATCCGAAAACCTCTCACCATCACACCCGCAAGTGTGCATGTTCCAATTCAAGTTCCTGTGTCTACTACTGCCGCTGAGTCTTCTGATACTCGGGGTAAAGAAGTTGCTACCGATTTGCCTGCCAGGACGGAGGCACCAAAAAAGAAGACTGATGTGGAAGCCTCCCAACAAGAAATGGAGGAAATCCTTAAAATTATCAAAAAGAGTGACTTTAATGTTGTTGAACAGTTGGGGCATACTCCCTCCAAAATCACTATGTTATCATTGCTGCTATGCTCAGAGGCCCATGCAAAAGCCCTGATTTCATTTCTGAAAACGGCCCATGTGCCGCAAGGGACCTCCGCGGATCAATTCACTGACTGTGTGGCTAATTTGACGGCTGACAATGGCTTAGGGTTCTCGGATGCTGACCTTACCGCCAAAGGGAAAAATCACAATGATGCCCTGCATGTTTCCATAGAATGCAGGGGCACTACTCTCGCACACGTGTTGGTGGATACCGGTTCTTCCCTGAACGTTGTGCCCAAGAAAGCATTGGATCGCTTGGATTGTGAGGGCCTGGAGTTGAAACCTAGTAACATCATTGTTAGAGCCTTCGACGGTTCTAAGAGGATGGTGCACGGTGAAGTAGACATCCCTATTCGTGTGGGTTACCAAGTTTTCAACTCAACGTTCTATGTAATGGATATTCGTCCATCTTATTCCTGCTTATTGGGTCGACCTTGGATTCACAAAGCTGGGGCAGTAACATCCACTCTACACCAAAAGCTCAAATACCCTGTCAAAGGGAAGATTGTTACTGTGCAGGGTGAGGAGGAATACATGGTTAGTCACTTGAATTCATTCCGGTATATCGAGATGGACGGGGAGTTTATTGAAACCCCCTTTTAGCATTTTGAGGAAGTACCTCCAGTGTTAGCATCAGCTGAAGCAGTGGTTGAAGAAGACTTTCCGTTGAAGATGGCGTCCTTGAAGGATGCCCGGGCTGTAATCGAGAAAGGTAATTGTACAAACTGGGGTCAGCTTCCTGACTTCACTCAAAAGAACGACAAGTTTGGGCTGGGCTTTACTGCAGAGGCTCAGAGGGCTGCGCGCAAGGAAAAGATCAGAAAGGCTCCGGTGTTCATCTCCAACCCAAGGGTGAATGCTATTGAGGAGGATGTAGAGGAAGCAGAGTTTGATAGTTGGATCTACCCGACTACCAGCAACGGATCGAGCAACTGGACGGCAAAGGATTTTACACCTATCACATTTGTCACGCAGTAATTAATTTCTTTTGATTTCCAATTTGTAACAAACAATATGTTAAAACTTTGTTGGCTCGGTGTTCTACCCGGGGCATCGTAGCTCCATTTGTGATGGATTTTTGTATGACATTTCCATATATCATCAATCAAAACATTGGACGTTTGTTGCATTTCAAATCTTGTGCTCTTTTTCTTTCTGTGTTATATATATTGCAAAACAGCTATATTTACACACACTCACTTATACAGGTTTCAATCCACTCTGGATCTCACTGGTAACAGCTCTGCTACCGCCAGTTATGACTTCGAGAATCCGATCAACTTGGCCGAAGACGAAGGTGAAGATGATTGCGAAGTGCCTGGTGAACTCGCAAGACTGCTACTTCAGGAAGAGAGGGCTATTCAACCACATGAAGAGCCGGTGGAAACAGTTAACCTGGGTACTGAGACAGATAGGAAAGAGGTCAAGATCGGTGCTAATCTAGAGCTCAGCGTGAAGCAACGATTGATCCAGATGCTACGTGATTACGTGGAGATATTTGCTTGGTCCTATGAAGACATGCCTGGTTTGGATGCCAACATTGTAGTTCATCACCTACCAACCAAGGAAGACTGCCCTCCGGTAAAGCAAAAGGTTCGCCGTATGCGCCCAGAGATGTCTGAAAAGATCAAGGCTGAGGTTATGAAGCAATTCGACGCCGGGTTTCTAGCAGTAACTTCTTACCCTCAGTGGGTTGCCAATGTGGTGCCAGTGCCGAAGAAGGACGGTAAAGTCAGAATGTGTGTTGACTATAGGGACTTGAACAGGGCAAGCCCCAAGGATGACTTCCCCTTACCTCACATCGACGTTCTTGTTGACAATACCGCTCAACACAAGGTTTTCTCCTTCATGGATGGTTTTTCAGGGTATAATCAGATCAAGATGGCTCTGGAGGACATGGAAAAGACTACCTTTGTGACTCAGTGGGGCACCTTCTGTTATAAGTTCATGCCATTCGGGTTGAAAAATGCTGGGGCAACCTATCAACGTGCCATGGTTGCTTTATTTCATGATATGATCCATCATGAGATTGAGGTATACGTTGATGACATGATTGCAAGGTCTCAAACTGAGGAGGAGCACCTTGACCATCTGAGGAAGTTGTTTGACCGACTCAAGTTATACAAGCTGAGGTTGAATCCCAACAAATGCACCTTTGGGGTAAGATCCGGAAAATTGGTAGGTTTCATTGTAAGTGATAAAGGTATTCAGGTGGACACTGCCAAGGTAAAAGCCATACAAGAGATGCCGACTCCAAAGACAGAGAAAGAAGTCAGAGGATTCCTAGGACGACTGAATTACATTGCCCGATTCATCTCGCATCTGACTGCTACTTGTGATCCAATCTTCAAATTACTAAAGAAAGATCAAGTAGTACGCTGGAATGATGAATGTCAGGCTGCCTTTGAAAAGATAAAGGAATATCTCCAAGAGCCACCCATTCTTATGCCACCAGTGGAAGGAAGACCTCTGATACTATACTTGACAGTGCTTGATAATTCAATGGGGTGTGTGCTGGGGCAGCATGACGAGTCTGGCCGAAAAGAGCACGCTATTTATTACTTGAGCAAAAAGTTTACCGACTGTGAGTCTCGTTACTCACTGCTTGAGAAAACTTGTTGCGCTCTAGTATGGGCTGCTCACCGGCTGAGAAAGTATATGCTGACTCACACTACTCTATTGATTTCAAAGATGGATCCCATCAAGTACATATTTGAAAAGCCCGCTCTGTCTGGAAGAATAGCGAGATGGCAAATGATCTTGACAGAATATGATATCCAGTATACAACTCAGAAAGCAATCAAAGGAAGTGTACTGGCAGATCATTTGGCACACCAACCTGTGGACGATTACCAATCATTGAACTTTGATTTTCCGGACGAAGACATCATGGTGGTAACTGACTGTGAAGTACCTGGACCGGATGAAGGACCTGAGGAAGGATCCCGATGGTCTATGAATTTTGACGGAGCCTCCAATACTTTGGGTAACAGCGTCGGTGCTGTAATCATATCTCCCAAAGGAACTCATACTCCACTCACCGCCCGATTGTGTTTCAACTGCACCAACAACATGGCAGAATATGAGGCATGTATCATGGGTCTACAAGCTGCAATCGACTTAAGGATCAAGTTTCTGAGTGTCTTCGGAGATTCTGCTCTTGTGATCAATCAGATCAAAGGCGAGTGGGATACGAAACACCCAAATCTTATTCCTTACAAGGAGTATGTGTCAACCTTGCTTCCCCACTTTGAAGAAATAACTTTTGAGCACTTCCCAAGAGAGGAGAATCAGCTAGCGGACGCACTAGCTACGATGTCTTCAATGTTCAAAGTTAAATGGGACAATGAGGCTCCCTGGATCGTTATCTGGAAGTTGGACGAACCGGCATACTGCTGCGATCTCGAGGCCGAGAAGGTGACTGAAAAACCCTGGTATCATGAGGTGAAGAGGTACTTGGAAGCTCAGGAATACCCTGAAGGCGCATCTGTCAATGACAAGAAGTTCATGAGGAGATTTGCGGCAAAATTCTTCCTCAGCAACGGCATTCTTTACAAACGGAATCATGATTCGACTCTACTACGTTGTGTGGATAAGGCTGAAGCAGAGAAGATCATGTTAGAACTGCATGAGGGTACATTCGAGACACATTCCAGTGGACACACCATGGCTAAGAAAATCCTCCGGGCAGGATATTTCTGGTCCACAATGGAAGCTGATTGTTACCAACACTCCCGAACTTGTCACAAATGCCAGATCTATGCTGACAAGGTGCATATTCCTCCAATTCCTCTGAACGTCTTGACGGCACCTTGGCCTTTTGCAATGTGGGGGATTGATATGATCGGTGAGATCCGACCGACAGCATCTAATGGGCATCGCTTCATCTTAGTGGCAATCGATTACTTCACGAAGTGAGTTGAGGCAGCTTCCTACGCAACAGTAACCAAGAGCGTTGTGGCACGTTTCATCCAGCATAATCTGATCTGTCGATACGGTGTCCCGGAAAGGATCATTACGGACAATGGCACCAATCTTAATAATAAGATGATCACTGAACTCTGCGAACAATTCAAGATACAGCACCACAATTCTTCTCCCTACCGGCCGAAGATGAATGGGGCTGTAGAGGCAACTAATAAAAATATCAAGAAAATTGTGCAGAAGATGACAGTGACCTATAAAGATTGGCACGAGATGTTACCATTCGCTCTTCATGGGTACCGTACCTCAGCAAGGACGTCAACCGGGGCAACTCCTTTCTCCTTGGTCTATGGCATGGAGGCAGTCCTGCCAATTGAAGTCCATATACCCTCTCTCCGAATAATGAAGGATGCGGATTTGAATGAAGATGATTGGATCCAGACTCGACTTGATCAATTAAATCTGATTGACGAAAAGAGGCTCACTGCTATCTGTCATGGTCAAACGTATCAAAAACGGACGATCAAGGCATTTAACAAGAAAGTCAAACCACAAGAGTATTAAGTTGGGGACCTGGTAATCAAACGAAGAGCCATTTGTGGTCAAACATGTGTTCTCAGGAGGAGCCATGATCCTAACCACCATGGATGGTGACGACCTTCCTCACCCCGCTAATGCAGACATAGTGAAAAAATACTACGCATAAATAAAAGACCCGCTAGGTTGACATACCTAGGCAAAAATAAGGGCTTCCCGGCGAACCAAAAGGGTTCGGGCAAAAATAAGGGATGAAATGAATAAAAATCTGTATACCCGGCAAGTCGAAAACCTGAAAAGGCGGCTTGGGAAAAAATGGGTATCCCGGTGGACTGAAAACCCGAAAGGGCGGTCCAGGCAAAAGTTAGGGATAAAGTGTAACACTATGTCACATTGGATCACTTCGCATCCGGAATTCGACATCAACTATCTGGCTCAGACTTCGGCATCGACCAAACAGCTTCATCTTCAACGAGGCAGCAAAGCGATGAGACGCTTGGAGATATAAAGGCAATAGCAGAGTTGGAACCCAGTGGGATTGTTCACATAGCTGTTTTGTTTTCTTTTCAAAATTGTAAACTCTATGTTATTTGGCGGCGTCCTCTTACTAGGATGTCAGCCTCTTGTACAAAAACGCCTATTCACAGGCAAAATTCAAATCAATACAAATTCACTTGTCCATACAAATTGCCATTGCTTTTCCCTTTTTCTGTTTTGTCTTGCGAAGAACGTCCAATGTTCATTTTTGATATATGCATTTGACATTAAACTGCTGATTCATAAATATTTGCATATGAAACGAAAGATTAATTACAGGTGACATCAGAAACAGGGGCAAATGTGGAGTTGTTTGATGCAGTCTGGTTGCTTTGTCCGCCAAGGTACCCAGGTAGATTCGACTGAAGAATGTGACCAAATCATCTCAACGCCCCGCAGAGTAAGACAAGATTCAGCAATACTTTCCCCAAGCGGAGTTGATTCCCTGTCAATCCTGAAAAGGCACAACATTCCCCGGCAGGTGTTAAAGCTCATCCCCGGTAGATTCTGGAAGCTTGTTCCCTACAGGATACTGACGTCTCTCCCGAGCTTTATTCAGAGTTATTCCTCACAAGGGCTTATAACTGGGTTATCCTCAGCTAATTGCCACGGAAGATCGCCCTCGGCAAAGTTCTTTTATTCCCCGGCACGAGTCTATCTTTGGTATCCCCAGTGGAGTTTATCATCATTATCCCCAGCGGAATCCATCATTGAAGTCCTCAGCAGGCCTCTCATCAAAACTTTAGCAAAGTATCTCTGCCACAGAGCAATTCTCCGGCCGATCGTCAAGGATTTATTTTCCTAAGACGAAATTACATTCAGAAACATTTCAAATTTTCATATATCTTGTTTACATACATGATAAAGTGCATACAACACTATCTCATGTTGAACAGCATGACATCATGCATATCATACATCATGACATTGCATACAACTTATGTTTTTGCCTTTTCAGGGAAAAAGACAATCCCAAAGACAACTACCTTCAACTGTCACAATTCCAGATTCGATACCTGTATCTAGCCAGGGCACATCTGAGAGTGATCAGTTTCCAGACTCGACTCCTGTATCTAGCCAGGGCACGTCTGAAGAAGTTCGAAGATTCGATTCCTGTATCCAGCCAGGGCACATCTATCAACTACAACATTTCCAGATTCGATTCCTGTATCCAGCCAGGGCATATCTGCTAACAACATTTCCAGATTCGATTCCTGTATCCAGCCAGGGCATATTTGTTGACCATATTTCCAGACTCGATTCCTGTATCTAGCCAGGGCACGTCTGAAGAGTTCGAGGATTCAATTCATGTATCCATCCAGAGCATATCTGTTGACGACTATTTCCAGATTCGACTCCTATATCCAGCCAGGGCACATCTGTGAGCAACCGATTGTAGATTCGATACATGTATCCAGCCAGGGCATATCTGCATAAAGAGATTGAAGATCAAACACCTGTAACAAGCCAGGAAAACATCTGCCTCTCTCAAATACACAAGTTCTCGCTAAGGAATCTCTTATGCGATCAACACTTCCAAATGGCATCTATAAACCCATTCCCGACAAATTTCTGTCATGTCTCCAGATGGCATCTATAAGCCCATCTCCCTATCCACCTATCCAAATGGCATCTATAAGCCCATTCCCGACATCACATTGTTGAGACTCCAACATGCGAGTGCAAATTTCCGGGCACTTTAGTGTCCAATCTCCATTTACCCTCGAGTCACGAAAGGCAAGCTTGCCAATCTAACTCTTCAGGTCCAAGAAGATTGAACAGGGGCAACTGTTGTACCCCAAAATTTGCCCTCCCATTTCCTCAACATTTTCTCATCACAAAACCCTTGAAGACCAAGATCCAGTTAGGGTTTCCTCTGCTCAAGACTTCTCCTTGCACTGTGGACCCAAATTAGGGTTTGTGTTTGAACAAAGATGTTTTGACCTAAAATTCCTAAGATGACTTTCATGCTCCATATTGGACTCCCAAGTTTATCCATACCAAGTTTCAAGTCTTGATTCCAAATTCTGCCCAATCAATTGGACAGCTGACCTAGAAATCAGCTGTATTGGGGAAAAAGTCAACTGTGGCCAATTGACAGTCAAATCTCATGAAAATTGACCCACATCAACATTATGAACTCACATGGACCATTTGATCAAGTTTGGATCACAATTCCACAAGAAATTTGATCAGATCATCAAAAGGGCAAAATGGTCATTTTTAGGGTTTTGACTACACAAGGGTAATTTTTGACTGTTTGACCCAACCAATGGCAAACCAAGCTCACATATGGACTCAAGGACCCCATGGAATTATCTTAACATGCTCAACAAACTCAAAAGATCCCAAGTACACAAGATTGACAGTTGAATTTCCCAGTCAATTGATCAATTTTGACTGTATACTGAAAAGTCAAACTTTTACTTTTTGGTCAAAATCAAGAGTCAATATTCATTTTTCATCAAAACATGCCAAATCATGAAAATTGTTCACCAAGAAACCAAGAAATGCAAATTAGGGTTTGAAATGGGAATTTTTCATAACTTAGAATTTTTCTAAGTTATGGAAAACCCTAATTTTTTCCCAACTTTGCCCCACTTTCTCACCAAGATGCATTTGGATTCAAACAAAAGTCAAAACATGAAAGTTGTAGCTTGTTGCATAGTCTACAACTTTGATTCACAAAGTTTTCCCAAATGAGGCTTGTATCTCAAGTTACAAATTTTTGAATAAGGGCACTAAACCATTCATAACTTAGTGAAAATTTGACCTTTTTGACAAGGTTTTCTACCTAACTTCAAGGCCATTTTCCATACACTTCCACTTGGAATTTCCATTTGCATTTCAAAGATGGATTGTAGTACACATTCCAAGCTTTCCAAAATGTCCAAGAACTTCTCAAACAACCTCATGGTTAGGGAGAATCGAATTTTGCAAAATAGGAAAAAAGCCACTTTTGTTCTTGGCCATGTACATGTTCATAACACTATGCATTTCAATCTCAGCATGCTTAAGCTACATTACAGGTCCTAATACCCTTTGACACTCATAAATTTAATGCAAAACCATTGTGCCAAGTGGTTATTCTAAGCATTTGGACATTACATGGAGAATTAACCCTAAACTAGAAAAAGCACTATTTCCATTTTTGAAAAGTAGAACTTTATGTCAAGTTTGCAATCCAAGTGGTACAGTCCAAATCTTCTTGGCACAAGTTTGTGAGCAAATTGCACTTATCAAGGCCAATGTATGCAGCATAGTGTGAGGGCCTGTACAGGCTAGAATCATCAAGTGGCCATTGCTTGCTTCAAGTTCAAGTAAGATAGCATAACTTGTACCAACTCTCATATCAGCCAAAAAACACTTAGACAAACTTATCAAACACATTCCACACATTGATCCAAAGATGAAGCACGAGCCTTTCACCTCCAATCCCTCCCAAAACTCAGAATCACCTTGAAACTGCTCAAACAGAGCAACCTCTGCAGATTGAGTTCCAACTCTCAATCCTTTCAAGCATTCTTGCCCAAACCAGTTCATACACCTTCCCTATCATCTATGCAAGCTAACCAAAAGCAAAAACACGACCTGTAATCCCTCTAACTGTTTCCACCATTTTCACATTTCTGATTTGCAGGTGAAGTGCTCTAGCTCGATTCAAAAGCTTTCAAGACAAAGTAAAGCTTGGAATAGCATCCCTGGACCTCAAGGAAACTATCCCAATCTTCACCTTGCACTGAGAGCTTCTCCATTGTCAGATAGAACTTCAACTGAACAGGTAATTTTTTGAATTCGTATCTCTCTTATTAGGCATCATTAGCTCTAAGTTTGTGAATAAACAATGTTCTACTCATGCCACTGAACATGTACATGTTTTTACTTTTCATTTCTTTTGCTTGAGCTGTGAGAATTTAAGGTTTGAAAATGGCAGAAAACTTAGGTAAGGATTTGGGATTGTTAAAATTCTCTCTCATTTCTGAGAGTTAGGATGAGTTTTTTATATATTTGGAATCGTGATTCAATGCTTGACATGTTTTGTGTTGAAAGTTTGTGCAAAAGCTCAAAGAATCAGGATGTTTGAATCCCTGTTACAAGCGCGCGTTTTTGGCTGGAGGTTGAAGAAGGTGTCTCATGGGCTGGGCCAGTTTTTGTTCTACTTTTCACACCATACAATTACTTCTGCACCCCCTGAGCCCATTTGGTTTATTTTTAATGATTTCTGACTTTTTCTTTTTTTGATTGATTCATTTATTTTTTCTCATGTTATTAAAAATATAAAAATCTTTTTTCTCACCATTTTTTAATTTATTAGGTATTTATGTGATTTTCTTTTGATTAATACATAAATAAATGGATATATATACATTTCATTAAAAATATTGAGAAATATGTAAAAATACTTTTATTTTCATTTTTTATTTTATTTTACCTTCTGAAAATACTTTATATAAAAAATACTCTTTTTACAAATATTAAATATTATTATTATTTATATATATATAATACATATTTAAAATAATACATATATACATATATTTATTAATATATTTAGGGTAAATACAAAATATATACACTTTTTGTTTTTTTTCTTATTAATATTTAATATAGAAATACATTTTTGGCAAATACCTCATTTTATTTTATTTTTGTATATAAATAAATATTTGTACATAATAAACGAATAATGTATTTTATTTAATAGAATTAGGGTTTTACCCTAAATATGAAAATACTCCAAAAATAATACCTTTTTATTTCACATAAATAATATTCTTTTTTTTTATACACATAAAAATTCTTTTTACATTTTGCATATTTATTTCAATTTCCATTTAATTATACAATTATTTGTCTTGTAAATATTCAACATTGATGTAATAGTTTTAGGTTTAAATTCCTTGTCAAAATCCCCATTTGAACATTTGTACCCCCCTTCCCATATTTGGTTTTGTAATAGCTTAGTAAATTTATTTTCGCACTTTATTGCTTTCTAATTATACCATGTTAGAATTAGGGTTTGTATGCGAAAAACGACAAAATAGTTATGACCTAATCTCAAGACAAACAAGCATGAAAATGAACACACAAATCACACTTGCACCCCCTAGGGTATTCCACTTGTTGCCTTTCAAAATTGGGCCATATTGCATGTTAGGTCTCTTTGGGCAAAACAAATAAATCAAATGATCATAGTCCCTCAATAACACTTTCAAAATGTCGCTTAAGCAAATGATCAAGTCCCTTAAAGAAAATGCCCAAAGATACTTCGCACCATTCCAATTATGGTCTAAACGATGACCCGCGCCCGTCCCTTTCACATCCTAACATGAGATTGTCCACCAAATGCAATGGTGGAACAAACTTATTAAAAAGGGTTTAAAACATAGCAATAAACTTTGAGAAATTTAGGAGTAGATAACCTCTTAGTTACTTGAATCAACTTGCAAACTAAAACACTTGCCTATTTTCTAAACCACACATCACTACACTTTCAAAACAACTTTCAAAAACAAATGAAAACCTTTTTAAAAGACATACACCTTTGTATACATCCCCACATGGATCATTACAAAGGTTGCCACCACATTGGCTTCTTTTCAAAACATTTTCAAACCCACACACACACACACAAGCACCATTTCAAACAATTGAAAATAAAAGGCAAGTGATCTAAGCAAGTAACTAAGAGCCCATGGATAACCTGGGTAAGTTTGCTTTGGGATAAGTTCGTGTAAAACTTCAGATTGAACCGGGGTAAGGTTATAAATTTGTGTAAAACTTTGGGATGAACCGGGGTAAGGTTATAAGTTTGTAAAACTTCAGGAGGAACCGGGGTAAGGTTACTTTGAGATAAGTTTGTGTAAAACTTCGGGAGGAACCGGGGTAAGGTTACCTTGAGATAAGTTCATGTAAAACTTCCGGAGGAATCGGGGTAAGGCTACTTTGAGATAAGTTTGTGTAAAACTTCCGGAGGAACCGGGGTAAGGCTACTTTGAGATAAGTTTGTGTAAAACTTCGGGAGGAATCGGGGTAAGGTTACCTTGATATGATAATGTAGATTAGTTGACCCGTTTGATTTTGGGAACTGTGTTTCCATTAGTTGTCTGTAGATGTGATCTGTATAACTGCTGGATTTGTTGAAGCTAACTGTCTTTTCTTGAAAAATATCAGGGTTAGTTATATGCAATGCATGAAATGAAGGGCGAGATGATGTTCTCAAAATAAATGAGACTATGTTGTATATGATATGTATGCATATGTCATGATGTATGTTCATGAAATGTTGTCGGGGTATGCTTGTGCCTGGGAAAATAAATCCCTGACTGTTGCTGGAGATTCACAAATATTTTGTCGGGCAGAGGTGCTGGAGAAGTAACTCTGCAAGGACTAGACTTTGGGGGAACATATACTTTGTTGGTCGACCTGCTGATCTAGAGAGATAAACTCAGCTGGGGATGAAATTCTGTTGCTGGAAGTGATGAGCTCAGTTGGAGATTGAGCTTCCGCATCTGTAAAAATAGACTCCACTTGGGGAGTGAAATTTGTTGACTCGCATGCGATTACGAACCTCGGCTGGGAATAGTTATGTCTTGTTTCGAGAAAGATGACATCAATGCCTTTGGATATTTTTACTCTGTGGGGAGTGCGTATACCAATAATTATGTTCCCAAGCATGACTCTATCCCGATGCCTGCGGGGCAAAGTGACTGTAGGGTTCAATACTTCTTATTTTCCTTGTTTCTAGAATTAAGAGTAATTATCTTTTGTTTCTTATGCATATATTTATGAGCAGCAATCATTTTCAAATGCATATGTCAAAAATAAATCATTGGACGTTCTTGCAAAACAAAACAGAAAAAGAAAAACAAATTGAAGTTTTGTAAGAAAGACTTGTATTGATTTTGAAATTGGCCTGTAATAGGCATTTTGTACAAAGAGGCTGACGTCCTAGTAAGAGAACGCCGCCGAAAGAAATTACAATTTGTGCAAAAGAAATAAAAACAGTTATGTGAAACAACCCCATTGGGTTCCAACTCTGCTATTGCCTTTATATCTTCAAGCGTCTCATCACTTTGCTACTTGGCCGAAGGTTAATCAGATTGATTGGCGTTGTCTGAGCTTGATAGTCGATACCGAAGTCTGGTCGCAAGATGATCGAATGAAACATAGTGACACGCTTTAATCCCTAACTTTTTCCTGGATTGCACTTTCGGGTTTTCAATCCACCGGGATACCCTTTTTTGCCCAAGCCCCCCTTTCAGGTTTTCGACTTACCGGGTGTACAAATTTTTTCATTTTCATCCCTTACTTTTGCCCGAACCCTTTAGGTTCGCTGGGAAGCCCTTATTTTTGCCTAGGCCAGTCAACCTAGCAGGTCTTTGATTATGCGTAGTATCTTTTCACTATGTCTGCATTGACAGGGTGAGGAAGGTCATCACCATCCATGTTGGTTAGAATCATGGCTCCTCCCGAGAAAATGTTCTTAACCACAAACGGCCCTTCGTACATGGGGGTCCATTTTCCCCTGGGATCACCTTGCGGCAGTATGATGCGTTTGATCACCGGATCCCCGACTTGATATTCTTGACGCCTGACTTTCTTGTTAAAAGCCTTGATCATTCGCTTTTGATACGTCTGACCATGACAGATAACAGTAAGTCTCTTTTTGTCGATTAGATTTAACTGATCAAGTCGGGTTTGGATCCAGTCATCTTTGTTCAAACCCGCATCCTTCATAATCCTGAGAGAAGGTATCTGGACTTCTATGGGTAGGACTGCCTCCATGCCATATACCAAGGAGTAGGATGTTGCCCCTGTCGATGTTTATGCTGAGGTACGGTACCCATGAAGAGCAAATGGTAACATCTCATGCCAATCTTTATATGTCACTATCATCTTCTGTACAATCTTCTTGATGTTCTTGTTAGCTACTTCAATAGCACCATTCATCTTCGGCCGGTAGGGAGAAGAGTTATGATGTTGTATCTTGAATTGTTTGCAGAGCTCGGTGATCATTGTGTTGTTGAGATTCGTACCATTGTCAGTAATAATTCTCTCTGGCACCCCATATCGGCAGATCAGGTTATGTCGGATAAACCGCGCCATGACATTCTTGGTTACTATAGCAAAGGAAGCTGCCTCAACCCACTTCATAAAGTAATCGATGGCTACTAAGATGAAATGATGCTCGTTAGACGCAGTAGGTCTGATCTCATCGATCATGTCGATGCCCCACATTGAAAAGGGCCAAGGAGTTGTTAGGAAGTTTAGAGGAACTGGAGGTACATGCACCTTATCAGCATAGACTTGGCATTTATGACAGGTTCGAGAGTGCTGATAACAATCGACTTCCATAGTGGACCAGTAATATCCTGCCCATAGGATCTTTTTAGCCATGGCGTGCCCACTAGAATGGGTTCTGAAAGTTCCTTCATGTAGATCTGTCATGATCCTTTCCGCTTCGCTCTTGTCTACACACCATAGTAGTGTGGAGTCACGGTTGCGTTTATAGAGGATCCCATTGCTAAGAAAGAACTTCGTAGTGAACCTTCTCAGAAACTTCTTATCGTTGAAAGATGCCCCTTCGGGATACTCCTGAACCTCGATGTGATCGGTGGATCTGGAACTGACTGTTTAACGCTGGTTCGCGAAATGTCGCGGAAGCAAGAGTCGCCACCGTCTTTTATTTTCTCCAAATGGAAAGGACAAAAGCACAGAAAAATTCCTTATTGAGATTGCTCTCGGTTCGGGAGGTAGATTTATAGAAAGGGAAGGTGTTAGCACCCTTTCTATCCATGGTTATCCATGGGCTCTTAGATACTTGCTCATTTGTGTTTTCAAAATGTTTGTTTGCTTTTCAACTGTGGGTTTAAAAAAAGTTTCGTTTAAAATTTCAGTTCGACTCTTGTATCAGTCCTCAAGAGTGTTTGAAAAGTTGTTTTTGAAAGCTTTTTGCAAAGTGTCGGTGTGAAAAGAAGTTTTTGATTTGTTTTGAATTAGAGCAAGTATCTACGAGTCATCTACCTACCCTAAGGAATTAGTCTGTGTAAATGTCCTTGAGGTAGTGCCATCCCACCATTGAGAGGTAGGTAGCACCACCGTTGGAGGTGTTCGGGTCAATTCGAGGTTTTAGGGACAGTGAGGTCACCAGAGCAATAGGAAGACACCTTAGAAGCTACCCTCATGCCATGTTTATGGACATGAGGACTTACTAGAACGTCCTCTACTCGACGACCACGTTTCGAGGGGCAAGGCAACAGTGATGCGTACCCTAGGGGTGGTGTGTGAATTGTGTGTCATTTTCAATTATGTTTATCTTGTCATGCATTGGTGATCTACGCTTTGTTTTTATTTTTGGCATTCATTCTTTCATGTGGTTATTAACAGTTAAAAGATGCGGAATTAAAAGTCCTACGCTATTACAAAGGCGCGGGTCTACATCGCCAAATTAATCCAAGACCCGATTTGAATAAAATAAAATGCGGAAAGTAAATACCCTAATTAATCTATTACAAGGCTTTGGGGCAAGTACGTGAAATTTAAAAAAAGGGAAATAAAAGTAAATGTGCGAAAAGAAATAAAATCGAGAATGCAAGGGCGTTGGACCCTTTTAAAGAAATTAAATCGAAATCGTAAATTAATTAAATTAAATAAAAGAAAGAAACTTATTTTTTGGAGTTTTTTGTATTTATGGAATTTAATGAGAAAATTAATTGGAATTAAACCCTAATTCTAAGCATTTTTTAATTATTAAAGAAATAAGTTCAAGTTTGCCCTAATTTGCATTAATTATTTACATGGCATATTTATTTACAAAATAATTAATAATTAAATATGGTGAAAAGGGAAAAAAAGGAATAAAAGTATAAAACCCTAATTTCTACATTTTTTAGTTTATTAAAAAAACATTAAAATTAAACCTAAAGTTAAAACTAAATTAGTTAACAAAATTTATTTACAAAATAAAACATTAGTGAATTAAATAATAAAATATATTTTTATTTTTTGACTTTCTGATTTTTTGTATTTTTATATTATAAAACTTATTTTATGAATTAAAAGAAAAAAATCATTAAATTAAAACAAACAAAAAGAAAAAAAGAATGAGAAAAGAAATACAAACATAGGGGGGTTTGTTGACCCTTTTGGAGGTATATTGCAGTAATGAGGCCCATTGAAATCTGGCCTTTTTTGACCTTCCCATGATCACGTATGGATCATTGACCAAGGTGCATGGTGGAGGTCCTGTGTTGGCCTTTGGATTCATCTCCTGAGACATGTGGCGCGCCAAGGTAGTGGATGCATGATGGACCCTAGGCAGAGAATTACACCTGAACGCATATTGGACAAAATTATGAAGAATATAGGGGACCTGGGAATCGAAACCAGGTCCCAAGGCTTGCACACATCACTTTCCACCAACTGAGCTATTTGGCAACTTTGTTATTATAATGAAACACAATTAATATAATAAAAAGTAAGTGCAAGTGGTATAAAACACAAAAACGCGCGCCAAGCTTTTGAATCAGCCAACCACATGATGACAACCCATCTTCTTCTCCACTTCTTCGCTTTGGCCTGTAAAAAAAACAGAATGGATAGCGGGGGTTTTAAACCCCCCACTAAATGAAACACAAAAAAATAGCGAATAGGAATTGAGCTATCATAAAAAGGGCGCGATGGTATGGTTCTGTTCGTCATGAGCTTCTGATTTCAATGGTGCTATTTAGATTGGCCAATTTTTCCTCAAGTGTAAAGCTCCAATTCATGGTTCCTGAAACCCTAAAAAATAGCCATGGCAGTTTTCTATACAAGCAATATTAATTCAATTCAATGGTACCATCAGTTTCGGTGAGTCCATATTAGTGTAAAACAATCATTAGAATGTATGAAAAATGCCTGCAAATCAAAATACAAATATGCAAATGTTCATGGACAGGGCGACTTCGTGCTACCGTTTCTTGAGGTTAGAGGCTATGGTTTTGATTCAGAAAGCTTCCTTAATGCGTCAGGAAGGTAATGGAATCGTTCTTTGGCTTGGAAAAGTGCTCTAGCTATGGAATCAGATTTGAAGTTTTTAAGAAAAAAGTGAGTTTGTGTTCTCAGGTTCTAGCGCAGCATTCAGGTCTCCTTGATTAGGTTTAGGTTTGTGTTTATGTATGGGAATGTTTTAGGTCAACAAAACAAGCCCAACATCCAAGTTTTAATGCCCTTTGAATTTTGTGATCTTCCATGATTTTTCAATCTTTTTGATACCTTTCTCATGCCAATCAAATGAAGATTCTTGCCTTTTTGGGGTGTGCACGAAATCTTGAGTGAGTAAATGAGAGAATATGCTGCAAAAAGATTTAAAACACATGCTTTGCTATTTTTGTCATATTTTATTTAATTAAATGAATTAATGGTGATAAAAATTCAAATAAATAATAAAAAGTGATGAAATAACTCCCCTTTGGGTCAATGGGTCGTGCATAGCTTTTGGATGATGATTCTTGGAAGAAATTGAGGCCCATTAGCAATTATGAGGCATTTGAAGCAAAGTTGACTTTTCAAAATTCCCAAAAATTTCCCAACTTCCACAAGGCATATCTTGCTCAATTTTTAAGCTTTGATCATCTTCTTGGACATTTTGGAAAGGTCTTGAAGTCCTATAACCAATGCCTTTGGTCCCATGTCATTTTGATTTACCAATCTCAAGTTATGGTCTTTGACTTAAAGTGCCTTTTTGTTGACTTTTGAAAATGACCTATAATGTTGAGATTGATAACTTTTTGTGAGAGAATTTCTTGGACTTGAAGTGTGAAGAGGAGTTGTAGGCAATGTATTTCTCTTCAAAATGAGCTTTGGATGGAATTTTTCTGATAAACCATGTGGAAGTTATGCCTTGTTCAAGTTACAGTTGACTTTTTCAACTGTCCAAATATGGAAACTTTTGCACCTTGAGACTTTTTAAACCATGCCTTGAGAATCATGATCAAGAATTGATCAAATGATGTTTGTGGCTTCAAAAATAAGATGTTGACCAAAAATTTGAACTTTTGACTGTCAAATGACCATTTTTCCCCTATAGTTAACTGCTGAGCAATTAGGGTTTTTCACTGTGCAATTTTGTGCTGTGAATCTTGAAACTTAGCATATGGATGTTTGACCATGTTTGTAGGCATATGGGACTTGTTTGGACTCTTGGAAACTTCAACTTCTTTGCCAGAACCAAAACCCTAATTTTTGACTGTTAGGAGGCCATTGAACTGTGCAACTCTTGAGAGATTGTGAAGCATGCTCTTTGCAAATCTTGAAGAATATGGGAGGGAAAATTTTGGGGTACAACAGTTGCCCCTGTTCAATCTTCTTAGACCTGAGGATGTAGATTGGCTGACGTGCCTTTCGTAATCCGAAGGTGGAAGATAATTGAACACTAGAGTGCCCAGAAATTTGCGCTCACATAGTAGTGTGATGGTGGGAATGGGCTTATAGATGCCATTTGGAGATTGATGGATAGGATGATGGGCTTATAGGTGCCATGCTGAAAGGTGATGGATATGTGGATGGGCTTATAGATGCCATCTGGATGTCGATTGCATAAGAGATTCCTTAGCGAGAACTTGCGTACCTGAAAAAGAAAGATGATTACCTAACCTGTTACAGGAACTGGTCTTCAAACTCTTTGTATAGATGCGCCCTGACTGGTTACAGGAATTGGATCTGGAGCTTCAAAAGGTGATGAATGAACCAGAGATGGTTACCACCTCAACGGGACGGTGAGAGAACCTTGGACGATTACTACCTCAACAGGAACACTGAGAGAACCTTGGACGATTACTACCTCAACAGGAACACTGAGAGAATCTTGGGGCGATTACTACCTCAACAGGAACGCTGAGAGAATCTTGGGCGATTACTACCTCAACAGTAACGATGAGAGAACCTGGGGCTATTACTACCTCCACAGTAACGGGGAGAGAATCTGGGGCGATTTCAACCTCAATAGTAACGATGAGAGAATCATGGATGTCTTCTACTAGGATAAGAATCAGGGAGATCTTAGGGTCGATCTGACTAAACCAGAGAAAGCCTTTGACTGGATAAGAATCAGGAAAATCGTAGGGTCGATTTAACTGAACCGGACAAGGTCTTGGAATCTTCAACTGGATAAGAATCAGGGAGATCTTAGGGTCGATCTGACTGAACCAGAGAAGGCCTTTGACTGGATAAGAATCAGGAAAATCTTAGGGTCGATTTAACTGAACCGGACAAGGTCTTGGAATATCTTCAACTGGATAAGAATCAGGGAGATCTTAGGGTCGATCTGACTGAACCAGAGAAGGCCTTTGACTAGATAAGAATCAGGAAAATCTTAGGGTCGATTTAACTGAACCGGGCAAGGTCTTGGAATATCTTCAACTGGATAAGAATCAGGGAGATCTTAGGGTCGATCTGACTGAACCAGAGAAGGCCTTTGACTGGATAAGAATCAGGAAAATCTTAGGGTCGATTTAACTGAACCAGACTAAAGTCTTGGACATAGCTGAGAACTTAACTGGATCTTTCCTGAAAGGTAAAGGTCAGTCATATGCAATGCATGATATGGATCAAGCAATGATGTTCTCAACATAAATGAGATTTGTAAGATATGATGCGTATATGCATGCTATAATGTATGGAAATGCGATTTTTATGAAGGTATGTTTTCGTCTAGGAAAGTAAATCCTTGACGGGTGCCGGGAAGTCACATCCTGGGCTGATGTTGGAGAATAGATCTTTGCTTCCGCTGGGGATGATGGTTGCAAGAATACCGGTAGGAGAAGATAACTCCATTGGGGAATAAACTTGATGAAGAGATTACTCTGCGGGGAATAACTACTCTAGCGATCTTGCTGGGGAACAATACTCTGTGGGAAGAGAGGTACTTTGCTGGGATACCGTTGGTGATAACTTCGCTGGGGATACTATTGTTATGTTGGAAGTGTTAATGGACTCTGCTGGGGATAAGAAGACTGTGTTGAGGACGATTTTTCCATGGCTTTTGGCTGAGGATAACCCAGTTATATCCTGGTAGGGAAATAACCTTTGAATAAAGTCGGGGGACGCGTTCATGCTCTGTAGGGGATAAGCTTCCAGAATCTACTGGGGATAAGCTTTGTGCTGGGGAGATGGATTCCACCTTTCCTGGGGAAATCTTGATTGGACTCTCCTGGGGAAATTTTGAACTACATTGGGAAAGTGGCTCCGCTGAATGTCTGGCATACCACCGGGGAACAATCTTAGATCAAGATTGCCGGGGACACTTGTTAAGAATGTTTGTATATTGTGTTGCGGAATGTTGAGATCTGCGGGGGTACCCAACTTCCTTAAGGCTGATAATATAGCTTTGCTTGGGGAGAGTGTATTGATTTGCTAACTCACTCTCTGGGGAATTAAGATGTACTGGTTACGTTCTTTAGTTGAACCTACCTTGATACTTTGATGGACAGAGCAATTAGATCGCTTAGACAACTCATTATTGCCCCTGTTTCTAATGTTACCTGTAATTAATCCTTTGTTTCGTATGCAAATATTTATGAGTTTAGCAATTATTGTCGAATGCATATATCACAAATTGAACCTTGGACGTTCTTCGCAAAACAAAACAGAAAAAGGGAAAACAATTGGCAATTTTAACTGAAAAGTGATTTTGTATTGATTTTGAATTTGAATTGCCTGTAAATAGGCGTTTATGTACAAGAGGCTGACGTCCTAGTAGGAGAACGCCGCCGAACAAAAGAATTTATACAATTTGTACAAAGGGAAAATAAAACAGCTGTGTGAAAAGAATAATCCCACTGAGTTCCAACTCTGCTATTGCCTTTATATCTTCGAGCGTCTCATCACTTGATGACCTAGCTGAAGATGAAGCTGATTGATCGATGCCGTCTGAACTTGATGTTGATACCGGATTCTGGATGCGAAGTGATCCAATGAGACATAGTATTACGCTTTATCCCTAACTTTTTCCTGGACCGCCCTTTCGGGTTTTCAGTCCATCGGGATACCCATTTTTGCCCAAGCCGCCTTTTCAGGTTTTCGACTTGTCGGGTGTACAGATTTTTTCATTTCATCCCTTCATTTTACCCGAACCCTTTTGGTTCGCCGGGAAGCCCTAATTTTTGCCTAGTTATGTCAACCTAGCGGGTCTTTTTTCATGCGTAGTATCTTTTTACTATGTCTGCATTGGCAGGGTGAGGAAGGTCGTTACCATCCATGTTGGTTAGAATCATGGCTCCTCCTGAGAACACATGTTTAACCACAAATGGCCCTTCGTACGTGGGGGTCCATTTGCCCCTTGGATCACTCTGAGGAAGGATGATATGCTTGATTACCAGATCCCCAACTTGATATTCTTGTGGTCTGACCTTTTTGTTAAATGCCCTGATCATCCGTTTTTAGTACGTCTGGCCATGACAAATAGCAGCAAGTCTCTTTTCGTCAATCAGATTTAGCTGATCAAGTCGTGTCTGAATCCAATCCTCTTCACTCAGGTCTGCATCCTTCATTATCCGGAGAGAGGGTATCTGCACTTCGATCGGTAAGACTTCCTCCATACCGTAGACCAAGGAGAAAGGAGTTTCCCCGGTTGACGTCCTGGCTGAGGTACGGTACCCATGTAGAGCGAACGGTAACATCTCGTGCCAATCTTTATAAGTCACTGTCATCTTCTGCACAATTTTCTTAATATTTTTATTTGCTGCTTCTACAGCCCCATTCATCTTCGGTCGGTAAGGCAAAGAGTTGTGGTGATGTATGTTAAACTGCTCGCAGAGCTCAGTGATCATCTGGTTATTGAGATTGGTACCGTTGTCTGTAATGATTCTTTCTGGGACGCTGTATCGACAAATCAGGTTGTGCCGAATGAACCGTGCCACAACGTTCTTGGTTACTGTAGCGTAGGAAGCTGCTTCAACCCACTTCGTAAAGTAATCAATCGCTACCAGGATGAAGCGATGCCCGTTGGATGCCGTAGGTTTAATCTCACCGATCATATCTATGCCCCACATTGCAAAAGGCCAAGGTGCAGTCAGGACGTTCAGAGGGACTGGAGGAACATGCACCTTGTCTGCATAAATCTGGCATTTGTGACATGTCCGAGAATGTTGGTAGCAGTCAGCTTCCATTGTGGACCAGAAATACCCTGCCCGAAGGATTTTCTTCGCCATAGTGTGTCCACTGGAATGTGTTCCGAAGGTCCCTTCATGTAGCTCTTCCATAATCCTTTCCGCTTCAGTCTTATCCACACAACGCAGTAAGGTCGAATCATGGTTTCGCTTATACAGGATGCCATTGCTAAGGAAGAACTTCGCTGCGAACCTTCTCAGGAACTTCTTGTCGTTGACAGATGCACCTTCAGGGTATTCCTGAGCTTCCAAGTATCTCTTCACCTCATGGTACCAAGGCTTCTCAGTCACTAATTCAGTCTTGAGATCACAACAGTATGCCGGTTCGTCTAGTTTCCAGATGATGATCCGGGGAGCCTCATTGTCCCATTTGACCTTGAAAATGGAAGACATCGTAGCTAACGCGTCCGCCAGCTGATTCTCCTCTCTCGGAAAGTGTTCAAAGGTTATCTCTGTGAAGTGGGGGATCAAGGTCAACACACATTCTCTGTAAGGAATAAGATTCGGATGTTTCGTATCCCACTCTCCTTTGATCTGATTGATCACGAGAGCGGAATCTCCGAAGACACTCAGAAACTTGATCCTTAAGTCAATCGCAGCTTGAAGACCCATGATGCATGCCTCATACTCCGCCATGTTGTTGGTGCAGTTGAAACATAGCCGGGCAGTGAGTGGAGTATGAGTGCCTTGGGGGGATATGATCACAGCGCCGATGCCGTTACCCAAAGCATTGGAGGCTCCGTCAAAGTGCATAGACCATCGGGATCCTTCATCCGGTCCAGGTACTTCACAATCAGTCACTATCATGATACTCTCGTCAGGAAATTCGAAGTTCATTGACTGATAGTCGTCTACTGCCTGATGTGCCAAGTGGTTTGCCAATACACTTCCTTTTATGGCTTTCTGAGTTGTGTACTGGATGTCGTATTCCGTCAAGATCATTTGCCATCTTGCTATTCTCCCAGACAGAGCAGGTTTTTCAAATATGTACTTTATTGGATCCATCTTTGAGATCAACAAGGTAGTGTGAGTCAGCATATACTGTCTCAGCCGGCGAGCAGCCCATACCAAAGCGCAGCAAGTTTTCTCAAGCAGTGAGTATCGGGTCTCACAGTCGGTAAACTTTTTGCTAAGGTAATAAATGGCATGCTCTTTTCGGCCAGACTCGTCATGCTGCCCCAGCACACACCCCATTGAGTTGTCGAGTACTGTCAGGTATAGTATCAGAGGTCTCCCTTCAAATGGTGGCATAAGGATGGGTGGTTCTTGGAGATACTCCTTGATTCTGTCAAAAGCGGCCTGACATTCATCGTTCCAACGTACTACCTGATCCTTCTTCAACAGCTTGAAGATTGGCTCACAGGTAGCGGTTAGATGTGAGATGAATCGGGCAATGTAATTCAGACGTCCTAAAAAGCCTCTGACTTCTTTCTCTGTCTTAGGAACTGGCATCTCTTGAATGGCTTTAACCTTGGCAGGGTCCACTTGAATACCCTTATCACTTACAACAAAGCCTAGCAGCTTTCCAGATCTAACCCCGAAGGTGCACTTGTTCGGGTTCAACCTCAGCTTGTACAATTTCAGACGGTCGAATAGCTTCTGCAGATGGTCAAGGTGTTCCTCCTCAGTTTGGGACCTTGCAATCATGTCGTCAACATACACTTCTATCTCATGATGGATCATGTCATGAAATAAAGCAACCATGGCACGTTGGTAGGTTGCCCCAGCATTTTTCAGTCCAAAAGGCATGACCTTGTAGCAGAAGGTGCCCCACTGAGTAACAAAGGTAGTTTTTTCCATGTCTTCAGGAGCCATCTTGATCTGATTATAACCTGAAAAGCCATCCATGAAAGAAAACACCTTATGCTGAGCAGTATTGTCAACAAGGACATCAATGTGAGGTAGAGGGAAGTCATCTTTGGGGCTGGCCCTGTTCAGATCCCTGTAGTCGACACACATTCTGACCTTGCCGTCTTTCTTTGGTACTGGCACCACATTAGCAACCCACTGAGGGTAAGAAGTCACTGCAAGAAACCCGGCGTCAAACTGTTTCATAACCTCAGCTTTGATCTTCTCAGACATCTCTGGACACATACGGCGGACCTTTTGCTTAACCGGAGGGCAGTCTTCCTTGGTAGGCAAATGATGGACCACAATATCAGTATCCAAACCAGGCATGTCTTTGTAGGACCAGGCAAAGATCTCCATATAATCATGTAGCATCTGAGTCAACCATTGCTTCACGCTGAGCTCTAGGTTGGCACCAATCTTAACCTCCTTCCTATCTGTCTCAGTACCCAGATTTATTGTTTCCACTGGCTCTTCGTGTGGTTGAATTGCCCTCTCTTCCTGGAGTAACAGTCTTGCAAGCTCGCCAGGCACTTCGCAATCATCTTCACCTTCGTCTTCGGCTAAGTTGATCGGATTTTCGAAGTCATAACTGGCAGTAGCAGAGTCGTTACCAGTGAGATCCAGAGTGGATTGAAACCTGTATGAGTGAGTGTGTGTAAATACAGTTGTTTTGCAATATATAAAGAAAGGAAAGAAAGAAAAGGAGCATAAGATTTGAAATGCGAGAAAACGTCCAAGGTCTTTATTCATGATATATGAAATGACAATTAATATGCCCTCACAAATGAAGCCACGGAACCCCGGGTAAGACACCGGGCCATAGAGTTTCAATTCATTGTTTATTACAAATAACAAAAACAAAGGAATTCATTACTGCGTAACAAAAGTAACAGGTAGGTTGTCCTTTGCAGTCCAATTGCTAAGTCCACTGTCGGCCGTCGGATAAATCCAGTTGTTGAACTCAGATTCTTCCACTTCATCATCCTCCCTGATAGCATTCACTCCATGGTTAGGCATGGGAGCTGACACCACATTGGGTTTCTCCGGTGCCTCAAACTGTACCTCCTTGGCCTCAATAAGGTCTTGCACCTTGTTCCTTAGGGCCCAGCAATCATCCGTAGAATGCCCCGGGCTATCGGAGTGATAAGCACAGCGGGCATTTGGATTATACTTGGGAGAGGCAGTATTCACAACCTTTGGGGCCTCTCTGACAGTCACCAAGTTGGTGGATAGCAACTGCGGCAAGATTTGCGATAGGGTCATACTCAGCCGGGTAAACTCTCTTCAAGGTCTTTCAGCCCTTTGTGGATTGGTTTGCCGAGGAGCGGCAGCAGGCTTTGCAATCATCACCGCGTTGACAGATTGGCGGCGTTCTGGTTTCTCTTTCCTTCTAGGCCCATATACAACACTGGCCTCCTTCTTAAAGGTTTTCTTCTCAGAACTTGAAGATGCACCCTTCTGAATTTTACCGGACTTCATTCCAGCCTCTATCCTCTCCCCAGTCAGAATAAGATCAGTGAACCCTGCAGACGAATTACCGATAAGATGATTGAAAAATGGCCCAGATAGGGTCCCCAAGAACATACCCACCAGCTCACGGTCTGTTAACGGAGGCTGCACCCTGCCAGCCAGATCCCTCCACTTCTGTGCATACTCTTTAAAACCTTCGCTTGACCCTAGCGACATACCCTGGAGTTGGGTACGTGTAGGAGCAAGGTCGGCATTATATTGATATTGCTTGTAAAAATCAGTAGCCAACTCCTCCCAGTTACGAACTTTGGTCCCATCCAGCTGATAGAACCATTCGAGATGAGTCCCTGAAAGACTCTTCTAGAAGAAGTGGACCCACAAGTTCTTGTCCACTGTGTACGGTTGAATCTTCCGCACATACGATCAGAGGTGTAGCTTGGGACAAGACGCCCCGTCATACTTGGTGAAAGATGGTGCCTTAAACTTGTGAGGAATGATCACACCAGTAGATAAGCCCAAATCTCCGAAATCCAACCCAGGCACTTGTTGGACCTCCATGGCGTTCAGTCTGTCTTCCAACTGCTTATACCGGTCTTCAGCAGGAGGATACTATTCCTCATTAAAGTCAGTCTCGTTGTCAGAGACTACTGGACTAGGACCTTTTCCCCCTTGGGGACTGCTCTTGCCTACAGAAGAACCAGCTTCCTCATTCTGCAGAGTGTTGCCAAACCTTCGGCCCGAGTTGAAAAGAACAGTTCTCTTCTTCTTCTTCTCCTTCTTCAGGAGTAAAGCCTTCAACTCTTCTTGGCCTTGAGCCAAACCCATGATCAGCTCCTGAAATTGCGCGTTCTGCACCTGAAGGGCCTTGATAGACATCTCGGTTGATGATGAGTCAGGGTTCATGATGCTGAAATAAACAGCGAAGAATAGTAAGCAACCTGAAAAGAAGAAAACCTGCTATGCACATGATGAATGGAATGCGTATGATTTATGTTTTCAAAGACAATCGGGAATCAACTTTGTAAACAAAAAGGAACACACTTCATTAGATTCAACTTTGAAACTTAAATTGTTCAACAGATTGCCCTTAGGCGTTACAAAGAAATGGAAATACTGAAAAGGGAAATAAAACTGTAAAAGAACATCCAAAGCTCATCATTGATCCCATGGTCTCCTCTTCTCAGTACGGATGTAGTCATTCAGAGCTCGCTCATTCTCCAACTGCTTTGTCAGCTTCTGGATCTTCAATTCTTGCTCATTGAATTTTTCCCGATACGAATCCCGTTCTTCTCGCAGTTGCGACCAAGACCTCTTTAATGTCTCATAATCAGTAGGTATCTGAGGAGGGAGGATAGTTGGAGGAGCCCCATCTTTGTCAGGATACTCAAGAATGACGGGCCTGACAGATTCGTACGGCATACCTAACTTCTGAGCACGGATGCGAACCCATTTGTAGTAGGCTTCCATAGGTAGAGAAGTCTTTGGCCCCAACTCTTGTTGGTCAGCTTTATGAACTCTGTCCCAAGCCTTGATGAACCTACGACGCAGCTCGTCACTATCCACCTGAAACTCAAAACTGATGTGAGGCACCAACATCTCATGAGGCCCTGCTCTTCTGGCTCTTCCAAACTGACGGAGAGCTAGACATGGATTATAAGAGATTCCTCCTTGGGTACCAATCAGAGGAACATTAGGGTATTCTCCGCAACGATCAATAACAGCTACCTCATCCAAACCCCTGAAAGTCCAAATGATGTCCTTATCAATGAGAGACATTAACTTGTGAGCCCAACCTCTTCCTTCTTGGTTCTTCAGCACGAACTTAGGGAGGTGCGAAATAAACCACCTCACCAACAAAGGGATACAACACCACAGGGTTCCTCGTCTTCGGGCAGTACGAGCATAAAGTTGTTGCAGGATGTCACCCAAGAGAGTGGGCACAGGGTTCTGAGACATGTAGATCCTTATGGCAGTGACATTGATGAAGTTGTCAGGATTAGGAAACAAGACTAGCCCATAGATTAAGAGAGCCAAGATATCTTCATATGCCCTAAAGTCCAAGTCATTCCAGAAACTGTTAGCTTTACCAATCAGAAACTTGGCCAAGAAACCCTTAACTCCGCTTCTAGTCACCCAGTTGTCCATTACTTCTTGATGTGTCAAGGGAAGAGCTGCAGCAACCTCCTCAAGCTTGAGAGTCTTTTCCCAACCAGTGAAGGGAGTCTGATCCAAGATAGGGATACCAAGCAAATCAGAGAACTCTTCCAGGGTAGGGACCAGCTGGAAGTCTTGAAAGGTGAAACATTGGTACAGAGGGTCATAGAACTGGGTCAGGACACTCATCAACTGTTGATCCCGCTTTGCAGTGACTAAACTGAGAAGAGAACCATGCCTCTGGATGAAGGATGTGGTATTTGGAATCCTGCTAACCAACTCTTCAAGCAACTCAGGTGGGTGAACAAAGTTGAACCGGATAGTATTCCTTCGCATAGGCATCATGATATCCTACAAAACAGAGCAAAGGTGAAACCCTCTTGTCTTTGAAATGGTCAGTCCTTATGCAGGATGCATGCAATGCTCATGATGTTATGATGTTATGATAAAGCACACCACAGATATTTACAAAGGCAAACATGGTAAGGCACACAAGTCACACAAGGCAAGCCCTTAAAGTTTAGGCCAGCATGAGGTCTAGGTATTACCCTTTTTCAGTTTGTTGGTTCATACATGTCCTATCAAAAGTAACCGGGTTCTTAGAGGATCCCAATATCACTGACTACCCTCAATCGGTCATAACTCCAGCATCGCAATCTTTTCTTGCAGCCAGAACCATCACGAGAGTTTAGCTTCAATGGGCGTAGCATACTGCTACTGTTCTATTGGCCAAGTTGTGTCATTTAAGGTTCTAAGGTCTGTTGGTGCTTAATGACTCCTCAGAAGACCCATATTCTCCTCGTTGCAACACAAGGGATATCGGTACAGACCAAGGTGCCACACCAACGTAGCCACTGTTTCACCAATGTCGGTCTACGCCGGACAGGTCCCTCACAGCTTATGCTACCTAAACAGGGTATCCCCAGATCCGGGTTAGGATCTATGTAACTCCCATGCAACCCACAATTTTAAAGCAAACAAGTCAAAACAATTGAAAACACAGTTATGAACTAATCCTAAGGTACACCTCACTTTATAAATTCCCCAGCAGAGTCACCAGTTCTGTGATCGGTGGATCTGGAACTGACTGTTTAACGCTGGTTCGCGAAATGTCGCGGAAGCAAGAGTCGCCACCGTCTTTTATTTTCTCCAAATGGAAAGGACAAAAGCACAGAAAAATTCCTTATTGAGATTGCTCTCGGTTCGGGAGGTAGATTTATAGAAAGGGAAGGTGTTAGCACCCTTTCTATCCATGGTTATCCATGGGCTCTTAGATACTTGCTCATTTGTGTTTTCAAAATGTTTGTTTGCTTTTCAACTGTGGGTTTAAAAAAAAGTTTCGTTTAAAATTTCAGTTCGACTCTTGTATCAGTCCTCAAGAGTGTTTGAAAAGTTGTTTTTGAAAGCTTTTTGCAAAGTGTCGGTGTGAAAAGAAGTTTTTGATTTGTTTTGAATTAGAGCAAGTATCTACGAGTCATCTACCTACCCTAAGGAATTAGTCTGTGTAAATGTCCTTGAGGTAGTGCCATCCCACCATTGAGAGGTAGGTAGCACCACCGTTGGAGGTGTTCAGGTCAATTCGAGGTTTTAGGGACAGTGAGGTCACCAGAGCAATAGGAAGACACCTTAGAAGCTACCCTCATGCCATGTTCATGGACATGAGGACTTACTAGAACGTCCTCTACTCGACGACCACGTTTCGAGGGGCAAGGCAACAGTGATGCGTACCCTAGGGGTGGTGTGTGAATTGTGTGTCATTTTCAATTATGTTTATCTTGTCATGCATTGGTGATCTACGCTTTGTTTTTATTTTTGGCATTCATTCTTTCATGTGGTTATTAACAGTTAAAAGGTGCGGAATTAAAAGTCCTACGCTATTACAAAGGCGCGGGTCTACATCGCCAAATTAATCCAAGACCCGATTTGAATAAAATAAAATGCGGAAAGTAAATACCCTAATTAATCTATTACAAGGCTTTGGGGCAAGTACATGAAATTTTAAAAAAAGGGAAATAAAAGTAAATGTGCGAAAAGAAATAAAATCGAGAATGCAAGGGCGTTGGACCCTTTTAAAGAAATTAAATCGAAATCGTAAATTAATTAAATTAAATAAAAGAAAGAAACTTATTTTTTGGAGTTTTTTGTATTTATGGAATTTAATGAGAAAATTAATTGGAATTAAAACCCTAATTCTAAGCATTTTTTAATTATTAAAGAAATAAGTTCAAGTTTGCCCTAATTTGCATTAATTATTTACATGGCATATTTATTTACAAAATAATTAATAATTAAATATGGTGAAAAAGGAAAAAAAGGAATAAAAGTATAAAACCCTAATTTCTACATTTTTTAGTTTATTAAAAAAACATTAAAATTAAACCTAAAGTTAAAACTAAATTAGTTAACAAAATTTATTTACAAAATAAAACATTAGTGAATTAAATAATAAAATATATTTTTATTTTTTGACTTTCTGATTTTTTGTATTTTTATATTATAAAACTTATTTTATGAATTAAAAGAAAAAAAATCATTAAATTAAAACAAACAAAAAGAAAAAAAGAATGAGAAAAGAAATACAAACATAGGGGGGTTTGTTGACCCTTTTGGAGGTATATTGCAGTAATGAGGCCCATTGAAATCTGGCCTTTTTTGACCTTCCCATGATCACGTATGGATCATTGACCAAGGTGCATGGTGGAGGTCCTGTGTTGGCCTTTGGATTCATCTCCTGAGACATGTGGCGCGCCAAGGTAGTGGATGCATGATGGACCCTAGGCAGAGAATTACACCTGAACGCATATTGGACAAAATTATGAAGAATATAGGGGACCTGGGAATCGAACCCAGGTCCCAAGGCTTGCACACATCACTTTCCACCAACTGAGCTATTTGGCAACTTTGTTATTATAATGAAACACAATTAATATAATAAAAAGTAAGTGCAAGTGGTATAAAACACAAAAACGTGCGCCAAGCTTTTGAATCAGCCAACCACATTATGACAACCCATCTTCTTCTCCACTTCTTCGCTTTGGCCTGCAAAAAAAACCGAATGGATAGCGGGGGTTTTAAACCCCCACTAAATGAAACACAAAAAAATAGCGAATAGGAATTGAGCTATCATAAAAAGGGCGCGATGGTATGGTTCTGTTCGTCATGAGCTTCTGATTTCAATGGTGCTATTTAGATTGGCCAATTTTTCCTCAAGCGTAAAGCTCCAGTTCATGGTTCCTGAAACCCTAAAAAATAGCCATGGCAGTTTTCTATACAAGCAATATTAATTCAATTCAATGGTACCATCAGTTTCGGTGAGTCCATATTAGTGTAAAACAATCATTAGAATGTATGAAAAATGCCTGCAAATCAAAATACGAATATGCAAATGTTCATGGACAGGGCGACTTCGTGCTACCGTTTCTTGAGGTTAGAGGCTATGGTTTTGATTCAGAAAGCTTCCTTGATGCGTCAGGAAGGTAATGGAATCGTTCTTTGGCTTGGAAAAGTGCTCTATCTATGGAATCAGATTTGAAGTTTTTAAAGAAAAAAGTGAGTTTGTGTTCTCAGGTTCTAGCGCAGCATTCAGGTCTCCTTGATTAGGTTTAGGTTTGTGTTTATGTATGGGAATGTTTTAGGTCAACAAAACAAGCCCAACATCCAAGTTTTAATTCCCTTTGAATTTTGTGATCTTCCATGATTTTTCAATCTTTTTCATACCTTTCTCATGCCAATCAAATGAAGATTCTTGCCTTTTTGGGGTGTGCACGAAATCTTGAGTGAGTAAATGAGAGAATATGCTGCAAAAAGATTTAAAACACATGCTTTGCTATTTTTGTCATATTTTATTTAATTAAATGAATTAATGGTGATAAAAATTCAAATAAATAATGAAAAGTGATGAAATAACTCCCCTTTGGGTCAATGGGTCGTTCATAGCTTTTGGATGATGATTCTTGGAAGAAATTGAGGCCCATTAGCAATTTTGAGGCATTTGAAGCAAAGTTGACTTTTCAAAATTCCCAAAAATTTCCCAACTTCCACAAGGCATATCTTGCTCAATTTTTAAGATTTGATCATGTTCTTGGACATTTTGGAAAGGTCTTGAAGTCCTATAACCAATGCCTTTGGTCCCATGTCATTGTGATTAACCAATCTCAATTTATGGTCTTTGACTTAAAGTGCCTTTTTGTTGACTTTTGAAAATGACCTATAATGTTGAGATTGATAACTTTTTGTGAGAGCATTGCTTGGACTTGAAGTGTGAAGAGGAGTTGTAGGCAATGTCTTTATCTTCAAAATGAGCTTTGGATGGAATTTTTCTGATAAACCATGTGGAAGTTATGCCTTGGTCAAGTTACAGTTGACTTTTTCAACTGTCCAAATATGGAAACTTTTGCACCTTGAGACTTTTTGAACCATGCCTTGAGAATCATGATCAAGAATTGATCGAATGATGTTTGTGGCTTCAAAAATAAGATGTTGACCAAAAATTTGAACTTTTGACTGTCAAATGACCATTTTTCCCCTACAGTTGACTGCTGAGCAATTAGGGTTTTTGACTGTGCAATTTTGTGTTGTGAATCTTGAAACTTAGCATATGGATGTTTGACCATGTTTGTAGGCATATGGGACTTGTTTGGACTCTTGGAAACTTCAACTTCTTTTCCATAACCAAAACCCTAATTTTTGACTGTTAGGAGGCCATTGAACTGTGCAACTCTTGAGAGATTGTGAAGCATGCTCTTTGCAAATCTTGAAGAATATGGGAGGGCAAATTTTGGGGTACAACACTCGAGATACCTTTTGACTTCGTGAAACCAAGGTTTGTCTGCCACTTCTTCGGTATCAATCTCACAGCAGTGTGCTGGTTCATCCAACCTCTCAATGGTAATTTAGGGAGCTTCATTGTCCCACCTAACTTTGAACATAGAAGACATGGTAGCTAGCGCGTCCGCCAACTGGTTCTCTTCTCGTGGGAAATGTCCGAAGGTTACCTCCTCAAAGTGCGGGAGCAATGTCAGTACATACTCTCTGTAAGGAATGAGGTTCGGGTTCTTCATATCCCACTCGCCTTTGATCTAACTAATCACCAGGGCGGAATCCCCGAATACACTTAAAAACTTAATCCTCAGGTCAATAGCAGCTCGAAGTCCCATGATACACGCTTCATACTCCGCCATGTTGTTGGTGCAGTTGAAACATAATCGGCAGTGAACGAAGTATGACAGCCCTCGGGAGATATAATTACATCACCAATGCCGTTACCTAGGGCGTTCGAGGCTCCATCAAAATACATAGACCATCAGGATCCCTCTTCAGGTCCTTCATCCGGTCCAGACTCTTCGTAGTCAGTCACCAACATGATATTCTCATCTGGGAACTCAAAATTTATGGACTGGTAATCATACACGGCCTGATGAGCCAAATGATCAGCCAATACACTCCCCTTTATTGCTTTTTGGGTTGTATATTGTATGTCGTATTTGGTTAAGATCATTTTCCACCTTGCTATCCTTCCGGAGAGAGCGGGCTTCTTGAAAATGTACTTGATCAGATCCATCTTTGATATCAACAAAGTAGTGTGAGTCAGCATATACTGTCTCAGCCGACGAGCAGCCCATGCCAAAGTGCGGCAAGTTTTCTCGAGCAATGATTATCAAGTCTCACAGTCGGTAAACTTTTTTCTAAAGTAGTAAATGGTGTGCTCTTTTCGGCCAGACTCGTCATGCTGCCCCAGCACACACCCCATTGAATTGTCTAGCACTGCCAAGTATAATATCAAAGGTCTTCCTTCCACTGGAGGCATCAGAACTGGTGGTTCTTGAAGGTATTCCTTGATTCTCTCAAAAGTGGTCTGGCATTCATCATTCCACTTTACCACTTGATCTTTCTTCAGCAGCTTAAAGATTGGCTCACAAGTAGCAGTCAGATGTGAAATGAACCTGGCGATGTAATTCAGACGTCCCAAGAAACCTCTAACCTCCTTCTCTGTACGAGGAACCGGCATCTCTTGTATGGCCTTTACCTTTGCAGGGTCTACCTGAATACCCTTATCACTGATGATAAAACCCATAAGCTTACCAGATCTTACCCCGAAGGTACACTTGTTCGTATTCAACCCCAGCTTGTATGTCTTCAATCTGTCGAACAACTTTTGGAGATGATCGAGGTGCTCTTCTTAAGTCTGATACCTGGCTATCATGTCATCAACATACACTTCAATCTCATGGTGAATCATATTGTGAAACAAAGCGACCATGGCGCGCTGATAGGTTGCCCCAACATTCTTCAACCTAAAAGGCATCACCTTGTAGCAGAAGGTGCCCCACTGTGTGATGAAGGTTGTCTTCTCTATGTCTTCAGGAGCCATCTTGATCTGGTTGTAGCCCGAGAAACCATCCATGAAGGAGAAGATTTTATGTTGCATGGTGTTGTCGACTAAGACATCAATATGAGGAAGTGGGAAGTCATCCTTGGGGCTTGCCCTATTCAGATCTCTGTAATCCACATACATCCGTACTTTACCGTCCTTCTTAGGTACCAGAACAACGTTAGCAACCCATTGTGGATACGAAGTGACAGCTAAGAATCCTGCATCGAATTGTTTCATGACCTCTGCCTTGATTTTCTTTGACATTTCAGGGCGCATACGACGGACCTTCTGTTTAACAAGAGGACAGACTTATTTAGTCGGCAGGCGGTGTACCACAATATTAGTGTCTAAACTAGGCATGTCTTCGTAGGACCAGACGAAGATTTCAACATAGTCGTGCAACATCTGTATCAACCTCTGTTTGACGCTAAGCTCCAGATTTGCACCTATTTTTACCTCTTTTCTGTCTTCCTCAGTCCCCAAGTTCATTGTCTCAACCGGCTCTTCGTGAGGCTGTATGGCCCTTTCTTCCTGCTGTAGTAGTCTAGCAAGTTCTCCGGGCACCTCACAATCATCCTCACCTTCGTCCTCAGCTTGGTTGATCGGATTTTTGAAGTCATAACTGGCAATAGCAGAGCTGTTATCAATGGGATCCAGAGTGGATGTGGATCTGCATTATGATACGTGAGTGTGTGTAAGAGAATAGTTGTTTTGATAAAGTGAAAAATAGAAAGGAAAAACAGAGAGCGCAAAATTTGTATGCAAGAAACGCCCAATGCTTTATTAATGATTATGAAATGACAAATAATATCCCTCACAAGCAAATCCAAGGTGCCTCGGGCAAGGCACCGGGCCATAAAGTTTCACATTGTTTGTTACAAATCTTAAAACAAATAAGTCCATTACTGCGGAATAAAAGAAACAGGTATTAAGTCCCTAGCTGTCTAGTTGCTTGGTCCATCGTTGGTAGTCGGGTAGATCTAACTGTCAATGTTTGGTTCCTCTTCACTGTCTTCGATGGCGTTAATCCAACGATTGCTGATGCGTAGGGGAGGTCCTCTAGCCCGAGCGCGTCTAACATCCCTTTGAGCCCCTATAGTAAATCCCAAACCAAATTTGTCAGTTTTATGGGTGAAATCAGGGAGCTGACCCCAATTGGCACACCCACCTTCTTCAACCACAACCCTGGCGTCCTTGAGAGAAGCCATCTTCAATGGAGGTTTGTTGCTAGCAGTTTCAGTCAATGCCAAAATCTGAGGGACTTCTTCAAAATTTTGACAAGGAGTTTCGATAAATTCCCCGTCCATCTCTACGTAGCGGAAGGAGTTGGGGTGACTCACCATATATTCTTCTTCACCCTGCACTGTGACGATTTTTCCTTTCACCCGATATTTCAGCATTTGATGGAGTGTGGAGGTGACTGCCCCATCCTCATAGATCCGAGGACGACCCAACAAACAAGAATACGACGGCCTGATATCCATCACATGGAAAGTGGACCTAAAAGTCTGAGAACCCACTTTGACAGGGATATCCACCTCCCCGTGCACCGTTCTCTTCGATCCGTCAAAAGCCCTTACTACAATGTTACCAGGCTTTAGACTTAGACCCTTGCAATCCAAACGGTCCAACGCCTTCTTCGGCAAAACATTCAGTGAAGACCCGGTATCTATCAGCACATGAGCCATAGTGGTGCCCCTGCATTCAATCGAGACATGCAGAGCATCATTATGCTTCCTTCCCTTTGGTGTCAAATCCACATCTGAAAAATCTAGCCCATTATCAGCAGTCAGGTTGGCCACACAATCTTTGAACTGATCAGCTGAAGTCTCTTGCGGCACATGCGCAGTCTTGAGAAATGCAATCAAAGCCTTCGCATGGGCTTCAGAACACAACAGTAGAGACAACATGGATATATTCGATGGGGTCTGCCCCAACTGCTCGACCACATTGTAGTCGCTCTTCTTAATAATTTTCAATATCTCCTTTATTTCTTGCTTAGAGGCCTCCACAACAATTTTCTTAGGCGCCTCCATCCGGGCAGGCTCACCTACAACCTCTTTGTCGCGGGTATCATACGATTCACCGACAGGGGTAATAACTAGAGTAAGAACAGGAATTGTAGTTGATGTACTAGCAGGAACAACAGATGTAATGATAATAGGCTTGTTGACAGTCGTATGGGAAATCTCGGGAGAGAAGACCCTTCCACTTCGGGTGATTTTACTGGTTCCACCAATGTTATCAATATCAGGATCAGCTTCTTCATCTTTCAGATCTTGTTTGATGCCATGATAGTACACATCGGCACCATAATGCCAGGGGACAGCTTTATCAGAGACATATGGGACAGGACCAGGAACAGTGATTATCAGCGGAGCAATTCTTGGAGCAGGTGTAATCCTAACAGTTCTTCTCGAGGAAACCTTGGAAGGATTGGTGGAAATGGTTATAATGGCAACGTCTTCAACTGGAACAACAGGAACTATAGTTTTCTCAAACAGAATTTCTTTGCTATCTATCAGGCGTTGGACGCCTAATATCATCAAACGGCAACCAGAAGGTAGAAGGGAACACATGTGGTAACCTTCACCATAACCCGGAAATAAACCGGCCAACTGCAAATTCTTCTTGACAATCATGAGAGGAGTAGAAACTTCATCAATAGAGGTAACAAACAAATCAGTATCGATAGCATTAACCATACGGCCGTGCTTAGGCATGGAAGCAGTTATGACATTTGGCTTCTCTAGAGCATCAAAATCTATCTCCTTGGCTTAAATCAAGTCTTGTATTTTGTTTCTCAGAGCCCAGCAGTCATTTGTATCGTGGCCAGGAATCTCAGAATGATAGGCACACCGGGCATTTGGATTATATCAGGGAGATGTAGTATTTGGATTCTTGGGAGCCTCTCTCAAGATTGCCAAGTTGGATTTCAGCAGATGAGGTAGAACTTCAGCCAATGTCATATTGATGCGGGTAAACTTCCGTTGTGGTCTTTCCACCCTTTGTTGATTATTGCATTGTGGAGCAGCTGCAAGTCTAGGTATCATCACAACACTTACTGTTTGACATTGTTTAGCCTTGTTCTGGCCCCTCGGACTATAGACGACACTGGCTTCCTTCTTACCAGCAAAAGGCTTCTTTACTGAACTGGATGAGGCATCCTTATGTATTTTTCCGCTTCGAATCCCGACTTCTACTCTTTCCCCAGTTAAAATCAGCTCGGTGAAACCAGTTGACGAGCTACCGATCAAATGATTGAAAAATGGACCAGATAGCGTCCCCAGAAACATATCAACCAACTCCCTATCAGACAACGGGGGTTGAACTCTCCCAGCCAAGTCTCTCCATATTTGGGCATAATCTTTAAAGCCTTCAATTGCACCCATGGACATACTCTGGAGTTGAGTACGAGTGGGAGCAAGGTCGGCATTATATTGATACTGGTTGTAGAAAGCAGCAGCCAGATCTTCCTAGTTTCGGACATTGGCTCCCTCCAGCTGGTAGAACCATTCAAGCTGAGTCCCTGACAGACTATCTTGAAAGAAATGCACCCACAAATTTCTATCAACTGTGTAGGGCTGAATCTTCCTGACATAAGAGCGGAGATGGAGCTTTGGGCAGGACACCTCATCATACTTGGAAAAAACTAAAGCTTTGAACTTCTGCGGGATGACCACTCCCGACACCAATCCCAACTCTTCGAAATCCAGCACATGTATCCTCTGAACTTCCATGGCACTCAGACGGTCTTCCAACTGTTTGTATCTATCCTCAGCAGGAGGATATTGCTTGTCATTATAGTCAGTATCATTGTCGGAGACTGCAGGACTAGGGTCATTCTCTTCTTCTTGGTTCTCCCCTTCCTTAGATGAAGAGGTCAGATCGAATTGTCACTTCAATCTCTCTCCAAACCTTCGGCCCATGTTCAGAATACGAGTAGCCTTCTTCTTTTTCTTCTTCTCCTTCAGAATGAGGGCTTTCAGATCCTCCTGCCCCTTGGCCAGACTGATAAACATTTGTTGGAATTGGGCGTTCTGTGCCTGCAGGTCCTTAATGCTTTGTTCGAAAGACATTTCTGCTAAAATAAACAGCGAAGAAGATGAGAAACTTGTAATGGTACCTGTAATGATGTGTATGATAATGGTATGCGCATGTAATGATTTCAAAGACCTCGGAAAATTTAAATTTGCGAACCAAAAATAAACAAAAACTTTATTAGCTGAAATTGAAGTTCAAATGCCTTTAAGGCGTTACAATTAAAAATAAATCTAAAACTAGAAAGAAAAATCAAAAGTCCCATGAATGCTTCCTCTTTGTGCCGAGATAATCATTTAGTCCTTTTTCCGCATGCAACTGCTTTGTGAGCTCTAAGACCTTCCTCTCCTGAGCATGGAACTGATCCATGACCTCTGTAATTTGCCAAGATCAGTGGGCATGTAAGGGTAGAGAACCGTGTAAGGAATGCATTCTTCAGTAGTGGGTTCCACAATCACTGGTAAAACGGAGACATAGGGCATCATAAGCTGCTGAGCACGAGCTTGTACCCATTTTAGATAAGGTTCTATTGGAATGGAAGTCTTTTTCCAAAAAGCCCTGACGCTCGATCTGTTTACCATGCCCCAAGCTCGTATGAACCTCCAGAGATACTCTTGAATATCATCCTCATAGCTGAATACAATGCCCTTGATAAGTAACTCATGGGGACCATCCCTTCTAGAGTAACCAAATTTTCGCAATCTAAACAAGGATTGTAGGTTATACCCCCTCTGATACCAAGTAATGGGACATTAGGGTACTCCCTACAGCGGTCAATGATAGCAATGTTTTCAATAGATCGAGAACACCAAAGAATATCCGTATGAGCGAGTGACATTATCCTTTGTGACCAAAACATACCTTCTTCATTCTTCAGTATGGACTTAGGGAGGTGAGAAATAAACCACCTCGACAACAATGGCATGCAACACACAAGAATCCCTCTTCTCCTCATGGTACGAGTATGGAGAGTGTGCAAAATATCTCCGAGCAAAGTAGGCATCGGGTTGCGAGAGAGAAAGATCTTGATAACATTCACATCTACGAATGAGTCCGGATTAGGGAAGAGAACTAAACCATAGATAAGAAGAGCCAAGACCTCCTCAAAAGCCAGAAAATCCATATCATCCCAAAACAGCTGGGCTTTATCTATTAGAAACTTAGCTAGAAAACCCTTGACTCCGCTTCTCGTTTCCCAATTAGATACCACGTTGGCCCGTTTCAGATGTAAAGCTGAGGCAATGACTTCTGGCTTAGGAACTTCTTCTAGACCTGTGAAGGGTACCTGTTCAAGAATAGGTATATCCAATAGCTGATAGAATTCTTCCAAGGTAGGCACCAACTGATAGTCTGGAAAGGTGAAGCAGTGGTGCTTGGGATCAAAGAACTGAAAGAGTACAATCATTATCTTTTCATCAAAGTTTGAAGTAACTAGGTTGAGAAGTTGACCATGTCTCTTAGTGAACGTAGAAGTTTTAGAAACCCTTGATGCTAGATTTTTGAGTTGGGAAGGTATCTTCACAAAGCTGATTCGGATGGTATTTCTACGAACGGAAGCCATAATTTGCAAAACAGAACAAAGATAAATTCCCTTGGTCTTTAAAATGGTTAGTGTAATAAGAATGGATGCCATGTTATGATGCATGATGTCATGATAAACCACAGGTATAGCAAACACAGGTATAGCAATCATAGTCAAGTCACACCAAGTCCTTAGGTGTAAGGCTTGCATGAGGTTAAAGGTAGTACCCTCTTGAAGTTTAGTTGGTTCAAACCTGTCCTAAAAAGTAACCGGGTTCTAGAGATTCTCAATATCACTGACCATCCTTTATCGGGCATTATTTCAGCTTTCAATCTTTTCTTGCAGCCAAAATATCCTGAAAGTCTGATCTCAATGAGTGTAGCATCGAGTATCAACCAGTTCTCAGCTCTACACCGAGGTCGGCTATCTCACTACTTTCTAATGGCCAAGTTGTTCAACTAAGGTTCTAAGGTCCGTTAGTGCTTCACGACACCACGCGGAGGCCCCGTATTCTCCTCGTTTCCCCACAAAGGATACCGGTACCAACCAAAGTGCCACACCAACACAACCATCGCTTAAACCATATCGGTCTATACCGTACAGTCTCCATAATCTGTTGCTGTTTACCTAATGAGTGCCCCCAAATCCGGGTGTAGGATCTATAGTAACCCCAAACAGACCCTCAAAAGTAAAGCAATCAAGACAATCAAGAGAAGCAATTCAATGACCTAGATCCTAAGGTAAACCCCACTTTATTTTACTCCCCAGTAGAGTCGCCGGTTCTATGATACAGTGGCAGAACCGACTGTTAATACTGGTTTGCATTTTGCGTTTTGTGTTTGCAAAATGTCGCGGTAAGCAAGAGTCGCCACCGACTTTTATTTTATCCAATCAGGAAAAGGAAAAAGAACAAAAAAACCTTTTTTTGATATATTTCTGAGTACGGGGGATAGATTATAGAAAGGGAAGGTGTTAGCACCCTTTCTATACATGGTTTTCCATGGACTCTTAGGTACTTGCTCATTTTTCAAATTGCTTGTGTGTGTTTGTCTTGAAAATGTTTTACTTCGTGATAACCCTTGTATCAGTCCTCAAGGATGTGACGAAGTTGTTTTGAAAATTTTGTTTTGAAATGTGTTTATGTGAAAAGTTTTTATTTTGAGCAAGTACCTACTAGCATCTACGTACTCGAAAAAAGATGATTTTTGTTCTATTTCCTTTAGACAGCGCTATCCCACTATTAATGAGTAGGTAGCACCGTCGTTGGAGTTTGTAAGGGACATTCGAAATGGACGTATGGTCACAAAAGCAATGTTAGAAAACTTTAGTAGTAAACCTAGAGTCTTAAGATCTTTGTGAGGCAACGTTTCCGAGGCAACATTTCCGAGGCACATTTCCGAGGCAACATTCAAATGGGACATTTAATCTTTTAGACATGAGGGCGACCATTAAAATTTCCTATGCTTAATGATTGTTTACCGAAGGCAACCGTAGTCAGGCAAACCCTAAGAGTGAACATGTGCATGTGAACTTTGTTCAGTTATTTAGTCTTTGCACATTAAGTGATCTACCGTTTTAAATTTCAAGCATTCTTCTCATACAATCCTATTAGCAATACATCTAGCAGTTAATAATTTGCGGAAAGTAAAAGTGCGAGGAAGTAAAACCTAGCTATTATAAGGCTTCGGGGAGGGGGATTAATTACATAACCAAAAATCGGGGATTTAAAGCAAGAAATAAAACCCTAATTTAACTATTACAAACCCTGAACAATTACAAAATAATGGAAAAAATAATTAACAAGCGCGCGGAAAATTAAATACGAGGACGGTAATTAATAACTTAAAACCCTAATTGAGAGAAAGAAATCTTTTTGGATTTTTATTTGAGAAAACATTTAATTGCAAATTAATTAAACCTAATTTCTAATTGTTTTTAAATTATGAAAGAAATAAAATTAACCTAATTTCCTAATTAAATTAAATAAGTTACTATTAAAAAAGGATTTTTGTATTTTTGTGATTTGTTGATTTTATGATTAATTAAAAAATAATTAATTTGTTGGTGAAAAATAAATAAACAAAAATAATTATAAAAAAAAGAAGTAAATAAAGAAGAGAAAAAGAATGGGCTTGGAGTGATGAAGCAGACTGGGGGTGCATGCTGAACTTCTGAACCCCGGAAGGATGGCCTAGAGTCTGGCGCCTGATCCAATGAGACCATCTTCTGGGGGCTCTTGGTGGACCTGCATATGCTGGCGTTGGATCTGGCTGGAGATGGATCCATAGGATGATGATCTGGCTGAAGATGGATCCAGAGGATGATGATCCTCAAAAGGTGAGGTGTGTTGGATCTGGCTGGAGATGGATCCAGAAGATGATGATCCTCAGAAGGTGAGGTGTGCTGGATCTGGCTGGAGATGGATCCAGAAGATGATGATCCTCAGAAGGTGAGGTGTGCTGGATCTGGATGGAGATGGATCCAGAAGATGATGATCCTCAGAAGGTGAGGTGTGCTGGATCTGGCTGGAGATGGTTCCAGAAGATGATGATCCTCAGAAGGTGAGGTGTGTTGGATATGGCTGGAGATGGAACCAGAAGATGATGATCCTCAGAAGGTGAGGTGTATGGAACCTGCAAGGAAATTGGAAGAAAAATAGAAGATGTTGGAGGCATGGGTTGAACCCCTGACCTCTCATACACAACGCCTTATCAACCTTCCTGCACGCCACTGGGCCATTTGGCCTTTTGTTAACATAAATAAACAAAATATAATATGATAAAAGACGCATTATGCCCAGAACAAAAACGCGCCAACATTCAAACTAGCCAGTGGGACGTTGCCACATCACTATCTTCTTCCCAGAAACTATCGTTTTTGGGTAAAGGTTTTTACCTACGGTTCAACGTCTGTAGCTGTAAACCTATAAATCTCAAAAATCCAGTACAACTAAGATAAATTAAATCCAAGCATACAGATCAACTAGGTTTGACCTCGTGAGTATGATGGTACCCATCTTTTGCCCTGATTTTACCTGTATCAAAAAGCCCTAAAATGCAAGCTTAAAACCTAACAATGGAAGATGTCCATACATGCGTCAAAACTCATAATTAATCATACCAATGCATTTTAAATGATGATACAAACATGAAGGTATGCTTAAAAATCATTAATCACGTGTGTATAGTCAGAACCAAAATCAAAAATAGTATTAAACTGTGATGTATATGGAACGTGATTCTTGATGCTTCAGAGCTTGGCAAGGGTTGGAAAAGCTTCTGGAGGTATCCAGGAACGTGTTGCAATCCTTAAATCTCCTTGAGGATGGCTGTAGTATGGAATCCGATTTGAGATTTTTTGACAAAAAGTTGCAACTTGTCCTTGCTGTTTCACACGATCAACCATTGTTCTTATGCATTGGAATTGTTATGTATATGTAGTGCACTGAATTAGGTCAACAAAAAGTATTCAAATATTGGCAAATTAGGAAGATGGGATTTGATTTCCTCATGTATGATTTCTTTCCAAAACTTGCTTCAATCCAATCTTTTTCAACCCTAATAAAACTTGCACGATTTGGTTGGCATGCTAGCTGTACATGGACTCAGAATATGCATAAAAATCTCAAGATTTGATTTGTTTTCATTTTTTGCCATTTAATTTGATTTATTTTGATTTAATTGAATAAAAAATCAAAATAAATGATAAAAGTAATAAAAAAATAGGTGGAAAATCTCAGCGGTCGTGGGTCCAATTAGGAACATGTTTCAAGCAAGAAAACATGGTCCCCTTTGGAAAAAATGCAAATTTGATCAATGTTGACTTTTGACAATTTTGCAAAAAAAAGGTCAACTTTGACAAGGCATATCTCTCTCAATTTTAACCCTAAGAGGATGTTCTTGGACTTTTTAGAAAGCTTAGGATGTCCCCTAATCAACCCTTTTAGTCTCATCTCAATTGAGTCTTCCATGTTCATGTATGAAGCTTTGACCCAAAAGGTGTTTTTGTTGACTTTCCAAAAGGACCTATAATGTCAAAATTCATATCTTTTTATGAGTGCATATTTTGAACTTGGGAGCTAAAGATGAGTTGTAGGAAATTGTATCCTCTTCAAAATGAGCTTCGGATGGAAAATTTATGATAAAGCATGAAGAAGTTATGCCTGGTCAAAGTTGGGTTGACTTTTACTAAGAAACCCTAATTTAGCAACTTTTGGGTTTTAATGAATTTGGAGCATTCCTTGAGGAATCATGATCAAACCTTGATTAAATGATGTATATAACTTCAAAATGTTGATGTTGACCAAAAATATTGAGGTTTGACTGTATATGGGCCACAGTTGACTTTTGACCTAGTACAGTCGATTCTAAAGCATCTGAGCAGTTGACTGAGCAAACTTCTTGTGCAAGGCATGAAACTTGACATGTAGGGTCTTTAGAACATATTAAAACCTTGGAAAGCATTTGAGCCCTTTGTGGTTCACACATCTTGATGAAAGTGGAAACCCTAATTTGAGGTATACTGCCTTAGGAGAGAGTTTGTCTGGTCAACTCTTGGACTTCCTTGGGCAACTTGGGGACCTCCATTGATATGTATTGAGTAAAATGAGAGGGAAAATTTTGGGGTACAACAGAGTGATAATTCAAAATAAATTACGTTTAGTGGCACTAGGGTATAACCAAGAGGAGGGAATTGACTATGAGGAGACTTATGCTCCAATTGCTCGCCTTGAGGCTATACGTCTCATGCTCGCTTATGCGTGTGCTAAGAATTTTAAGCTTTATCAAATGGACATAAAGAGTGCTTTTATAAATGGTGTCATAAATTAAGAGGTATATGTCTCACAACCTCTTGGTTTTGAGAGCAACGAATATCCATGTTATGTTTTCAAACTAAAACGAGCACTGCATGGTCTTAAGCAAGCCCCTCGGGTTTGGTATGAAAGACTTAGCAAATTTCTGCTTGATCATGGATATTAAAGAGGTAAAGTGGATACCATTCTCTTCATTAAACGTAAAGGAAAGCACATTATTTTAGTTCAAATATTTGTAGACGATATTATTTTTGGTTCAACTAACATACACTTGGTCAAAGAGTTTTCTAACGTTATGCAGGGTGAATTTGAGATGAGTCTCATGGGGGAGCTAAACTACTTCTTCGATCTCTAAATAAAGTAGCTCAATGAGGGAATAATTGTCTGTCAAACAAAATATTGCAGAGAGTTGCTTAAGCACTTTGGAATGAACGACTCAAAGTCAACTGACACCTCTATGCCTACCAATGGGAACTTAGATAAAGATGAACACGTTAAGTGTGTAGATGTCAAGAAGTATAGAGGTATGATAGAATCCCTCTTGTATCTTATTGCATCTAGGCCTGACATCATGTTTAGCATTTGTATGTATGCATGATATCAATCGGATCCTAAGGAATCTCACATAAAAGTTGTCAAGCGTATACTTAGGTATCTTCATGGTATATCTAAGTATGGGCTATGGTATTCCAAGGGAATCAATTATAGCTTAGTAGGTTACTCTGATTCTGATTTTTCTGGCTGCAAATCAGATAGGAAAAGCACTAGTGGCACATGTCATTTGTTCTCAAACTCCTTAGTGAGTTGGCATAGCAAAAAGCAGGTTTTTGTTGCATTGTCAACCGCTGAATCTGAATACGTCCCAGCCGGTAGTTGTTGCACCCAGATCTTGTGGCTAAAGCAACAACTATAAAATTTTGATATCCAATTTAAATGTATTCTAATAAAAAGTGATAACCCAAGTGCTATAAACCTAACTAAGAATCATGTTTTGCATTCACGCACTAAACACATAGAGATTAGGCATCACTTTCTTTGTGATCATGTTGAAAAATAGGATGTTGTGTTTAAGCATGTTGATACTAAAAATCAACTTGGTGACATTTTCACGAAACCACTAGCATTTTCACGGAACCTTTCTTCAACATTCACCGTGAGTTAGGGATTTTAGATCTTTCTTACTTGATGTCTTAAGCATGCATGTACCTTATATATATATATATATATATATATATATATATATATATATATATATATATATATATATATATATATATATATATATATATATATATATATATATATATATATATATATATATATATATATATATATATATATATATATATATATATATATATATATATATATATATATATATATATATATATATATATATATATATATATATATATATATATATATATATATATATATATATATATATATATATATATATATATATATATCACCATGCTATTGAGATGTATTCTGGCTTTCGTACGTGTGTCTTAATTATTCATCAACTAAGGTAATATTGTTCCTTTCTCTATCTCGCTGAAATTCTGTGATTACTTGTAAATATTTTTCATTAATATTGTTTATATGTTTTATATGCATCAATTGTTTGAAAATTGACATAAGCTAATTGCATTGCATCATTATGAATGCATAATCATCATTAGATAGTTCATATTGCATAAACATATAATTGCTAATGGGTCTCATATCCAACTGTCCATAAAAACCTATTAAAAACTATAAAAAAATCAACATACATATGCAATTCATTAATGAAACAAATTTTAAATGAAAACGAACAGATTAATTCAAGACAAACATATGCAATGCATTAATGAAACAAAGTTTAACATTAATAGATAAGTGTTTGAACAACAAAAGAGATTACAATTGAAAATTCAAAAATGAAATGGACGCTCTTAATGATTTGGCATGGAAGCAGTGATTACGTTGGGAGCCTATGGAGGGTCGAACTCAATCTCCTTGGCGTCAATCATGTTTTGAATCTTGTATTTCAGCACCCAACAATCGTTAGTATCATGCCTAGGACTGCATAATGATAAGCGCATATTGCATCAGGATTGTAGTTAGGAGAATAAGCTTTAGGGTTTGGATGAGGTCCTATCAACGTAATTAGATTCATCCTTAACACGTGTTTCAATGCTTGAGACAGTGGCATGTTGATGTTGGTAAACTGTCTCTTGGGCTCGTCTTGCCTTCACTGATTTCCCCGTTGTTATTGTCGCTGCGATGCAGGACTGGAGATCAGGACTTCCCCCACATGTTAATCGTGGTTTCTCTTGTTACGACCCTTTTGGTCGTACACAACATTTGACTCTTTCTTCCCCATGAAAGGTTGTTTCCCTATACTTGAAGATACACCCCTTTGAATTTTACCGCTCTTAATGCCAGCCTCTACTCTTTCGTCTATCAGTATTAGCTCGGTGAACCCGACCGAGGAGCTTCCGATTAGGTGATTGAAGAAAGTTCATGTCAAAGTTCCCATAAAGATGTCAATCAGCTCCCTGTTAGTTAAGGGTGGCTGCACCCTGCCAGCCAGGTCTCTCCACTTTTAGGCATATTCTTTGAAGCCCTCGTTGGAACCCATGGTTATATTCTGCAACTCCACGTGACTTGGTGCAAGATCAGTGTTGTATTGGTACTGCTTGTAGAAAGCAGCAGCTAGATCCTCTCAGATGTGGATGCGAGAACCTTCTAATTGATAAAACCATTCAAGTTGAGTCTCAGCTAGACTCTCTTGGAAGAAATGGACCTAGAGCTTTTGACCAGTGGTGTGTGGCTGAATCTTGCGGACATAAGATCTCAGATGCATCTTAGGATAAGAGACCCCATCATACTTGGCAAAAGCAGGAATCTTGAATTTCGGTGGGATGACCACTCCAGAAACCAAACCCAAATCTTTAAAATTTAGACTAGGTACCCTCTAGATTTCCATGGCGTTGAGACGATCCTCCAGCTGTTTGTATTTGTTGTCCGCGGGAGGATACTGTTCTTCAGCGTAGTCAGCCTCTTCTTTGTTAGACCCCAGACTGTGGTCTCCTTCTTTTGTCTGATTGTCTCCCTCAGTTGATGAATTTGCGAATTCTAGAGCTCGCTCTGCTGGTCCTCTTAACCTCCTTCCCAAATTCAGGATGCCCACTGACTTCTTTGTCTTTTTCTTCTTGTCTTTAAGAATGAGAGTCTTCAGGTCCTCTTGCCCCTTAGCCATAGCCAGGAACATTTGTTGGAATTGGGCATTTTGTGCTTGAAGATCCTTCATTGTTTATCCCATATCCATCTTACTGAAATAAACAGTAGAAATATAAGGAAACTCGTGTGGGGAAAACCTATCATGATATGATGAATGGTATGTGGATGCATATTTTCAAGGATCTCGCGGGGTAAACATAAGAAGATGTTAGAAGTTTAACTTTGATCACAACTTTTACTGCAGAACTTCGTATTCGTGGATGTCCTTCCACGAGAATCAAGCTCACATGTCAAGTGGGTCATAGCCCTTGACTCAAGTTATCATGATTTGGTCTTTGACGATGTTTGGTTAGAGGAGAATAAATCCTCTTGCCCCTTGATAGACGTCCGGTTCAACATGACCCTGCATCATAGGCCCTTGAGATCCTTGAAATGGTTATTGAAAATTCTATGGTATGATGTCATGTACAAGTACGCAAAGCAAGCAAGTCTTTATGTACAAATAATCATATACACACAAAGCAGACAAGTCCTTAGGTTTAGGCTTGCATGGAGTTTTATAGGTAAGTACCCTCTTGAAGTTTAGTTGGCTCAACCTATCCTAGTAATAATAACCGGGTTCTAGGGGATCTCAATATCACTGATCTTTCTTCATTGGGCATTGTGACAGCTCAATCAATCTTTTCTTGTGGCCAAGATATCCCAAAAGTCTGATCTCAATGAGCACAACATCGAGTATCAACCAATATTCGGTCGGAACCAAAGCCGGCTATCTCACTACTTCCTAATGCCCAAGTTGTTCAATTAAAGGTTCTAAGGTCAGTTAGCGCTTAATGATACTATAAGGAAGCCTAATGTTATCCTTAAATGACTCAAGGAACATTAGTACAAGCCAGAGTATCACGCTAACATAGCTATCACTTCTTCCATATCGGTCTACGCCATATAGCCTCCATGATTTATTGCTACTTAACTAAAAGGTGCCCCAGATCGGGTGTAGGATCTTTAACAATAACCCAAACAAGGACCCATAAATGTAAAGCAAGCAATTCAAACAAAGAAAGCATAAAGGTGATCTAGCCCTAAGGTAACCCCACTTTTAAGTTTCAATCCCCAGCAGAGTCGCCAGTTCTGTAATACGGTGGGAGAAATGACTTGGTTGTTTTGCGTTTGATCGCAATTTTTGTAGATAGCAAGATTCGCCATTGACTTTTCTTTTATCCAATAAGGAAAGGGTGAAAAGAACAAGAAAGACCTTTGAGATAATTTCTTGAGTTCGGGTGGATTATGAAAAGGGAAGGTGTTAGCACCCTTTTCATCCATAGTTATCTATGGGCTCTTTGTTGCTTATTATCTTACTATTGATTGATAAAAAGCTCTGTCGTTGGATGTGAAAGGACAGGAGTGGGTCAATTGTATAGTCATAAAAGGTAGCCTATGAGACGTTTTAGCAATTTTTGTTTGGGACTAGATCGTTTACCAAAGGCAACATCGAGGGACATCGAGGGACTATGATCTTTTTATCGAGAGTCTTTGCTAAAACGCCCATGTTCGAGGGACATAACTATTTTCCAAGGAAACAAGTGAGATTATCCTAGAGGTGCATGTGTGTGAATAGTGTGTTTTATTGTGTGATACGGTGAGAGAATAGACTTTTTCTTTTGCGTCTAATCGCAATGTTGCGGATAGCAAGAGTCTCCATCGACTTTTCTTTTATCCAATAAGGAAAGGTGAAAAAGCACAAGAAAGACCTTTAGAGATGTTTTCCTGAGTTCGGGGGGTAAATTATGAAAAAGGAAGGTATTAGCACCATTTTCATCCATGGTTTTCCATGGGATCTTAGTTACTTGCTAGATCACTTGCTTTGTTTGAAAGTGTGCTTGTGGTGTGGGTTTGAAAATATTTTAAAAATGTATTTGTAATGATTCTCGTCTCTATAAGAATGCGTACAAAGTGTTGGTTTTGAAAATAGTTCAAAGAGATGTGTTGGTGTATAAAATGTTTTTGTTGTGAGCAAGCGAGCAACTAGGAGCGAATCTACCTACTCAAAAGGTCTTAGATGTTCTTTTCCTCTTCCTTTAGATGTTGCTATCTTACCATTGATTTGGTAAGAAGCCCCATCGTTGGATGTGAAGGGACGGGCGCGGGACGTTTTTGTATAATCATAGACGGTAACCAGTGGAACGTTTTAGAAATGTCGTGTTAGGGACTAGATTGTTTATCAAAGGCAACATCGAGGGTCATCGAGGGATTACGATCTTTTATCGAGGGTCTTTTGCTAAAACACCCATGTTCGAGGGACATGACTATTTTTCCGATAGGCAACAAGGTGGGATTACCCTAAGGGTGCTAGTGTGCAAGTGTGTTTGATTGCATGCATTTTAGTCTTGATTAGGGTTATCTATTTGTTGATTTCATGTCTTGCCATACACGCCCTAATTACTAGCATTTATATTTGAAAAGCGATAAATTGCAGGAATATAAAGTCCAACGCTATTACAATATTTTAGGGATGGGGGTACATATTTACAAATGGGGGGTTGCAAGAATTTTAAATCCTATTTAACTATTATAACCATATTGAAATGTACAATGCAAGAGAGAAAAAGGACTTGTTTAGAAAATGGTTTTTTGTCTTAATGAATTAAGAAAAAGAAATAAATTAATTAATAAAAGAAAAATATTTTTATGTCTTTTTTATATTAATAAAAAAAGGATTAATATTGAAAATGATAAAAATAAAATAAATGAAAGATAGAAACAGCGTGCTGCGGCAAGCAAAACAACAAGGATCAGAAGTTCTGAAGCCAGACGCGTTGTGACTCAGAAAGGAACGTCAGTGGAATAAGAAGTTTTGGATTGATACACTCTAAGACCCTGCAAGAAACGTCAGAGGGAAAGGAAAAAGAGGTTCTGGATGGTATTCAGACAGTGAGCTAAAAGTCAAAAGTTCTTTATTGCGCTAAAATAGTGAGTGAACATCATAAATTCAGTGTGTTGTCAGCGTGTGAAAAATCAGAAATTTTGAGTGTTAAAACATCGATGGAAGCATCAGAAGTTTAGTGTGCTTAACAGTAAGAAATCCTAGAAGTTCTGTGTGTTTGACGTGTAGGGAGAACTCAAGTTTTGTGCTGTGCTAAAACAATGAGTGAGCATCAGAAGTTCTGTGTGTTAAAACAGTTAGAAAGCCTAGAAGTTTTGTGTGTTAAAATGGTAAAGAGAACTCAGAAGTTCTGCGTGCTTAAACAGTGAGAAAATCCTATAAATTCTGTGTGTTAAAATGGTGAATAAAAAACAGAAGTTCTGTGTTAAATTTCAACTCTTTCCTCATATTAATCAACACATCAGCAATTTATTCAGTCCTTAACATCAAATCAGGAGGATAAAAGCATAGCAGTTTATAGAAGTTCTAATCCTAATTTTGAGCCTAGCCTTAATCAAGAAGTTTTGATCCACAGTTTTTTTCTTATACAATGATATGGACAACATCAACACTATGATATTTACATATTTAATGATGTTCTGAATGAGAAGATGCAAAGTCAGAAAGACTTACCTTGAATCTGGAGCGTGTGCATGGAACTTGAACTGCTGCCTTCAAATATTCTGGAGTCAGCAAGAGCAACGAGAGAGAAAATGCCAAGTTCTTTGATTCAAAGGGAAGAATAAAGTTTTGGTTTTCTGTTTGGGAATTTTGGATTTTTACGAAGGTTTCACAGTTTTCTTTTCTCTCTTTTGACAATTTTCTCTCTCAAAAAACCAACCCCTTGAACGTGTGATGGAGCAAATTATTTATAGATAGGTTTGCTGTAGTTTTGGGGGTGGGGAAACAAATGGGATTCAAACCTTTTTGGTATACTATTTCATTGCTTTTTAATCACAGTTTTCGTATGCTAATTTGGTGCAAATATAGGGTTTGAGAAAAATGCAGGCGTGGACTAGATTAGCAACAATTTGGAGTGTTGTGGCAGCTGGTTGCAGGACTGTGCTATAGCAGTGCAACAGGCTGTTCAAACAAGGTTTTGGGGTTTTGTGATGTTCTGATCGATGAAGACCAGAATGAAACTTGAAGCGTGATGCTCTGGTCGAAGCATATGCTGAAGAGTCACGTTCTGATTGAAGAACTATATTCTGACCCACGTTTGCAACTTCTGACTGCACTTGCATGGAGGCTAGTTCAGAAGTTCTGAAGTATCATATTCTCTTAACACTTAGAAAATTTTCTAAATGTTTAGAAATTTGATTTTTCCAAAGTAATTTCTGACTTCTGATTTTTTGATGAACCAATTTCATGTCTTGATGAAATATAATTGTTGAAACTTAATTTGATCTAAAAGTCAAAGTATGACTTTTCAGTATGCTTTTAACCATTTTGCCCTTGTGGATGATTTTCTTGAAAAGTTGTAATTCAAGACTTGGAACTTGATAGAAGCAAACCTGAGAGTCCATGATGATCCTTTGAGAAATGAGAGGGCAAATGTTTGGGTACAACAGCTGCCCCTGTTCAATCTTCTTAAGCCTGAGGATGTAGATTGGTCGGTCTGCCTTTCGTGATCTGAAGGTGGAAGATGATTGAACACTAGAGTGCCCAGAAATTTGCACTCGCATGAAGTAATGCTGATTGGTGATATCGAGAATGGGCTTACAGATGCCATTTGGAAGGCGACGGAGAATCGTCGGAGATAGGCTTAAAGATGCCATCCCGAAAAGATCGGTTGTATAAGAGATTCCTTGGTGAGAATTCCTGTACCTGCTGTTGAGGAGGACTTTGACAAGGAATGTTGATTTATGCCCTGGTCATGGTCCAGGTTGTACAACGACTTACTGGGGAAATGTGAAACCGATCGTATCTGGTTAGGTCTGGGCCTTACAGTGTTGTAAACGGTTGTCTGGAGATAAGGGAGAAGGAACTTGAATAGTAGGGTTACTTCGAGATGAAATCCTGGATAGTAGGGCTTATGGGAAGGAACCTGGATAATAGGGTTACTTTGAGATGAAAGCCTGGATAGTAGGGCCATGAGAAGGAACCTGGGTAGTAGGGTTACTTCGAAATGAAAGCCTGGATAGTAGGGCTATGAGAAGGAACCTGGGTCGTAGGGTTACCTCGAAATGAAAGCCTGGATAGTAGGGCTATGAGAAGGAACCTGGATAGTAGGGTTACCTCAAAATGAATGCTTGGATAGTAGGGCTATGAGAAGGAACCTGGATAGTAGGGTTACCGCGAAATGAAAGCCTAGATAGTAGGGCTATGAGAAGGAACCTGGATAGTAGGGTTACCTCGAAATGAAAGCCTGGATAGTAGGGCTATGAGAAGGAACCTGGATAGTAGGGTTACCTCGAAATGAAAGCCTGGATAGTAGGGCTATGAGAAGGAACCTGGATAGTAGGGTTACCTCGAAATGAAAGCCTGGATAATAGGGCTATGAGAAGGAACCTGGGTCGTAGGGTTACCTCGAAATGAAAGCCTGGATAGTAGGGCTATGAGAAGGAACCTGGATAGTAGGATTACCTCGAAATGAAAGCCTGAATAGTAGGTGTTGTACCCCAAAATTTGCCCTCCCATATTCTTCAAGAATTGCAAAGAGCATGCTTCAAAATCTCCCCAAGGGTTGCACAGTTCAAGGGCCTCCTAACAGTCAAAAATTAGGGTTTTGGTTCTGACAAAGAAAATGAAGTTTCCAAGGGTCCAATCAAGTCCCACATGCTTACAAACATGCTCAAGCATCCTCATACCAAGTTTCAAGACTTACAGCACAAAATTGCACAGTCAAAAACCCTAATTGCACTACAGTCAACTACAGGGGCAAAATGGTCATTTGACAGTCAAAAAGTTCAAATTTTTGGTCAACATCTCATTTTGAGGCCACAAACATCATTTGATCAATTCTTGATCATGATCCTCAAGGCTTGGCTCAAAAAGTCTCAAGATGCAAAAGTTTCCATATTTGGACAGTTGAAAAAGTCAACTGTAACTTGACCAAGGCATAACTTCCACATGGATTATCAGAAAAATTCCATCCAAATCTCATTTTGAAGAGAATGACATTTCCTACAACTCCTCTTCACACTTCAAGTCCAAGAAATGCTCTCACAAAAAGTTATCAATTTCAACATTATAGGTCATTTTCAAAAGTCAACAAAAAGGGACTTTAAGTCAAAGGCCATAACTTGAGATTGGTAAATCAAAATGACATGGGACCAAAGGCATTGGTTAGAATACTTCAAGACCTTTCCAAAATGTCCAAGAACATGATCAAAGCTTAAAAATTGAGCAAGATATGCCTTGTGGAAGTTGGAAAAAGTTTGGATATTTTGAAAAGTCAACTTTGCTTCAAATGTCTTAAAATTGCTAATGGGCCACATTTTCTTCCAAGATTGATCATCCAAAGCATATGCACGACCATTTGGCCCAAAAGGGATTTTTTTCATCATTTTTATCATTTATTTGAATTTTTAATTACAATTAATTCATTTAATTAATTAAAATGTGGAAAAAATACTAAACCAATGTAATCAAATCTTTTTGTGCAGAATAAACTCTCATTGGACACTCAAGATTCGTGCATAATCATTTTTGGAAGGTTTTGCCATGATTGGAATCAAATATGCATGGAAAAGATTTGAAAGATTATGCCATGAAAATCAAATATCATTCCATCAATGCAAGGATTCTTTGGACCAAAATCTTTACCCTAATCATTCCATACATAAGCCTAATGCAAACCCTAGTGCTGGAGACAAGGAAGCTGCGCCAGAAAATAAGAACCAAACTTGCACTTTTGTCAAAAAATTCTAAAACTGAAAACGTGATTCCAAGGCTTTTCAAGGCAAGAAAACCATTCTATTGTGTTCCTGGGGCTTCAAGGAACGTGCCTGAATCAAAACCATCATCCCTAACGCGAAGAATTGGTAGAAATATGTTTCACTTTTCATGAAAATATACCTATTCGTGTTTCAGTTTGCAAGCATTCTCATTGCATTTTTTTTGTGGATTCATACTAATTGATTGATTCTAAAACTAACCATATACTTTAATTGAGTTTTCGTGCAAAATTGGAAGATCCACCATTGGAGATTTCTAGGTTTTCAGAAACCTTGAATTGGGGATTCTGGCATAGGGTAAAATCAGAACACGAGACTTAGACCATTAAAATCAGGAGCTTCAGACGAATTCAAGGCATAGCTCGCGATCAATTTATGATCAAAGGATTCCTAATCGCTATTTTTGTGCTTGTTATTTAGTGGAGGTTTAAAACCCCCGCTATTCAATTAGTTTTTGTTTTAGGTACAACAAGCAAGTGGGGAAGAAGATGAGGTGTAAGGCGATGGTTGGTATATTTGAACTTCGCGCGGAAAAATGCCATTAACGTTTGTTTTATCTCATAATAATTATTTGTCATATAACATACAAAGTGCGTTGGTAGCTCAGCTGGTAGGCGTGTAATTTGGTAAGCAGCAGGACCTGGGTTCGATCCCAGGTCCCCCTCCCTTTCCCTATATTTTTCTTCTAACCATGTTCCTGTGCAGCTTGCCTCCTGATGATCACCATACACCCAATGTCCCAGCATGCCACGCGCCCATGATCCCAATCCAAAGGTGGAGATCTGATGAACACCATGGGCATTGGTCAACGCACATGCACGCTTCCAGAAAGGTCAAACAAGGCCATAAATGTTGGGCCAGAATTACTAAAATTATACCTCTAGTTTGGGGACAGAACCCCCCTTGGTTTGCTTCTTCCTTCCTTTTTATATTTTTCTATTTTTATTTGTTTTAATTAGTTTTAATTTTATTTAACATTTTCTTAATATAAAAAATAATATAAAAATCAGAAAAGACAAAAACCAAAATATATTTTATTTAACTAATATTTTGTAAATAAATCTCATTAATTAATTAGGTTTAAATTTAGGTTTAATTCAAATATTTTTCTTAATAAATTTAAAAAGTGTAGAATTAGGGTTTGGAGTATTTTTTCATTCTTTTTCTTTTTTCTCTCACCATGATTAATTATTAAATATTATTTTTATAAATAAAACTTTCCCTTAATTAATTAGGTTAATTCTAGGTTTAACTTTAACATGTTTTTTTTAATAAATTAAAAATAGCTAGAACTAGGTTTTAATTCCAATTTAATATTTCTCATTTAAAATCCATAAATACAAAAACTCAAAAAAATAATTCCTTTTCATTTTAATTTAATTATTTTATTAATCATAATTTGATTTCATTAAAAAGGGTCCAACGCCCCCGCATTCGCTAACAATTCCAATTCGCGCATTTATTTCCTTTCTTATAATTTTTATGTAATTCTCCCAAAGCCGTGTAAATTGGACGTTTTACTTCTCGCGCTTTATCTTTATGTCAAATCGGGTCCTGGATTAAATTTGGCGATGTGGACCCGCGCCTTTGTAATAGTTTAGGAACTTTATATTTCTCGCAACTCTTTAACTGCTAATAAATTGCATGCAAGAATGAATGTTAAAATAAAAACAAAAGCGTAGATCACCCATGACATGAACAAGACAAAATATCTGAAAACGACACACAAATCACACACCACCCCTAGGGTACGCCTCACTGTTGCCTTGCCTCTCGAAAGGTGATCGTCGAGTAGAGGGTGTCTTAGTAAGTCCTCATGATCCGGGAACCTGGCATGAGGGTAGCTTCTAAGGTATCTTCCTATTGCTCTGGTGATCACCATGTCCTGAACTTCAAATTGACCCGAACAACTCCAACGGTGGTGCTACCTACCTCTTAATGGTGGGATGGCACTACTTTAAAGGACATTTACACAGACGAATTCCTTAGGGTAGGTAGACGACTCTAGATACTTGCTCTAATTTCAAAACAAATCAAAAAATACTTTTCACACCGACACCTTTTCAAAAAGCTTTCGAAAGCAATTTTTCAAACACTCTTGAGGACCGATACAAGAGTCGAACTGAAATTTTCAAAGAAACTTTTTTAAAACCCACAATTGAAAAGCAAACACTTTTGAAAACACAAATGAGCAAGTACCTAAGAGCCCATGGATAACCATGGATAGAAAGGGTGCTAACACCTTCCCTTTCTATAACCTACCTCCCGAACCGAGAGCAATCTCTTTAAGGAATTTTTATGTGCTTTTGTCCTTTCCATTTGGAGAAAATAAAAGACGGTGGCGACTCTTGCTTCCGCGACATTTCGCGAACCAGCGTTAAACAGTCAGTTCCAGATCCACCGATCACAGAACTGGCGACTCTGCTGGGGACTTAAACTTAAAGTGAGGTGTACCTTAGGGTTAGTTCATAACTGTGTTTTCAATTGTATTGACTTGTCTGCTTTAAATTTGTGGGTTGCATGGGAGTTACATAGATCCTAACCCGGATCTGGGGATACCCTGTTTAGGTAGCATAAGCTGTGTGGGACCTGTCCGGCGTAGACCGACACGGGTGAAACAGTGGCTACGTTGGTGTGGCACCTTGGTCTGTACCGATATCCCTTGTGTTGCAACGAGGAGAATATGGGTCTTCTGAGGAGTCATTAAGCACCAACAACCTTAGAACCTTAAATGACACAACTTGGCCATTAGAACAGTAGCAGTATGCTACGCCCATTGAGGCTAAACTCTCGTGATGGTTCTGGCCGCAAGAAAAGATTGCGATGCTGGAGTTATGACCGATTGAGGGTAGTCAATGATATTGGGATCCTCTAAGAACCCGGTTACTTTGATAGGACAGGTATGAACCAACAAACTGAAAGAGGGTAATACCTAGACCTCATGCTGGCCTAAACTCTAAGGGTTTCTCTTGTGTGACTTGTGTGCCTTCCAACTTGACTACTTGCATGCTTGTTATCTGACACTTGAGTTTCTTGCAGGTTTTGTTTATAGTCCTTAACTGGGACTCATAACAGGGTTTATTGAGTGTTTTGCAGATTTTATTTAGTCCTTAATTAGGACTCATAACAGGGTTTACTGAGTTTGCTTGCAGGTTTTGTTTATAGTCCTTAATAAGGGCTCATAACAGGGTTTATCCATATTACCCCATGCATCATGACATCATACCATTGCATACATCCTAACCCATTTCAAGGATCTCAAAGGCTTGTGATGCAGGTCATGATAAATCAAACATCTAGCAAGGGGCAAAGAGGATTTATTTTCCTCTAGCCAAAGTTGTCAGGGGCTATGACCCACTGGATATGGTGAGCCTTTGACCCTTGAAGAAGGACTCTCTACAACAGGAAGTTCCTTCAATCAAGCTACCGGGTTCAAACTCTAACAATTTTCTTGTTTACCCCGCGAGATCCTTGAAAACATTGCATGCGTACATATATTGCATCACAGGTACCCTTGTTACAGGTCACTTACCCCTCTTCGCTGTTTATTTCAGCAATGGCTTCCCAACAAGATAATCAAGGTCTTCATGCTCAAGAGACTCAGTTCAGGGAAATCTTCTTAAGCCTATCCAAGGGGCAGGAAGAGTTGAGGACACTCCTTATGGGGAATTTGGCCAAGCAAAGCCCCGATGATGACAAGGACGAACGGCTAAAACGTCTACAAGCTGAGGTAGATACAATGAAAACCCAGATGCTGGGGCAAAGGGCTCTCATCCAAGGTTTAGCTCGGGAGCAAGAAGAGCTGAGGACTATGATCAGTCAGCTTCATCAAGACATGAAGCAACCAGCCCAAGTCAGGGGCCAGGTTATTGAACAGCTTCCAAGAGGACAAGAGTCTGGCATGGTGAAGAATAGACCTCTCCAAATTGCTACCACTTCACAGGTCCAACCACAACCTCGCCCAGAGTAACAAGTTGATCAGAATAAGCCAAGCAGGTCCAAGAGGCAATTCACCCAGCTCAACATACCGCTGTTTCAAGCCTTACAACACCTGTTGAGGTTGAATCTGATTACACTAAGGGCTCCTCCCCGGAATCCCAACATCTCCGCTCCTAACTATCATCCCAACAAAAGGTGTGCATACCACTCTGATAGTCCGGGACACGACACTGCTGACTGCTGGGCTCTGAAGAACAAGGTCCAAGATCTGATTAATGAAGGAGTAGTGGATTTCACCCAAATGGGTCAGGCTGAGTGCTTCTACCATCCCTACAGGATTCACCATTTGAAGTAACAAGTCCTGAAATGAGAAGACTTTTTGTCTATTAGAATTTTCACGTTGTAATTTTCTTTTGATTGTTCAAACATTTATTCATGTCAAACATTGTTATTTCATTAATGCATCGCATGTGTCTGTTTTGAATCAATATATTCGCATTCGCTATATTCAAACTGCTTTCATTTTTTGATGTCAACTCTCGATTAATAATTCTAAGCCTCTTGAGGGAGGATGACGAAACGATACCACGACCTTTACAGTATGCTTTTGAACAGACCCCGCTGATGAGGTACAGGCATTGATTCAATTCCCAAACACTGGAGTTATAAGGATGATAATCCCTCGTCAACCCCTCTGAGCCAAAGAAGTAGGAGTTTTTCTTTTCGAAAATTAAAACCCTTAATCATAACCTGGGGCAGGGTAGTTCTCTCAGCTGATCCAGGTGCGTAACAAATGGCACCAAAGAGGTCCTTACAAAAAAGAAGAAGATAGTGATGATTCCGAATAATCATAAGGATAGGCAGTCATTATATCTCAAAAATAAAAACCCAATAAGTCAAAACCTATGAAGGAGACTTACAAAACTGGGGCATCCCGCTGACTGTAATCACAAAAGAAACAGTTCAGGCAAAATTTAGGGATAGCAAAATCAAAAAGAAAGAGGTCATACAAACCCTCAACAATAACAAAAAGGAATGACTGCCTATTCAGAAGAAATCATCAATATCCGAACCATCATTGGAACGTCAGGACAAAGACTCAAACAAGGTCTAGCGTATGATCAACTGAGTTTAGGTTTGGAGAACATCACGAAGAGCGGGTGGGTACAAATAATTTGAGCCTTTATCCTTTGTTTCTTAAACCGTGAACCAGGCCACGTTTTAACCCTTAAAAGTCCTAGCTGAAGCATGGGTTAGTTCGAAAGCATACTGTTACAAAAGGTATCCTGACTCCTTAAGGCTTACGGTAAATACGGAATTGACATCACGTTTTACAAACATTCACTTATTTTATGAAAAAGAATGCATTTTCAAAATCTTCAAGACAGACATAAGCTTTGCATTTTTTATATAACATTGTTTGCATATGACTATTTGTTTAAACAGCAGGGAAATTCGCACGACGAATACCTAGTGAACAAGAGCACTTCCAATCAAGGGGCATGATATGATCATGGTCTATCATCTGGGGTAGTCCAATCAAGATTCGGAGAATCTCTCAAAGGCCAAACAGCCCGGGGCAAATCTCTGCCTGAGTCACTTGGGGCATTCCAACAACGAATCTTGCCTGATCAAACATCTTCTGGTAACATGGCAACACAAGCAGCCAGGGGCACCTCCCTGCATTCTAGGAGCGTGGACATAGTCGAAAAAAATACTACGCATAATCAAAGACCCGCTAGGTTGACACACCTAGGCAAAAATAAGGGCTTCCCGGCGAACCAAAAGGGTTCGGGCAAAAATAAGGGATGAAAATGAAAAAATCTGTACACCTGGCAAGTCGAAAACCTGAAAAGGCAGCTTGGGCAAAAATGGGTATCCCGGTGGACTGAAAACCCGAAAGGGCGGTCCAGGAAAAAGTTAGGGATCAAAGCGTACGACTATATCCTATCATCTTGTCACCTGCCTATCAGAAGAGGGTTTGTCCATCAACAACTATCAGCACCTCACAGGTCTTCCTCTCCCACCTCAGAAACAGGGGCAATAATGAGTGGTCTAAGCGATCTAATTGTTCCGTCCACCCAGGTACCAAGGTAGGTTCAGTTGAAGAACATAACCGGTACATCTTAATTCCCCAGAGAGTGAGCCAGCAAGTCAGTGCACTCTCCCCAAGCAAAGTTACAATCAAACTTAAGGAAGTTGGGTATCCTCCAGCAGATCTCAACATTCCCCAGCAGCATATATACATTCTTAACAAGCATCCCCGGCAGTCTTGGTCTAAGTATTGTTCCCCGGCGGTATAACAGACATTCAATGGAGTCACCTCCCCGGTACAGTTCAAAACTTCCCCAAGAGAGTCCAATCTAGTTCCCCAGGAAAGTTGGAATCCATCTCCCCAAGCAGTAAGCTTATCCCCAGTAGATTCTGGAAGCTTACCCCCGCAAAGCACGAACGCATCCCCCGGCTTTATTCAAAGAGTTATTTCCCTACCAGGGTATAACTGGGTTATCCTCAGCCAAAAGCCACGGAAAGACCGTCCTCGGCAAAGTCTTCTTACCCCCAGCGAAGTCTATTAACACTTCCAACACAATAATGGTATCCCCAGCAAAATTACCATCAACATTTCAGCAAGTACCTCTCTCCCACAGAGTATTGCTCCCCAACAAGATCATTAGAGTACTTTTCTCTCCGCAGAGTAATCCATTCGCCAAGTTCATTCCCTAACGGAGTTATCTTCTCCTACCGGTATTCTTGCAACTATCATCCCCAGCGGAAGCAAAATCTGTTCTTCAACATCAGCCCAGGAGTGACTTCCCGGCACCCGTCAAGGATTTATTTTCCAAAGACGAAAAGATACATTCATAAACATCATATTTTCATACATTATAGCATGCATATACGCATCATATCTTACAAATCTCATTTATGTTGAGAACAGCATTACTTGATCCATATCATGCATCGCATATGACTGACCTTTACCTTTCAGGAAAATTCAGTTAAGTTCTCAACCATATGCAAAGACCTAGACCGGTTCAGTTAAATCGACCCTAAGATTTTTCTGTTTCTTATCCAGTCAAAGGCCTTCTCTGGTTCAGTCAGATCGACCCTAAGATCTCCCTGTTTCTTATCCAGTTAAAGACATTTCAAGACCTAGATCGGTTCAGTTAAATCGACCCTAAGATTTTTCTGTTTCTTATCCAGTCAAAGGCCTTCTCTGGTTCAGTCAGATCGACCCTAAGATCTCCCTGTTTCTTATCCAGTTGAAGATTTCAAGACCTAGACCGGTTCAGTTAAATCGACCCTAAGATTTTTCTGTTTCTTATCCAGTCAAAGGCCTTCTCTAGTCCAGCTAAATCGACCCCTAAAATATTTTCCTGATGAAGACTCAGTAGAAGATATCCAAGATTCTCTCAATGATACTGTTGAGGTTGAAGTCGCCTATGGTTCTCTCCCCGTTACTGCGGAGGTAGTAATCGTCCCAAGATTCTCCCAGCGTTACTGTTGAGGTAGAAGTCGCCCAAGATTCTCTCAGCGTTCCTGTTGAGGTAGTAATCGGCCAAGGTTCTCTCACCATTCCTGTTGAGGTAGTAACCATCCCTGGTTCATTCATCACCTTTTGAAGATCCAGATCCAGCTCCTGTAACCAGTCAGGACACATCTACACAAAGAGTTTGAAGACCAGCTCCTGTAACAGGTCAGGTAATCATTTTTCTTTTTCAGGTACGCAAACTCTCGCTAAGGAATCTCTTACGCGATCAACATCCAGATGGCATCTATAAGCCCATACACCTATCCATCACCTCTCCGCATGGCATCTATAAGCCCATTCCACCATCACACTACTATGTGAGCGCAAATTTCTGGGCACTCTAGTGTTCAATCATCTTCCACCTTTGGATTATGAAAGGCACGTCAGCCAATCTGCATCCTCAGGTTTAAGAAGATTGAACAGGGGCAATTGTTGTACCCCAAAATTTTCCCTCCCATATTCTTCAAGAATTGCAAAGAGCATGCTTCAAAATCTCCCCAAGGGTTGCACAGTTCAAGGGCCTCCTAACAGTCAAAAATTAGGGTTTTGGTTCTGACAAAGAAAATGAAGTTTCCAAGGGTCCAATCAAGTCCCACATGCTTACAAACATGGTCAAGAATCCTCATACCAAGTTTCAAGACTTACAGCACAAAATTGCACAGTCAAAAACCCTAATTGCACTACAGTCAACTGTAGGGGCAAAATGGTCATTTGACAGTCAAAAAGTTCAAATTTTTGGTCAACATCTCATTTTGAGGCCACAAACATCATTTGATCAATGCTTGATCATGATCCTCAAGGCTTGGCTCAAAAAGTCTCAAGATGCAAAAGTTTCCATATTTGGACAGTTGAAAAAGTCAACTGTAACTTGACCAAGGCATAACTTCCACATGGATTATCAGAAAAATTCCATCCAAAGCTCATTTTGAAGAGAATGACATTTACTACAACTCCTCTTCACACTTCAAGTCCAAGAAATGCTCTCACAAAAAGTTATCAATTTCAACATTATAGGTCATTTTCAAAAGTCAACAAAAAGGGACTTTAAGTCAAAGGCCATAACTTGGGATTGGTAAATCAAAATGACATGGGACCAAAGGCATTGGTTAGAAGACTTCAAGACCTTTCCAAAATGTCCAAGAACATGATCAAAGCTTAAAAATTGAGCAAGATATGCCTTGTGGAAGTTGGGAAATTTTTGGATATTTTGAAAAGTCAACTTTGCTTCAAATGTCTTAAAATTGCTAATGGGCCACATTTTCTTCCAAGATTGATCATCCAAAGCATATGCACGACCATTTGGCCCAAAAGGGATTTTTTTCATCATTTTTATCATTTATTTGAATTTTTAATTACAATTAATTCATTTAATTAATTAAAATATGGAAAAAATACTAAACCAATGTAATCAAATCTTTTTGTGCAGAATAAACTCTCATTGGACACTCAAGATTCGTGCATAATCATTTTTGGAAGGTTTTGCCATGATTGGAATCAAATATGCATGGAAAAGATTTGAAAGATTATGCCATGAAAATCAAATATCATTCCATCAATGCAAGGATTCTTTGGACCAAAATCTTTACCGTAATCATTCCATACATAAGCCTAATGCAAACCCTAGTGCTGGAGACAAGGAAGCTGCGCCAGAAAACAAGAACCAAACTTGCACTTTTGTCAAAAAATTCTAAAACTGAAAACGTGATTCCAAGGCTTTTCAAGGCAAGAAAACCATTCTATTGTGTTCCTGGGGCTTCAAGGAACGTGCCTGAATCAAAACCATCATCCCTAACGCAAAGAATTGGTAGAAATATGTTTCACTTTTCATGAAAATATACCTATTCGTGTTTCAGTTTGCAAGCATTCTCATTGCATTTTTTTTTGTGGATTCATACTAATTGATTGATTCTAAAACTAACCATATACTTTAATTGAGTTTTCGTGCAAAATTGGAAGATCCACCATTGGAGATTTCTAGGTTTTCAGAAACCTTGAATTGGGGATTCTGGAATAGGGTAAAATCAGAACACGAGACTTAGACCATTAAAATCAGGAGCTTCAGACGAATTCAAGGCATAGCTCGCGATCAATTTATGATCAAAGGATTCCTAATCGTTATTTTTGTGCTTGTTATTTAGTGGGGGTTTAAAACCCCCGCTATTCAATTGGTTTTTGTTTCAGGTACAGCAAGCAAGTGGGGAAGAAGATGAGGTGTAAGGCGATGGTTGGTATATTTGAACTTCGCGCGGAAAAATGCCATTAACGTTTGTTTTATCTCATAATAATTATTTGTCATATAACATACAAAGTGCGTTGGTAGCTCAGCTGGTAGGCGTGTAATTTGGTAAGCAGCAGGACCTGGGTTCGATCCCAGGTCCCCCTCCCTTTCCCTATATTTTTCTTCTAACCATGTTCCTGTGCAGCTTGCCTCCTGATGATCACCATACACCCAATGTCCCAGCATGCCACGCGCCCCATGATCCCAATCCAAAGGTGGAGATCTGATGAACACCATGGGCATTGGTCAACGCACATGCACGCTTCCAGAAAGGTCAAACAAGGCCATAAATGTTGGGCCAGAATTACTAAAATTATACCTCTAGTTTGGGGACAGAACACCCCTTGGTTTGCTTCTTCCTTCCTTTTTATATTTTTCTATTTTTATTTGTTTTAATTAGTTTTAATTTTATTTAACATTTTCTTAATATAAAAAATAATATAAAAATCAGAAAAGACAAAAACCAAAATATATTTTATTTAACTAATATTTTGTAAATAAATCTCATTAATTAATTAGGTTTAAATTTAGGTTTAATTCAAATATTTTTCTTAATAAATTTAAAAAGTGTAGAATTAGGGTTTGGAGTATTTTTTCATTCTTTTTCTTTTTTCTCTCACCATGATTAATTATTAAATATTATTTTTGTAAATAAAACTTGCCCTTAATTAATTAGGTTAATTCTAGGTTTAACTTTAACATGTTTTTTTTAATAAATTAAAAATAGCTAGAACTAGGTTTTAATTCCAATTTAATTTTTCTCATTTAAAATCCATAAATACAAAAACTCAAAAAAATAATTCCTTTTCATTTTAATTTAATTATTTTATTAATCATAATTTGATTTCATTAAAAAGGGTCCAACGCCCCCGCATTCGCTAACAATTCCAATTCGCGCATTTATTTCCTTTCTTATAATTTTTATGTAATTCTCCCAAAGTCGTGTAAATTGGACGTTTTACTTCTCGCACTTTATCTTTATGTCAAATCGGGTCCTGGATTAAATTTGGCGATGTGGACCCGCGCCTTTGTAATAGTTTAGGAACTTTATATTTCTCGCAACTCTTTAACTGCTAATAAATTGCATGCAAGAATGAATGTTAAAATAAAAACAAAAGCGTAGATCACCCATGAAATGAACAAGACCAAATATCTGAAAACGACACACAAATCACACACCACCCCTAGGGTATGCCTCACTGTTGCCTTGCCTCTCGAAAGGTGATCGTTGAGTAGAGGATGTCTTAGTAAGTCCTCATGATCCGGGAACCTGGCATGAGGGTAGCTTCTAAGGTATCTTCCTATTGCTCTGGTGATCACCATGTCCCGAACTTCGAATTGACCCGAACAACTCCAACGGTGGTGCTACCTACCTCTCAATGGTGGGATGGCACTACTTTAAAGGACATTTACACAGACGAATTCCTTAGGGTAGGTAGACGACTCTAGATACTTTCTCTAATTTCAAAACAAATCAAAAAATACTTTTCACACCGACACCTTTTCAAAAAGCTTTCGAAAGCATTTTTTCAAACACTCTTGAGGACCGATACAAGAGTCGAACTGAAATTTTCAAAGAAACTTTTTTAAAACCCACAATTGAAAAGCAAACACTTTTGAAAACACAAATGAGCAAGTACCTAAGAGCCCATGGATAACCATGGATAGAAAGGGTGTTAACACCTTCCCTTTCTATAACCTACCTCCCGAACCGAGAGCAATCTCTTTAAGGAATTTTTCTGTGCTTTTGTCCTTTCCATTTGGAGAAAATAAAAGACGGTGGCGACTCTTGCTTCCGCGACATTTCGCGAACCAGCGTTAAACAGTCAGTTCCAGATCCACCGATCACAGTAGGGCTATGAGAAGGAACCTGGATGGTAGGGTTACCTCGAAATGAAATCCTGGATAGTAGGGCTATGAGAAGGAACCTGGATGGTAGGATTACCTCGAAATGAAAGCCTGGATAGTAGGGCTATGAGAAGGAACCTGGATAGTAGGGTTACCTCGATTGATCATGTAGATTAGTTGACCTGTTTAGTTTCGGGAACTGATTTTTTCATTAGCTGTGTGCAGATATGACATGTATAACTGCTGGAATTGTTGGTGATAATTGTCTTTCCTGAAAAGATAACAGGGTTAATTATATGCGATGCATGAAATGCATTTTGAGATGATGTTCTCAAAATAAATGAGATTATGTTGTATGTGATGTGTATGTACATGTAATGATGTATGAGCATGAGATGTTAGTTGTAACATATCCAAGTCTGGAAAATTAAATCCCTGACTGCTGCTGGAGAATATAGCATTTATGACTGTTGTAGAGAACTGTGATTCTTCTACTTCCGTTGGAGATGGTGAACGGAAATGACTGTGCCGGAGATTGGTTCTTTGTTGTTTGTGAATATTCTTCCAGGGATAGACTTTGTTCGTGAATAGCTCTGCGGGGGAATGACTCTGTTAAGCTCTGTTGGGGATTGAGCCTTTGTATCTAGAGAAACAAACTCTGCTTGGGGAGATAATAATTTATGATGATCCGCTCGCGATCATGCAATTCGGTCGGGGGATATAGATGTCAGGTTTTTGGACGACCCTGGCTAGGGAGATTACTTCCCGTGTCGAGAGAACTAATATCAATTCTTTGATTACATTTACTCTGTGGGGAATACATATGTTACAAGGTCGCATGTATTGATGATTGTGCTCCAAAGCTGTCTCTGCCCTGGTACCTGCTGGACATAGTAACTGTCGAGTTTGACATTTCTTATTTTTGCCCCTGTTTCTGGAATTACGAGTAATTATCTTTTGTTTCTTTATGTGAATATTTATGAGCAGCGATAATATTTAAATGCATATGTCAAAAATAAATCATTAGACGTTCTTGCAAAACAAAACAGAAAAAGAAAAACTCAAAGTTTCTTATGAAAATGATTTTGTATTGATTTTTTGAAGTTAGCCTGTAATAGGCGTTTTTGTACAAGGAGGCTGAAGCTCTAGTAAGAGAACGCCGCCATAAGAATAGAAGTTATACAATATTGTGTAAAATAAAACAGCTATGTACAACAATCCCATTGGGTTCCAAATTTGCTATTGTCGCTACGTCTTCGAGCATCTCATCAGTTTGTTGCTTGCCCGAAGCTGATTAGGTTGATCGATGTTGTTTGAGCTTGACAATTGATACTGAGGTCAGATCGCATGGTGATCCAATGGGACATAGTGATACGCTTTTCATCCCTAACTTTTCCCTGGACCGCTCTTTCGGGTTTTCAGTCCACCAGGATACCCTTTTTTTCCCAAGTCGCCTTTTCAGGTTTTCGACTTGCCGGGTGTACATATTTTTTCATTTTCATCCCTTATTTTTGCTTGAACCCTTTTGGTTTGCCGGGAAGCCCTTATTTTTTCCTAGGCCAGTCGACCTAGCGGGTTTTTTATCATGCATAATATCTTTTCACTATGTCCGCATTGACAGGGTGAGGAAGGTCGTCACCGTCCACGGTGGTCAAAATCATGGCTCCACCCGAGAAAATGTTTTTAACCACAAATGACCCTTTGTATGTGGAAGTCCATTTTCCCCTGGGGTCACCTTGCGGCAGTATGATACGCTTGATCACTAGATCCCCGACTTGATATTCTTGATGCCTGACTTTCTTGTTAAAAGCCTTGATCATTCGCTTTTGATACGTCTGACCATGACAGATAGTAGTAAGTCTCTTCTCATCGATTAGATTTAGCTTATCAAGCCGAGTTTGGATCCAGTCGTCTTTGTTTAAACCCGCGTCCTTCATAATCCTGAGGGAAGGTATCTGGACTTCAATGGGTAGGACTGCGTCCATGCCATATACCAAAGAGTAGGGTGTTGCCCTTATCGCGTCCATTCTGAGGTACGATACCCATACAGAGTGAATGGTAGCATCTCATTCCAGTCTTTGTATGTCACCGTCATCTTCTGTACAATTTTCTTGATGTTCTTGTTAGCCGCTTCAATAGCGTCATTCATCTTCGACCAGTAGGGAGAAGAGTTACGATGCTGTATTTTGAACTGCTTACATAGTTCAGTGATCATCGCTTTATTGAGATTCATACCATTATCGGTGATAATTCTCTCTGGCACACCATACCGACAGATCAGGTTATGTTTGATAAATCGCGCCATAACATTCTTGGTAACAGTATCAAAGGAGGGCGCCTTAACCCATTTCGTGAAGTAATCGATGGCCACTAGGATGAAGCGATGCCCATTGGAGGCGGTGGGCCTGATTTCTCCGATCATGTCAATGCCCCGTATTGTAAAGGGCCACGAAGATGTCAAGTCATTCAAAGGAACTGGAGGCACATGCACTTTATCAGCATAAATTTGGCATTTATGACAAGTTCGGGAGTGCTGATAATAATCTGCTTCCATAGTGGACCAATAGTATCCTGCCTATAAGATCTTCTTAGTCATGGTATGTCCACTGGAATGGGTTCTGAAGGTACCTTCATGTAGATCTGTCATGATTCTCTCTGCTTTGCTCTTGTCTATACACCGTAGTAAGATAGAGTCATGGTTGCGTTTGTAGAGGATTCCATTACCGAGGAAAAACTTCGCAGCGAACCTTCTCAGAAACTTCTTATCATTTACAGATGCCCCTTCGGGATACTCTTGAGTCTCGAGATACCTCTTGACTTCGTGAAACCAGGGTTTGTCTTCCACCTCTTCAGTATCAATATCACAATAGTGTGCTGGTTCATTCAACCTTTCAATGGTGATTCAGGGAGCTTCGTTGTCCCACCTAACTTTGAACATAGAAGACATGGTAGCTAGCGCGTCCTCTAACTGATTCTCCTCTCGTGGGAAATGTTCAAAAGTTACCTCCTCAAAGAGTGGGAGCAATGTCAATACGTGCTCTTTTGTATGGGATGAGATTTGGATGCTTCGTATCCCATTCGCCTTTGATCTGACTTATCACAAAGGCTGAATCCCCGAGGACTTTTAGGAACTTGATCCTGACGTCAATAGCGGCTTTGAGACCCATGATGCAGGCTTCATACTCCGCCATGTTGTTAGTGCAGTTGAAACATAATCAGGCAGTGAAAGGAGTGTGACATCCCTCAGGGGATATGATTATAGCGCTGATGCCATTACCAAGTGCGTTTGAAGCTCCATCAAAGACCATAGTCCATCGGGATCCTTCTTCAGGTCCTTCATCTGGTCCAGGTTCTTCGTAGTCAGTCACCAGCATAATGTTCTCGTCCGGGAACTCAAAATTCATGGACTGGTAGTCATCCACGGCCTGATGAGCCAAATGATAAGCCAATACACTCCCCTTGATTGCTTTCTGGGTTGTATATTGTATATCGTATTCGACTAAGATCATCTGCCATCTCGCTATTCTTCCGGAGAGTGCGGGCTTCTCTAAGATGTATTTGATTGGATCCATATTAGATATCAACATAGTAGCGTGGGTCAACATATATTGTCTCAGCCGGCGAGCATCCCATGCCAAAGCGCAACAAGTTTTCTCGAGCAATGAGTATCTTGTCTCCCAGTCGATAAACTTTTTTCTAAGGTAGTATATTGCATGCTCTTTTCGACCAGACTCGTCATGCTGCCCCAGTACACACCCCATTGAATTGTCTAGCACTGTTAAGTATAATATCAAAGGTCTTCCTTCAACCAGAGGCATCAGAATTGGAGGTTCCTAAAGATATTCTTTGATCCTTTCGAAAGCAGTCTGGAATTCGTCATTCCACTTTACCACTTGATCTTTCTTCAGAAGCTTGAAGATGGGCTCACAAGTAGTAGTCAGATGTGAAATGAACCTGGCGATATAATTCAAGCATCCCAAGAAACCTCTAACTTCCTTCTCAGTACAGGGAGTTGGTATCTCTTGTATGGACTTTACCTTTGCAGGGTCTACCTGAAACCCAGAAGCTTACCAGACCTTACCCCGAAGGTGCACTTGTTCGGATTCAAACTCAGCTTGTATGTCTTCAACCTGTCGAACAACTTTTGTAGATGATCGAGATGTTCCTCTTTGGTTTGAGACCTGGCTATCATGTCATCAACATAAACTTCGATCTCGTGGTGAATCATATCGTGGAACAAAGCGACCATGGCTCGCTGATAGGTTGCCCCAACATTCTTCAACCCAAAAGGCATCACCTTGTAACAAAAGGCGCCCCACTGTGTGACGAAGGTCGTCTTCTCCATGTCTTCAGGAACCATCTTGATCTGGTTGTAGCCAGAGAAACCATCCAGGAAGGAGAAGATTTTGTGTTGCGCGGTGTTGTCAACTAGAACATCAATGTGGGGAAGCGGGAAGTCATCCTTGGGGCTTGCCCTGTTCAGATCTCTGTAATCCACACACATCCGTACCTTGCCGTCCTTCTTAGGTACCAGAACGACGTTAGCAACCCACTGCATATAGGAGGTGACAGCTAAGAACCCTGCGTCGAACTGCTTCATGACCTCTGCCTTGATCTTCTCTGACATTTCAGGGTGCATATGGAGGACCTTCTGTTTAACCGGAGGACAATCCTATTTAGTTGGAAGACGGTGTACCACGATGTCAGTGTCTAAACCAGGCATGTCTTCATATGACCAGGCAAAAATCTCAACATAGTCGCGCAACATTTGTATCAACCGTTGTTTGATCTTAACTTCCAGATTTGCACCGATCTTGACTTCTTTTATGTTTGTCTCTGTGCCCAAGTTTATTGTCTCAACTGGCTCTTCATGAGGCTGTATAGCCCTCTCTTCCTGTTGTAATAGTCTAGCCAGTTCTCCAGACACCTCACAATCATTCTCACCTTCGTCCTTGGTTCGGTTGATCGGATTTTAGAAGTCATAGCTGGTAATAGAGGGATTTTTATCAATGGGATCCAGAGTGGATATGGATCTGCAGTTTGATATGTGTGTGTGTGTGTGTAAGAGCATAGCTGAATTGATAAAGTAAAAATAGAAAAGAAAAAACAGAGAGCGCAAAATTTGCATGCAAAGAACGTCCAATGCTTCATTGATGATATATGAAATGTCATATAATAACCCTCACAAATAGAACCATTGTGCCTCGAGTAAGACTAAAGGCCAAAAAGTTTTAAAAATTGTTCATTATAAGTTCAGAACATAAGTAAGACAATTACTGCGGAATGAAAGAAACTGGAATAAAATCTCTAGCCTTCCAGTTATTCAGTCCACCGTTGGTAGTCGGGTAGATCCAACTGTCAATGTCAAGGTCTTCCTCACTGTCTTCAATAGCGTTGATCCTAAGATTGCTGATGCGTAGGGGAGGTCCTCCAGCCTGAGTCGAACAGCCCTTTGAGCCCCTAAAGTAAAGCTCAAACCAAATTTGTCAGTTTTGTGAGTAAAATCAAGGAGCCGTCCCCAATTGGTACACCCACCTTCCTCAACCACTGTTCTGTCGTCCTTGAGAGAAGCCATCTTCAAAGGAAGTTTGGTACTGGTGGTAGTCTCGGTCGACGCCAAAATCTAGGGAACCTCTTTAAAGTTTTGACAAGGGGTCTCTACGAATTCCCCGTCCATCTCCACATACCGGAAGGAGTTCAGGTGGCTCACCATGTACTCCTCTTCGCCATGCACAGTGACTATCTTCCGCTTCACCGGATACTTCAACATTTGGTGTAGTGTAGAAGTAACAGCCCCAGCTTCATGGATCCAAGGATGACCCAAAAAACAAGAGTATAATGGCCTGATGTCCATCATGTAGAAGGTGGACTTAAAATTTTGAGAGCATATCTTGACAGGGATGTCCACCTCTCCATGCACCATTCTCTTCGACCCGTCAAAAGCCCTTACCACAATGTTACTGGGCTTTAGGGTCAAGCCTTCACAATCTAGCCGATCTAGAGCCTTCTTAGGCATGACATTCAGTGAAGACCCAGTATCCACCATCACATGAGCCATAGTGGTGCCCCTGCATTCGATCGAGACATGCAAAGCATCATTGTGTTTTCTCCCTTTCGGAGTTAAGTCAGCATCTGAAAAACCCAGCCCATTATTGGCAATCAGGCTGGACACACAGTCTTTGAATTGATCGGCTGAGGTTTCTTGTGGCACATGCGTCGTCTTGAGGAATGCAATCAGAGCCTTCACATGGGCCTCGGAACATAACAACAAAGACAACATTGATATTGTGATCGGTGGATCTGGAACTGACTGTTTAACGCTGGTTCGCGAAATGTCGCGGAAGCAAGAGTCGCCACCGTCTTTTATTTTCTCCAAATGGAAAGGACAAAAGCACAGAAAAATTCCTTATAGAGATTGCTCTCGGTTCGGGAGGTAGGTTATAGAAAGGGAAGGTGTTAGCACCCTTTCTATCCATGGTTATCCATGGGCTCTTAGATACTTGCTCATTTGTGTTTTCAAAAAGGTTTGTTTGCTTTTCAACTGTGGGTTTTTAAAAAGTTTCTTTAAAAATTTCAGTTCGACTCTTGTATCGGTCCTCAAGAGTGTTTGAAAAATTGCTTTCGAAAGCTTTTGAAAATGTGTTGGTGTGAAAAGTATTTTTGATTTATTTTTGAGATTAGAGCAAGTATCTACGAGAACCTACCTACCCTAAGGAATTCGTCTGTGTAAATGTCCTTTAAAGTAATGCCATCCCACCATTGAGAGGTAGGTAGCACCACCGTTGGAGGTGTTCGGGTCAATTCGAGGTTCGGGACATGGTGATCACCAGAGCAATGGGAAGATACCTTAGAAGCTACCCTCATGCCAGGTTCCCGGATCATGAGGACTTACTAAGACATCCTCTACTCGACGATCACCTTTCGAGGCAAGGCAACAGTGAGGCGTACCCTAGGGGTGGTGTGTGATTTGTGTGTCGTTTTCATTTATTTTTGTCTTTTGTCATGACATGGGTGATCTACGCGTTTGTTTTTATTTAATCATTCATTCTTGCATGCGATTTAATTAACAGTTAAAAAAAAGTGCGGAAAGATAAAATTCTAAACTATTACAAAGGCGCGGGACCACATCGCCAAATTTAATCCAGGCCCCGATTTGATAGAAAATAAAGAAGTAATAAAGTAAAAGTGCGAAAGATAAGTATTTACACGGCTTTGGGAGAGGTACATAAATATTAAGAAATAAAAGTAAAAACGCGCGAATTGGAATTAAAGTTAGAACCGAGGGCGTTGGACCCTTTTTAATGAAATTAAATTATGATTAAATTAATTAAATTAAAATGAAAAGAAATTGTTTTTGAGGTTTTCGTATTTATGATTTTTTTTAATGAAATTGAATTAAATTGAGAAATTAACCCTAATTCTAAATTTTTTATTTATTAAGAAAACATGTTAAAACTTAAACCTAAAATTAAATTATATTTACATGCAATTTGATTTATAAAAATAAATAATATTTAATTATTAGTGAAAAGAAAAGAAAAAAGGATAAAAATTAATTAAAACCCTAATTCTACCAATTTTAAGTTAATTAAGAAAATGCTTGAATTAAACCTAATTTAATAGCTAAAATTAATGAATAACGTTTATTTACAAAAAAATATAAAAATACTTATTTTTTGTCTTTTTTCTGATTTTTATATTGTTTTTATGTTTTTCATGAAAATATTAAATTGAAGGAATTAATTAAAAAAACAATAATTGAGAATAAAAAATGAAAAAAAATATAAAAGATTGCAAACCTAAGGGGGGTCTGTCCCCAATTGAGAGGTATAACCCAGTATTTCAGGCCCATTAACTTCTGGCCTGATTGACTTTTCAGCTAGCGCGCATGTGTGTTGACTGAGGTTCACCATGGTCTTCAGATTTGGTCCCTTGGATTGGTATGATTGGCCAAGTGGCAAGCTGGATTTGAGGGACGTATGGTGCTCTCTGGCAACGAAACTGCATAGAAACATGAATAGAAAAATAACATTGGAAAGGGGTGGGGACCTGGGATCGAACCCAGGTCCTGAAGGTCACCAATACACTTGCTTGCCACTGAGCCACCTAGCGCGTTTTGAATATAATAGAGAAAACAATTAATATAACTCAAAACAATGGTTAATTATATTTTTTCGCGCGAAATTCAAATCAACCACCTATGCCTCGCCACCTAAGCGTCTTCTTCCTCATTCTATTTTTTCCTGAAACAAAAAAAAACAATTAGCAACGGTTTTGAACCGTCCCTATATACACCATTCTGGAAAATAGCGACTAGCTCCTGGAGTCATATAAATTAGGCGCGAGGTATCTATTCTAATCGTCCAATCATGCTGATTTCAATGGTCCAGGTCTCGAGTCTCAATTGTTCCTTAACCAGGAAACCCCAATTCAAAGCTTGGAAAACCCTAAAAGACAACAATGGCGAAATCTCCAATAATGCATAAAAGCTCAATTAAATTATGTGGTTAGCTTCAGAATACATCAATTAGTATGAATCCATCAAAGAAATGCAATGAAAATGCTTGAATCTTAAAACACGATTATGAAAAAAATGTGAAAAAGCTTGAATCCCCTATACCGATTCTGGGCGTGTAAGGGTTGGAAAATTATTCAGTTACGTTGCTTGATGTCTCAGGAAGGTGATGAGATAATTATTTTGGCTTGAAACCTCTTGGAACCCTTTTTTCAGTTTTGAAATTTTTTAGGCAAAAGTGCAAGTTTGGCTATGGAGGTATGGCGCAGCTGGGAGGTTATGAGGAGTAGGGTTTGCATCCATATATACATGTGAATGATTAGGGTTAAGAAATTAGTCCAAAGAATCCATGAATTGATGATAAGATATTTGATTTTCCATGCATTAGTTTTCAATCTTTTCATGCATATTTGCTACCAAATCATGACAAATCATATTTATTCTTTCCAAATCTAACCATGCACGAAATATTGAGTGTATATCATGCATAAAAAGATTTAAAAACCTAGGTTTAGTATTTTTCATATATTTTAATTAATTAAATGAATTTCTAGCATTTAAAAATTCAAATAAATAAAATAAAAATGATAAAAAACTTCCCTTTGGGCCAAATGGTCGTGCACATGCTTTGGATGATAAATTGTGGAAGAAAAAGAGGCCCATTAGCATTTTTAGGTCATTTGAATCAATGTTGACTTTTCAAAATATCCAAAAATTTCCCAACTTCCACAAGGCATAACTTGCTCAATTTTTAAGCTTTGCTCATGTTCTTGGACTTTTTGGAAAGTTCTTTGAGTCCTCTAACCAATGCCTTTGGTCCCATGTCAATTTGATTTACCAATCTCAAGTTATTGCCTTTGACTTAAAGTCCCTTTTTGTTGACTTTTGAAAATGACCTATAATGTTGAAATTGATAACTTTTTGTGAGTGCATTTCTTGGACTTGAAGTGTGAAGAGGAGTTGTAGGAAATGTCTTTCTATTCAAAATGAGCTTTGGATGGAATTTTTCTGATAATCCATGTGGAAGTTATGCCTTGGTCAAGTTACAGTTGACTTTTCCAACTGTCCAAATATGGAAACTTTTGCATCTTGAGACTTTTTGAGCCAAGCTTTGAGAATCATGATCAAGCATTGATCAAATGATGTTTGTGACTTCAAAATGAGATGTTGACCAAAAATTTGAACTTTTGACTGTCAAATGACCATTTTACCCCTACAGTTGACTATAGTGCAATTAGGGTTTTTGACTGTGCAATTTTGTGCTGTAAGTCTTGAAACTTGGCATGAAGATGCTTGACCATGTTTATAGGCATGTTGGACCTGATTGGACCCTTGTAAACTTCATTTTCTTTGTCAAAACCAAAACCCTAGTTTTTGACTGCTAGGAGGCCCTTGAACTGTGCAACCCTTGGGGAGATTTTGAAGCATTGACTTGGCAAATTTTGAAGAATATGGGAGGGAAAATTTTGGGGTACAACAGTTGCCCCTGTTCAATCTTCTTAGACCTGAGGATGCAGATTGGCTGACGTGCCTTTCGTAATCCGAGGGTGGAAGATGATTGAACACTAAAGTGCCCAGAAATTTGCGCTCACATAGTAGTGTGATGATGGGAATGGGCTTATAGATGCCATTTGGAGATTGATGAATAGGATGATGGGCTTATAGATGCCATGCTAAGAGATGATGGATGGTGGATGGGCTTATAGATGCCATATGGATGTTGATCGCGTAAGAGATTCCTTAGCGAGAACCTGCGTACCTGCAAAAGAAAAATGAGTAACTGAAATGTTGCAGGAGCTGGTCTTCAGATGCTTTGTATAGATGTGTCCTGACTGGTTACAGGAGCTGAATCTGGAGCTTCAAACGGTGATGAATGAACCAGGGGTGGTTACTACCTCAACAGGAATGGTGAGAGAACCTTGGATGACTTCTACCTCAACAGGAATCATTGAGAGAATTTGGGGACGACTTCAACCTCAACAGCAATCGTTGAGAGAATCTTGGGGCGATTACTACCTCCGCAGTATCGGGGAGAGAACCATAGGCGACTACAACCTCAACAGCAATCATTGAGAGAATCTTGGGCGACTTCGACTTCAACAGTATCATTGAGCGAATCTTGGGATGATTACTACCTCCGCAGGATCGGGGAGAGAACCATAGGCGACTACAACCTCAATAGCAATCATTGAGAGAATCTTGGATAACTTCAACTTCAACAGTATCATTGAGCGAATCTTGGGATGATTACTACCTCCGCAGGATCGGGGAGAGAACCATAGGCGACTACAACCTCAATAGCAATCATTGAGAGAATCTTGGATAACTTCAACTTCAACAGTATCATTGAGCGAATCTTAGGATGATTACTACCTCCGCAGGATCGGGGAGAGAACCATAGGCGACTACAACCTCAATAGCAATCATTGAGAGAATCTTGGATAACTTCAACTTCAACAGCAATCGTTGAGCGAATCTTGGGATGATTACTACCTCCGCAGGATCGGGGAGAGAACCATAGGCGACTACAACCTCAATATCAATCATTGAGAGAATCTTGGATAACTTCAACTTCAACAGTATCATTGAGCGAATCTTGGGATGATTACTACCTCCGCAGGATCGGGGAGAGAACCATAGGCGACTACAACCTCAACAACAATCATTGAGAGAATCTTGGATAACTTCAACTTCAACAGTATCATTGAGCGAATCTTGGGATGATTACTACCTCCGCAGGATCGGGGAGAGAACCATAGGCGACTACAACCTCAACAGCAATCATTGAGAGAATCTTGGATAACTTCAACTTCAACAGTATCATTGAGCGAATCTTGGGATGATTACTACCTCCGCAGGATCGGGGAGAGAACCATAGGCGACTACAACCTCAATAGCAATCATTGAGAGAATCTTGGATAACTTCAACTTCAACAGCAATCGTTGAGCGAATCTTGGTATGATTACTACCTCCACAGGATCGGGGAGAGAACCATAGGCGACTACAACCTCAATAGCAATCATTGAGAGAATCTTGGATAACTTCACTTCAACAGCAATCGTTGAGCGAATCTTGGGATGATTACTACCTCCGCAGGATCGGGGAGAGAACCATAGGCGACTACAACCTCAACAGACATCATTGAGAGAATCTTGGATAACTTCTACTAAGTCTTTATCAGGAAAATCTGTTTGGGGTCGATTCAACTGGACTAGAGAAGGCCTTGGACTGGATAAGAAACAGAAAATCTTAGGGTCGATTAACTGAACCGGTCTAGGTCTTGAAATCTTCAAGTGGAATAGGTGTCAGAATAACGCCATGCCTGGGTCACATCCGAACCATATCTGGAAGGAAATCTGGAAGAAGTATCAGAACGTCGCCATATCTGGTTCACATCTGAACTATATCTAGAAAGAAGTCTGGAAGCAGTATCAGAACGTCGCCATATCTGGTTCACATCTGAACTATATCTAGAAGGAGTCGCGATAGTTGATAGTGATCATCTTTGTATTGTCCTTTCCTGAAAAGGTAAAGCATCAGTTGTATGCAAGATCATGATGCATGAACTGCATGATTTCAGGATGTACTCAACATTGATGAGATTCGTGTAGTATGATGCATATGCATGCTATAATGTATGAAGATGTGATGTTTATGAACATATGTTTTCGTCTTAGGAAAATAAATCCTTGACGGGTGCCAGGAAGCTACTCCTGGGCTGCTGTTGAAGAATAGATTTTGGCCTCCGCTGGGGATGATAGTTGCAAGAATACCAGTAGGAGAAGATAACTCCGTTGGGGAATGAACTTGGCGAATGGATTACTCTGCAGGGAGAAAAGTACTCTAGTAATCTTGCTGGGGAGCAATACTCTGTGGAAAGAGGGATACTTTGTTGAGATGTTGATGGTAACTTCACTGGGGATACTATTGTTGTGTTGGAAGTGTTGATAGACTTCGCTGGGGATAAGAAGACTTTGCCGAGGACGCTCTTTCCGTGGCTTTTGGCTGAGGATAACCCAGTTATATCCTAGTAAGGAAATAACTCTTTAAATAAAGCCGGGAGACGCGTTCGTGCTCTGCGAGGATAAGTTTCCAGAATCTACTGGGGATAAGCTTACTGCTTGGGGAGATGAATTCCAAATTTCCTGGGGAACTAGACTGGACTCTCTGGGGGGAAGTTTTGAGATGTATTGGAAGTAACTCCACTGAATGTTTGGTATACCGCCGGGGAACAATCTTTAGACCAAGACTGCCGGGGATGCTTGTTAAGAGTGCATATATGCTGCTGGGGAATGTTGAGATCTGCTGGAGGATACCCAACTTCCTTAAGGTTTGATTGTATAGCTTTATTTGGAGAGAGTATTGCTGACTTGCTGGCTCACTCTCTGGGGAATTGGGATATCTGGTTGTGTTCTCCAGCTGAACCTACCTTGGTACCTTGGAGGATAGAACAATTAGATTGCTTGGGCAACTCATTATTGCCCCTGTTTCTGAGGTGGGAGAAGAAGACCTGTGAGGTGCTGATAGCGGTTGATGGACAAACCTTCTTCTGGTAGGCAAGTGATGAGCTAACAGGACATAGTCGTACGCTTTGATCCCTAACTTTTGCCTGGACCGCCCTTTCGGGTTTTCAGTCCACCGGGATACCCATTTTTGCCCAAGCCGCCTTTTCAGGTTTTCGACTTGCCGGGTGTACTGATTTTTTCAATTTCATCCCTTATTTTGCCCGAACCCTTTTGGTTCGCCGGGAAGCCCTAATTTTTGCCTAGGTATGTCAACCTAGCGGGTCTTTGATTATGCGTAGTATTTTTTCGATTATGTCCATGCTCTCAGAATGTAGGGAGTTGCCCCTGTTAGAAGTGTTTTGCCATGCCACCAGAAGATGTTTGATCAGGCAAGATTTATTATTGAAATGCCCCAAGTGACTCAGGCGGAGATTTGCCCCAGGCTATTTGGCCTTTTGAGAGATTCTCCGAATCTTGATTGGACTGCCCCAGATAATAGACAATAGTCATGCCATGCCCCTTGATTGGAAGTACTTCTGTTCATTAGGCATTCGTCGTGCGAATTTTCCTGCTGTTCAAACAAATAGTTATATGCAAACAATGTTATATCAAAAATACAAAGCTTATGTCTGTCTTGAAGATTTTGAAAATGCATTCTTTTCATAAAACAAATGAATGTTTGTAAACGTGATGTCAACTCCGTATTTACCGTAGGCCTTAAGGAGTCAGGATAACTTTCGTACAGTATGCTTTCGAACTAACCCCTGCTTCAGCTAGGACTTTTAAGGGTTATAACGTGGCCTGGTTCACGGTTTAAGAAACAAAGGACAAAGGCTCAAATTTTATTTGTACCCACCCGCTCTTCGTGATGTTCTTCAAACCTAAACTCAGTTGATCGTGCATTAGACCTTGTTTGAGTCTTTGCTTTGATATACCTGTGATGGTTCGGACTTTGACAGTTTATTTTGAATAGGCAGTCATTTCCTCTTTTTTCGTTGAGGGTTTGTAGGACCTCTTTCTTTTTGATTTTGTTTATCCCTATTTTTTTTTGCCTGAACTGTTTCTTTTTGGAATTACAGTCAGCGGGATGCCCCAGTTTTGTAAGTCTCCTTCATAGGTTTTGACTTAATGGGTTTTTAATTTGAGAAGTAATGACTGCCTTTCTTTATTGAATATTCGGAACCATCACTATCTTTTTTGTAAGGATCTCTTTTGGTGCCATTCGTTATGCACTTGGATCAACTGAGAGACTACCCTGCCCCAGGTTATGATCAAGGGTTTTTAAAATTCGAAAAGAAAAACTCCTACTTCTTTGGCTCAGAGGGGTTGACGAGGGATTATCATCCTTATAACTCCAGTGTTTAGGGATTGAAACAATGTCTGTACCTCATCAGCGGGGTCTGTTCAAAAGCATATTGTAGATTATGGTATCGTTTTCGTCATCCTCCCTCAAGAGGCTTAGGATTATTATTTAAGAGTTGATCATCAGAAAAAAAATATGAAAATAATTTGCATTTAGTGAATACGAATATATTGTTTTAGAACAGACATATGTGATGCATTAATGAAATAACAACGTTTGATATGAATGGAATGCTTGAACAATCAAAAGAAAATTACAACTTGAAAGATTCTAATGAACAAAAATTTCTCAATCCTAGCCATGTTTTGACAAGGGAGCAATGATCACATTGGGAGTCTCGGCGGGCTCGAACTTGATCTCTTTAGCATCGATCATATTCTGAATCTTGTACTTCAGGGCCCAACAGTCCTCAGTATCGTGCCCCGGGCTACCAGAATGGTAAGCGTACCTTGCTTCTGGGTTGTAATTTGGAGAGGAAGTCTTTGGATTTGCAGGAGGGTTGATCACCGCAATCAGGTTCATCCTCAACATGTGTTGCAAAGCTCGTGACCATGACATGTTGATGTAGGTGAATTGTCTCTTAGGTTCGTCCGACCTGTTCTGATCAACCCGCTGTTCTTGGCGAGGTCGTTGTTGGACCTGAGGAGTAGTAGCAACTCGGAGAGGTCTATTCATTGGACCCGACCTTTGCCTTCTTGGAAGCTGTTCTATGACCTGGTCCCTGATTTGGGTTGGTTGCTTCATGCCTTGAGGAAGCTGGCTGATCATGGCTCTCAGCTCTCCTTGCTCCTGAGCTAAACCTTGAATGAGGGCCCTTTGCCCCAGCATCTGGGTTTTCAATGTGTCTACCTCAGCTTGTAGACGTTTCAGTTGTTTGTCCTTGTCATCTTCAGGACTCTTTCTGATCAGATTCCCCATGAGGAGTGTCCTCAACTCTTCCTGCCCCTTGGATAGGCCTAGGAAGATTTCCCTGAACTGAGTCTCTTGAGCGTGAAGGTCCTGGTTATCTTGTTGTGAAGCCATTGCTGAAATAAACAGCGAGAAAGGTAAGTGACCTGCAACAAGGATACCTGTTATGCAATGATGAGTATGACATGCATGTAATGTTTTCAAGGACCTCGCGGGGTAAACAAGAACATTTGTTAGCATTTGGATCCGGTAGCTTGATTGAAAGAACTTCATATTTGTTGAGAATCTTTCTTCCAAGGGTCAAAGGCTCACCATATCCAGTGGGTCATAGCCCCTGACTCAAGTCATCAACCTTATTTTGCTTTCCAAACAACCTTGGCTAGGGGAACCTTCTTCAGGAGTCAAAGCTCACCATATCAAGTGGGTCATAGCCCCTGACAACCTTGTCTAGAGGAAAATAAATCCTCTTTGCCCCTTGCTGGGATAGTTGATTCACCATGACCTGCATCACAAGCCCTTGGGATCCTTGAAATGGGTTAGGATGTATGCAATGGTATGATGTTATGCTATGCATGGAATGATGGGGGTAACTTTGTTACAAGTCCTTATTAAGGACTATAAACAAAACCTGCAGGTAAACTCAGTAACCATGTCATGAGTCCTAATTAAGGACTATAAACAAAACCTGCAAGAAACTCAGTAAACTCTGTTATGAGTCCCAATTAAGGACTATAAACAAAACCTGCAAGAAACTCAAGTAAAACCTGTCATGAGTCCCAATTAAGGACTATAAACAAAACCTGCAAGAAACTCAGTAAACCCTGTTATGAGTCCCAATTAAGGACTATAAACAAAACCTGCAAGAAACTTAGGTGTCAGATAACAAGCATGCAAGTAGTCGAGTACGAAGGCACACAAGTCACACAACAGCCCTTAGAGTTTAGGCCAGCATGAAGTTTGGGGTACTACCCTCTTGAAGTTGGTGGGTTCAACCTGTCCTATCAAAGTAACCGGGTTCTTAGAGGATCCCAATATCATTGCCTACCCTCAATCGGTCATAACTCCAGCATCGCAATCTTTTCTTGCGGCCAGAACCATCACGAGAGTTTAGCCTCAATGGGCGTAGCATACTCCTACTGTTCTATTGGCCAAGTTGGGTCAATTTAGGGTTCTAAGGTCGGTTGGTGCTTAATGACTCCTTGGAAGACCCATATTCTCCCCGTTTCAACACGAGGGATATCGGTACAGACCAAGGCGCCACACCAACGTAGCCACTGTTTCACCCGTGTCGGTCTACGCCGGACAGGTCCCTCACAGCTTATGCTACCTAAACAGAGTATCCCCAGATCCGGGTTAGGATCTATGTAACTCCCATGCAACCCACAAATTTAAAGCAGACAAGTCAATACAATTGAAAACACAGTTATGAACTAACCCTAAGGTACACCTCACTTTATAAGTTCCCCAGCAGAGTCGCCAGTTCTGTGATCGGTGGATCTGGAACTGACTGTTTAACGCTGGTTCGCGAAATGTCGCGGAAGCAAGAGTCGCCACCGTCTTTTATTTTCTCCAAATGGAAAGGACAAAAGCACAGAAAAATTCCTTATAGAGATTGCTCTCGGTTCGGGAGGTAGGTTATAGAAAGGGAAGGTGTTAGCACCCTTTCTATCCATGGTTATCCATGGGCTCTTAGATACTTGCTCATTTGTGTTTTCAAAAAGGTTTGTTTGCTTTTCAACTGTGGGTTTTTAAAAAGTTTCTTTGAAAATTTCAGTTCGACTCTTGTATCGGTCCTCAAGAGTGTTTGAAAAATTGCTTTCGAAAGCTTTTGAAAATGTGTTGGTGTGAAAAGTATTTTTGATTTGTTTTTGAGATTAGAGCAAGTATCTACGAGAACCTACCTACCCTAAGGAATTCGTCTGTGTAAATGTCCTTTAAAGTAATGCCATCCCACCATTGAGAGGTAGGTAGCACCACCGTTGGAGGTGTTCGGGTCAATTCGAGGTTCGGGACATGGTGATCACCAGAGCAATGGGAAGATACCTTAGAAGCTACCCTCATGCCAGGTTCCCGGATCATGAGGACTTACTAAGACATCCTCTACTCGACGATCACCTTTCGAGGCAAGGCAACAGTGAGGCATACCCTAGGGGTGGTGTGTGATTTGTGTGTCGTTTTCATTTATTTTTGTCTTTTGTCATGACATGGGTGATCTACGCGTTTGTTTTTATTTAATCATTCATTCTTGCATGCGATTTAATTAACAGTTAAAAAAAAAGTGCGGAAAGATAAAATTCTAAACTATTACAAAGGCGCGGGACCACATCGCCAAATTTAATCCAGGCCTCGATTTGATAGAAAATAAAGAAGTAATAAAGTAAAAGTGCGAAAGATAAGTATTTACACGGCTTTGGGAGAGGTACATAAATATTAAGAAATAAAAGTAAAAACGCGCGAATTGGAATTAAAGTTAGAACCGAGGGCGTTGGACCCTTTTTAACGAAATTAAATTATGATTAAATTAATTAAATTAAAATGAAAAGAAATTGTTTTTGAGGTTTTCGTATTTATGATTTTTTTTAATGAAATTGAATTAAATTGAGAAATTAACCCTAATTCTAAATTTTTTATTTATTAAGAAAACATGTTAAAACTTAAACCTAAAATTAAATTATATTTACATGCAATTTGATTTATAAAAATAAATAATATTTAATTATTAGTGAAAAGAAAAGAAAAAAGGATAAAAATTAATTAAAACCCTAATTCTACCAATTTTAAGTTAATTAAGAAAATGCTTGAATTAAACCTAATTTAATAGCTAAAATTAATGAATAACGTTTATTTACAAAAAAATATAAAAATACTTATTTTTTGTCTTTTTTCTGATTTTTATATTGTTTTTATGTTTTTCATGAAAATATTAAATTGAAGGAATTAATTAAAAAAACAATAATTGAGAATAAAAAATGAAAAAAAAATATAAAAGATTGCAAACCTAAGGGGGGTCTGTCCCCAATTGAGAGGTATAACCCAGTATTTCAGGCCCATTAACTTCTGGCCTGATTGACTTTTCAGCTAGCGCGCATGTGTGTTGACTGAGGTTCACCATGGTCTTCAGATCTGGTCCCTTGGATTGGTATGATTGGCCAAGTGGCAAGCTGGATTTGAGGGACGTATGGTGCTCTCTGGCAACGAAACTGCATAGAAACATGAATAGAAAAATAACATTGGAAAGGGGTGGGGACCTGGGATCGAACCCAGGTCCTGAAGGTCACCAATACACTTGCTTGCCACTGAGCCACCTAGCGCGTTTTGAATATAATAGAGAAAACAATTAATATAACTCAAAACAATGGTTAATTATATTTTTTCGCGCGAAATTCAAATCAACCACCTATGCCTCGCCACCTAAGCGTCTTCTTCCTCATTCTATTTTTTCCTGAAACAAAAAAAAAACAATTAGCAACGGTTTTGAACCGTCCCTATATACACCATTCTGGAAAATAGCGACTAGCTCCTGGAGTCATATAAATTAGGCGCGAGGTATCTATTCTAATCGTCCAATCATGCTGATTTCAATGGTCCAGGTCTCGAGTCTCAATTGTTCCTTAACCAGGAAACCCCAATTCAAAGCTTGGAAAACCCTAAAAGACAACAATGGCGAAATCTCCAATAATGCATAAAAGCTCAATTAAATTATGTGGTTAGCTTCAGAATACATCAATTAGTATGAATCCATCAAAGAAATGCAATGAAAATGCTTGAATCTTAAAACACGATTGTGAAAAAAATGTGAAAAAGCTTGAATCCCCTATACCGATTCTGGGCGTGTAAGGGTTGGAAAATTATTCAGTTACGTTGCTTGATGTCTCAGGAAGGTGATGAGATAATTATTTTGGCTTGAAACCTCTTGGAACCCTTTTTTCAGTTTTGAAATTTTTTAGGCAAAAGTGCAAGTTTGGCTATGGAGGTATGGTGCAGCTGGGAGGTTATGAGGAGTAGGGTTTGCATCCATATATACATGTGAATGATTAGGGTTAAGAAATTAGTCCAAAGAATCCATGAATTGATGATAAGATATTTGATTTTCCATGCATTAGTTTTCAATCTTTTCATGCATATTTGCTACCAAATCATGACAAATCATATTGATTCTTTCCAAATCTAAGCATGCACGAAATATTGAGTGTATATCATGCATAAAAAGATTTAAAAACCTAGGTTTAGTATTTTTCATATATTTTAATTAATTAAATGAATTTCTAGCATTTAAAAATTCAAATAAATAAAATAAAAATGATAAAAAACTTCCCTTTGGGACAAATGGTCGTGCACATGCTTTGGATGATAAATTGTGGAAGAAAAAGAGGCCCATTAGCATTTTTAGGTCATTTGAATCAATGTTGACTTTTCAAAATATCCAAACATTTCCCAACTTCCACAAGGCATAACTTGCTCAATTTTTAAGCTTTGCTCATTTTCTTGGACGTTTTGGAAAGGTCTTTGAGTCCTCTAACCAATGCCTTTGGTCCCATGTCAATTTGATTTACCAATCTCAAGTTATGGCCTTTGACTTAAAGTCCCTTTTTGTTGACTTTTGAAAATGACCTATAATGTTGAAATTAATAACTTTTTGTGAGAGCATTTCTTGGACTTGAAGTGTGAAGAGGAGTTGTAGGAAATGTCTTTCTCTTCAAAATGAGCTTTGGATGGAATTTTTCTGATAATCCATGTGGAAGTTATGCCTTGGTCAAGTTACAGTTGACTTTTCCAACTATCCAAATATGGAAACTTTTGCATCTTGAGACTTTTTGAGCCAAGCTTTGAGAATCATGATCAAGCATTGATCAAATGATGTTTTTGACTTCAAAATGAGATGTTGACCAAAAATTTGAACTTTTGACTGTCAAATGACCATTTTACCCCTACAGTTGACTGTAGTGCAATTAGGGTTTTTGACTGTGCAATTTTGTGCTGTAAGTCTTGAAACTTGGCATGAAGATGCTTGACCATGTTTATAGGCATGTGGGACTTGATTGGACCCTTGGAAACTTCATTTTCTTTGTCAAAACCAAAACCCTAGTTTTTGACTGCTAGGAGGCCCTTGAACTGTGCAACCCTTGGGGAGATTTTGAAGCATTGACTTGGCAAATTTTGAAGAATATGGGAGGGCAAATTTTGGGGTACAACAGATATCTTCGAGGGGGTCTGCCCCAACTGCTCAACCATATTGTAGTCGCTTTTTTTGATTATTTTTAAGATTTCCTCTATCTCTTGCTTAGAGGTTTCTACGATAATGTTTCTAGGTGCCTCTGTTCGGGCAGGCTCACCTATAGCTTATTTGTCTCGAGTCCCAGATGACTCATTGGCAGGGGTAACAAGTGGAGTAAGAATGAGAGTAGGAACAGAAGATGAAATAACAACAGGCTTATTGATAGTCTTCGGGGAAATCTCGGGAGAGAAAATCCTTCCACTTTTGGTAATCCTACTGGTCCCGACAATGTTACTGACATCGGGATCAACCTCTTCATTTTTCAGGTCTTGTTTAACGCCATGATAGTAGATATCGACGCCATAATGCCAAGGGACAACTTTGTCTGAGGTGTACGGGATGGGACCAGGACAGGTGATTATTAACGAAGCAACTCTTGCAGTGGGTGTAATACTAACAGTTCTTGTCGAGGATGCCTTGGAAGGATTGGCGGAAATGGTTATAATAGAAACATCTTTGAACAGAACAGCAGGAGTCAAAGTCTTCTCGAATAAAATTTCTCTACTGTCTATCAGGCGCTGGATACCTGTCTTTAACAGATAGCAACCAGAAGGTAGAGATGAACACGTGTGGCAACCTTCACCACAACCCAGAAATAAACCGGCCAGCAACAAATTCTTCTTAACAGTCATAAGGGGAGTAGAAACTTCATCAACTGAGGTCACAAACAGATCGGTATCAACGGAAACTCCACGGTTGTGCCTAAGCATGGGAGCAGTTATCACATTGGGCTTCTCCGGAGCGTCGAACTCAATCTCCTTGGCTTCAATCAGATCTTGTACTTTATTTCTTAGAGCCCAGCAGTCATTTGTATCATGACCAGGACACTCAGAATGGTAGGCACACCGAGCATTTGGATTGTACCGAGGATACGTGGTATTAGGATTCTTGGGAGCCTCCTTCAAGGTTTCCAAATTAGATCTCAGCAGATGGGGTAGAACATCTGTCAATGTCATGTTAATTCGGGTGAACTGCCTTTGTGGTCTTTCCACCCTTTGCTGATTGTTGCGTTGTGGGGCAGCCGCAGGCATAAGTATCATTACAACACTTACCATTGGACGATATTATGTTTTGCTCTGACCTCTCGGACTATAAACGGCACTGGCCTCCTTCTTACCGGTGAAGGGCCTCTTTACTGAACTCGAAGTGGTATCTTTCTGTATTTTACTGCTCCGGATCACAGCTTCTACCCTTTATCCAGTTAATATCAACTCAGTGAAACTAGATGACGAGCTGTCGATCAAATGGTTAAAGAATGGACCAGACAACATCCCAAGAAACATGTCAACCAACTCCCTGTCAGATAAAGGGGGTTAAACTCTCCCAGCCAAGTCTCTCCATTTCTGCGCATAGTCCTTAAAGCCTTCACCTGCACCCATGGACATACTTTAGAGTTGAGTACGAGTAAGGGCCAGGTCGACATTGTATTGATACTGCTTGTAAAAAGCAGCAGCCAAATCCTCCCAGTTTCGTACATTTGTTCCCTCTAATTGGTAGAACCATTCGAGTTGAGTCCCTGACAGGCTATCTTGAAAGAAGTGAACCCATAAGTTTCTATCAGCGGTGTGGGGCTAGATCTTCCTTACATAGGAACGAAGATGAAGCTTTGGGCAAGACACCCCATCATACTTTGAGAAAATTGGAGCCTTAAATTTCTGCGGGATGACCACTCCCAACACTAATCCTAGTTCTTTGAAGTCCAACCCAGGTATTCTCTGGACTTCCATGGCGCTCAGCCGATCCTCTAACTGCTTGTATCTATCCTCAATGGGAGGATATTGCTCATCATTGTAGTCGGTATCATTATCAAAAACTTCAGAACTGGGGTCCTCTTCCCTTGTCTGCCTCTCTTGATTCTCCCCTTCTTTGGACGAGGAGGTCAGGTCAACTGGTTGCTTTAGCGGCCCCCCGAATCTTCTGCCCATATTAAGGATACCGGAGGACTTCTTCTTCTTCTTCTTTTTCTCTTTCAGGATGAGGGCCTTCAGATCCTCCCGCCCTTTATCCAGAGTTATGAACATCTGTTGAAATTGGGAATTTTGTGCCTGAAGATCTTTGATGCTTTGTTCAGAAGACATCTTTGCTGAAATAAACAACGAAGAAGATGAGAAACCTGTAATGGTACCTGTTTATGCAATGCTATGGATGGGATGCGTATGCAATGATTTCAAGGACTTTGGGAAATTTAAATTTGCAAACCAAAATTAAACAGATTTTATTAGTAGAATTAAAGGTACAATTTCCTCTTAGGCGTTACAATTAAAAATTAAAAACTAAAAAATCAAGTTTCCCAAGGATGCTTCCTCTTCGTGCCGAGATAGTCATTAAGGCTTCTTTCCTCATGAAGCTACTTTGTGAGCTCTAAAACCTTCTTCTCTTGGGCATAGAACTGGTCCCTATAAGTATCCCTCTCCTTCTTCAACTGGATCCAAGACCTCTGTAGCTCTTCAAGATCAGTGGGCATATCAGGATGGAGAATCGTGTAGGGAATATCTCCTTCAGTAATGGGCTCCACAATCACTGGTAAGACGGCTATGTAGGGCATCATAAGTTTCTGAGTGCGAGCTCGTACCCATTGGAGATAAGGTTCCATATGAATGGAATTCTTCGGCCCCAAAGTCTTGGCGTCAGATCTATTTATCATGCCCCAAGCTCGTATGAACCTCTAGCGATACCCTTGAATATCCCCCTCATAGTTAAATATAATGCCCCGGATAAGTAACTCATGAGGACCATCCCTTCGAGCATAACCAAATTTTCGCAGAGCCAAACAAGGACTACAAGTTATGCCTCCCCTAATGCAAAGTAGTGGGACGTTAGGGAACTCCCCGGAACGGTCAATAATAGAAACATCTCCCATAAATCGGGAATACCAGAGAATATCCGCGTGAGAAAGTGACATTATCCTTTGCGACCAACCCAAACCTTCTTCATTCTTTATCACTGACTTAGGGAGGTGAGAAATAAACCACCTCGACAGTAATGGCATGCAACACATAAGAACCCCTCTTCTCTTCATGGTACGAGTATGGAGAGCGTGCAAGACATCTCCGAGCAAGGTAAGCACAGGGTTGCGAGAGAGGAAAATCTTGATAGCGTTCACATCTATGAGTAAGTCTGGATTAGGGAACAATAATAAACCATAGATTAGGAGGGCCAAGACCTCCTCAAAAACTTTAAAGTCTAAATCATCCCAAAACAGTTGGGCTTTGTCTATTAGGAATTTGGCTAGAAAACCCTTGACTTTGCTTCTTGTTTCCCAATTGGATACCATGTCGGCCCGTTTTAGATGCAAAGCTGAGGCAATGACTTCTGGCTTCAGAACCTCTTCTAAACCTGTGAAAGGCACTTGGTCAAGAATGGGTATACTCAATAACTGAGAGAACTCTTCCATGGTAGGCACCAACTGATAGTCTGGAAAGGTGAAGCAGTGGTGCTCGGAATCAAAGAACTGAAAGAGTACACCCATCATCTTTTCATCAAAGCTTGAAGTAACTAGGTTGAGAAGTCGACCATGTCTCTTGGTGAATGCAGAAGTTCCAGGAACCCTCGATACTAGTTCCTTGAGTTGGGGAGGTGTTCTCACAAAGCTGATTCGGATAGTGTTTCTATGAGCGGATGCCATGACCTACAAAATAGAACAAAGATAAAATCCCTCGGTCCTTGAAATGGTTAGTGTAATAAGAATGGATGCGATGTTATGATGCATGATGTTATGTTCAAACAGAGTAAATCACACACAAGTCAAGTAAACAATAGACCTTAGGTTCAACGGCTTGCATGAGGTTAAAGGTAAGTACCCTCTTGAAGTTTAGTTGGTTTCAAACCTGTCTTAGAAAGGTAACCGGGATTTAAGGATTCTCGATATCACTAGTCATCCTCTATCATGCATTGTTTCAGCTCAGGAAATCTTTTCTTGCGGCTGAAATATCCCGAAAGTCTAATCTCAACGAGTGTAGTATCGAGTATCAACCAATCCTCAGCTTTATACCGAGGCCAGCTATCTCACTACTTTCTAATGGCCAAGTTTGTTCAACTAAGGTTCTAGGGTCCGTTAGTGCTTCACGACACCACGCGGTGGCCCCGTATTCTCTTCGTTTCCACATGAAGGATACCGGTACCAACTAAAGTGTCACACCAACACAACCATCGCTTAAACCATATCGGCCTATGCCGTACAGTCTCCAAGATCTTTTGTTGTTTACCTAATAAGTGCCCCCAGATCCGAGTGTAGGATCTTTAACAATACCCAAAGAAAAAACCCTTAAATGTAAAGCAAACAAGTCAAACAAATAAAAGCAAGTAAAGGTGATCTAACCCTAAGGTAACCCCACTTTTAATTCCCCAGCAGAGTCGCCAGTTCTGTGATACGGTGGGAGAACTGACTTTTTGTTTTGCGTCTGATTGCAATGTTACGGATAGCAAGAGTCGCCACCTACTTTTCTTTTATCCAATAAGGAAAGGTGAAAAAGCACATGAAAGACCTTTAGAGATGTTTTCTTAAGTTTGGGGGGTAGATTATGAAAAGGGAAGGTATTAGCACCCTTTTCATCCATGGTTTTCCACGGGCTCTTAGTTACTTGCTAGATCACTTGCTTTGTTTGAAAGTGTGCTTGTGGTGTGGGTTTGAAAATATTTTGAAAATGTCTTTGTAATGATTCTCGTCTCTATAAGAATGCGTACAAAGTGTTGGTTTTGAAAATAGTTCAAAGAGATGTGTTGGTGTATAAAATGTTTTTGTTGTGAGCAAGCGAGCAACTATGAGCGAATCTACCTACTCAAAAGGTCTTAGATGTTCTTTTCCTTTTCCTTTAGATGTTGCTATATTACCATTGATTTGGTAAGAAGCCCCATCGTTGGATGTGAAGGGACGAGCGTGGGACGTTTTTGTATAGTCATAGAAGGCAACCCATGGAATGTTTTAGCAATGTCGTGTTAGGGACTAGATCGTTTATCGAAGGCAACATCGAGGGTCATCGAGGGACTATGATCTTTTATCGAGGATCTTTTGCTAAAACGCCCATGTTCGAGGGACATGACTATTGTTCCGATAGGCAACAAGGTGGGATTACCCTAAGGGTGATAGTGTGCAAGTGTGTTTGATTGCATGCATTTTAATCTTGATTAGGGTTATCTATTTGCTGATTTCATGTCTTACCATACACGCCCTAATTACTAGCATTTATATTTGGAAAGCGATAAATTGCGGGAACATAAAGTCCTACGCTATTACAATATTTTAGGGATGGGGGTACGTATTTACAAATGGGGGGTTGCAAGAATTTTAAATCCTATTTAACTATTACAACCATATTGAAATGTACAATGCAAGAGAGAAAAAGGACTTGTTTAGAAAATGGTTTTTTGCCTTAATGAATTAAGAAAAAGAAATAAATTAATTAATAAAAGAAAATATTTTATGTCTTTATTATATTAATAAAAAAAGGATTAATATTGAAAATGATAAAAAGAAAATAAATGAAAGATAGAAACATCGTGCTGCTGCAAGCAAAACAACAAGGATCAAAAGTTTTGAAGCCATGCGCATTGTGACTCATAAAGGAACGTCAGTGGAATCAGAAGTTCTAGATTGATACACTCTAAGGCCCTGCAAGAAATGTCAGAGGGAAAGGAAACAGGGGTTCTGGGTGGTATTCAGACAGTGAGCCAAAAGTCAAAAGTTATGTATTGCGCTAAAATAGTGAGTGAACATCATAAATTCAGTGTGTTGTCAGCGTGTGAAAAATCAGAAATTCTGAGTGTTAAAACAGCGAGTGGAAGCATCAGAAGTTCAGTGTGCTTAACAGTAAGAAAGCCTAGAAGTTCTGTGTGTTTGACGTGTAGGGAGAACTCATAACTTTTGTGCTTTTCTAAAACAGTGAGTGAGCATCAGAAGTTCTGTGTGTTAAAACAGTAAGAAAGCCTAGAAGTTTTGTGTGTTAAAATGGTAAAGAGAACTCAGAAGTTCTGCGTGCTTAAACAGTGAGAAAATCCTAGAAATTCTGTGTGTTAAAATGGTGAATGAAAAACAGAAGTTTTGTGTTACATTTCAACTCTTTCCTCATATTAATCAGCACATCAGCAATTTATTCAGTCCTTAACAGCAAATCAGGAGGATAAAAGCACATCAGTTTATAGAAGTTCTACTCCTAATTCTGAGCCTAGCCTTAATCAAGAAGTTATGATCAACATTTTTTTTCTTCTTATGAAATGATATGGACAACATCAACACTATGATATTTACATATTTAATGATGTTCTGAATGAGAAGATGCAAAGTCAGAAAGACTTACCTTGAATCTGGAGCGTGTGCTTGGAACTTGAACTACTGCCTTCAAATGTTCTGGAGTCAGCAAGAGCAACGGGAGAGAAAATGCCAAGTTCTTTAATTCAAAGGGAAGAACAAAGGTTTGGTTTTCTGTTTGGGAATTCTGAATTTTTACGAAGGTTTCACAGTTTTCTTTTCTCTCTTTTGACAATTTTCTCTCTAAAAAAACCAGCCCATTGAACGTGTGATGGAGAAAATTATTTATAGATGGGTTTGTTGTAGTTTGGGGGGGGGGGGAACAAATGGGATTCAAACCTTTTTGGTATACTGTTTCATTGCTTTTTAATCACAGTTTTTGTATGCTAATTTGTTGTAAATATAGGGTTTGATAAAAATGTAGGCGTGGACTAGACCATCAGAAATTTGGAGTGTTGTGGCAGCTGGTTGCAGGACTGTGCTATAGTAGTGCAGCAGGCGGTTCAAACAAGTTTTTGGGGTTTTGTGATGTTCTGATCGAAGAAGACCAAAATGAAACTTGAAGGGTGATGCTCTGATCGAAGCATATGCTGAAGAGTCACATTCTGATTGAAGAACTATGTTCTGACCTATGTTTGCAACTTCTGACTGCACTTGCGTGGAGGATGATTTAGAAGTTCTGAAGTATCATATTCTCTTAACACTTAGAAAATTTTCTAAATGTTTAGAAATTTGATTTTTTTCAAAGTAATTTCTGACTTCTGATTTTTTGATGAACCAATTTCATGTCTTGATGAAATATAATTGTTGAAACTTGATTTGATCTAAAAGTCAAAGTTTGACTTTTTAGTGTGCTTTTGACCATTTTACCCTTGTGGGTGATTTTCTTGAAGAGTTGTAATTCAAGACTTGGAACTTGATAGAAGCAAAACTGAGAGTCCAGGATTATCCTTTGAGAAATGAGAGAGCAAATTTTGGGGTACAACATATTGCATGCACTTTTATCTTGAATTTGGATTGTCTACTTGTTGATTTTAACTTATCATACACAACCTAGTTACTAACATTTATAAAGCAATAGAAATGCGGAAAATAAATGTCCTACGCTATTACAACCATATTGAATAGCAAGAAAATATAAAAATAAAACAAAATAAAAGAGGGGAAAACAAGTTTTTTCGATCCAGGCAGTAAGCATCCTTCGATTCAACCCTTTCTTGCTTCTTTCGATTGGGCCTGGAATTCAGTGTGAGCATGCACCCTTCGTTCACACCCTTTTTCTGCTTCCTTTCGTTTGGGGCCTGCAACTAGTGTGTATCGAAGCCAGCATCCTTCGATTCACACACCTTTGTTTTCGTTTCCTTTCATTTGGGGTTAGATAGCAGCATGGGGTGAAGCCTAAGGCTTCGATTCACACAACCTTCTTCCTATTTTCTTTCGTTTAGGATTAAATAATAGCATGGGTTGAAGCCATGCTAATATTGTTTCATGGTCAAGTTAGTTCTTAAAATATGTTTGACAAACAAAGAAAACAAGCCAAAAGCTTAGCAACGAAAACAAACAGAAAAGGTGGAAATGAAAACAAACCAAAGGGTAATAATGATGTTTGAAATAAAAGTAAATGGTTATTTACATGTTATGCTTGAAATGAAAGGTTTAAGGTTAAGAGGACTTACCTTGTTTGAAGCTGGAATGTGGGTTTTGGGCTTGAGTTGCTATCTGGGTGCTCTTGGATTCGAAGGGAAAGAAACAAGTGTTGTGTTCTTTGAATGAATTCTAAAGCCAAGAAAAGTATAGTTGTGTTTCTTTGGTTCTGTATTCGAAGGAAAATAAGTAAGTATTGTGTTTCTTTAGTTTTGGATTCGAAGGACATAAACAAATGTATGGTCTTTTGATTCTGGGTTTGAGAGTGTGTTAAGTGTTTGAGAGTTAGAGAGTTTGAGAGTTTTTGAAGATTCTTTCCACGCCACCCCCAAAGTCTGTTTTAGCTTGCAAATGTTTTCTCTATTTATAGAGAAAAGGTTAGAGATGTTGGAGTAACCAGGTTTGTAAGATAACAAACCATGGTTTGGTTAAAAATGAGAGAATCCAGTTTTAAGGATTTTCATAGTTCCCAAGTTCAAGTACAAGTGGGGGGTTGATGTCTGTTGGGGGCAGGAGATTGGACTTATGCTTTTGGCACTGCTTGTGTTCAGATAAAATCAGGTTGGGAGCTCAAAAAACTAACTTTGTGATTAAGGTAATCTTTATGAAAAAAGGATACGTATCTTTTTGTTATTTCATCCAAAAATGGTATAATTCAATGGATAAAGCTTCGAACCTTTGTGTAATGTATCATAAATTTGTGTTAGCCTCTGATTAAAAGATTTGGAAGCAACATAGCCTGACAAGTGAGATTTGGAGGATAAGGCTATGAGATTTGATCAATGTTCGTCAACCAAGCTTGTTCGAAGGGTTCATAGTTGGATTCGAAGTATGTTTCTTCGAAGGGAACCAATACTCCAATCGAAGCTTTGTGTGAAGGTAACTCTTGTCCAATCAAAGCCTGCATGTAGGATGCCACATGCCCAAATGAAGCTTGCGGACCAAAGCTTGATCGAAGGGACCAAATACCCAATCGAAGTTTGTGGACCAAAGCTTGATCGAAGAAGGCCAAATGTCCAATGAAGCCTCTGAGCCAAAGTTTGCATCGAAGGAGGCCCAAATTCCCAATCGAAGCTTGTGGATTACAGCTTGCTCGAAGGAAGCCAGATGCTCAATCGAAGCCCATGAATCCAGCTTGCTCGAAGGAAGCCAGATGCTCAATTGAAGCCCCTAAATCCAGTTTGCTCGAAGGAAGCCAAATGCTCAATCGAAACCTCTGAATCTAACTTGCTCGAAGGAAGTTAAATGCTCAATTGAAACCTCTGGATTGAAGAAAACTTGCTCTTCTTTGATTTTATGTTTGAAAGCCCAATTAAAAATCCAATTCTACTTGTGCAAACTTGAACTTTTGAAAATCCTTGTGAGGAAATGTCTTGAGAAAAGAGAGGGAAAATTTTTGGGTACATTAGATATAAAAGTTGATAATCAATGTCAATACAAAGTATTGATCTCTTCTATTTCAAGACAACAATTCAATGAATATATTACACAAGTGATCAATGCATATTATGAAACTTTTCTAATGATATATTTGAAAATGTAAGAGTAAAAGTTTCATGCAAAATATTAATCCATGCACTTATTTGAAAATGAGAAACAAATTATTGAATTGTATGTTGTGATTGTTGTTATTTTGTGTGTGTTTCTACTTCAGAAATATTTGAATTATATACATGTATTGCATCCTTTCAAAAGGTTCTAAATGAATATAGAAGTGCAATGGTTCATGGACAAATGCAACAAACAAACAATATTGAAAACAATCTTGTTTTTCAAATTCGTTTCAGCGGTAAACGGTTACCAGAATGCAGTAACCGGTTACCCATGCAGGTAACATTATAATTTTTGAAAGGTTGAATCCTGTAACCGGTTACCAGAAACCTGTAACCGGTTACCACTAAATGAAAAAGTGAAATAACCTTTTTAATGACTTGGAAATACAATGCTAGTTATATTAAAAGCCATGAAACATGTATGCATAATGTTAGACATATTTTGAGCACTATAGTAACATACTATATTGAATTGGAGTATTATACCATAATGAAGATCAAATACCAAAGTCTTCTTTAGGAGTAACTTAGCATGCAAGTCAAAAGTCCATTTTGAGTAGATACTTTTTCTTCTTCTTTTTGATAATGCCTTTTGCCTTGATCATGATGTTTGTAATCATCAAAACATAAACTTACTGAAGCATGAATTTACATAATTAGCTCCCAAGGAATCACACTTAAAAGTGGTTAAGCGTATTCTTAGATACCTTATTGGTACTTCTAAGTTTTGACTTTTGGATTCCAAGGGAAGCGATTGTAGCTCGGTTGGCTACTTCGATTCCAATTTTTCCAATTGCAAATTTGATACGAAAAGTACTAATGGAACTTGTCACATGTTTTCAAAATCCTTGGTTAGTTGGCATAGTAAAAAGCAAGTTTCCATAATTTTGTCAACGACCGAGGCAGAATACGTGGTTTTCGGTAGTTGTTGTGCCTAAATATTATGGTTTAAGCAACAATGACTTGATTTTGACATTAAACTTTCGCGTATTCCTATCATGTGCAAAAACACTAGTGCAATTAATCTAACCAAGAATCTTGTACTGCATTGTCACACTAAACATATCGAGACACATCACAATTTCCTTCACGATCACGTTGAAAAAGGGGATGTTGTGTTCGAGCATATTGATAATAAAAATCAACTTGCCGACATTTTCGCTAAATCTCTTGTAACCGAACCATTTTCAACATACATGAGGAATTGGGGATCATTTATATCTCCAATGTTGCTTAATTTTTTCTTGTTGATTGCACTTTATACTTTTTTAACTCTTTTTTTGAGTATTTTATATCATGTGAGTGTAACTTTCGTTCCATCAAGAGTGAGGTAATATTGTTTGAAATTTCTCCTTGAAAGTAAGACTTTTCTTAATGTATGTTATTTGTTGGTTAAAAATGCTTGATATTTTCTCAAATGATAAAAACTATGAATGTTCATTTCCAAAATTTTTGATTGACAACTATTGTGTGTTTGCAATGTATATGTTTATAATAACTTCATGTATTAATTTTTTTCTCATTTGTCTAAGTTTGTTCTTGTTGTACAAGCATGTGCTTTTATATTTTTATTTCTTGAATTTGTGCATGAGTTAAATGTATGTTGGTGGAATATACATTTCTTATTGTAGTTGGTCACATGTTATAACAATATTTTCATTTTGGATTAAGTAGTGACATGTTTTTGTCGCTATGCTAGGCACATGTGTGTACGGCATCAGGAGTTCTATTATATTGTGTTACATAGTCATGACGCTATATAAGCAACTTGATAAGTTTTATCTTGAATCACATTCATTATTAATCATGCATTGCATTACATGTTGTGTAATATTTTATGCCTATTATTTATTAATTCTGCATCATTACATATATATGGGGATATGTGATTGTTTCTCTTCTATGCAAAAATGCCTATGAGTGATATATTAGTATCTGTATTGGAATATGCTACTTATCACAGTTTGCTATCTTTATTTTTGATGTTGTCAAAGGGGGAGAAGCATATGTGAGATGAAGTTGAAAAGCACAAAGTCAGGGAGAGCCTTCGATAACTACATGAAATACATCACCGCAAGTTTTGCCATCATAAAAAAGGGGGAGTATGTGAGTGAAACTTCATCATTAGATGTTTTAAATGATGTGAAAACTAGGAAAACTTATCATTTATGTATATTAGACAGTATCTCTATGTCATGTGGCATTTCCTTGCATTAGAGGTCTTAGGAATCATAAAAACCATTTTGAAATTGACCAAAGCCTTGAAAAACAATTTTCTAGATACATTTTTCTTACATGTGCCGACAGATACGTCTTTCAGGCCGACACATGTAACTCAATAATGAAGTCTGTAGCATCTATTTGACACAGGCCGACACATGCACTCATATAGGCTAACACATACTACAACTTTCAATTTTTCAATTTTATGTGCCGACACATAGGATTTTCAGACTGACACATCTACTGTAACATTAAAGTCTGTAGCCACTGACTTTCATAGGCCGACACATCTTCCTTTTCAGACCGACACATACTGTTAGTTTTTGAATTATGTGCCAGCACATACGTATTTCAGGCCGACACATACTGCTTGATTGAGTCAATTTTTCAATTATTTTTAATTCCGAAAATTACCTCTTTTCATCTAAACTTCTACAATTATCAATATATCATTCATACGTCATTCCAACTTGATAAAACTATAAACAATTACTACATTTTCTCTTCACCTTTAACCTCCAACTTATGCATACACACTTACAAATCACACATAATCATCTTTTGTCGGGGTACCATCTAGACGAGTTTCGATAACAGTCAATTAGATTTGTTGTGACCGAGAATATTGGATTTAAATTTGTAGGGGGTTTCATCCAAAAAAACCTAGGGTTTGTCCTCTAATATTTTTGGTAGATTTGAGGGTTTTGTTCAAGACTTTCAAGAGAGGATTGCGACCAAGTGAAAAGCCTTCGGAGTTTGGTACCCAAAGAAGTAGCGAGAGAACAGTGAATTGAATTGAAAGGTCTTGTGTTCAATAGGTACAATTGATCGTGTGCAAAAGATATTTAGAGTTTGGTACCCAAAGAAGTAACAAGATTCGATAAATCAATTGGTAGCTGTTGTGTCTTGGTCTTGCTCAAGATCAAAAGAAGAGAATGTGTTGAATCAACATCAAGCATTGTGTTTGTAGGGTTTCTCTTTGAACACTTCTCTTGTATTCACTTTTGCATAGTAAGAAATTGTCCTAATTTCAAAATTGAAATTGGGGGGGAGACGTAGTCATAGAGAGGACAATTGGAAAACTTCCTAAACAAATCCTCATGTCGCTTTCTCTTATCTCTTTACTTGCTTTATTTTTCATTAAGTAATTTGTTAAATAACATTTATTAAACGATAAACTCGTAAACTTTTTTTGTAGTTGTTATTGTTTTGAGTTGGTTGTTGATTAGCTTATAATCACTTTTGATTATAAATATTTTTTTTACATCAACACAACTCAAAGAATTTTTTTGAAAATTCAGTCGTACACCAAGTGTTTGACAAATTGCATAGTTCATTATTTTTGCTAGTTATCATTGGAAATAGTATTGCTAGTAACTTGACATTAATTAATAATATTGTGTTACTTGATTCGAGTTTATAGATTTAGTTTATTATGTTGTTCATTTCATAAGGCTATTTTTGCATATCCGAGTTCCAATAACTAAGTTCGTATAGACGACGTATTCGATCTATGTTAAAAACCTTCTGCTTGCACTCTTTTTCAATTAAATTTTAAAAACCAATTTTTATTTGAAACTTTGGCTTGGTGATCTATTCACCCCCTTTAGATAAGGCATCATCATCTAATATCCTCCTTGAATTCTTCCTTGCCTGTATCACACATCTGTCAATTTTAAATACAAGATGACAATCTTGCTCTTTACACATTTTTGAAACTGAAATCAATTTGACTTCAAACTGTGGCAAGTAAAGCACGCCTTCAATAATTAACTCATTAAAAGTTTTACATTTTCAAAAATAGATGCACTTATTGAGTTTCCATCAGGTATATTAACCATTATATGACTAATCTTTTCATCATTGATAAACCATTCTAAAGAATGACATATGTGAGGTGTAACGCTTGTATCTAGAATCCAATTTACACTAATATGAGCATTAAAGCTAGCAATGTAGGATTATCTCCCTTAATTATGTTGACAAATCACGTGCTCTTCTAAAGCAAAACCATTAAGTTATGATATTATTCCTTGGTTAATGAGATGTTTCCACTATCACTGGTTGATGCCACAACATCTTTAGCTTCAGAATCTTTAGCTTCCACCTGATTCACATAAGAACATCATCTTCCAAAGTTAGGTGGATATTCATGCTTCTTGTAACAACTATCTATGATGTGGCCTGTTTTACCACAATAAGTGCATACTTTCACATTGCATCTACCTTTATCTGCAGTGAAGTTACCATTTCATCTACCTCATCCAAACTATTTCGACCAGTCCACATCATTTATCATGCTTGAGTCATCTTCAACCGCATTTCCACTTGAAAACACAGTACCACATATTTTTCCCTCTTGCTACAAAAAACTATCAAAACTGATACTTCAAACGAGAGTGATCTTCAAGAAACTTGATATGCAATCGCAATCACAGACAAATGAAAAGAAAACGATGCTTCAAGAAGAAGCAATCTCCATGCAAAGAAATGCAGGATTAAAGCAACATGCACAACAGAAGCAGAGCAGGACAAACCTACTTTGATATAATCTAAGCAAACACACACACATTCCATGAAAACAAAGAGAAACTCTATGTATGGAGTGAAAGTTGCAGAAATAAGAGATAAGAAAAAAGAAGGTGAAAAAGTGTTTATTGATCTTAATTTATAAGTTCGTCACAAAGATATATATATAGTTACAATGGTATAAGCAAAAGCAAAGTTAATTACAAAATTTTAACCAACTAACAACCTAGTATAACTACCATCATGCAAACACATGCAAAAGCCACATAAGTATTTAATCATCTTTCTCTTCTATTATATCTTATTCTAAATATTCCACTTTAAAGACGATATTCGTTTCTTTTTATGTAAGACATACACTATGTCTAAACCAGATGATATAAAGCAGAATTATTTTTAAATTTAAATATAAAAATATTTTTGAAAATTCACTTGTTGTTAAAAAAGCTACCTACATTTTTAGTGATGATGAAAGATGAAAATGATGAAAAATGAAGATGATGGAAGATAATAAAGATGTAGAAGATGAAGAAGATAGAAGATGTGAAACATAAGTATCAGAATTTTTTTTTTTTAATATTAATAAAATTGATTATTTATTTAAAAAAATTAATTGTAATAAAAAGGAAATGACATATAACCAGTCATTTATCTTAGCCATCCAAATTACTAATCACCTAATATATAAATGATTAAATACATCACTTCTTTATTATGAGAAAAAAATACTCGACTAAATGCCACCTAAAATATAAGGAAGCCACTTCTCCAAACAAATGTGGAAAAATTTTAGTTCATAGTCTCCATAGGCAATGATACTCTAAACCAAATAATTAAATGACTTAACTATTTAATAAAGTCCCCACCTGCATTGATGGTAATAAAAAAGAAAAAAACTACTCCTTTAAATTTTAATGAAATGATGAATTTTTTTTTTATATCACAAATGATGAATTTTCTTGAATAATAAAAGATAGTGAAAAAAGATGAACCTCTTAAATTGAGTACAAGTACATTATATCTCCATGAAATGGAATATCCTTAGAATCAAAAGTATTTTTTGGAATCACATGAAGACTGTGACATATAGTTACACCGCACAACACAAGAGCAGTGAAAAAGAGACACAAATCACTGTTTTTTCTTGAAACTGAATGAGAAAAAGACAAACTATAGTATCCACGTGTTGCTTCATTGTAGGATAATAATCATTTTCACTTCCTCCATGAGTGATGATTATCATCGTTTATCCGTGTGTTGTTGATTCATTTCAGTTTCAGTGCTGTTGAAAGATTGTATAGTGTATACTACTCGGTGTTCTTGCTCAGAGTTGTTCTTGTTCACACAATGACAGACACTACAGATGATATTGCTGAGGAAATCTCCTTCCAGAGCTTTGATGATGATTGCAGGTTGCTTGGTAATCTTCTCAACGACATTCTTCACCGTGAAGTTGGTACCAGTTTTGTTGATAAACTTGAAAGGATTCGAGTTCTTGCTCAGGTTTCTTTTAAAAAAAAAAACTCAACTTTTTGCTTTTTGTTCATAGCCCATTTTGTTTTTTTTACATGGGGTTTCATTGTTTTGGTTTTTCTTTCTATTTTCTTTGGTTGAGGTTTATGGGGTTTTGGTATTTTTTGGTTTTGGCAGAGTGCGTGTAATATGAGGCAAGCGGGTATTGTGAATATGGGTGAGATACTTGAGAAGCAATTGGCTTCGGAGTTGTCGAAGATGACGTTACAAGAAGCTTTTACTCTTGCTCGTGCTTTCAGTCATTATCTTACTATGATGGGTATAGCAGAAACTCACCATAGGTAATGGATACACTAAGGCTTTGTTTGAATCAACTTATTTGATAAGCTGTTTTCTGCTTATTTTCATAAGCTCTTCAGGTCCAAGATAGTTTATGGTAATCTCTTATGCATAAATTGTGTCTTTGTAGGGTTCGTAAGGGAGGGAATATGGCCCAAATTTCAAAATCTTGTGACGATGTTTTTAACCAGCTTGTGCAGGGTGGAGTTGCCCCTGATGACCTTTATAACACAGTCTGCAAGCAGGTTCGTTTTTGGTTTTTTTCATGTCTATATGGCTGGTGTTTGAATCAGTCATGCAGTTCTAGAGTTCCAGTTTCTTTTACATTTTGAATTTCATTTTTTGATTTCTGTTGTTTCAGGAGGTTGAAATTGTTCTCACAGCTCACCCTACACAAATTAATCGACGCACGCTTCAGTACAAACACATTAGAATTGCTGTGAGTTTTTTACTTTGGCCATTGTAAAGATTCCAATGGTTTGAGTTTTTTCAAATTCAAATAGCATTTAAGCATTTGTCTGACTACCTTTCCTTCTCATCCTGTAGCATCTTTTGGATTATAACGACCGCCCTGATCTTAGCCCTGAAGATCGAGAAATGCTGATTGAAGATCTGGTAGTCTGCTCTACGAAAGACACTACTGTTAGAGGATAGAAACTAAATGTTTAACTATTAAGTGGAAATGTTTCGTATATTCTCATGTGCTATATCGATTTGGTAGGTGAGAGAGATAACTTCAATATGGCAGACAGATGAGCTTAGGCGCCAAAAACCCACTCCAGTTGATGAAGCTAGAGCTGGTAAGCTTCTTGAGTATCAATTAGTATTATATATGTCACGTCTTCTGGTTTGCGTGAAAAGAAAATTAACAATTTGGCATATAATAACATTTTTTATTTTATCTTCGCAGGTTTGAATATAGTGGAGCAATCACTCTGGAAAGCTGTTCCTCATTATTTGCGTCGAGTCAGCAATGCTTTAAAGAAGGTCTATCATCTTTACTTCTCGGTCAATTAGCTGTATTTTAAAAAAGATAGATTTTCAATACAATCTATCCTCCTGTGATGCAGCATACTGGAAAGCCACTTCCATTGACTTGCACTCCCATAAAGTTTGGAACTTGGATGGGAGGTGATAGAGATGGAAACCCAAACGTGACTGCAAAGGTGAGCTTTTTTATGAATTAAATAATAAGAACATCAAACGAATTGAAATTTTTGTATAATTTCTGGGTCGAGTAAATGGTTTTCTTTTGTTCTTCAGGTCACAAAAGATGTTTCACTTCTATCTAGATGGATGGCAATTGACCTTTATATTCGGGAAGTGGATAGCCTCAGATTTGAGCTATCTATGAATCGATGCAGTGATACATTGTCAAGATTGGCACATGAAATCCTAGAAGGTTTGTCTGTTGAATTTTATTTTTGTCGAAATACTTTCTAATGTCAATGGACTTAGCAGTCGTTTTTGTCTACTATAGTGTGACTACCAAACTCTTGTCTGTCAAAAGTAACACAAATTTGATTGCTTCAGTATTCGTCCAGTTCAATCCTGTTACTTTGATATGTTAGATATCTTATAAGCAACAACCATAAATATTCTCTTTAAAGCCGGGTCACTAACTTCTTCCTTGACAGGAGCTAAAGATGGGAATCGTGGTGAGAGTTGGAATCAATCCATGAATAGAAGTCAGTCACTTCCCACACAACTTCCAGCTAGAGCTCATTTACCCTCTTTTGCTGGTACACATAAAAGTTTTGATTATTTCTCCCAAGTTATTTGAGCGTACCATATGAATATTTTGATTTTCTGATATTCATTCGACACTCGAATCCTAAGCATAACTTGTATTTTGTTATGTACGAGGAATGATGAGGGAGTATTTAATTCATTATATTCTTTGATGTAGCAAACGGTGAATCGCAGCATCCTAGACTTGACATTCCAGGACCTGATCACAAGGTAGATCAATTCAGTGATTGTAGCTGGCAGCTCTGAATTCTTTTACTATACGAGATAATGTATATTTTTTTTATTGGCAGGATGTTGGGATTTTTCCAAATTTAGCTACAATCAGAACTGGCAATCCTAGTATTCAAGTATCACAAAAAAGTTCAGAAAGTTCTAATGCTTCTTCAGCTTCAATTCCATCTTCTCCTTCTTTCACCTCCAGTCAACCACTTTCTCAGAGGAAATTGTTGGCAGAATCCCAAACAGGAAAGTCCGGTTTTCAGAAGCTTTTAGAGCCACAGCTCCCTCAACTTCCTGGAATTGCTCCTTATAGAGTTGTCCTGGGAAATGTAAAGGATAAGGTATTGCTTCTGATTGATTCCGGTGATAGGCAACTGTTTCAACGCAGTCAATGAATATCTATTGTTTGCATCTTATTGGTTTCTTAAGCATTTTTGTCTGTACACCCTTGCACATTCTTGATGAGTTCCTAGTAATTCTGTATCTTCCATAATGCTTCAAATGATTCGCAGCAGACACTAGTTTGATAATGAAATAACCGGCTGCATAATTTGTGTGTTCAGCTCGAGAGAAGCCGTAGACGATTAGAACTTCTTCTCGAGGATGTTGCATGTGACTATGATCCTTTGGATTATTACGAAACAACTGACCAGCTTTTGGAACCTCTGCTCCTCTGTTATGAATCTCTGGTACGCTTTCTCATTCCCTCTTTTTCCTGAACGGTTTGTCCACACTCCACAATAGCTATTTAACCTTCCATGTCTTCAGCAATCATACGGATCCGGGGTGCTAGCTGATGGTCGACTTGCTGATCTCATTCGTAGAGTTGCTACCTTTGGAATGGTTCTAATGAAGCTTGACTTGCGCCAGGTCTGATTTATATTTGATGTTTATCGTTGCTCGAGTAATCAACTATGTTCTGAAACTAGTCGTATCACAGGAATCAGGGAGACACGCTGACACGCTTGATGCAATTACAACGTATTTGGACATGGGTACTTACAGTGAGTGGGATGAAGAAAAGAAATTAGATTTCTTAACCAGAGAGCTGAAAGGGAAGAGACCACTAGTTCCTGTTAGTATAGAGGTCAGCCAGTTGAGAGTTTTCACTTCTTTATACAATTTACTGAATCTTACTAGTTATATTACCAGCGTTGTGAGCTATTTCTGATTGGTATCTTGATTTTTGTAGGTTCCTGCTGATGTTAAAGAAGTCTTGGAGACATTCCAAATAGCTGCTGAACTAGGGAGTGATTCCCTTGGAGCCTATGTGATCTCTATGGCCTCGAGTGTATGACTAATTGCTACCATTCTTAAATTACGCCATTACTACAATTTGCGCTAAATCATTAATCAATTATAGATTCTAGTTATTATTGGAATTTTATGGACTTTTGCTTGATTATCAGGCAAGTGATGTACTTGCAGTAGAGCTTTTACAGAAGGATGCACGACTTGCTGCTACTGGAGAGTTGGGAAGACCATGTCCTGGTGGAACGTAAGTAGGAAACCTTAAATCGAACTTACCTATCTTTCAATTTATCTGATCAAAATGGTGCTTAAGATGAAACATTATTTGTCTATTATGTTTGTTGCCCGCTTGCCTTCTATTTCTGTATTGACCTAATTTTTCATATATATAATAATTCAAATTGTGAATATTTGAATCTTATGGCATGTTTACAACAGGTTGCGGGTTGTCCCTCTCTTTGAAACCGTGAAGGACCTAAGAGGAGCTGGTGCAGTTATCCGGAAACTTTTATCAATAGACTGGTACCACGAACATGTCATTAAGAATCACAACGGTCATCAAGAGGTACCTTTTTAATCCGAGGTGCATTTGATTTTATGTTACAGTTATCATGTGAAATTCATTTGATAGTGTTGTAAATTTGTATATGCAGGTTATGGTTGGATATTCTGATTCTGGTAAAGATGCTGGTCGCTTCACTGCTGCTTGGGAACTTTACAAAGCTCAGGAGGATGTTGTAGCCGCTTGCAATGATTATGGTATTAAAGTTACATTGTTCCATGGCCGTGGAGGCAGTATTGGCCGGGGTGGTGGCCCTACATATCTGGCTATTCAATCCCAACCACCCGGATCTGTGATGGTAGGTTATGCATTTAACTTTATCATTGTTGGATTTTTTCTTTCTAAAAATGTTCTGCTTGATGAGAAGGGTATGAGGGGACGGCGGTTGTAAAATTTTCCCATGGTGCATTGCAGGGAACACTTCGGTCTACTGAGCAAGGAGAAATGGTAGAGGCCAAGTTTGGGTTACCACAGATAGCTGTTAGACAACTCGAAATATACACAACTGCAGTACTACTCGCAACTCTTCGTCCACCTCTCCCACCCCGGGACAAAAATTGGCGTAATCTCATGGAAGAAATCTCAGAGATCAGTTGCCAGTGTTACCGCAACGTAGTCTATGAAAATCCAGAGTTCCTTTCCTATTTCCATGAAGCAACGCCCGAAGCAGAACTCGGCTTCCTCAACATAGGTAGCCGTCCTGCAAGAAGGAAGAACACAAGAGGAATCGGAAACCTACGTGCTATTCCCTGGGTATTTGCATGGACTCAAACCAGATTTGTTCTTCCAGCTTGGCTTGGAGTCGGAGCAGGTTTGAAAGGTGCTTGTGAGAAAGGTCACAGCGAAGAACTAAAAGCAATGTACAAAGAATGGCCTTTCTTCCAAAGTACAATCGACCTTATAGAAATGGTTTTAGGGAAAGCAGACATTACTATAGCCAAGTACTACGATGAAGCTCTCGTGTCAAAGGAGAGGCAAGAACTCGGTCACGAGCTTCGAAACGAGCTCTTGACAGCTGAGAAGTTCGTGCTCGTGATTAGTGGTCATGAGAAACTTCAGCAGAATAATAGGAGCTTGAGGAGGTTGGTTGAGAATAGGCTTCCATTTCTCAATCCTATGAACCTGTTGCAGGTGGAGATTCTCAAGAGACTAAGGCGCGATGACGACAACCTTAAACTTAGAGATGCTTTGCTTATCACTGTAAATGGAATTGCTGCTGGGATGAGGAATACCGGTTAAAGTTGGTTCTCAGCAACTATAATAATGTACACAACTTTCAGAACTAATGATAAGTAGTTTGTTTCATGTTAGGTTTGTTCAGTGAAGATTGGTATTATAGCCATAATGGTGAATGGTTTGTTTTGAACACAGAAGAAGCATTATAATATTAGATTGTGATGTAAAGTTAAGCTTTTCCTGCATTATAATGTTAGATTGTGCCAGAGTATTGAAATTTGCTGAGATACCTGGTCGATTCTATGAAACAAACATGTGTTTATATTCCCCTTCAAGCACCATTTCTCCAATGTTTTTCCTACAAATTAAGGCTCTCATTGAGGTTAAATTTAACATTTTTTCTTTAGCAAAAAGTTCATCAAAGTATCCAAAATTAGAGAGGCTCCTTTGAATAGTTTCTACAACCTTCAAAGTTTGGTCGTCCTTTGACACGATAACCTGTGTTGGACTAAATCTTTATCAACGCCTTGAGAATCACTGTTCATTTTTTTCCTCATTATTAGCTTCATGATCATCAGAACCATTCTTCTCATTATTAAATTCGTCATCATTATCCTTGTTATCATACTCATGATCAATGTTCTCATTTTAGATTTTAGATATTGTAAAAATTGAGTAATCAAACACACCAAAATTTTTTATGTGACAAACAACAATGACAATCAAAATACACGGTAGAATTACAATCAAATTACATTGCTATCAATAAATATCCCTTTTGCCTTTTATCTTCCTTGTGCACCAACAATTGGTATTAGAGCTTCGGTTCGAAATACACGGGAAAAGAAGTATTGTGATTAAGAATTACAATATTTTGATTCTGGGGGATTTTTGAGAAAACATTGATTTGAGAAACTCTGCGTAAATTGCATAAGGTAGAAGATGAACAGAAACGATGACGATATTCATTCAAAGCTTCCAATATTTGATGGCAAAAATTGTAATCATTGGAAGATCCATATGCGCGTCTTATTTGGTTCTCAAGACATGTTAGAACTTGTTACTGATGGCTATAATCTGTTAGAAGCAGATGCAACAGAGGTCCAGAAGATAGCACAGAAGGCGTTGAGGAAGAGAGATCAGAAGGCGTTGTTCTACATCCATCAATATGTGGATGCGAATGTGTTTGAGAAGATTGTTGATTCTGAAACAGCGAAGGCTGCATGGGACACACTGGTCAGATGTTACGGTGGTGGCGCAACAGTGAAGAAGGTGAAGCTTCAGTCTCTCAGAAAGCAATATGAGAATATCAACATGAAGGACAACGAGAAAGTTTCTGAATATATCTCTAGAGTGATTCTGATCACTAATGAGATGAAAGCTTGTGGAGAAACTCTGTCTAAACAAGTAATCATTGAGAAGATCTTGAGATCTTTAACTTCTCAGTTTGATTACATTGTGGTAGCAATTGAACATTCTAAAGATCTGAGCACCATAAGAGTTGAAGAGCTGCAAAGTAGTCTAAAGGCGCATGAGTTGCATATGACTGCAAGAACTTCTGAGAGGGAAGTAGAGCAGCAGACTCTGAAAGTAACTTCTGATAAGAAGCATCAGAAGCAGACTTGGTCAGAATCCAGGAAGAAAACTAATGGTGGTCAAAAGTCAGAAGCTTCAAATTCTGATAGGCAGAAGAATGTCCAGAAGGGAAAAGAGAAGTCTGACAAGAAGAATGTTCAGTGTTACTGTTGCAAGAACTTTGGTCACTATGCTAGAGATTGTGTTAGAACATAGTTTGATTCTACAACCCTTAGTTAGAGTTTTGATGATAACAAATAAAAAGAACTAATGACAAATACAAAGAACAAATATGCACCCTAAAAATTATGTTGTGTGTATGCAGAATTTCTGACCATAGCAGCATCAGAAGATAAGCATAAGAGCTACACGCTGAAGCAATCAGAACATGCGCTGAAGATTGATGACCAGAACCTGCGCTAAAGCAAAGCAAACTCTGATTCTGAACAAGAACATGTTAATCCAAGTCATCAATATTCTGAAGCGTCATCAGTAAACAAGGAGATAAGATTCTGAAGCGTTACTGATTATTCAAGACAACATCAATTCCAACGGCTTCTTTCAGACAGGATCTTCTCCAAATGGAAAGTGTGTTAATGACATTAAACATGCTTGATGATTAACGTTATTCCACTACCTATATAAACAAAGTCAGTATTCAAAATCGCAGACGGTTTTTGCTACATAACTACTCACACAAATTCAAAGCTGCAAGCAACATTCTTTACATTTCCAAGCTATAATCTTGTGTAAATTATCACAGTTGTGATAAACAGTTTTTGAACGAAAAACAACAACACACATCTTGTATAATTGTTTTGAAACAGTGTTCCTTGAGATTAACCGGATTGTGGTTGTACTCAAGAAGAATTTAACAGTTGTTAAAGTAGTGATTGTAATAATTTTGAGATTAGTGAATTAAGACCTCGTTGGAGAGAGGCGAAATCACCTTGACGGGTGGACTAGAGTAGTTTGAGATCAAACGAACCAGAATAAAAATACTGTGTCATTGTGCTTTTAATTTCAAGTTTTCAATTCAACCCCCTCTTCTTGTGTTTTTCACATCTTCAATTGGTATCAGAGCACCTGATTCTGAGCTTAAACACTTAATAGTGTCAGTACAAGATCTAAGCTTCAGAAAAACACTATGGTGGGACCAAGCCAAAACATCAGCAATGACTACCATGAAGACAAGGACAGATTCAGTGGCAAACCTCTAGTCTTTGATGGAGAAAAAATTGACTACTGGAAAAACAAAATTAAGAGTTTCTTTCTGGCCCATAATGCTGATCTGTGGGACATGGTGACTGATGGATACACGCACCCAGTGAATGAATATGGTCAAAGGATAGACAGAAAAATGATGTCTGACCAACAAAAGCGTGAATTCAGAAACCACCACAAGGCCATAACAATACTCCTCAGCACCATCTCATACTCAAAATATAAGAAAATATCAAACAGAGAGACTGCCAAGAATATGTTTGACTATCTGAGAATGACGCATGAAGGCAACATTCAAGTCAAAGAAACCAAGGCCCTTGTGCTCATTCAGAAGTATGAGGAATTCAAGATGGAAGATAGTGAATCAATAGAAACTATGTTTTCAAGATTCCAAATCCTTGTTGCTGGATTGAAGGTTCTTGACAAATGGTATTCTATTGCTGATCACGTTAAGAAGATCATCAGAAGCTTTCCCAAGCAATAGAGGCCAATGGTCACAACACTTAAGCTAGCCAAAGATCTCAACAAAATATCTCTGGAGGAACTTGTCAGATCCCTCAGAAGTCACGAGATAGAGCTAGAAGAAGATGAGCCTCAAAAGCAAGGTAAGCCACTAGCTTTAAAATCTAACAGAAAATCTGACTCTAAGATTTTGCAGGCTGTGGAAGAAACTTTTGATGGATCCTGATCAAAAGAAGATGAACTGTCTCTCCTCTCCAGAAGGGTGAATCAACTGTGGAAGCAGAGACAAAGGAAATTCAGAAATCCTAGAAGATCAGAGAATCAAAATGAAGCCTCCTCCAGATACAAAAAGTCCGAGTCTTCCTCTAGACACAAAAGATCTGAAGGTTCTTTAGGATACAGAAAGCCAAATCACAAGGACATCATCTTCTATGAGTGTAACAAGCAAGGGCACTACAAAAGTGACTGCCCAAGGCTTCAGAAGGAAAAACCCAAAAATAAGTCCTTCAAGGAAAAGAAGAAAAGCCTCATGGCAACATGGGATGATTCAGACACCTCTGAAGCTGACTCAGAGTCAGATGATGAAAGAGAAAACCTAGCTCACATGGCAAACGTGTCAGAAGAAAGTGAAGCTTTTGGCTCAGACTCAGAATCAGACACTGAAGAGGTATTCCCTGACTTTACCATTAATTTTACTAAGGATGAACTTGCAGAAAGTCTAAATGAAATTCTGGAAAGGTATCAGCATATCAGAGTCAAATTCAAGAACCTGAAAAGGGATCTTGCCTCTGACTCTGAAAAGTCTGAGAGTCTCAGATTAGAGAATTCGGAGTTAAAAGAAAAAATTTCAAAATTAGAAAATGATTTGCAAAATTCTCAGAAGGAAACAATCTTAGAGACTCCCAGTAATGTTGATGAGATCATCAAAGAGTATGATCACAGCTTTCAGAAGTTTCTAGCTAGAAACATAGATAGAAGCAAGATGGCTTCAATGATCTATGGAGTTAGCAGAAATGGCAGAAAAGGGATAGGATATCAAGGAAAGGTATATACACCTAAACAAGCCATGGACTTAGTCATAAAACGCACACCACTTAACTCACATTTTATATATGGGCACACACATGACATAAAATACACAAGTAGTGATTATTCTGTCAAACCAAAATTCAATCAGAATTTTGGTAAAACTAACAAATCAAAACCCAAGAAAATGTGGGTACCTAAGGATAAAATTATACATGTAGTAGATATCTTTAGCAGCAAGGCTAACACACCAGTCATGGTACCTGGACTCTGGCTACTCGCGACACATGACAGGAAGAAGGCATATGTTCCAAAGCCTGGAACTTAAGCCTGGAGGCTACGTGGGATTTGGAGGCAATCAGAGAGGAAAGATCACTGGCTCTAGAATAATAGGTAATGAAAATTTCCCCTCTATAAATAATGTATTATTAGTTGATGGATTAATGCATAACCTGTTATCCATAAGTCAATTAAGTGATAACGGTTATGATATAATCTTTAATCAAAATTCATGCAAAGCTGTTAGTCAGAAAGATGGGACTATCCTATTTAAGGGAAAGAGGAAAAACAACATTTATAAAATAAAACTTTCTGAACTAAAGAGTCAGAATGTAAAATTCCTACTTTCTGTTAACAACGAGCAATGGGTCTGGCACAGAAGATTGGGGCATGTTAGTATGAGAAGAATATCTCAGATTAACAAACTCAATCTGTTCAGAGGACTTCCAAACTTGAAGTTCAGCTCAGATGCTCTGTGTGAAGCATGTCAGAAAGGCAAATTTGCAAAACCAACTTTCAAATCCAAAAATGTTGTTTCCACCTCAAGGCCATTAGAACTTCTGCATATTGACTTATTTGGACCAGTAAAAATTGCTTCAGTCAGTGGCAAGAAGTATGGGTTAGTAATCATAGATGACTATAGCAGATAGACATGGGTAAAGTTCTTAAAACACAAGGACGAGTCACACTCTGTGTTTGTTACCTTCTGCAACCAAGTTCAGAATGAAAAGGATCTTAGAATTGTCAAAGTCAAAAGTGATCATGGTGGGGAATTTGAAAATAATAATTTTGAATTATTTTTTAATGAAAAAGGCATCTTGCATGACTTCTCTTGTCCTAGAACTCCCCAACAAAATGGAGTTGTAGAACGAAAGAACAGAACATTGCAAGAAATGGCCAGAACCATGATCAATGAGACTAACATTGCTAAGATCTTCTGGGCAGAGGCAATTAACACAGCGTGTTACATTCAAAATAGAATCTCCATAAGACCTATTCTGGAAAAGACTCCATATGAATTGTGGAAGAACAGAAAGCCCAACATTTCTTATTTTCATCCATTTGGATGCACTTGCTTTATTCTGAATACAAAAAATTATCTGAACAAGTTTGACTCTAAAGCACAAAAGTGTATTATGTTAGGATACTCTGAGCGCTCAAGAGGGTACATAGTATACAATACAAAAACACAGATTATTGAAGAGTCAATCGGTGTTAGGTTTGATGATAAGCTTGACTCTCAAAAGTCAAAGTAGAATGAATTCCTTGCAGGTATGGAAGTTGAACTCATAGGTACTGAAGACAACTCGTCAGAAGTTCTCAACAGAGACGCTCCCTTAACATCAAAAAGAGTTACTGCAAGCAATCCAGCATCTTCAGTTGATCAACTTTAGAAAAGGCTATCCAGAAGCAGAATTGCTCACCCAAAAGATACAATATTGGGAAAGAAGGATGATCCAATCAGAACAAGATCAACATTCAGAAACTATGAAGAATCCCTCTTGGGACTGGTCTCTCTAATTGAACCAACAACAATTGATGAAGTGCTTCTTGACAATGACTGGATTCTGGCAATGCAAGAGGAATTGAATCAATTCACCAGAAATGACGTAAGGGATCTGGTCCCCAGACCAAAAGGATTCAACGTCGTTGGAACAAAGTGGGTGTTCAGAAATAAACTGAATGAGCAAGGAGAAGTCATCAAAAACAAAGCACGACTGGTAGCACAAGGTTATAGTCAGCAAGAGGGGATAGACTATACAGAAACCTTTGCTCCAGTTTCCAGGTTAGAATCTATCAGACTTTTAATATCATTTGCTGTAAATAATGGCATCACTCTGTATCAGATGGATGTCAAAAGTGAATTCTTAAATGGCTATATAGATGAAGAGGTATATGTGCACCAACCCCCTGGGTTTGAGAATTCCAAAAATCCAGAATATGTTTTCAAACTAAAGAAGTCACTCTATGGTCTGAAATAAGCTCCCAGAGCTTGGTATGAAAGACTAAGTAACTTCCTGTTAGAAAAGGAATTCACCAGAGGGAAAATGGACACAACCTTATTCTGTAAGACAGTTAAGAATGACATGTTAGTATGTCATATTTATGTTGATGACATCATCTTTGGATCTACAAAACCCTCTCTAGGAAGAGAGTTTGCTAAATGTATGCAGGCAGAGTTTGAGATGAGCCTAATGGGGGAACTCAAATTCTTTCTGGGCATTCAGATAAACCAAACTCCAGAAGGAACTTACATTCATCAGAGCAAATATGTCATAGAAATTCTGAAGAAATTTGATCTCTCAGAATGTAAGCCCACAAAGATTCCAATGCACCCCATGTGCATTCTGGAAAAGGAAGAGGTAAGTAAAAAGGTAGAACATAAGGTCTATAGAGGTATGATTGGTTCTCTTCTCTATCTGACGGCTTCAAGGCCTGACATTTTATTTAGTGTTTGCTTATGTGCTAGATTCCAATCAAATCCTAGAGAATCTCACTTAACAGCAGTTAAGCAAATTTTCAAGTATCTGAAAGGTACTACTAATCTGGGTTTGTTTTATAGAAAATCAAATGATTACAGCTTAGTAGGATATTGTGATGCTGACTTCGCTGGAGACATAGTAGAGCGTAAAAGCACTTCTGGAAGCTGCCAGTTTCTGGGAGAAAATCTGATCTCATGGACCAGCAAGAGACAGTCCACAATTGTACTATCAACAGTAGAAGCTGAATACATAGCAGTTGTTGGATGTAGCAAGCAAATGCTTTGGATGAAAAGTCAACTTGAAGACTTTAACATATTTTAGAGTAACATTCCTATCCTCGACGGCAATACTTCTGCTATTTTTCTTAGTAAGAATCCAATTTTGCATTCTAGGACTAAGCATATAAAAATAAAACATCATTTTATTAGGGACTATATTCAGAAAGGGATTCTTAGCTTAAAATTCATTGACACAGACCATCAATGGGATGATGTCTTTACAAAACCTCTTTATGAAGATAGGCTTAACTTCATTCTGAAACATCTCAGCATGAAGCTATGCCCAAAATAAAATATTTTATTTGTATATCTTAACCTTCAAAATTTTGTTATTTTCTGTGAACTACTGATCAACCTGTCTTCAGAGTTTAGAAGTACAAATTGCATCAGAATCTATCCATGAAGATCTGAACATTTCATTTCAAGGATAGAAGCGTGTTGTTCACATAATCAAACAGTTGTCATCCATTCATCAGCTACTTTCTGAGGCTGAACACGCGTTCAATTTTCTGAAAGGTCAAAGGTGCTGATTGGGTGCATTGAGACACTCGTCAAGGGTAACCGTTCAAGTATCTTTCTGAATCCCCTAATTTCAGGTGTCATTAATGCTTAAAATCATGACTAATTATTTATTTTTTCTTACTGATTACATTTTCGAGAAACCTATTTAAACTAAAATTTTACTTTTTACATTCACTTCGTTTTACTCTCACAATATTTTCTCTCGTTTCAAGTTCTTTCTTTCAAAAACCCCTTTCATCTTCCTCAAAAATCCTGTGTGAACAATGGCTTCTTCAAGTGTCAAAAATGTCAGTTCTCATGAATCTTCTTCAATGGAACAATATGAATAACCCTACAGAATGCTTCTCACACCTATTGATAATCTGGAAGTCCTCTCAGAACTGATTATTGATTTTGAAAGCTTGCAAGAAAATGGCTTCAATCTGCATGAAGACGTTACTGCTCAAGGATGGAACATGTACTTTGACCGTCTACTGGGGCCAACTTTTCCAATTCTTGTCAAAGAATTCTGGATACATGCTTCTTCTTCAAATCATCAGGTTACTTCTTATGTCATGGGGAAGAAAATTGTTATTACAGAAGACCTAATTGCAAAGCTTATTGGATACAATGGTGGAGGTGTCAGATGCATTGATATGGCTGAGAGATGCTCTGACGTAAGTTCTATTGCAAAGGAAATTTTTACTCATGGACTTACCTCCAGTTAAATCAGGGATTTAAAGGATCACCACAAAATTTGGGCCAGAATCATTCTGGGGTGTATCAACCACAGGAAGCCAACAAGCTCTCCTGATTATATCAACATTGATAAGCAATTTCTGATCTATTTCATTGCTAAAAAGACAAAGGTAAATCTTCCACACTTGCTGTTTAATCATCTCAGAACTAGTGTGAAGGAAACAAGAGAAGACGAAAGGACCAAGAGGGATTGGATTCCCTTAGGAAGACTCATATCAGATATTCTGACAGAGAATAGGCTGATAGAAAATCTAACGGAGGCCCAGGAAATCAGCACATTGGAAGAAACCACTGGGAAGCCCCTGAATGCTAGAAATCTGAAGAAGATGAAAATCATTGAGAATATCAAGAAGGAACCTACTGTTACTTCTTATGTAACCATCACTTCAAAAAGGATACCTCTGGATGATTTTCCTCTATTTTGTGAGATTGACTCCAAACCAGAAATAATAGTCAGATATCTGGACGCTTGCAAGGAGATGGAACTGCACCAGAAATCAATATCCAGGACTTACACAAGGCTGCTCCAGAAGTTTCTTTAAAGAAGACCAAGAAGAGGAAAGCTGCAGCAGAAGGACCATCTCAGAGGACTCCAAAGGCTGCCAAAAAGAAAGGTAATCCCTCCTCTATTACTGTTATAGATTCAATAAATGCAACAACATCTGAAGCCATGCCTACTCAACCAGAACATCCAACTCCACAAACATTTGAAGACTTTGACATAGGGTTTGATCCATCTGAAACTCTAGGTCTGAATGAAACTCTCTCCCTTTCTCAAAATCCAAATCTTGAACATGACCAACCATAAAATCCAAATTCTCAACTCTCAGAAAATCCAAACTCTGATGCCACACCAGAAATTCTGCAACAACACTCTCCACAAACAGAAATTCCTCAACAAGATTCACCATAACCAGAAGCTCAACCTTCTGAAAATCAATCTTCTTCTATCCATGAACTAGAACCCCAACATGTTACAACAAACCAATATGAAGAATCCCCTTCAGATTCTGATTTAATCCCAATACCTGGAATCACAGAACCTCTTGCGGTTCGCATGCCTCTCACCATTCATGACATTCCAGAAATCCCTTCATCTCTGGAATCCACTCCGCCAAACACCCCCACTAGACCGATCATCATTCCTGACTCTCCCACTCCTTCACCCACTAATAGTCCAGATGACAATGTAAGACTTGTCATTGATGCAATTGTGCTGGAAAGACTAGCTTCCATCTCACACAAAACTGCCATTCCCAAACCTAAACCAACTGAAACCACATCAGATGTTGGTACAAGCTTGTTGATTTTTGAAACAGGAATATAGGAATGGATAAATTCTTTGAAGCATGCTAGTCAAGAGATGACTAATCCTGCTGCTTTTGATTATATGTGGACAAAATTCAAAAACTGGCTTAGTTCTAAAACGCTGAAGCTGAAGGAACAAAGTTATGAACAGGTTCAGCAGAACTTTAGTGATGAGCTGAAGAATTTTCAAGACCAAGTTCTGAGCCAACTGCTCAAGAAAGACATCCTCTCGCTGGATAATGCTCCTTGGAAAGAGCATCATCCCTCAGACGAAGTTCAACCAGAATCAAAAAGTCTCTCCCTGACTGCTGCTCCAGAAGACATGATCATAACAGAAGAAATGGCTCACTCTGAACAAGCTGCAGAATGCTCTGAGCAACGTCCAACTCCTGAAGAAACTCCAACACCTTCCTTAGTTATGAAAACTCTGGAAGAGTTGAAGAAAGAAAATGCTTTAATCCATGCAAGGCTGGATAAGCAGGAGGATACGAACAAAGAGATTAAAATCATTTTGGGCAAACAAGAAGAGTCTAATACTCAGATCAAGAGCTTGCTGGAAGCATTGTTCACACATCTTCCCCCTCCTTCTTAGATTTCTGTTTTAAATCTGTTTATCTGTAAGGCTTAATTTTTACCTCTTCTGTTATGGAACTTATCATTGCATCATGTTTTTAATATAATTCTTATCTTTTGGCTCTGATTATATTTCTTTTTTGATAGCTGACAAAAGGGGGAGAAAGTAAGATATTTTAAATAATGGTTTACCGAGGCAAAAGTCTCAAACATTATGAATTACTTAACCTCTATCTTCTGAAAAGATTGAACAAGTACAAATTTTGATGAAAGCTGCAGCTAAACTCTGATGCTCAAGGAACTTAAGGGAAGTAATAAACTCAGGGGGAGTTTTTCTTAATCTTTTGTTCTTTTTTTTAATTGAAAAATCTAGTTTTTGTCATCATCAAAAAGGGTGAGATTGTTAGAACATAGTTTGATTCTACAATCCTTAGTTAGAGTTTTGATGATAACAAATAAAAAGAACTAATGACAAATACAAAGAACAAATATGCACCCTAAAAATTATGTTGTGTGTATGCAGAATTTCTGACCATAGCAGCATCAAAAGATAAGCATAAGAGCTACACGCTGAAGCAATCAGAACATGCGCTGAAGATTGATGACCAGAACCTGCGCTAAAGCAAAGAAAACTATGATTCTGAACAAGAACATGTTAATCCAAGTCATCAATATTCTGAAGCATCATCAGCAAGCAAGGAGATAAGATTCTGAAGCGTTACTGATTATTCAAGACAGCATCAATTCCAACGGCTTCTTTCAGACAGGATCTTCTCCAAATGGAAAGTGTGTTAATGACATTAAACATGCTTGATGATTAACGTTATTCCACTACCTATATAAACAAAGTCAGTATTCAAAATCACAGACGGTTTTTGCTACATAACTACTCACGCAAATTCAAAGCTGCAAGCAACATTCTTTACATTTCCAAGCTATAATCTTGTGTAAATTATCACAGTTGTGATAAACAGTTTTTGAATGAAAAACAACAACACACATCTTGTATAATTGTTTTGAAACAGTGTTCCTTGAGATTAACCGGATTGTGGTTGTACTCAAGATGACTTTAACAATTGTTAAAGTAGTGATTGTAATCATTTTGAGATTAGTGAATTAAGACCTCTTTGGAGAGAGGCGAAATCACCTTGACGGGTGGACTGGAGTAGTTTGAGATCAAACAAACCAGGATAAAAATACTGTGTCATTGTGCTTTTAATTTCAAGTTTTCAATTCAACCCCCCCTTCTTGTGTTTTTCACATCTTCAGATTGCTGGTCCAACAAAGAAAGGAAGTCAGAAGAAGCAAATATAGCAAGAGGAGACTCTAATGATGAATCTGTACTATTGTTGGCTTCTGAACCAGATGATCCGAATTCATCAGAATGGTGGTATATGGACACAGGATGTTCAAACCATCTTACTGGAAACAAGAAGTGGTTGGTTGACTTTGACTCTGGGAAGAGTACAAAGATCAAATGTGTTGATGATAAATACCTCAATGCAGAAGGTATGGGAAATGTCAGAATCATTCTAAACAATGGGAAAGCAGCAGTGATCCAGAATGTTTGGTATGTACCTAGCATGAAAAGCAATCTGATGAGTATGGGACAACTGGTTGAGAAAGGTTTTTCAGTTATCATGAAGGACAATCTTCTGAAGCTATATGACTATAATCAGAAGCTGGTTATGTAGTCAGAGTAGGGAAGGAACAGAACATTCAAGGTGAATGTTAGAACTACATACTCTGAATGTCTTAATGCAATAAGTGTTGTCAAGGAGAGTGAGTTGTGGCACAGAAGATTTGGTCATCTGAATTTCAGAAGTTTAGGGCATCTGAAATCAAAGAATCTGGTACATGGAATTCCGACAATCAAGAAGCCTGAAAAGTCATGCAAGGTGTGCATGGAAGGGGAGAAACCAAGCTTACCCTTTGCATCAGAAGTAGCTCCAAGAGTAAAACATGCCTTGGGAGTAGTATATTCTGATGTGTGCGGTCCGTTTCCATTAGCATCGACTGGAGGGAATAAATACTTTGTGTCATTTATTGACAAGTTCACCAGAATGACATAGGTATCTCTCATAAAGTTCAAACACAAGGTGTTTGCTGAATTCAAAAAGTTCAGACTGAAGGCTGAGAATCAGATTGGCCAGACTCTGAAAATTCTTAGAACTGATGGTGGTGGTGAGTATAACTCCATAGAATTCAGAAGTTTTTGTGAGGAGAATGGAATTGAGCATGGGGTTACTGCTCCATATACTCCTCAACACAATGGTCTTGCTGAAAGAAGAAATCGTACTTTGTTAGATATGGTGAGAAGTATGCTGAAAGAGAAGAAGCTTCCTCATACTCTATGGGGAGAAGTTGTTGCAACTGCATGTTATGTGCTCAACAGATGTCCAACAAAGAAATTAAAGGAAATAGTTCCTATTCAGAAGTGGACTAGAGATAAGCAAAGTGTTAGTCATCTGAAGGTGTTTGGTTCTGTATGTTACAAACATGTCCCAGAAGCCAAAAGACAGAAGTTGGATGATAAAAGTAAAGTGATGTTGTTGGTGGGGTATCATAGTATAGGTTCGTACAAACTTTATTGTCCAGAAACTAACAAAGTTGAGTTCAGCAGAGATGTCATTGTAGAGGAATCATAAGTTTGGAATTGGGAAAAGTCTCGTCCTGACTCTGATGACAGAACTTATGAAGAAAGGTCAGAAACACATGTTTCTGAAGCTGGTAAAGACTCTGACTCTGAAGAAGATACAGAAGGAGAAGATGATTCTGACTATGACTTCGATGGTGATCCAGACTCTAAATACAGTCAAGGTTCTGGAGAAAGTCCAATTGCTGAAGCAAGTGCTTATGAAGGGGAAAGTTCTGGTGTCCAAAGTTCTGAAGGTCCAACTCAGAGGCAACAAAGAGTCAGAAGCATCCCAAGAAGATTTGCAGAGTTCGATATGTTGCTAGACACTGAAGTAAACTCTGAAGAAGAAGTTATTCAGTGTGCAATGTTAGTAGACTCTGAACCCGTGAGTACGAAAGAGGCTCTTAAGCAGCAAGTTTGGTTACAGGCCATGAAAGAAGAACTTGATGCTATAGAGAGAAACAAGACTTGGAAGCTGACAAAACTTCCAAAAGGCAAGAAAGCCATCAACGTCAGATGGGTTTTCAAGCATAAACTAAAGCCAGATAGATCAATTGGAAAACATAAAGCGATATTAGTAGTGTAACACGGTGGGAGAACTGACTTGGTTGTTTTGCGTTTGATCGCAAATGTTGCGGTTAGCAAGAGTCGCCATCGACTTTTCTTTTATCCAAAAGGAAAGATTGAAAAGAACAGGAAATACCTTTGAGATGTTTTCTTGAGTTCGGGGGGTAGATTATGAAAAGGGAAGGTATTAGCACCCTTTTCATCCGTAGTTATCTACAGGCTCTTAGTTGCTTGCTAGATCACTTGCTTTTGTTTGAAAATATGCTTTATGTGGTTTTTGAAAGTATTTTGAAAAGGCGCCATCGTTTAGGCAAACTTTGTAATGATTCTCGTTCGTAAGAATGTATAAAAGTGTTGATCTTTTGAAAAATGTTTCAAGTTTGAATGATGTTTTAAAAGTGTTGGTGTTTATTTTGAAAATAGCAAGGATGTTTTGGTTTGAAAATGAGCAAGAAACTAGGAACATTCTACCTACTCAAAAGTCTTTCTTGTTTATTTCCTCTTTCCTTTGACATTGTTATTTTACCATTGATTTGGTAAGAAACACTATCTTTGGATGTAAAAGGGACGGGCATGGGTCACCGTATAGTCATGAATAACAATGTTGTAAGATATCTTAGCATTTCTTTGAGGGACTAAGATCATTTTTGAAAAGCAACTTTGATAGCGTCATTGAGGGACCATGATCTTGTATTTTTATCTTTTTGCTAAGACATCTTACATGCGTATTATGACTATTTATTTCTCAAGGCAACAAGTGGATTTACCCTAAGGGTGTAAGTGTGCAAGTGTGTTGATTTACATGCATTGTTTTGTCTTTGAATTAGGGTTTTCTAAACATTGATTTTATCTTTTCATACAAACCCTAATTTACTAGCATTTATATATAAAGCATTAAATTACGGAAAATAAAAATACTAAGCTATTACATCATTAGGGGAGGGGGTGTACAAATTTATAAATGGGGAAATTGCAAGAAAATTAAATCTAAATAATCATTACAACCATATTAAATATTGTACAAAATTGAAGATAAAAATGCAAGAATGCAAATGAGTAAAAAACATGATTTTTATTTGATTTTTATGAAAGGATTTTAACCTAACTCTTATTAGAAAAAAGATTAATTTAAAATTAAATAAAATTAACTCAAACTAAATAAGAAAAGAAATTAACTAAAAAAAGAATTTTTAGGGTTTTATTTATGAAAAGGTTTAAATTAATAAAAATAAATATGGATATTAATTAATTAAAAGAAACCTAAGTTCTAAATTAAGTTTAATTACAAGAAAATAATATAATAGTTAAACCTAAACCTAAATATTAATTATTAAGAAAGAAATTAATTTATTAAGAAAATATTTTTGTTCTTTTAGTTTTATAAAGAAAAATAAAACTATGAGTGCAAAAATAATAAAATAAATATTTTTTGGATTTTTATTAATAAAAATTAAAAAATAATATTAATAATAATTATAATTATAAGAAAATATGAAAGTAAAATAAAAATAAAAATGAAAATGAAATAAAAAAATAAAATGGGACAGGGGGTGCTGAACATAGTCAGGGGTTTATAAAAAAAATCAGGCCCAATGTTGGAGGCCCCAAACCTGTTCAAACAAAAAAAAGAAAACAGAAAAACATGAAAAAAAGAAGCAAAACGGACGCTGGGGCTCGAACCCAGGTCCAAGGGGTGACATGCGCGCGTTTTAACCACTGAAATGGTGATACATCTGTTAATATTGGCACAAAAATAAATACATAACATAAAACTTACGCTGACTGTACTTCATCTTCAACCTCCAGCCAAAGGATCTGTAACTTGCTCATTCTTCAACCATTTTCAAAAATGTAAACATGAAACTTGTGTATTTTTTCACCACGAATCCAACCATGTAACTAATTTAAGCTAACATTCAAAGATAAAGATGAAATTATGAAAGTACCAAATTTTGACCTAAATGTTTCAGCAAGTTTAAACTCAAAATTCTTCATGCTCAAGCAACATAAATGAAATTTATGGACATGTATAGGTTCAGGGCAATGATATCTACATTCTATCTTCACAAATGCAAGACTAATAATGCCTATATGAATAGTTCAAAAGTAAAAAAACTCACCTTGCAAGAGGGTATCGTGTTTTGAGTTTGAGCAGCTTTTGATGAGTTCCAGTGATTGGGTTAGCTTCCTCAAGTTCCCAGGAAGCTAATGTGATGCTTGGCTTGAGCAGAAAGTGACTGAGGAGTTCTGGAGAAGTCCACTTGCAAAGCTCTATTTTTTGAAAATGGAACTTGATGATGGAGATGTTACAGTTAGGCAAAAGGACTTTGGATGGTTTGTATTTAATGTTTAGAAGCTTTAGGAACCAAAAGGCTTGGAAACACACAAGGGAGATGTGATTTTCAAGTTTTTGGTCAGATTCTGCAACAATGGAGTTTTGTGATACAGTTCTGAGTTTTTGTCTATTTTGGAGCTTGTGTATTTGTGTGTTTTGATGCAAACAACTTGTGCATAAGTAAAGAAAAGGTTCTGAGGTTTGAGAGGTTCACATCATACCAGTACAAGTTATGGATATGTTACTTGATTTTGAAGAAAAGTGAAAACATGGTTTCAAGGAAAAGTACAAGCATGGGCTGAGTTGTTTAGAGGCTTTAGACAAGTTTCTTTTAGGTTATAGATTATGTATAATCAGAAGAAAACAAGTGCAAAGCTCAAGAACTGATTTTGTGCATAAAGCTACTTTTCCAAAATGGCAATGTGCACTTTCTTCCCAAAATGGAAATAAGCATGGGCAATGCATTGAATGCTTGAGTTGAAGCCTCTAACAGTTGTAAAAAACATTAATTATGGAGTGCCAAGCAAGTTTGAGGCCTGCAAAGAAAAGATTGTGCAGCCTAGCATGGATTTGAATTCTTGTTCATCATGAAAATGATCTATAATTCAAGAATGAAATTCCAACTTCATGCCTTCGATTCTCCTTGCTCAAACATTATCTCAAGGAGTTATTGGACATTTTAGAAAGCTTGTAATGTTCTCTACAACCCCTCTTTGAATCACTTTTAAAAATTCCCCTTGGAACTATGTGAAAAATTGCCATGAAGTTAGGTCAAAATCCTGCCTAAACTAGGGCAAAATTTCACTAAGTTTCCAAGTTTCATGAACATGTATTCACAAAATCATAACTTGAAATCCATGCATTTCTAGGAGAAGCTGTGTAAAGAAATATTTTATATCTCATTGAGATCTACAACTTTCATGTTGAAAGTTTCCTTTAAATCATCTTGTATCATGGTGAAAAATTGGCTCAAAGTTGTGAAAAGATATGAAGTTTTCAACACTTAGAAAAATTTCTAAGTTTGGAAACTTTGACTTTTCAAAATGAAATCTTGACTTTTTTGATTTCTTGATGAACAAGTTTCATATTTTTACATGTTTTGACTAATTGTGATCTTTGACACTTAATTTTGACCAAAAAGTCAAAGTTTGACTTTTCAGTATGCAGTTGACTTTTGATCAGTTGACTGAAAATCAACTATCAATCAAATGACCTTGAGCAATGTTTTGAGTCATGAAATTAGGTAAAAATTATTCATTTGAAACCTTGATATCATGTCTCAAACCAATTAACCATCATCTAGGTCAAAAATCAGAAATTGCCCTTTCTCAGTCAAAACCCTAATTTTGACCATTTTGCCCTTTTGATGATCTAATCAAATTTCTTAAGGAATTATGGTCCAAACATGATAAAATGAAATATATGAGTTCATAATGTTGATATGGATAAAAAATTATGAAGTTTGACTGTAAATTGACCACATTTGACTTTTTTCCCAATACAACTGATTTTTAGGTCAAGTAATCAATTGATTGAGCAAAAATGTGATCCAAGCCTTGAAACTTGACATGAGAAATCTTGAGGGTACATAATGATCCATGAAAGTCATATGAGGCATTAAAAGTTCAATTGTCCTTGTGCAATCTCAAACCCTAATTTCAGTCATCAATGCTCAAGGAGTGTCTTTAGCTGATCAACCATAGTGCAATCTTGAACCAAAGGAGATATTGTGTGAAAATATTTGATAAATGAGAGGGGAAATTTTAGGGCAAAACAACTGCCCTCGTTCAATCTTCTTAAACCTGAAGAGTTATATTGGCGAATCTGCCATTCGTGACTTGAAGGTGGAAGATGATTGAACACTAGAGTGCCCAGAAATTTACACTCGAAGATGAATTATGAATGGGCTTATAAATTCCATTTAGAGGAATGATGGAGATTTTCCAGAGATGGGCTTGTAGATGCCATCCAAAGGTGATTGTTGATAGAAAGTGGACTAAGTATGAACTTGATTTCAACTGGAAAAGAATCAGAACAAATCTTTGGAGTGATTTATCTGAACCAGAAGAAGTCTTGTATGTTGTTTGACTGGGAAGAATCAGAATAAATCTTGGAGCAATTTATTTGAACCAAAAATGTTCATTTAGAAAGTATTAGGATAATCCGTTGAGAGGTTTAAACTGAACCGAAAGAGGTCTTGAATATTCTTTAACTGGAGAGAATCAGAGTAAATCTTTGAGAGATTTATCTGAACCAGAGAATGTGCCTACTAGGAAAGAATCAGAATAAATTGTTGAGAGATTTATCTAAACCAACAGGGATTTGGAGAAGAATCAGAATAAATTGTTGAGAGATTTTATCTGAACCAGAGAAAGCGTCTGCAGGAAGAATCAAAATAAACCGTTGAGAGATTTAAACTGAACCAACAGGGATCTGGAGAAGAATCAAAATAAATCGTTGAGAGATTTATCTGAACCAGAGAAAACATCTGCGGGAAAGAATCAGAATAAACTGTTAAAAGATTTAAACTCAACTAGCAGGGATCTGGAGAAGAATCAGAATAAATCATTGAGATATTTATCTGAACCACAAAAGACGTATGTGGGAAAGAATCAGAATAAATCGTTGAGAGATTTAAACCGAACCGACAGGGGTCTAGAGAAGAATCAGAATAAATCATTGAGAGATCTATCTGAACCAGAGAAGACGTCTGCGGGAAAGAATTAGAATAAACCGTTGAGAGATTTAAACTGAACCGGTAGGGATCTGAAAGAAATATCTGTTATGTAGATGGTTGACCAGTCTTTTCTTGGGAATTGATCTGTAGTTGACTCGTTGAAAATTTAACAATAATTTTCTGTTGATCAATCTTTCCTAAAAATATGAAAGGTTAGTTGCATGCAATGTCATGATGTATGAAATGCATGGTTATAATGCGGTTTCTCAAAACAAATGAGATTGTGCTGTATGTATTTGTGTTATCAATGCTATGATGCATGGATGTAATGTATGGACACATTAATTGTTATGCCGCAGTGTTGCTAGAGTCAGGGAAAATAAATCCCTAAGCATTTTTTAGAATGAGGAGTGTAAGTCTTTACATTTTGAAGTATTGATGGATGAGTTTCCATTTGTTAGGGAAATAAACTCTGTGGTGTAAGGGAAACGCCGTGCATTGCTTGTAGACCTCGTGAAAACCTGCTGGGGAATCCTGAGAAACTGGGAGACTTTCACTGAGGAATCTTAGGAGCGGTAACTGGAAGTTTTGTTCCGTCAAGGATGTGAGGGAACTTGATACCATTAGGCTGCATACTGGAGATATGATAGCGATCCTATAGTGGGATGTCCCTCTTTCCGCTCTTGCTGGAAAAAGTACTTGCGGGGGATTTTATGGAATAGTCTAAAGATATTATCCTATTTCTTAAAGCCATTAGTGATTGTCTTTCTATTTTCTATTCCTCTTTTTGTTCATTTGCAAACAGTAGTCACGTTCAAATGCATATGTTCAAAAATAATCATTGGACGTTTTCGCAAATAAAACAAGGAAATAAAAGAAAAACAAATAGATTTTCACTTTCAAAGGGATATCTTTGTATTAACTTGAATAAGTATTTTTGTACAATGAGACGAACATTCTAGTAAGAGAATATCATCGTAAACAAAATGAGAATTGATACAAAGAAAAGATAGCTATGTGAAATAATCCCATGGGGTTCCACTTCTGCTATAGCCTTCACGTCTCTGAGCGTCTCATCCACTTGCTGCCTTGTTCGAAGTTGATTGGATTGATTAGACCCATTTGAGTTTGTCAGTTGATGCTAAAGGTTGTCTGTAAGGTGATCCAATGGGACATAGTCATACGCTTTAATTCTCTAACTTTTTCCTGGACCACCCTTTCGGTTTTTCAGTCCACTGGGATACCCTTTTTTGCCCAAGCCGCCCTTTTAGGTTTTCAGCTTGCCGAGCGTACATATTTTTTTGTTTTATCCCTAATTTTTGCTCGAACCTTTATGGTTCGCCGGGATGCCCTAATTTTTGCCTAGGCCAGTCGACCTAGCGGATCTTTATTTATGCGTAGTATCTTTTGACTATGTCTGCGTTTACAGGGTGTGGAAGGTCGTCGCCATCCATAGTGGTTAAGATCATTGCTCCACCAGAGAATATGCTTTTAATGACAAATGGTCCTTCGTATGTAGGAGTCCATTTGCCCCTGGGATCACCTTGTAGCAATATGGTACGCTTGATTACCAAATCACCGACCTGATATACCTGACGTCTGACCTTCTTATTAAAAGCTTTGATCATACGTTTTTGGTACATCTGACCATGACAGAAAGTCGTAAGCCTCTTCTCATCAATCAAGTTCAACTGGTCAAGTCGAGTATGGATCCATTCATCTTCATTCATCCCTACATCCTTTATGATTCTCAGAGAAGGTATTTGGACTTCAATTGGTAGAACAACTTCCATGCCGTATACCAAGGAGAAGGGAGTTGCCCCTGTTGATGTGTGTGCCGTGGTACGGTAACCGAGGAGAGAAAATAGTAACATCTCATGCCAGTCCTTGTAGGTTACTGTCATTTTTTGTATGATCTTCTTGATGTTCTTATTTGCGGCTTCGACAACACCATTCATCTTTGGCCGGTAAGGAGAAGAATTATGGTGCTGGATCTTGAATTGCACGCATAATGCGGTAATCATAGTATTGTTGAGATTAGTAGCACTGTCTATGATGATTCTCTCCGGGATACCGTACCGACATATAAGATTCTGTTTGATGAATCGGGCCACAACATTCTTGGTAACGGAAGCGAAAGAAGCTGCCTCAACCCATTTCGTGAAATAGTCAATGGCCACCAAGATGAAACGATGTCCATTAGAAGCTGTAGGTTTGACTTCTCCAATCATGTCGATGCCCCACATCGCGAATGGCCAGGGAGAAGTTAGGACGTTTAGAGGAACTTGAGGCACATGTACTTTGTCAGCATAGATCCGACACTTGTGACAGGTTCGTGAATGCTGATGGCAATCTGCTTCCATGGTAGACCAGTAGTACCCCGCCCGTAGGATCTTTTTAGCCATCATATGCCCACTAGAATGGGTGCCAAAAGTGCCTTCGTGTAGATCAACCATGATCTTGTCTGCCTCAACCTTGTCTATGCAACGAAGCAAAGTAGAGTCGTGGTTGCGCTTGTAAAGAATGCCATTACTGAGGAAGAACTTAGTAGAGAATCTTCTCAAGAACTTTATATCATTGACTGAATCTCCCTCTGGATACTCTTGGGCCTCGAGATACCTCTTGACTTCATGGAACCAAGGCTTGTCCACTACTTCTTCAGTATCGATCTCGTGACAGTAAGCTGGTTCATCCATCCGCTCAATGGTGATCTGTGGAGCCCCGTTACCCCACTTGAGTTTAAACATGGATGACATAGTGTCTAGCGCATCCACTAGTTGATTTTACTCACGTGGAAAATGCTCAAAGGCGATTTCCTCAAAATGTGGGATTAATGTCAACATATGTTCTTTGTAGGGGATGAGATTAGGGTGCTTCGTGTCCCATTCTCCTTTGATCTGACTGATGACTTAGGCTGAATCTCCAAATACACTTAAGGACTTAATTCCTAAATCTATGGCAGCTTTGAGACCTAAAATACACGCTTCGTATTCTGCCATATTATTGGTACAGTTGAAACAAAGTCTTGCAGTGAAGGGAGTATGACATCCTTCAAGGGATATGATTACATCACATATGCCATTGCCTAGTGTGTTGGATGCTCCGTCAAAAAACCAAGGTCCACCAGGATCCTTGTTCAGGACTGTCATATGGTATGAGTTCTTCAAAATTGTTTACCATCAAGATGTCTTCATCTGGGAATTCAAATTTCATAGACTGATAGTCATCCACAACCTGATGCGCAAGGTGATCAGCTAGTACAATGCCATTTATTACTTTTTGGATAGTGTACTGAATGTCATATTCAGTCCGGATCATCTGCCATCTTGATATTCTCCTAGAGAGAGCAGGCTTCTCGAATATGTATTTAATTGGATCCATCTTGGATATCAATAAGGTAGTATGGGTCATCATATAATGTCTTAGCCGACGAGCAGCCCATGCCAGAACGCAACAAGTTTTCTCGAGCAGTGAATATCTGGTTTCACAGTCAGTAAACTTTTTGCTCAGGTAGTAAATAGCATGCTCTTTTCGGCCAGACTTGTCATGCTACCCCATCACACACCCCATTGAATTTTCCAAGACAGTTAGATACATGATCAAAGGTCTTCCCTCGAATGGAGGCATCAAAACATGAGGCTCTTGAAGGTACTCTTTGACCTTGTCGAAGGCAGCTTGACATTCATCATTCCATTTGACTACTTGATCTTTCTTCAATAATTTGAAGATTGGTTAACAAGTAGCGGTTAGGTGAGAAATGAATCTGGCGATGTAGTTTAGCCGTCCTAAGAATCCTCTGACTTCCTTCTCGGTGCGAGGAGAAGGAATTTCTTGTATTGCTTTCACCTTGGCAGGGTCCACTTTGATACCTTTACCGCTGACGATGAAGCCGAGGAGTTTACCAGACCTCACCCCAAATGTGCATTTATTCGGGTTCAACCTTAGCTTGTATTTCTTTAGCCTTTCAAATAGTTTCTGCAAATGGTCAAGATGTTCATTCAGTTTGAGATCTGGCTATCATGTCATCCACATAGACCTCTATTTCGTGATGGATCATATCGTGAAATAGAGCTACCATGGCACGCTGATAAGTTGCCCCAACGTTTTTCAACCCGAATGGCATAACCTTGTAACAGAACGTGCCCCACTGTGCGGCGAAGGTCGTTTTCTCCATGTCCTCAGGTGCCATTTTTATTTGATTGTAGCCTGAGAAACCATCCATAAATGAGAACACTTTATGTTGTGCGGTATTGTCAACCAAAATATCGATATGGGGAAGCGAGAAATCATCCTTAGGGCTTACCCTATTCAAATATCTGTAATCCACACACATGCGTACTTTACCGTCCTTCTTTTGGCACTGGAACAACATTGACGACCCACTGTGGATAGGAGGTGACGGCTAAGAATCCTGCATCGAATCGTTTCATGACTTTAGTTTTGATCTTCTCTGACATGTCTGGCCGCATGCGACGAAATTTCTGTTTTACCGGAGGGCAGTCTTCTCTTGTCGGTAGACGATGGACCATGATATCATCATCAAGTCCTGGCATGTCTTCGTATGACCAAGCAAAGACCTCAACATAGTCATGTAGTAACTGAGTTAAATGCTTCTTGACACTGGGTTCCAGATTGGCTCCTATCTTGACTTCTTTCTTGTCCTCTTCGGTACCTAAGTTAACTGTGTCAACCAGTTCTTCGTGGGGCTGTATGGTCCTTTCTTCCTGTTGTAGTAACCTAGCTAGTTCCCCTGGCACTTCACAATCTTCCTCACCTTTGTCTTCGGCTTGATATATCAGATTTTCAAAGTCACAATATGCCATAGCAGAATCGTTACCCATGGGATCCTGAGTGGATGTGGATATGCATTTTGATATGTGAGTGTGTGTAAGAGCATAGCTTATCATTGAAAAAATAGATATGTATAAAAAGAAAAACAAAGAGCGTAAAGTTTGCATGCAAAAACATCCATGATTCATTGATGACATATGAAAATGTAGTAACAACCCTTACAAATGGACCGTCTTGCCTCGGGTAAGACACGAGGTTTTAAAATTCTCAATTGTTTAATTATTACAAGTCCGACAAAAATTTAAAGACAATTACTGTTGGATAAAAGTAATTGGGACAAAATCTTTGGCTTCCCAGTTGTTGAGTCCTCCGCTGATAGTTGGGAAAATCCATTCTTCCAGGTCACAACCGTCATCACTATCCTCCACTGTGTTGACTCCATGGTTGCTGATCCGCAAAGGTGATCCCCCGGCACGAGCACGGTGAATAGCTTTCTGGGCTCCTGAAGTAAAACCCAAACCAAATTTGTTAGACTTGTAGGGGATATCCGGGAGTTGGCCCCAAATATTACACCCACCTTCTTCGACTACTGCCTTGGCATCTTTCAGAGAAGCCATCTTTAGCGGAGGTCTGGTAATCTTCGGGACTTGGGAAATAGTCTTGGTTGTTGCCACTATTTGTGGGACTTCCTCGAAATGCTAACACGGAGTTTCAATGAATTCACCATCCATTTCCACGTATCTGAAGGAGTTCAGGTGACTGACCATATATTCCTCCTCTCCATGGACAATGATGATTTTTCCCTTGGTTGGGTATTTTAGCATCTGATGTAATGTAGAGGTGATGGCACCAGCGTTATGAATCCAAGGTCGGCCCAATAAACAGGAATAGGAAGGGCGAATATCCATTACATAGAAAGTTGAATCAAAGGTTTGAGTTCCAACTTTAATGGGGATGTCCACCTCCCCGTGCACCATTCTCTTCGGATCGTCGAAGGCCCTTACCTCTATGTTGCTGGGTTTTAAGGTCAAACCTTCACAATGTACTCTATCTAGAGCCTTCTTTGGAAACACATTCAAAGATGAACCAGTTTCTACCAGGACATGGGCCAAAGTAGTGCCCCTGCATTCGACAGAGATATGCAACGCCTCATTGTGTTTTCTCCCTCTAGGTGTCAGGTCAGCATCAGAAAAGCCCAGACTATTATCAGCTGTTAAACTGGTCACACAGTCTTTGAATCGGTCAGCAGAGGTTTCCTGTGGCACGTGGGTAGTTATAAGAAATTTTACCAAGGCCTTCATATGAGCCTCAGAGCACAACAGTAAAGCTAGCATAGAGATCTTTGAAGGGGTCTTCCCTAGCTGTTCGACTACATTGTAGTCGCTTCTCTTTATAATTTTCAAAATTTCTTCCATCTCCTTCTTGGAGGCCTCTGGGATAGATAATGATTGCGCCTTCATCTAGACATGTTCAACCAAAATGCCTTTGCCCCGAGTCTCGGTTGACTCGGTGATAGGGGTGTCAGCAGGGGTAACCACATGAACTGTAGTAGTCGTGTCAACAGGAACAAAAGCAGGGATGATCACAGGACCGATAACAGTTTTTGAAGGAGCAATTTCAGGGGAGAACACTCTTCCACTTCGGGTTATTTTGCTGGTTCCCACAATGTTGCCGATGTCGGAGTCAACCTTCTCAAAAACCGAATCTTCATCAGCCAACCAATCCTGCTTGATGCCATGATAGTAGACGTAACCCCCATAGTTCTAGGGGACTGCTTTACCTGAGGAGTAAGGGATTGGCCCTGGCATAGTAATTATCAGTGGAGTCACCTTCAGAACAGATGTAATCCTAACAGGTATTTTGGTGGAGACCCTGGAAGGATTGGCGGAAATGTTACTATTGAAACATCCTTGTAAGAAATGGTTGGAACATGAGTCTTTTCAAACAAAATCTCTTTGTCATCCATCAGGCGCTGGACACTTGGTTTAAATAAATGACAACTAGTTTGTATGGATAAATAGAGGTGGCAACCTTCGCCATAACCCGGAAATAAACCGTCCTTCAACAGGTTCCTCTTGACGGTCAGGAGAGGAGTAACAAGATCATCAATAACAATAACAAACACATCATCTTCAACAACATTAACATCACGGCCATGCTTGGGCATATGAGCGGTGATACCATTTGGAATCTCAGAAGCATCAAATTCAATTTCTTTTGCTTGAAGAAGGTCTTGCACCTTGTTTTTCAAAACCCAACAGTCGTTTGTATCATAACCTGGATTTTCTGAGTGGTAAGCACAAAGGGCGTTTAGGTTGTAATGGGGAGAGGCAGTGTTGGGATTCTTCAGAGCTTCCCGCAAGGTTACCAGATTAGATCTCAACAAAGGTAGCAAAACTTGAGACAGTGTCATATTTATCCGGGTAAATTGTCTTACTGGTCTTTCTGTTCTAGGCTGGTTGTTCCTTTGTTGAGTAGATGCAGGCTTAGGGATCATGACTGCCCCTACCGTTGGACGGTGTTCAGTTCTGTCCTGATTCCTTTAAGGGTACACAACACCAAACTCTTTCTTCCCAATGAATGGTTTTCTCACGGCACTGGAGGATGCGTCCTTTTGGATCTTCCCACTCTTAATCCCAACTTACACTCTTTCCCCGGTCAAAATTAATTCAGTGAAGCCGGCTGAGGAGCTTCCAATTAGATGATTAAAGAAAGGACCGGACAGGGTACCCAGAAACATGTCCACTAGCTCCCTATCAGACAGGGGAGGCTGGACTCTTCCTGCTAAGTCCCTCCACTTCTGAGCGTAGTCTTTGAAACCCTTGCTTGAACCAATAGCCAAAATCTGGAGTTGAGTACGGGTGGGAGCAAGGTCTGTGTTATACTGATATTGTTTATAAAAAGCAGCGGCTAGGTCTTCCCAATTATGGATATTGGCCTTTTCTAGTTGATAGAACCAATCTAGCTGAGTTCCGGATAGACTATCCTGAAAGAAGTGGACCCATAAATCTCTGTCAGCAGTGTGAGGCTATATGTTCCTCACATAATATTAGAGGTGCATCTTGTGACACGAAACCCCGTCGTACTTAGCAAACACTGATGACTTGAACTTTGGTGGAATAACTATCCCAGACACCAAACCCAATCTTCAAGGTCTAGCCCGGGCACTTTCTGAATCTCCATTGCACTTAAGCGATCTTCCAACTGTTTGTATTTGTCGTCTGCTGGAGGATACTGCTCTTCAGAGTAATCAACCTCTTCTTCCTCTTCAGATTCTGGATGGTCAGTCACTTCCTTGTTTTCACCTGATGATGCTGCAAAGTCTAGGGTTCGTCTGGCTGGCCCTGGGAACCTTCTTCCCAGATTCAAAACACCGGTTAATTTCTTCGCTTTCTTCTTCTTTTATTTGATCAGTAAAGTTTTCAAATCCTCTTGTCCTTTGGCCAGAGTTAAGAACATTTGTTGAAACTGAGCGTTCTGCGCTTGGAGATCTTTTACTGTCTGTTTAAGATCCATCTCACTGAAATAAACAGTAGAAAGATAAGGAAACCTGTTGTAAGAAACCTGTTTATGTTATGGTGAATGAAGATGCATATGCAAATGATTTCAAGGAAATTAGAGATTTAAATTTACTTTAGACAAAAAGGAACACACGTTATATTAATAAATCAAAGTTTGAGTACATCATGCCTCTTTGGGCTTACAAAGAAATACAAAAACTCTAAGATAAAAAAGTCGAACACATCCTCTTTGGTGCGATGTAGGCGTTCAGACTCCGCTCCTTATGAAGCTGCTTGGTGAGTTCCAGAACTTTCTTCTCGCTGGCATAGAATTGGGCCTCAAAAGTGTCTCGCTCCCCCTTAAGCTATATCCAATCCATTTGCAAGTCCTCGAGAGAGGTGGGCATGTTAGGATGAAGGATAGTGTATGGGACATCTCCTTCCACAACAGACTCTATGATAACTAGGAGAATGGAGGGGTAAGGCATCATAAGACTTTGAGCACGGGCTCGTACCCATTTGAGATAAGGCTCAAGAGGGATGGAATTATTATGCCCCAATGTCTTGATATCTACCTTTTTCAACATCCTCCAAGCTCGGATAAACCTCTGGTGCTAACCTTGATCGTCGTTCTCGTAATCAAATACCAACCCTTGAATAAGCATCTCATATGTACCATCCCTTCGGGCATAACCAAACTGTCGTAAGGCTAAACATGGGTTGTAACTCATACCTCCTCTAATGCCAAGTAGGGGGACATTATAGAATTCTCCACAACGGTCGACGATAGTAACATTCTCCAAAGACCAGGAACACCAATGAATATCTGAATGTCTGAGCGTCATCAACCTATGTGACCACCTTGAACCTTGCTCGTTCTTTAATACAGATTGAGGAAGATGCGAAATAAACCATCTTGACAAGAGAGGAGTACAACACATGAGAATACCTCTTTTCCTTATAGTGTGAGTGGGAAAAGAATGTAGGATGTCTCCTAACAAAGTAGGCACCGGGTTACGAGACATGGAGATTTTGACGGTGTTTACATCTATGAGTTGGTCAGGATTTGGAAACAAAACCATTCCATAGATGAGAAGGGCCACAATTTCCTCAAAAGCTTGCAAGTCCAAGGAGCTCCAACAGTCTTGAGCTTTCTCAAACAAGAACTTGGCTAAGAAACCTTTGCCACCACTCCTTGTTTCCCAATTAGTTGTGACATCAGATCGTTGCAAGTGTAGGGCTTGAGCAATCTCTTCTGGTTTTGGATCTCTTTCCGTACCATTTAAGGGTAGTTGATTGAGAATGGGAATCCTCAAGAGTTGGGAGATATATTTCAAAGTTGGCACAAGTTGATAATCGGGAAATGTGAAGCAATGGTGTAGAGGCTCAAAGAATTAGAAGAACACCTTCATCATATCTTCATCAGCGTTGGAGGTAACCATGTTTAGGAGGAGACCATGTCTTTCGATAAATGGAGAATTTTCAGGAACCCTTGATGCTAACTCTTTAAGTTGAGGAGGGATCCTTACGAGATTGACTTGAATGGTTTTCCTGCGAATAGAATCCATTTCCTACAAAACAGAACAAAGATAAATCCCAAAAATCCTTGAAATGGTATGAGTATGATGTTATGATGTTTATGATATTATGTACAAGTAAATATTTACAAACAAGACAAACAAGTCCTTAGGTTTAGGCTTGCATGGACTCTCATAGGTAAGTACCCTCTTGAAGTTTAGTTGGCTCAAACCTGTCCTAACAATAGTAACCGGGTTCTAAGGGAGCTAAATATCACTGGTTTGTTTCCTCGGGTATTGTTTCAGCACAAGCCTCTTTAATGGAGACCGAAATATCCCAAAAAACCAAACCTCAATGAGTGTAGTATCGAGTATCTACCAACTTCAGACTGCACCAAAGCCGGTCATCTCACTACGTCCTAATGGCCAAGTTGGTCAAGTAAAGATTCTAGAAGTCAGTTAGTGCTTCATGACATCACTCAGCGGCCCCGTATTCTCCTTGACTACTCAAGGGCTACCGGTACCCACAAATATGTCACACTAACGTAGCTATTTCTTAGACCATGTTGGTATACCCCGTACAATTTCCACAATGTATTTCTACTTACCTATAAGGTATCCCAAATCCGGGTAGAGGATTTAAACCCAAACAAAGAACCAAAATGTAAAGCAAACAAATCAAACAATGAAAGCAAGTAAATGTGATCTAGCCCTAAGGTAACCCCACTTTTAAAATTATCCCCAAAAGAGTCTCCAGTTCTGTAACACGGTGGGAGAACTAACTTGGTTGTTTTGCGTTTGATCGCAAATGTTGCGGTTAGCAAGAGTCGCCACCGACTTTTATTTTATCCAAAAGGAAAGGTTGAAAAGAACAGGAAAGACCTTTGAGATGTTTTCTTGAGTTCAGGGGGTAGATTATGAAAAGGGAAGGTATTAGCACCCTTTTCATCCGTTGTTATCTACCGGCTCTTAGTTGCTTGCTAGATCACTTGCTTTTGTTTGAAAATGTGCTTTGTGTGGTTTTTGAAAGCATTTTGAAAAGGCGCCTCCGTTTAGGCAAACTTTGTAATGATTCTCGTTCGTAAGAATGTATACAAAGTGTTGATATTTTGAAAAATAATTTGAAAGTGTTGGTGTTTGTTTTGAAAATAGCAAGGATGTTTTGATTTGAAAATGAGCAAGCAACTAGGAACATTATACCTACTCAAAAGTCTTTCTTGTTTATTTCCCCTTTCCTTTGACATTGTTATCTTACCATTGATTTGGTAAGAAACCCTATCTTTGGATGTAAAAGGGATGAGCATGGGTCATCGTATATTCATGAATAACAATGTTGTAAGATATCTTGGCATTTCTTTGAGGGACTAAGATCATTTTTGAAAAGAAACTTTGATAGCGTAATCGAGGGACCATGATCTTGTATTTTATTTGTTTTTGCTAAGACAACTTACATGCGTATTATGACCATTTATTTCTCAAGACAACAAGTGGATTTACCCTAAGGGTGTAAGTATGCAAGTGTGTTAATTTACATGCATTGTTTTGTCTTTGAATTAGGATTTTCTAAATATTGATTTTATCTTTTCATACAAACCCTAATTTACTAGCATTTATATATAAAGTATTAAATTGCGGAAAATAAAAATACTAATCTATTACATCATTAGGGGAGGGGGTGTACAAATTTACAAATGGGGAAATTGCAAGAAAATTAAATCTAAATAATTATTACAACCATATTTAATATTGTACAAAATTGAAGATAAAAATACAAGAATGCAAATGAGTAAAGAAACATGATTTTTATTTGATTTTTATGAAAGGATTTTAACCTAACCCTAATTAGAAAAAAGATGAATTTAAAATTAAATAAAATTAACTTAAACTAAATAAGAAAATAAATTAACTAAAAAAAATAATTTTTAGGGTTTTATTTATGAAAAGGTTTTAAATTAATAAAAATAAATATGGATATTAATTAATTAAAAGAAACCTAAGTTCTAAATTAATTTTAATTACAAGAAAATAATATAATAGTTAAACCTAAACCTAAATATTAATGATTAAGAAAGAAATTAATTTATTAAGAAAATGTTTTTGTTCTTTTAGTTTTATAAAGAAAAATAAAAATATGAGTGCAAAAATAATAAAATAAATATTTTTTGGATTTTTATTAATAACAACAAAAAATAATAATAATAATAATAATAATAATAATAATAATAATAATAATTATAAGAAAATATGAAAGTAAAATAAAAATAAAAATGAAAATGAAATAAAGAAATAAAATGGGACATGGGGTGCTGAACATAGTCAGGGGTTAATAAAAAAAACAATAAGGCCCAATGTTGGAGGCCCCAAACCTGTTCAAACAAAAAAAGGAAACAGAAAAATATGAAAAAAAGAAGCAAAACGGACGCTAGGGCTCGAACCCAGGTCCAAGCGGTGACATGCGCGCGCTTTAACCACTAGGGTGGTGATACATCCGTTAACATTGGCACAAAAATAAATACATAACATAAAACTTACCCTGACTGTACTTCATCTTCAACCTCCAGCCAAAGAATCTGTAACTTGCTCATTCTTCAACCATTTTCAAAAATGTAAACAGGAAACTTGTGTATTTTTTCACCACGAATCCAACCATGAAACTAATTTAAGCTAACATTCAAAGATAAAGATGAAATTATGAAAGTACCAAATTCTGACCTAAATGTCTCAGCAAGTTTAAACTCAAAATTCTTCATGCTCAAGCAACATAAATGAAATTTATGGACATGTATAGTTTCATGGCAATGATATCTACATTCTATCTTCACAAATGCAAGCCTAATAATTCCTATATGAATAGTTCAAAAGTCAGAAAAATCACCTTGTAAGAGGTATCGTGTTTTGAGTTTGAGAAGCTTTTGACGAGTTCCAGTGATTGGGTTAGCTTCCTCAAGTTCCCAGGAAGCTAATGTGATGCTTGGCTTGAGCTAAAAGTGGCTGAGGAGTTCTGGAGAAGTCCACTTGCAAAGCTATGTTTTTTGAAAATGGAACTTGATGATGGAGGTGTTACAGTTAGGCAAAAGGACTTTGGATGATTTGTATTTGATGTTTAGAAGCTTTAGGAACCAAAAGGCTTGGAAACGCACGAGGGAGATGTGAGTTTCAAATTTTGGTCAGATTCTGTAACAATGGAGTTTTGTGATACAATTCTAATTTTTTTGTATATTTTGGAGCTTGTGTATTTGTGTGTTTTGATGCAAACAACTTATGCATAAGTAAGGAAAATGTTCTGAGATTTGAGAGGTTCAAATCATACCAGTACAAGTTATGGCTATGTTACTTGATTTTGAAGAAAAGTGAAAACATGGTTTCAAGGCAAAGTAAAAGCATGGGTTGAGTTGTTTAGAGGCTTTAGACAAGTTTCTTTTGGGTTATAGATTATGTATGATCAGAAGAAAACAAGTGCAAAGCTCAAGAACTGATTTTGTGCATAAAGCTACTTTTCCAAAATGGCAATGTGCACTTTCTTCCCAAAATGGAAATAAGCATGGGCAATGCATTAAATGCTTGAGTTGAAGCCTCTAACAGCTGTGCAAAACATTAATTATGGAGTTACAAGCATGTTTGAGGCCTGCAAAGCAAAGATTGTGCAGCCTAGCATGGATTTGAATTCTTGTTCATCATGAAAATGACCTATAACTCAAGAATGAAATGCCAACTTCATGCCTTCGATTCTCCTAGCTAAAACATGATCTCAAGGAGTTCTTGGACATTTTATAAATATTGTAATGTGATCTAAAACCCCTATTTGAATCACTTTTGAAAATTCCCCTTGGAACTATGTGAAAAATTGTCATGAAGTTAGGTCAAAATCCTGCCTAAACTAGGGCAAAATTTCACTAAGTTTCCAAGTTTCATGAACATGTATTTACAAAATCATAACTTGAAATCCATGAATTTCTAGGAGAAGTTGTGTTAAGCAATATTTTATATCTCATTGAGATCTACAACTTTCATGTTGAAAGTTTCCTTTGAATCATCTTGCATCATAGTGAAAAATTGGCTCAAAGTTGTGAAAAGATATGAAGTTTTCAACACTTAGAAAATTTTCTATGTTTGGAAACTTTGACTCTTAAAAATGAAATCTTGAATTTTTTTATTTCTTGATGAACAAGTTTCATATTTTGACATGTTTTGATGAATTGTGATCTTTGACACTTAATTTTGACCAAAAAGTCAAAGTTTGACTTTTTAGTATGCAGTTGACTTTTGATCAGTTGACTGAAAATCAACTATCAATCAAATGAACTTGAGCAATATTTTGAGTCATGCCATTAGGTCAAAATGATGCATTTGAAACCTTTATATCATGTTCAAACCAATTAACCATCTGCTAGGTTAAAAATCAGAGATTGCCCTTTCTTAGTCAAAACCCTAATTTTGACCATTTTGCCCTTTTGATGATCTGATCAAATTTCTTGAGGAATTGTGGTTCAAACTTGATCAAGTGACATATATGAGTTCATAATGTTGATATGGATAAAAATTATGAAGTTTGACTGTAAATTGACCACAATTGACTTTTCCCCAAATACAATTGATTTTTAGGTCAACTGATCAATTGACTGAGCAAAAATGTGATCCAAGCCTTGAAACATGACATGAGCAATATTGAGGGGCCATAATGATCCATGAAAGTCATATGAGGCATTAAAAGTTCAATTATCCTTGTGCAATATTAAACCCTAATTTCAGTCATCAATGCTCAAGGAGGTGTCTTGAGCTGATCAACCCTAGTGCAGTCTTGAACCAAAGGAGATCTTGTGAGAAAATATTTGATAAATGAGAGGGAAAATTTTGGGGTACAACAAGTAGCAAGAGGCTTCCTACAGAAGCCTGCGCTGGATTACTTTGAAGTGTTTGCACCTGTAGCGAGACATGAAACAATAAGACTAGTGATTGCAATAGCTGCTAACAGGAATTGGCCTCTGATGCATTTAGATGTAAAATATGCATTTTTGAATGGTCCATTACAAGAAGAGGTGTACATTTCACAACCTCCTGGATTTGAGAAAAAGAATCAGGAAGGGATGGTGTTCAAATTACACAAAGCATTGTATGGATTGAAGCAAGCGCCCGAAGCTTGGAATTTGAAGATTGATTCATTTTTCAAGGAATAAGGGTTTCAGAAGTTGGAGATGGAGTATGGTGTTTATGTTCAGCACACTTCAAAAGATAATATGATTTTGGTCTGTTTGTACATTGATGACATACTACTTACAGGAAGTTCTGAACAAGAGATAGTTGAGTTCAAGAAAGTTCTGATGAATGCATTTGAGATGACAGATCTTGGAAAAATGAGTTTCTTTCTAGGGATGGAATTTATGTACTCTGAGAAAGGAATCATTTTACATCAGATAAAGTATGAACTAGAGCTTCTGAAGATATTTAAGCTATAAAATTTCAAGGTTGTTATCACACTTACTGATACGAATCAGAAGTTAGACTTTGATTCTGATGGAGAGGATGTGAATGCTACAACCTTCAAACAGATGGTTGGTTCTCTAAGATATTTGTGTAATACCAGACCTGATATTTGCTATGCAGTTGGAATGGTTAGCATATTTATGAGCAAACCAAAGTGGTCCCGTTACCAAGCTGCAGTCAGGATTCTGAGGTATGTGAAGGGAACTCTGAAATATGAGTGTCATTTCCGTCTGGAAGAAAGATCGAATCAGAACTTATGAGTTATTCTGATTCTGATTAGTGCAAAGATAGAGTTGACAGAAGAAGTACTTCTGGGTAGTTATTCAAATTTCTGGGAGGTACTATTTCTTGGTGTTCCAAGAAGCAATCTGTTGTTGCTTTGTCAACTTGTGAAGCTGAATATATTGCAGGTGCTCTGACTGCATGTCAAGCTGTGCGGATTCTGAACTTGCCAAAAGATCTGAATATTGAGGTAAATAAACCTCTGAAGCTGATGATTGATAACAAGTCTACAATCAATCTTTCCAAGAATCCAGTGTTGCATGGGAGAAGCAAGCATATTGAGACCAAGTATAATTTTCTGAGGAATCAAGTTCAGAATGGAATATTAGAGGCTGTGCACTATAGCACTCAGAAGCAGCTGGCAGATGTTCTGACAAAGGCTATCAAAACTGATCAATTTCTTGGTTTAAGGGATGGAATTGGTGTTGTCAGTTTTGGGTAAATATAAATTAAGGGATGGTGTTAGAATTAATTTAAATTTAATTAGATAGTAATTTATATTTAGGAATATCTTTTAGATTGTTTATATCTTTGTTAGAAGATATATATCTTAGATCTTTGTAGAAGATATATTTTAGATTTAATTTTGTGTATAAATAGCCTAGTAGAGTAGGTTATTGTAAATTCATTGTAAATCCTTATTTTGAAGCTATCAGTAAATATTCCTTTTGCCTTTTATCTTCCTTGTGCACCAACATGTTGTAGGATTAACTGGTTGAACAATCCAAGCCGGCCTCTTTGTTTCACAAGATCGTCGTGACATCTTGGTACAAGTGATTGGAACTGAAGAGCATCCCGAGCGTGTTAGTGGTCTTGGAAGATCCGTTGGCTTCAAATTATTTTTTGGACCATCTAAATCTTCTAGAGAAGTAAACCGTAAGAGAGATTAAAAATATAGTTGTTATTAAGTTGGGGGGAGGGGGAGAAGTGGATGGAGGAGCGAGAGAAGATATTAGAGAAGGAGAGTGAGAGAGAGAGGAGGATGGAGGAGCCTGAAAGGATGTTGAAGGAGGAGAGGGAAATGTTTTTGTAGAAGGTGTGAGATAGTGTCTAGAAGGAGCAAAAGGAGCAAGAGAGAATGGTTGAGGATGAGCGAATGAAGTCGAATGAGAAGAAGCTTGAGAAGATGTCTGAGAAGTGTATCCATGATGTTATTTTGGTATAAGTATGAATCAAAAAAATTGTGTTATATGTTGTTATTATTATTGTTTGCCTATTTTAATTTTGTATTGTATTTATGTTGTTTTAATGATGCATAAATTGAGTTTGTTGGATCTACTCAACCATATAAATTCAAATAAGTTAGAAATTCATGAGAATGCAGTTGAGAAAGTAATGTATCGTACAAGTATGAAAGAAAGTTGTTCTTCCATCCAGGTAGTATTGAAACTACACCACCAAAACTAGATAACACGAAGCGATTATCAATGATATTAGATAGTTTTACGTACTTTCTAAGACTTCTATTATGTAATTTTTGAATGGCGATGAGTGGCTATATAATTCCGTATTATAATTGTGGTGCTTGTAAGTATACTGTGTACATTGATTTCTATTTATATTCATACGTTCTTGTAATTTAATATAAAGATTTGACTTTTGCAGGTTCTTGCATGGGTTGTGTGTTGAAAGGAACATAAGAAATTATTTTTTAGAACCATCGCACATTAGTCTGCATCGAGGTTGACATGAAACAATATCATGGTTTACGTACAAGACAAGTTGAAAAAGAACAAAGAATGTTATTTGGCCATATTTTACCACGAGTAAGTATACATTAATTTGTGTTTTCATTTATAAATCAATTTAATAAATATTATTAATTATTCTGAGTGTTTATGCAGTGACCATTGATAACTAATTGTTATATGTCCGAGGAAAAATATTGTAGTCTTGTTTTGGTAGCCGCACAAAGAACTTTATGCAATTTTGGTTAACGTATTGAATGAGTAAGTGATATTATTTTTAATACTCAAATTTTACCTTTTGATTTTAATAGTTTTTATTCATGTTTAATTTTAACCGACATGTCTAGAGCAATAGAGGGATACAATTTAATCAAATGTAATGTACTTGTAAAAAGCCAATGTTTTATTATCCAAAAGCAATTATATTACTTGTGCTTTTTGACATTATATTATTTGGGTGTATTAGTGATATAAGTATATGAAAATTATTTATAGTCGCAAAAACAACCCGACAATCATTCTCGTGGATACTATGTTATAAGATATATGCTCTATCTTGTCTCCAGAGGCATTACAAACGAATGGATGAAGCTTAATGTATTTTCTTATATATATATATATATATATATATATATATATATATATATATATATATATATATATATATATATATATATATATATATATATATATATATATATATATATATATATATATATATATATATATATATATATATATATATATATATATATATATATATATATATTTCTTAGGTTAATCTTATTGTTGTTAGCTTATCATAATTCAAATTTTGTTCTAATTATAGGAGTTTAACGATAGAACATCATACTCACAAGAAGATATAGATGATGTTCTAGACTGGCTCTATAACTAGACATGACACAATTCACTCCTGCATCCAAAACGGTCCAATAACTTTGGCTCAATCTGTTGGGACAAACAAAGGGCACTTTTCCCTATTTCCCCTCAGCTGGGGACGAGTGGTCAGTTGACCCCCAAGATCAACGAGACCACCCCTAGCCTTGATCGAGCCTCTTCCCATATCAACAAGCTAGTTCTCGCTCTGCCATTCGCACGAGGAAAGTCACCTAAGAAATATCGGATCATGCTTGCTCGTGAATACTTCTCTGCTCATTGCAACGGCTAGTTCTGAGCATATCTTCCCGTTACAACGGTTAGTTCCGGGAAGTTACCCATTTTTGAGGAACCTAATTTCTAGGCCCAAAAATAGGAACAAATGGCCAAGTGCCCAAGGGATTATATAAACCCTCACACTTGTGAGTGTTAGGTATTCGATATCCAATACTCACTTCTAAAACCTTAATCTCTTTCTTGTTTCCAGCATTGCAGACGCATCCATCGGTCCATTACAGGTTCTGATCACCGATAAGATCAATGGTGCCGTATGTGGGAAACTATTTTCCCCATAAACTAAAGATCAAAATGACATTTCAAGATTCAAAATCATGGCCGATCAAGATGAGAACTATCTCGCTGGAAAAACCATCTTATCTCCAGTCTGCAAGACTGACGACAATAGAGATATACCTCCCCCTGAAGATATTCCCCGAAAGAGAGACGACCACTCGATGTCTCCCTCCTCCGACGAAGCTGACGACGATGATGTCCAGTTATTGGACACTAGCAGATCCAAGAATCTCCCTGAAGAACCACCAATGACCCTCCAGCCAGTTCCAATACTGTCCAACACTAATCCTGCCAAAGCTGTCCTGCTCGTAACACTCAACCAAACCAATTCCCTAATCCAACAACAACACAATAGGATCAGTGCATTGGAAAAAAGGCACCGCTCAGTGTCCCCTCCCAGAAGGTAACAATGACACGAGTCTCGTAGTACATCGCCTATATGACATAGCCATCATCCAGAACCAGAGAAAGCGCAATCGAATGCCTCCTCATAAAGATCGCAGGTCCCCGGTTACCAAGAAGACCAAGGGAAATAAATGATCATAACGTCAATGTTCGCTCTCTCAAAAGCGGAAGGTTCGTTCGAGGAAGCACATCTCCCCGTCGTGTGAATAATCCCCGACAAGGGAGGAACAATCACTCTCCATCCCCTTCACCACACTGCAGTGACGAGGACGATCCTTGCGATCCTTTGTCCAGAGAAATCATGGAGACTTCCCTACCCGTCGAGCTGGAGAAACCCCCGAATTTGGGGACCTATGATGGAACTACTGATCTATATGAGCACATCGAGAATAACGATGCCCTGCTCGACTATAGAGGTGTCCGAGGAGCCATAAAGTGCCATATTTTTCCCACTACTCTCTGAAAGGGGGCTATGGCTTGGTACAAAAGTCTCCCAAACGAGTCGATCACGTCTTGGAAGAACCTGAGGAAGCAATTATCCAGGCAGTTTACTGCTTCTCACTGACACCAAAAGTCTGAGGCTTCGCTAGAAGCAATCATTTAGGGAAAAGATGAGTCTCTTCGAGCATATACTGAGAGGTTCAACCACGAAGCCATTCAGGTCTCCATGATTGATGACATGAAGAAATACTTGCTTGAACGTGGGCTACGTCCCTGCAGTGACTTTGCCAAGGTAGTTGGCATCGAAACACCCGCCACACTGGATCCTCTCCTCCTCAAGGCTCAGGCCTACATCCAATATGAAGAGAAAGAAGCTTCCAACAGCATGTGAAACTCACAGAATCAGGAGAATACCAAAGTTTCAAAACATGAAGACTCCTCGATATCTCGTTAGGGAGCAGATAAAAGAAGAGACAAAAAACCCCACAAAGCGCGATAATACAAAGGGCCATTCGGCCGGTTCCTTGATTACACTCCTCTGAACGCCTCACGCAGCGTATCCTGACTGATTGTGAAAATTCAGAGTTTCGTTAGGCCGGGGTCTGTTTTCCCCGACAGACACCATCCAAGCTCGGAACGGACAAAACTAAATATTGCTGGTTCCACAAGATCCACGGGCACACCACTGAAGACTACATCCACCTAAAGGATGTCATTAAGATCCTCATAAAAGATGGGCATCTCGAGCAATATAAAAAAAAAGAGGGTCCTCGCAAGGAGGCCCAAGAGTAAAAAAAGGTCGAGGAAGAGAAACCAGTGCCCAAAGACATCACCATACCAGTAGCCATGTACATCTCGCGACTAGAGGATTTCTACATCCTCTATGAAGCCAAGCACCCCCTATACTTCCTGACGCATAGTCCATGGGAGACTTTCCCCTCCTCAATGGTCATCTCTAGCGGGGGATTCAACAAAGTCATAGTGGACTCAATAATAATAAAGTTCGAGCAGCTGATCAATGCAAGCTCCAACAAGAACTCCACCTTCGATAATTTTCGAGGAAACTCTGTCCCCATAGTATTCTACCAAGAAGAGCTTCCCGATAGAGCTCCCAAGTCTAATATTCATCTGCTCGTACGAGCACAAATGTCCTATTTCGACGTCAGATGCATTCTGTTCAACTAGGGCAGTTCGGTTGACATTATGTACTCCCAACTGTTCACCACCTTACAGCTCAACAAGACACACCTGATGCCTTACGTGGGCTCAAACTTACAGGGCTTCAACGATGCATTCAACAAACCATGGGGCTAATACAAAATCATTGTCACCTTTGGAGCGGCGAAGACATCTAGATCCATCAAGGTGCAATTCCTGGTAGTCGATTTCCCGTATCTATACCAATGTATCTTCGAGAGGCCAACTCTGGCCAAACTCATAGCGGTACATTCCTCCGTACACCTAAAGATGAAATACTACACTTTGAGTAGGCTCGTCTCCAGCCTCCACGGATACATAGAGGCCGCGAGGATATGTTTTAAGGAATCCTCTAAGGGACTCAAATCCATCAAGGCAACACCTAGAGCAGCCACTGGTTCTTCTCAACTCAGCAGCTCAGAAGAGTTGAAGTTGTTACCCCATGTCGACATGATCGACTTGGACAACTGTTTCACTAAGGATGATCTTCCAGACCAGAAAAAGAAGGGGAAAGAATCCCACCTGACTGTGGAAAGCTCCTCGACCTTAACAAGCAATGAAAATCCTGCACATCCCTTGCGACCAATTCCAGACAGGGAATTCAAGATCATCCCCCTCGGCAATGACCTCAACAAATGAGTCAGAATCGGTACCAGTCTCCCTGACCTGGTGAGGAAGCAACTGCAAGCCTACCTCAGAGAGAATGCAGATCTGTTCGCCTGGAGTACCGCAGTGATACCCGACTTGGATCCAGAAATAGCATGTCACCAAATGACAATAGATCCTTCCCTTAAGGCAGTTGTCTAACGTAGGCAAAAGTAGTCTCTGGAGAAAACAGAGGCTGCCGAGCAAGATATAAAAGATATTATAGAGACAAATTTCATTTGTGAAGCCCAATACACAACCTGGCTATCTAATGTTGTACTTGTAAAGAAATCAAATGGAAAATGGCGAATGTGTGTTGACTATACCGATCTTAATAGGGCTTTCCCCAAAGATGCTTATCCCTTCCCAACATAGATAAATTAGTTGATAATTCAGCTGGTTTTAAATTGTTGTTTTTTATGGATGCATATTCTAGATATAACTAGACCCCCATGGAAAATAGTGACAAAAATACATGGCTTTCATGACCAAGCCGGGTAACTATTACTACAACGTAATACTCTTCGGCTTGAAAAATGTCAGCACCACGTACCAAAGAATGATGAACAAAGTATTCCAAGGAGAGATTGGAGACATGCTCGAAGTTTATATGTACGATATGATCATGAAATCCCAAGAGTAGTCCGACCATATACTTCACTTAAAGAGGGTGTTCGACCAAGCAAGGAACTGCAAAATACGGTTCAATCTAGAGAAGTGCACCTTCGAGGTACGGGCATGAAAATTCCTTGGCTTCTACCTAAAAGAACGAGAAATTGAATCCAACCCCAACAAGTTTAGGGCATTCTCCGAGTTTCCAACACCAAACTCAAAAAAGTCAATCCAATCTCTGAATGGAATGCTCACCTCTTTATCCCGTTTCGTGGCAAAATATACTCAACGCACACTTCCTCCTTTCCGAACTTCTTCGTAGGGAGGTAGCATTTGAGTGGACCGAGGAGAGAGAACAAGCCCTCCTCCACCTAAAACGAGCGCTCACACAACCACCGGTCCTCTCACGAGAAATTCTCTACCTCTATCTTGCTATCGCGGCCGAGGCTGTCATTGCAGTTCTCATTTGGGAAACCCCTGATGGGCAGAAACCCATATACTTCACGAGCAAGGCCCTACAAGGTCCCGAGATCAGGTATCAGCAGATCGAAAAGGTGGATCTAGCCCTCATCAATGCAGTAAGAAGGCTAAGGCACTACTTCCTAGCCCACATGATCATCATGCAGACAGACCAGCCCGTAAAGTAGCTGCTCGACTGTCCAGATACGGTGGGTAGGATGCTCAAATAATCGTTAGAGCTATCCGAGTTCAACATCAGGTATGAGTGGAGAAAAGCCCTTAAAGCCCAAGTACTAGTCTACTTCGTGGCAGAAATGACCTCACCGGCCTCCCCGACTAACGGGGCATATAAGTGGGCCATCTTGGTGGACAGAGCCTCCAGCTTGACAGGAAGCAGAGCAGGCATTATCTTGGAAAACGAGGAAGGGATCTTAATCGAGGTCTCCCTCACCATATCTTTCCTAACCTCCAATAAGCAGGAATAATACAAAGCTTTCCTCGTAGGTCTTCGCTTGGTCGAAGACTTGTGAGCCGAGGAAAAAAAATCTTCACGGACTCACAACTCGTCGCTTCTCAAGTACGGGGAGAATATCAAGTCAAAAATGACAATATCTCAGAATACTAGACCCTAGTCCATGAGAAAATGAAAAAGTTTAGACCTGTAGAAGTGCAACATGTTCCTTGCGAACACAACACTCGATTAGACGTTCTATCAAAACTTGCAAGCACAAAGAGGAAATGAGGGAACAAATCTGTAATCCAGGAGATAATTCCTCGACCAAGCATCGAGAAACCCTCCACCACTCTACACCTGAACTCCATTGGTGAAAGTAACTGTTGGATGACCCCGATATATAACTACCTCACAAAGAGGGAATTACCATCCGACCAAAAGGAAGCCACCGTGGTTCGGTGAAGATCTTGCTCGTATGTCCTGATCGAAAACAAGCTATACAGGAGGGGATTCTCTATTCCCCTTTGCAACTGTGTTGAAGAGCCCATGGTCGCCCATATCCCGCATGAAATAATGAGGGAACCAACACCCAACACCTAGGAGGAAGATCCCTCGCAAGGAAAGCTTTACGGGTAGGATACTACTCTGCTACTATGTAACATGACGTAAAGGAACACATGAAAGAAATGCGACAAATGTCAACGACACGGGGACATGCACTTGGCACCACCCAACTGTAATACCCAAAATTTGTCTTACCCTTTTACTTTTATCTGGCTTATGCATCTCACATTTTTCTTTCGTACATAACCTCCATTAGGTCATTTAACACATCATTCACCATCGATCAGTAAATTTAGCACGGGATCAAGGATGTTGAAGAATTAGGGCTGTTGTTTAGCTTTAAGGTTCTCATCTTCATTCAAGCTTGAATCAACTAGTTTCCATCAATCATTTGTTTGAATCTAGGGTTTTATTTCCTGGACCGCTTTATCGTCAAACTATAGGGGTATTCTTTCTTCCCAACATCAAGTTGTATTCTTTCTTCAAGGCTTAAGAATTAGGGTTTTCGTCTGTTAATATTCAACTGAGGATCATTGGATTTTCAAGTCAGGGCTATCTTCCGTATTCCCATATTCATTCTCCAGATTTCCTCAAGGCTTTGTTGATTGTTAAGACCACTGTTAAACTATAATACAAGGTGTTGAGTTTGAAGGTCCATTGTGCTCAGGGCATCATTATTTCAAATACTTGTTGCTCAACGTACAAGTTTAGTACGGATTAGAAGATGGAAATGAATTAAGGATTCATTGGAAATGCAAGTTGATTTTATGTAAGAATTAGATCCAAGCATTGGTTTTATACAAATTTCCAAATTCAGGTGATCAAGACCATTTCAATACGAGCAAGCTCACAAGTTCGTTTATCATCCACTCAAGGATTCCATTTATGGATTTTATTCAAGATTCAATTGAATTGGAAAAATTTGCAATTGAAAGTACATTCATTCAAGCTTCCTTTAACAACATTCATGCGCCCAAGGTTCCTAATTTGTTCAAATGGCATCAAGAAAGTTTTAAGGTCACAATTTGTCAAAGGTTGATTTAAAGTCAAGTGTCAAACAAGGAAGTTCAAATATTTCATTACATTACATCAAGATACATTACCATTCCAAAGAAATTCACACAAAAAAGGGCCTATACTTTCTACCAAAACATATATAATGCATAATCATGTTGTTCCTAATCCTAAGCTGCACCATGGCTTTAAAATAATTTCCTTAACTCCATGATTCTGCCTTCAATGTCACGCCTTTGCCAAGCTTGCTCGAGCCTTCATTCAATTCGCAGCCCTGCACATTAATACAAAACCAAAGTGAATCCGTAATCACAGAAAAAACATAAGAACAACCATGCATTCAACAATAAACCAAACCCCTATAAAATCAGTTCATAAAACCTGCAATATTAGTACATATCAGGTCAGAATTATCATCCCAATACCGACTCACTTCATACCAGCTCCATACAATCAGCCCTGCAGTCCATAAACAAGCAGCGTGCGCGTCTGTAGGTGGAAAAAACTCTTGGAAGCCTCGACGAACTGAAAGTAAAACGTCAAGGTTGAGGAAATTAAAACGCATAAGACAAGCCATAAAATGCGAAATAGAAGAATGCAAGGTGGTGCTCAAAATAGGAAAAATATAATTATAAAGAAAAGATAATTCAATAATAGGGAATGCAAGTTCACATTGAAGCAGCCTCTAACTAACTGCTCTAGTCTCTAATCTTACAACTACATAACAGAGACTTCCAGTAGAAAACACTATAACCAAAATCCCAACCACTTCCTGATAACCACAACTGACTTCATATAACAAACTCCAAAACAGAAAAACTAACAGAAAACCGAAACAAAATTTTTCTCACCCCGAAACTAACCTTCCTCTAACCTAAACAGAATTCCCAAACTTCCCTCTACCCAACTTTTTCTAAAATAGATCCCTAACAAAACTTCCAGCAAAAAATAGAAAAAATAGAATTTTATAACCATTTTTCTAACCGTTTCTAAACGGAATTTCCTAATCGCTTCTAACCATTTTCCTAACCGCTCATAACAGAAAACTATCCCTAACTTCCCGTTCACCTTAAATGTTTCTAACTGTCTCAACAAACAACAACCAATTAAGCTGTAACAGAATCACATAACAGAGGCGGAAGGAAAGAAATAAAACAGAATTTCCAAAATAGATTTCTAACTCCCTTTCCTAACTGAAACAAAATTCTAACCAACTCTATCATTCTCTAACTAACTTTTCATCATTCTAACTACAAATAAAAACATAATTTACCTCCATTCATATTAATTCTTCACACACTCTAATGAATCACCACAAAAACTTCAATCTTCTCTCTCTGAAATCTCTGAAACTCTCTTCAATTCTTCTTGAACTCTCTCTGCAACCAAGCTTCATCTTCACCTTCAATCATCATCAATAACTCCTACTAATTCAATCTTCCACCATCATCATCGCAAAAGCTTCCTACTGCCTCCTTCATCAAAAATTCTGCAACATTTGCAATTTCAATCTTCATCATTGTGTAATCTATAACATCAACCTGCATCTTCTTCCATCTTCATTGCAACTTCAATCATCATCATCTTTCTGCAAACTTTTATGCATCACAAACACACACAACTTCACATTAGCATCACAAACACGCAAGACTTTGGAAATTTGCAATAACTCTGCATCAACCAACAAAAATGGTTCAGAAATTGCGAAAGAAGAAGTGAAGAAGAAGCAAGAAAAAGGAAAGTCATAGGACTAAAAAACGTACATGTGTTCGTCGCGTTCGACTCTGTCATCTTCATCACCGAAGGTAAGCGAACCTTCCTCGTTTCCTTTGTTCTTGTTACTGTCGTGTAGAGCAGAGTGAGTGAAGACAAACCCCCATGGACTCGAGAGTTAAAACTAAGAGATGAGCGTTTAATTTAACATACAAAAAAAATTAGGGCTACGGTTTAACCATGGAATCAAAAGAGGATGAAAAAGAATTAGATTAAAGCGCGGCGGAGAGGGATGAAGAAGACAAAATTTGAGGATTCACGGTCGTGATTGAGAGAGAAAGAGTGTGAACGTTCTGATCTGCAGCCGCCATAGAAGAGCTGAGCTCTCGTTTTCATGGTAATGTGAAAGGGCACAATCTGTTAGTCTAAATCCCTCTCTAAAATGCACCGTTCCAAGTTTTTTGTTCTCTTTGCATTAATTAATTTTCTGATGGGTGGGATGGACCAAAAGGATGCATCTAAGTCCATTTTACCCTTGTTTCTGCAAGCTTTTTGCTAAAAAAATAAAAACTGCATTGGACCTTGCTAACAACCCAGCGCCCAAACTTGCTGAGCCATACTCCCTGGACTCAAATCAGTACCCCTTGAGTTTAGTAATTCTTCATTAGAATTAGGACCTTTTTTTGTTTGTTAATTTTTTGCCAATGTAATACATGATAAAACTAATACAAAAAAAATAAAAAATTAGTAGAATATAATAGAAATTTTTAAGAATTAATACTTTAGTTTTTTGGAGTTCCCCTTACATAACAAAACTAATAAATAAAAATACTTTTCTTTTTGGTTTCTAAAAAACTAATAAATAAAAAATACTTTTTATCTTTTTAGTTTTATCCATATTTGTATGCCACTTTGCCATGTTATTGTTGACGCGTTTGTTTATTGTGCAAGGTACATTTTTGTGCCTTCGATCATGTAACATAACAGGTAGTTATGTGATCGAAGCATATGGCTTATGCTCGCTTACAATGCGACACTCCTTATTTCTCATCGTCCTGAGAAATTCATATCGTATTATATGTTGTCCTGATACATGTGATATTTTGTGATACTTTGCACAGGATCTTCTGATTACGCGCCGCATTCGCAACACGCGTTTGCCTTTATCTTAGTTGGATATTGTTTCTGACTCTGTTTGTTTCTTGGTGAAGCTTGCTCGACGCGTACACCCTGCTTCTCCATTGCTTTCGTCTGCTGTTGATGATTTGCTCGCTTTTGGTAGTCATCGCTACTACCCTTGTACTTCTTCGCACTTTATTACATTTCGTTATTGCTTTCTAGATATCATGAGAAGTAGGAAATAAAGAGCGTGCACTCGAAGTCGCTGTTTAAAGACCTGTAACAGGCATTCCGCACTTCATTTTCTATATGAGTTGTACTTGTGTTTGTTTACTTTCTTGTTGATCGATGAGTCACTCAATTTAGGAATTGAGATCACGACTTTGCTCTCAGTGCATGCTCCCTATAGGATTTTATCGCTTTCCTTTATTTCTTGTTGATCCATGAGTCACTCAATTTAGAAATTGAGATCACGACTTCGCTCTCATTGCATATTCCCTATAGGATAGTTTTTTTAGACTTTCTTTGGCATGCTAACTTAGATAGGATTTCTCTAGGTGTGCTCTCTTGAGCTTATTAGCTCGTTTGCTTTATCCTTGTACATACCATGTTCCCTTAGGACGTGCTTGCTCCGTTCGGATGCAAGTTAGACCTTAGGTTGTAAACCATGCATGCAAACATTAGGTAGACTTCCCCTTTCATCCTTGACGTAGGGCTACCATTGTATGATAACATTAGGTTAGAGATAGGCTAGTCTCCCTTAGACTCTTTTCTTCCCTTTTTGCATCCTCGCATCTAAAACTAAAACTTCCTTTCTTAGCAAATCAAAAACATGCTAATCTCACTTAAACCCTTTTTCAAGGTAATAAAACACAAACCAATTCAAACCTTTTTGTGCGCTCGAGCACCTTTTCTCTAAAAACCTTTTCAGGTAAGGACATGATTAATTTACTTCTGTGTCAACGCATAAGTCTCTAAAGGCCGAGCTGCGGCAGAAGGCGGAATTAACATTGTCCATAAAAAACACAAAACAAACAAAAACATGTGAGCTGAACTACGGTAGCTCTGATTCCTCAAAAAGGATACATAGGCATTGGGGTAGGGCCCAAGCGAGTACAACTTTATTTTCCCTGAATTCTTTTCTCCTTTCTTTTGCATGCATTATCCCCTCAGTAGTATAATGAACAGTAAGCATAGATTAAACACAGTCATAAGATAGACAATAAGAGTGGATACCATAGAGTACTACGGGTGTGTGGGGGTGCTAATACCCTCCCCTCACGTAACAGACTCCCTTACCCGATCTATCGGTTGCAAGACCGTGATTTCTCCCTCCTCAGGTTTTCTCGATGTTTACCTTTCCCTTCATGTGGGATAAAATACGTTCGATGGCGACTTTATTGTTTGATGATTTTCAGCCGATTTTTTCAGCTGGCGACTTCATTGGGGAAAAGATCGACCAAATGCTGGTCCATCCCAGAGTTGCTCCTAGCTCTTGTTTATTTTTATTTAGGTGTTTATTTTATGCTTTCAATTTATTCATTCATTTTGTATATACTTTAGTATGTCTATGCATTGCATTTCACTATCTTCCATATACTACTATTGTACTGGATCTGCTTCTTATTGGGTGGGTGCTACTATGAGGTAAAAGGCCCAATACCTAGGCCAGAGTTGTATACCATAGGAACCCTAGGAATATAGTGGAACATGAATGGCTAGTTGACTTAGGTCTCACTATCGCCGCCATGTCGTCCATGCTCAGATGAGGTACAAATGAGGGATATCGTTTTCACTTAGGTGATACGGCGATAGTTTTTCAGGAGTACCCTCGATTTTGAGTTACCACGACCTTACCTTGACCTAGTTTTCACCCGCGAGTGGGGAAGGAATTATTATCACAGCTAAAGATGGTGATTATGCTCAGATGGTGACTATGTTTGTATGGTTTCTCACAGATGATGACTATTGGTTCTATTGGTTCTATTGGTTATGTCCTGGATTTCTATCAGTAACTAGGAATTTCTCAAATTTATTTTTTGGGTTACGAATCTGTTCATGAGGTTCTTTGGTTTATGTTCCGGACCTGTGATCCTGGTACTTATAGACTATGCAGAAACAGTACAACGGAAACCTGTATCATGGAAGTAGTAACCCCATGATCATCTGCACTTACATCATAGCATATTTATTTTTCCAAAAGAAATGTCAGAAAAATGAAGTTGTATGCTAACCCTGCATGTGCATATCCGTTTCGGGTTATTTCACGAAGTTATAATTTCCGTCAGTAATGTCTAGTAACAGTGATGGTCCCAAGAGGACCAAGAGGGACGATTGTACTTATCAGTGCTACTCAAGCTTTCCGCTCAAGTTCTTGGCCTTCTTTGGAGAGTTTAAAAGACCGTTTAGTCTGTCCTAATGAGGAGATTTTTATTGAAAGACATGGTGGTGCTTTGACTTTACTTCAGTTTTACGACTAGGAGTTGCGCTGTTTTACCTTTCAGGACTATTAGATTGTTCCAACTCCAGAAGGATACTCTCATTTGTTCAAGATTACTGAGTACATACTTATTGATGTTCGGAACGAGCATGATTTTGAATATATTGCTAAGGAACTTTATTTGGGCCTCAGTAATGTGAGATAGAGGTAGAGGAAGAATGGTTACGTGCCTTCAGCCTGGCTATTATATTTTTGTCTCGATTACCGCCAGGCTTGTCTGACATAATCCCTTATCTTATACTCTCACGACTTTCCTGTATTCAATTCCGTGGGAATTTCTCTTATTTCTGAATGTTTCCTTTATATGGTCGGTCTTATTATCACGTTGCTCCATTTTTATTGACAATAATTGAGTCGTGGAAAACCGGAATGGACAATCATTTCATACATCATACATATCATGCATTTCATGAATTGCAGGTTTTCTGGCAGGATATTTTATCTGATGGTTTTGCCTCTTATTATCAGAATCTACAAGACGACTTCCCTACATCCTTACCGCACTCGAGCCAATAAGTTTAGGATTATGGAACAGATTGAACAGAACTAGGCCGCTCTCTGCAAAGACATGGACACCATGGGTGATCGAATGAATCAACTCATAGAAACTCTTCATGCCATCATCCAAGGGCAGGAAGAGCTCATAATAAGCGTTACTAAACTGGTTGACAGTGCCTCCACATCCGAGAATGGTGGACCCAGGAATGACCATGGGGGGATTCCTAAGGAGAACCCACGACTGATTGTGGATGACCACCATGATTTCATCGATCTCGACGACCCTCCAAAGGACTCTACGACTGATTCTTCTAAAACTGCTAAGATGTACAAGGCTTTGGAAGAACGCTAGAGGGCTATGGAGACTTCTAAGAAACTGGGGTTCAGTGTCACTGCTATGTGTTTGGTTCCAGGGGTTGTGATTCCACCAAAGTTTAAGGTACCTTATTTTTACAAGTATAAGGGGGTTACATGTCCAAAGACACACCCCTGAACTTACTGCAGAAAGATGGCTGCTTATGCTAGCAATGAGTCGTTGCTTATGCATTTCTTTTAGGACAGTCTTGCTGAAGCTCCATTAGAATGGTATATGCAATTGGAGCAAACTAATGTTAGTACCTGGGGTGATATTGTCGATGCTTTCTTAAAACATTATCATTACAACATTGCTATGGCACCTAGCTGTGCACAGCTGCAGCGTATGTCTTAAAAGACTGGTGAGACTTTCAAAGAGTATGCCCAGAGATGGCGCAGTTTGGCCGCGAGAGTTCAACCTCCTCTCCTAGACCGGGAACTGGTAGATTTGTTTATGAGTACCCTTCGAGGTCCTTATTTGCAACATATGCTTGGTAGTACCTCCGACTCATTTTCAAATATGGTTATCATCGGGGAGCGAGTTCAAATGTGTATTAAAGTAGGGACTATTACAGGTGCATCTGGCACAAAAGGTAACAACAACTCAGGTGGTGGAAAGAAACCGTATTCTGGTGGTTTTGTCAAGAAAAAGGAAGGAGAGATAAGCAATGCCTCTATTGATAAAGGGAAAGCTATTGTACAGGTTCCATACTACCAAACCCCTACTACTGCTCCACAACAAGAATATGCGTCACTACGAAACTTTCAACAGAATTAGAGTCCCCAAGGGAAAAGGGGTCAACAAAGGCAGCAAAGATATCCCGAGAGGAAGTTGGATCCAATCCCGATGTCATATGCCCAACTGCTTCCACAATTTCTAGCTGGTCAGTTGGTACAACTTCAAGAGTTAGCACCCCCACTGACAGAACTTCCAAAGGGTTATGACGTTAATGTGCATTGTGAGTTTCATTTAGGCGCTCCAGGCCATTCAATCGAAAACTACAAAGCTTTAAAGCACAAGGTGCAAGATCTTTTGGATGCCAAAGAGTTGAGCTTCACTCTTATAGGCCCTAATGTTCAGAATAATCCTATGCCTCCCCACCATGGGGCTGCTGCCAATGCTATTGGGTTTGATGATGGCCATGACTTAGTGACTCAGGTTGAAGAGATTCATATGTCAATGGCAGTCTTGAGAGAGCATCTTTTACAGCAAGAATTTCTACAAGAGCTCCATAACTCTTGTTTGAAATGCTAATCCAACCCAGACGAGTGTGAGGATTTGAAAAATTCCATTCAGAGATTGATGGACGAGGGGGTTGTTAGAGTTGAGAGAGTCATCCCCGAAGGTGATGTCGCTATTCTAGAGATTCCGTATTATCCGGCCAATGTTCAGAGGAATACTTCAAGAGTTCCATTGGTTATACAAGTTCCCACGCTCCCTGCGCCAAATCAGAATCCGGTTGCTCCCCTGCCAACCCAAGCATCAACACTTCCAAGTCCGGTTCCCGATCCGTTAACTGATAACAGGGGAGTGCCATGGGAATATAATGCTGTTTACATTCGGGGAAAGAAAGTTATATGTACGCCGAGTGAAAATAAGGATATAACCAACATTGTCGAGACTAGCAGAATAACGCAAAGCAGGAGAGTCTTCGCTCCTACTCCACCACCTCCCGAAGAAGTTATCGAAGAGATTCCTATGAGAGATAAAGGGAAACAGGTAGTTAATGATTCTCTTAGGACGTCTTTTGAACAATAAGTGGAACAGCTAATCAGGGTAATCAAGAAGAGCGATTTTAAGGTGGTTGGCCAGCTGAATCAGACGTCTGCAAAGATCTCAATCTTATCCCTCCTTCTGTACTCCTAAGCTCATTGAACCGCCTTGATGAGGATTCTGCACGGTTCCCATGTAAATCCTAAAATTTCTGTGGCCCAATTTGAAGGGGTTGTTACAAATATTTCTGCAGGAAACTGTCTAGGCTTCAGTGATGACGAGCTCCCTCCTAAGGGCCGAGCTCATAATAAAGCATTGCATATTTCCATCAGATGCTTAGACACTATGATGTCTCGAGTTCTGGTAGACAGTGGGTCTTCTTTGAACGTGATGCCTAAGCATACTCTATTCAAGCTGAACATGGATGGAGTTATGATGAAACCTAGCACGTTGACAGTCAAAGCTTTTGATGGGTCAAGGAGATCTGTGGAAGGGGAAGTTGACTTTCCCATTAAAATCGGTCCCCACGTGTTCTACCTATCATTATATGTCATGGATATTCGTCCATCTTATACTTGCCTACTGGTACGCCCGTGGATCCATGTGGCGGGGGCTGTAACCTCAACTCTGCATCAATGTTTGAAGTTCATCGTCCAAGACAAGGTCATCATCATTGGCAGAGAGGAAGATGTCGTGATCAACAATGTTACTTCCTTCCGTTATGTCGAAGTGGATGGGGAAGTCCATGAAACCCCTTTCCAAGCCATGGAAATCATTTCTGTTGACAGATTCCCCACCCTGCTGGAAACTACAAAGAAGTATGGAGTTCCAATGGTTTCCTTGAGGGATGCCAAAGCCATTGTGGAGTCTGGGATTCCTAATGAAGACTGGGGCAAAGTGATAGAGGTGTGCGAAAAGCAGGACAAGTCTGGACTTGGGTTCGGGTCCTCCTTTTCAGATCGTGTTGGTACGGGTCCAATTGTGCTTAAAGGAAAACAAGTTCCCCCGCTTTCAGAGGTATTTGTTAGGGCTGGTACGAGTGTCCAAGGAAAAATCCATGCAGTGGATGATGAAGATGATGCAGATATGGCTCAGTACATCTACTATATTGCACTTGATCAAGAGCTCGGCAATTGGACTGCTAATGATATTCCCGAAGTGGTTTTATTTGACATGTAATGATCTTGTTTTAAATAAGTTGCATGCTTTTACCCAAAACATGTTGACTGCTTGTGAAAAGGGCCCCCTCATGTTTTTATGTTTGTTTAAAAATTGAATAAAATGTCATTTTTGCATACAATTTTTTGCTCTCTATCTTTTCTTATTTTCGTAAAATAAAAATGGTAATGCTTTTCCTTCTAACTCTTTAACCATTTTCCAATTCGCATCCATATTCTAAAATGAGGCATTATTCATCAATCATGCAGGTCTACCTCGAATTCCATAAAAATGATGATGTTACAGTTCCTTGCACCAATATCCTTGGGAATCCGAATGACCAAGCCGATGGGGATAGTGGGGAAGATTGTGAAATTCCAAAGGAATTGGCGAGACTGTTGAGACAAGAAGAGAAAACGATCTTGCGTCATCAAGAAGCTATTGAGGTCATCAATCTCGGCACCGACACAGTGAAAAAAGAGGTCAAGATAGGGGCCGCTTTGCAAAATTATGTAAAGAAGGGGTTGATTGAACTTCTCAGAGAGTACTCCGACATATTTGCCTGGTCGTATGAAGATATGCCTGGTTTAGATACGAATATAGTCATACACCATTTTCCACTCAAACCAGAATGTCCTCCGGTAAAGCAAAAGCCGAGGAGAACTCGCCCAGATATGTCTCTCAAGATCAAAGAAGAAGTTGAAAATCAGTTGAACGCGGGCTTTTTGTTGGTATGTGAATACTCAGATTGGATTGCCAACAATGTACCTGTCCCTAAGAAAGATGGGAAGGTGCGCATGTGTGTGAACTATTGAGATTTGAACAAAGCAAGCCCAAAGGATGAATTCCCATTACCTCACATCGATGTATTAGTTAATAATACGACCCAGTCCTCGGTTTTCTCCTTCATGGATGGTTTTTCGGGATACAATCAAATAAAGATGGCCCCGGAAGACATGACAAAGACGACATTCACTACTCCATGGGGTACTTATTGTTATAAGGTCATGCCTTTTGGCCTCAAAAATGCTGGTGCGACGTATCAACATGCCATGGTGACGCTCTTCCATGATATGATTCATAAGGAGATCGAAGTATATGTTGATGATATGATTGCAAAATCACAAACCGAGGATGAACACTTGGTCCATCAGCAAAAGTTATTTGCGCGTCTGCAAAAGTTTAGGCTAAGGCTTAATCCGAATAAGTACACCTTCGGGGTGCGATCCGACAAACTACTTGGTTTTATTGTGAGTCAACGAGGAATTGAGGTAAATCCCGACAAAGTAAAAGCAATACAGAATATGCCAGCACCAAAAAATGAAAAATAAGTAAGGGGGTTCCTTGGGAGATTGAACTACATAGCCAGGTTCATTTCTCATCTCACAGCTACTTGTGAACCTATCTTTAAATTGCTGCGCAAGAATCAAGATGTCCGATGGGATGATAATTGCCAGGAAGCCTTTGAAAAGATCAAACAATATCCCCAAGAGCCACCAATCCTTACCCCTCAAGTGCTTGGGAGGCCACTCATTATGTACTTGATGGTGTTGGAAGGATCCATGGGTTGTGTGCTCGGGCAGCAGGATGAGACAGGACGTAAAGAGCATGCCATTTATTATCAGAGTAAAAAGTTTACTGATTGCGAATCCATGTATTCTTTAATTGAAAAACTTGTTGTGCGCTTGCTTGGGAAGCTCGACGTCTGAGGTAGTATATGCTGACATACACGACCTTTCTAATATCAAAGATGGACCCGATAAAGTATATCTTTGAAAAACCAGTGCTCACAGGCAAGCTTGCTCGATGGCAGATGCTTTTATATGAATATGACATTCAGTATGTTACACAAAAGGCTATCAAGGGTAGCGTTCTTGCGGATCATCTCGCTCATCAGTCGTTGGAAGAGTATCAATCAATGACATTTGACTTCCCTAATGAAGATGTCATGAAGCTTGACGATTATGATGGGGTCGATCCAGAAGAGCGATGGACTCTTACGTTTGAAGGTGCCTCAAACGCTATAGACCATGGCATTGGGGAAATACTGACTTCTCCGCATAATACTCATACACCATTTACGGCCCGATTGTGTTTCGATTGTACGAACAATGTGGCGGAATACGAAGCATGCGTGATGGGTCTAGAGGAAGCCATTGACCTTAAAATCAAAATCCTTGAAGTCTTTGGAGACTCTGCTTTGGTAATACATCAGGTACGAGGTGATTGGGAGACGAAGCACCCCAGTTTTGTTCCGTACAGGGAATACATATTGCAACTAATACGCGCTTTTGATGTAATCACCTTTGAACATATTCCCAGAGATGAAAACCAGTTGGCCGATGCTTTAGCCACCTTAGCGTCAATGTTCTCGGTGAGCTTTCCAAATCAGGCGCCTAACATATGAATCCTCTGGTACAAAGAGCCTGCGTATGTCTTTCCTGCCCATTGTCTCTCAACCGAGGATATGTCTGATGAGAAGCCGTGGTATTACGACATCAAACGGTACCTTGAGAAGCAAGAGTATCCCGAAAGTGCTACAATTTGTGATAAGCGCACACTTAGAAGGTTAGCATCCAAGTTCCTCTTATCAGGAGACGTCCTGTATAAGAGAAATTATGACTCATTCCTGCTCAGATGCATGGATAGACACAAAGAATAGTCGATCATAAAAGAAATTCATGAGGGTTCTTTAGGGACTCATTCGAGCGGGAATTCTATGGAGAAGAAAATTCTACGAGCAGGATATTTCTGGATGACAATGGAGAGCGACTGTTGTGTATATGCAAAATTATGCCACAAATGCCAAGTGTATGCAGACAGAATTCATGTTCCTCTAACTCCTTTGAATGTTATGACCTCCCCATGGCCATTTGCGATATGGGGAATTGATATGATTGGGAGGATTGAACCAAGTGCTTCGAATGGTCATAGATTCATCCTAGTGGCTATTGACTATTTCACCAAATGGGTGGAAGCAGCTTCTTACAAGCATGTAACCAAACAGGTCGTTACCAACTTCATCAGGAAAGAAATCAGATGTCATTACGGAGTTCCTCACAGAATCATCAATGATAATGGTTCTAATCTTAACAACAACGTGATGAAAGAGTTGTGTGAAGAGTTCAAAATCGAACATCACAATTCATCACCGTATCGACCAAAAAGGAACGGTGCAGTCAAAGCTGCTAACAAGAACATAAAGAAGATCGTCCAGAAGATGGTTAGAACATATAAAGATTGGCATGAAATGTTGCCTTTTGCTCTGCATGGCTTCAGAATGTCTATGCGTACTTCAATAGGGGTAACTCCATTTCCGCTTGTCTATGGCACGGATGCAGTGCTTCCTGTCGAAGTAGAAATTGAAGATGTGAAAAACACAAGAAGGGGGGTTGAATTGTAAAACTTGAAATCAAATGCAGACAACACGTTATTTTTATCCTGGTTCGTTTGATCTCAAACTACTCCAGTCCACCCGTCAAGGTGATTTCGCCTCTCTCCAACGAGGTCTTAATCCACTATATTCAACTGAATATACAACTGCTTTAACAACTGTTAAAGCCTTCTTGAGTCTAACCACATACCGGTTTATCTCAAGGAATTTCTTTTACAGATAAATGAACTAATATGTGTTTGATGTTTTCTTACAAAACTATATATCACAACTGTGATAATACACAATATTAAGCTTAGAATGAAACTAGATTGCTAGAGCTATAGAGTAAGCGGTTGAGAGCTTTTAGCAAATTGGATGAGTGAGAACGTGAAGATGATTAGCTTATGCGTATGTGCGTATGAAAGAATTAGCCAATTCTTTTCTCACTGACTTGTTTAAGTAGCCTAGGAATAGATACGTTGCTGTCCATAAATCCATTTAAATGCTCATAATGTTCTTTCCTTTTTGGGAAGATCTTTGTCTTGGAATAAAGCCGTTGGTAATTAATCTGTCTTGAATGCATAGTAACGTTGACACTTCAGAGTGTTCTGCTAATGACAATCAGAGTGTTCTTGGCTTTAGCTTATTCTGACGCTTCTGAATGCTGATGACATGGTTAGGATCTTGATAAGAGATGTTTTTCGCAGATTCTGTTCATCAGACTTCAGCGTATAGCTATTTGATCTTCTGATGCTGACATATCTTCTGATGCAGATGTTGATACTGATATTCTGATGCTGATTCCATCAGAGTTTCTGTAAATACACAACATAATTTTATGTAGCATATATGTCTTATATAAATCTCATAATTTATTTAATCTTGTATTTTGTTATCATCAAAACTCTAACTGAGGGTTGTAGAATCAAACTATGTTCTAACAATCTCCCCCTTTTTGATGATGACAAAAACCAGATTTTTTTCAATTGAAATAAAAGAATAAAAGGTATCAGAGATTAAGGATAGAGAGGAAACGTTATCAGAGATAATCAATTAACGAATAGAAGGTATCAGAGATAAGAAGATAAAGAATAAAATGTATCAGAGTAATGAAGAGGAAAACTCCCCCTTAGTTGATTACTTCCCTTAAATTCCTTGAGACCTTGAGCATTAGAACTTTATTGAACTTTCTTTGAGCATCAGAGTTTTACTTTATCAGAGTTCATCAGATTCTTGTACCTGTAAGCTTTTCAGAACAAAAGAAATTCAAATATATAAGAATGTTAGAATGTTTGATACTTTTGTCTCAGTAATCCGTTATTGAAAAATATCATTCTTTCTCCCCCTTTTTGTCAGTTATCAAAAAGCACGAATAATCAGAGTTAAAATGATCAGAGCAAAAGACGTTTGTATTAAAACAGAATCAATGATAGTTTAGAATAAGTAGAAATATTACAGACAAACATGTAAAGAAAACAAGGAAAACACAGGAAAATTCTAAGAAGAAGGAGGAAGTCGTGTGAACAGAGCTTCCAACATGCTCTTGATTTGATTGCTGGTTTCCTGTTGCTTAGATACCATGTTTGCTATAGAATCAATCTTGATATCCTGCTTGTCCATCCTTTCATTCATCATCATATCATACCTTTTCAAGTCCTCCAGAGCCTGCCTGTCAAGAGATGAAGTTTGAGGATCTTCAGATATAGGCTGCTTCTCAGAGCTTTCTGCAATAACTTCTTCTTGACCCAAGTCTTCAGCTGGAATCGTCTGTTCTTCTGTAGGTTGAACTTTAGATGCTGGACGCTTTTCAGACCAAGGCGCAATGTCCAGATGGAGAACTTCTTCCTTCAGCAGCTTGCTCAGAACTGGACCTTCCATTTCCTTTAGCAGATTGCTGAAGTTCTGTTGAGCCTGTCCATAGCTCTGGTCTTGCAACTTAAAGGTTTCAGCGCATACCCATCTTCTGAATTGTGTCCAGAAGAGGTCTGATACAGTAGGATCAACCAGTTCCAGACTTGCTTGTTTCAAAGAAGTGATCCACTTCTGCATATCTGTTTCAAAGTTCAATATGCTGGAACCGACATCTGGTTGTTTTGGTTTAGGGATAGCAATTTTGTGGTTTATTGCAGCAAGGCGTTCAAAGACTGTTAGATCAATGACAGTCTTGCTGTGGTCATCTGAATTTTGCTTAGGTGAGGGAGTTGGAGAGTCAGAAATTACGATTGGACTAGGTGAGGTATTTGGTGGAGTTATTTCTGGTGAAGAGGGAAGTTGAGGAATATTGACAGTGGTACCACAGGGAAATTGAATGGCCAAAGGTTGTGGTTCAGGGGATTCAGGGGTTTGAGTCTCATAGGTTTGAGTCTCAGGTTGTGGAGATTGTGCATGGTGAGGAGAGAGTGGATTAATATCTGGTTGAGGAGATGAAGGTTGTGGGATTTCTGGTATAGGAGAGAGTGGAGTTTCTAGTATTGGTGAGAGTGGAATGTCAGGTTGTGGTGAGATGGGAATTTCTGTGTTTGGATTTGGATTTTCTGGTTCGGGAACGGAAGTGTGTTGGTCTATATTAGAAAGAACTTGTGCAAGTTCTGGTTCTGGTATGGTTGCAGTATTTGGATTTTGTGGTTTGGAGCGGGATCTTCTGAGGGTTAATGACTCAGAAGGGTCAAAGTCAACGTCAAAATCATCAAAGGTTTGAGGTGTTGGGATATCAGATGGAGTTGGAATTGGAGTTGGAATAGGGATAGGTGTGGAAACAACAGTTGAATCTAAAACAGTTACAAAAACATGATTAACTCTTTTCTTTGGAGTCTGTTGAGATGATCCTTCTCCAGCAGCTTTTCTTTTCTTCGACTTCTTCAGAACAACCTCTGGTGCCTTCTGCTGAAGATCTTGAATATTCAGATTAGGTGCTGTACCATCAGCTTTACAAGCATCCAAATATCTCAGAATGATTTGAGGCTTAGAGTCAATTTCTGAGAACATAGGGAAGTCGTCCAGAGGGACTCTTCTGCTGGAGATTTCAGCAAAAGGAGTGACACTGGGCTCCTTCTTAATGTTCTTTATCAGCTTCATTTTCTTCAGATTTTTGGCATTCAGCTGCTTGCCAACAGAAGGTTCCAGGGTGCTGATTTCTTGTGCCTCTGTCAAATGTTCAATCAGCCTATTCTCTGTCAGAATATCTGATATCAGTCTTCCCAAAGGTATCCAATCCCTTTTAGTACGTTCCTCTTCCCTTGTTTCCTTGACGCTTGTTCTGAGATGGTTGAACAGAAGATGAGCTAGATTAATCTTGACCTTCTGAGAGATAAAATAGATCAGAAACCGCTGATCTATGTTTATGTAATCAGGAGAGATGGTAGGCTTCCTGTGGTTGAAACAACCCAAAATGATCTTTGCCCAAATTCTGTGCTTGTCTTTCAAGTCCCTTATCTTACTGGAGGGAAGCCCCAACGTGAAAATTTCCCTTGCAATTAGGGCAACATCTTGACACCTTTCTGCCATATCAATACAGCGAATACCACCTCCATTGTACCCTATCAGTCTTGCAATTAAGTCTTCAGTAATCACAATCTTCTTCCCCATGATGTAGGAAGTGACCTGATGGTTTGAGGATGAAGCTTGAATCTAAAATTCCTTTACCAGAATAGGAAATGTTAGACCCACCAGCCTGTCAAAGTACTTTTCCCATCCTTGAGCTTTAATCTCTTCTGATAAATCAAAACCATTCTCCTTGATACTGTTGAAATCAACTATTATTTCAGACATAACTTCAAGGTTCTTGATTGGAGTGAGAAGCGTTCTGAGAGGAACTTCATATTGTTCAGATGATGCATCTTTTTGGGAACCTGAAGAAGGATTGCTGGAAGAATCCATGTTCACACGAGGTTTTTGAAAGAGATTGAAGGGTTTTCTTGAGTAAATAAGGACACAGAAAACATAAATATTAAGAGAAAACGAAAGTAAGGGTAAAAGGTGTGAATGGTGTGAAGTGTTTAAATAGATTTCTAAAAAGTTTTTGAAAACATAAACGTTTAAGAGAGAGAAATAAATCATGATTATTAGCATTTAATGTTAGCTGATTTTAGGGGATTCAGAAAGATACTTAAACGGTTACCCATGACATGTGTCTCAATGCATCCAATCGGCGCTTTGCCTTTTCAGAAGCGTGAACGCGTGTTCAGCCTCAGGAAATAGCTGATGACTGGATGACACTTGTTTGCTTGAGTGAACAACACGTCTATCCTTGAACTGAAGCGCTCAGATCTTCATGGATAGATTCTGATACAATCTGCATTTCTAAAATTCTGAAAGAGGATTGATCAGAAGTTCACAGAGAAATAAACACAATTCTGAAGGTTAATATATAAAATTAAAACAGTTTTATTCTGGACAGAGCTTCGTGCTGAGATGTTTCAGAATGAAGTTGAACCTATCTTCAGAAAGTGGTTTTGTGAAAATATCAGCCCATTGATGGTCTGTGTCAATAAATTTTAAATTTAAAATACCTTTCTGAATATAGTCCCTAATAAAATGATGTTTTATTTCTATATGCTTAGCCCTAGAATGCAAAATTGGATTTTTACTTAAGAAAATAGCATAAGTGTTGTCACAGAGGATAGGAATGTTACTCTCAAATATCTGGAAGTCCTCAAGTTGACTTTTCATCCAGAGCATTTATGTGCTGCATCCAGCTGCTGCTATGTATTCAGCTTATGCTGTTGATAGAGCAATTGTGGATTGTCTTTTGCTGGACCATGAGATCAGATTTTCTCCCAGAAACTGGCAGCTTCCAGAAGTGCTTTTACGCTCTACTCTGTCTCCAGCAAAGTCAGCATCACAGTATCCTACTAAGCTGTAATCACTTGATTTTCTATAAAACAGACCCAGATTAGTAGTACCTTTCAGATACTTGAAAATTCGCTTAACAGCTGTTAAGTGAGATTCTCTAGGATCTGATTGGAATCTTGCACAAATGCATACACTGAATAAAATATCAGGCCTTGAAGCTGTCAGATAAAGAAGAGAACCAATCATACCTCTGTAGACCTTCTGTTCTACCTTTTTGCTTACCTCTTCTCATTCCAGAATGCACGTGGGATGCATCGGAATCTTTGATGGCTTACATTCTGAGAGATCAAATTTCTTCAGAAGTTCTCTAACATATTTGCTCTGACGAATGTAAGTTCCTTCTGGGGTTTGATTGATCTGAATGCCCAGAAAGAATTTCAGTTCCCCCATTAGGCTCATCTCAAATTCTGCCTGCATACACTTAGCAAACTTTCTTCCCAGAGAAGGTTTAGTAGATCCAAAAATGATATCATCAACATAAATCTGACATACTAAAATGTCATTCTTAATTGTCTTACATAATAGAGTTGTGTCCACTTTCCATCTGATGAATTCCTTTTCTAACAGAAATTTACTTAGTCTTTAATACCAAGCTCTGGGAGCTTGTTTCAGACCATACAGTGACTTCTTTAGTTTGAAAACATATTCTGGATTTTTTGAACTTTCAAAACCAGGGGGTTGGTGCATATATACCTCTTCTTCTATATAGCCATTTAAGAATGCACTCTTAACATCTATCTGATACAGAGTGATGCCTTTATTAACAACAAAAGAAATTAAAAGTCTGATAGATTCTAACCTGGCGACTGGAGCAAAGGTTTCTGTATAGTCTATCCCCTCTTGCTGACTATAACCTTGTGCTACCAATCGTGCTTTGTTTCTGATGACTTCACCTTGTTCATTCAGTTTGTTTCTGAACACCCATTTTGTTCCAATGACGTTGAATCCTTTTGGTTTAGGAACTAGATCCCATACGTCATTCCTTGTGAATTGATTCAGCTCCTCTTGCATTGCTAGAATCTAGTCATTGTCCAGAAGTGTTTCATCAATTGTTGATGGTTCAATTAGAGAAACAAGTCCCATGAGGAATTCTTCAGAGTTTCTGAAGCTGGCTCTTGTTCTGATTGGATCTTCCTTTCTTCCTAAGATTGTTTCTTCTGGGTGATCCATACTGCTTCTGGATGGTCTTTTCTGAGGTAGATCAACAGAAGATGATGGATTGCTTGCAGTGCCTCTTTCTGATGTTGAGGTAGTGTCTCTGTTAAGAGCTTCTGATGACTTGTCTTCAGTATCTGTGAATTCAACTTCCATACCTGCAAGTAATTCATTCTGCTTTGACTTTTGAGAGTCAAGCTTATCATCAAAACGAACACTGATTGATTCTTCCACAATTTGTGTTTCTGTATTGTATACTCTGTACCCTCTTGAGCGTTCAGAGTATCCTAACATAATACACTTCTGTGCTTTAGAGTCAAACTTGTTCAAATAATTTTTAGTATTCAAAATAAAACAAGTACATCCAAATGGATGAAAATAAGAAATGTTGGGCTTTCTGTTCTTCCACAATTCATATGGAGTCTTTTCCAGAATAGGTCTTATAGAGATTCTATTCTGAATGTAGCACGCTGTGTTTATTGCCTCTGCCCAGAAGATCTTAGCAACGTTAGTCTCGTTGATCATGGTTCTGGCCATTTCTTGCAATGTTCTGTTCTTTCGTTCTACAACTCCATTTTACTGGGGAGTTCTAGGACAAGAGAAATCATGCAGAATGCCTTTGTAATTAAAGAATGACTCAAAATCTTTGTTTTCAAACTCTCCACCATGATCACTTCTGACTTTGACGATTCTAAGATCCTTTTCATTCTGAACTTGGTTGCAGAAGGTGACAAACACAGAGTGTGACTCGTCCTCGTGTCTTAAGAACTTTACCCATGTCCATCTGCTATAGTCATCTACGATTACTAACCCATACTTCTTGCCACTGACTGAAGCAGTTTTAACTGGTCCAAATAAGTCAATGTGCAGAAGTTCTAATGGCTTAGAGGTGGAAACAACGTTTTTAGATTTGAAAGCTGGTTTTGCAAACTTGCCTTTCTGACATGCTTCACACAAAGCATCTGAATTGAACTTCAGGTTAGGAAGTCCTCTGACCAGATTGAGTTTGTTAATCTGAGATATTCTTCTCATACTAACATGTCCCAATCTTCTGTGCCATATCCATTGCTCGTTGTTAACAGACAGAAGACACTTTACATTCTGACTTTTCAGTTCAGAAAGTTTTATTTTATAAATGTTGTTTCTCCTCTTTCCATTAAATAAGATAGCCCCATCTTTCTGACTAACAGCTTTGCATGAATTTTGATTAAAGATTATATCATAACCGTTATCACTTAATTGACTTATGGATAACAGACTATGCATTAATCCATCTACTAATAAAACATTACTTATAGAGGGAAGATTTCCATTACCTACTATTCCAGAGCCAATGATCTTTCCCCTCTGATTGCCTCCAAAGCCTACGTGGCCTCCAGGCTTAAGTACCAAGCTTTGGAACATATGCTTTCTTCCCGTCATGTGTCGTGAGCAGCCAGAGTCCAGGTACCATGACTGGTGTTTCTGCTTTGCTACTAAAGATATCTGCAACATGTATTATTTTATCCTTAGGTACCCATATTTTCTTGGGTCCTGATTTGTTAGTTTTACCAAAACTCTGGTTGAATTTTGGTTTGACAGAATAGTTACTACTAGTATATTTGATGTCATGTGTGTGCCCATATAAAAAGTGAGAATCAAGTGAAGTGCGTTTTATCACTAAATCCATGGCATTCCTTGGTGTAGGTACCTTACCTTGGTATCCTATTCCTTTTCTGCCATTTCTGCTAACTCCATAGATCATTGAAGCCATCTTGCTTCTATCTATGTTTCTAGCTAGAAACTTCTAAAAGCTGTGATCATACTCCTTGATGATCTCATCAGCACTGCTGGGAGTTTCAGGGATTGTTTCCTTCTGAGAGTTTTGTAATAGATTTTCTAATTTTGAAATTTTATTTTTCAACTCAGAATTCTCCAATTTGAGACTCTCAGTTTTATCAGAGTCAGAAGCAAGATTCCTTTTCAGGTTTCTGAATTTGACTCTGATCTGCTGATATCTTTCCAGAATTTCATTAAGGCTTTCAGCTAGTTCAGCCTTAGTAAAGTTAATAGCAAAGTCAGGAAATACCTCTTCTGTGTCTGATTCAGAGTCTGATTCAGAAGCTTCACTGTCTTCTGTTATGTTTGCCATGAGAGCTATGTTTGCTCTCTCATCATCTGATTCTGAGTCAGCTTCAGATGTGTCAGAGTCATCCCATGTAGCCATGAGACTTTTCTTCTTTTCCTTGCCGAACTTCTTTTTGGGCTTTTCCCTATGAAGCTTTGGGCAATCACTCTTGTAGTGTCCTTGCTCGTTACATTCATAGCAGATGATGTCTTTGTTGTTTGGCTTTCTGTTTCCTGAAGAGCCTTCAGATCTTCTGTATCCAGAGGAGGGTTCTGACCTTCTACATCTGGAGAAGGATTCATTCTGATCTCTGATCTTCTTGGATTCCTGAACTTTCTTTGCCTCTGCTTCCACAGTTGGTTCACCCTTCTGGAGAGGAGGGACAGTTCATCTTCTTCTGATGAGGACCCATCAGAGGTTTCTTCTACAGTCTGTAAAACTTTGGAGTCAGATTTTCTGTTAGATTTTAAAGCTAATGGCTTACCTTGCTTTTGAGGTTCATCAGCTTCTAGCTCTATCTCGTGACTTTTGAGGGAGCTGACAAGTTCCTCCAGAGAGATTTTGTTGAGATCCTTAGCTAGCTTCAATGCTGTGACCATTGGCCTCCACTATTTTGGCAAGCTTCTGTTGATCTTCTTAACATGATCAGCAGTAGAATACCCTTTGTCCAGAACTTTAAGACCAGTAACCAGAATTTGAAATCTTGAGAACATCGTTTCAATTGATTCACTTTCTTCCATCTTGAATGCCTCATACTTCTGAATGAGCGCAATAGCTTTAGTTTCTTTAACTTGAATGTTGCCTTCATGCGTCATTCTCAGAGAATCGAACATATTCTTTGCAGTGTCTCTGTTTGATATATTTTCATATTCAGAGTAAGAGATGGCGCTGAGAAGAATTGTTCTTGCTTTGTGATGATTTCTGAAATCACGCTTTTGTTGATCAGACATTGCTTTCTTATCAATCTTCTGACCACTTGCATTCACTGGGTGCGTGTATCCATCAGTCACCATATCCCACAGATCAGCATCGTGGGCCAGAAAGAAGCTTTCAATTCTGTCTTTCCAGTAATCAAAGTTCTCTCCATCAAAGACTGGAGGTTTGCCACTGAATCTGTCTCTTTCTTCATTGTTGTCATTGCTGATGTTTTGATGTGGTCCTACCATAGTGTTTTTCAATGCTGGATCTTGTACTGACACGGTTAAGTGTTATAAGCTCAGAACCAGGCGCTCTGATGCCAATTGAAGATGTGAACAACACAAGAAGGGGGTTGAATTTTAAAACTTGAAATCAAATGCAGACAACACGTTATTTTTATCCTGGTTCGTTTGATCTCAAACTACTCCAGTCCACCCGTCAAGGTGATTTCGCCTCTCTCCAACGAGGTCTTAATCCACTATATTCAACTGAATACACAACTGCTTTAACAACTGTTAAAGCCTTCTCGAGTCTAACCACAGACCGGTTTATCTCAAGGAATTTCTTTTACAGATAAATGAACTAATATGTGTTTGATGTTTTCTTACAAAACTATATATCACAACTGTGATAATACACAATATTAAGCTTAGGATGAAACTAGATTGCTAGAGCTATAGAGTAAGCGGTTGCGAGCTTTTAGCAAATTGGATGAGTGAGAACATGAAGATGATTAGCTTATGCATATGTGTGTATGAAAGAATTAGCCAATTCTTTTCTCACTGACTTGTTTAAGTAGCCTAGGAATAGATACGTTGTTGTCCATAAATCCATTTCAATGCTCATAACGTTCTTTCCTTTTTGAGAAGATCTTTATCTTGGAATAAAGCCGTTGGTAATTAATCTGTCTTGAATGCATAGTAACGTTGACACTTCAGAGTGTTCTGCTAATGACAATCAGAGTGTTCTTGGCTTTAGCTTATTCTGACGCTTCTGAGTGCTGATGACATGGTTAGGATCTTGATAAGAGTCAGAGTATGTTTTTCGCAGATTCTGTTCATCAGACTTCAGCGTATAGCTATTTGATCTTCTGATGCAGATGTTGATACTAATATTCTAATGCTGATTCCATCAGAGTTTCTGTAAATACACAACATAATTTTAAGTAGCATATATGTCTTATATAAATCTCATAATTTATTTAATCTTGTATTTTGTTATCATCAAAACTCTAACTGAGGGTTGTAGAATCAAACTATGTTCTAACAGAAATTCCTTCGTTGAGGGTTCTGATGGAAACCAAGCTGGAGGAGGCAGAATGGGTTCAGACAAGATTCGACCAACTCAACCTGATTGATGAAAAGCGTCTGGCGGCCGTTTGCCATGGCCAGTTGTACCAATAAACGATAAAGAGAGCATTCGACAAAAAGATCCATCCTCGGAAGTTTTATCCTGGTGATTTGGTCTTGAGAAGGGTCATCGTGCAAAGCCATTCCAACCCAAGGGGAAAATGGACTCCCAATTACGAGGGACCATATATCATAAAGAGAGCTTTTTCAGGAGGTGTTCTATTCCTGACAGACATGGATGGGGAAGACGTTCCACTCCCAATCAATTCATACTCAGTCAAAAAATACTACTCATAAAGAGACCCGCTAGGTCGAAAACCCGGAAGGGCGACTTAGGCAAAAAATGGGCATCCCGGTGGACATGAAAGTCCAAGCAAAAATTAGGGATAAAATGGGAAAAAGGATAATAACCCGCTAAGTTGAAAACCCGGAAGGGAGACTTAGGCAAAAATGGGTATCCCGTTGGGTCGAAAACCCGAAAGGGCGATCCAAGCAAAAGTTAGGGATCTTAAGCGAGAGGCTGTAGTTTGAATGCTCTTCACGAATGACACATGTACATCTATAGCACCTTGGAAACGAATTGACCTGTCCAACTGCTACTCTTCAGAGGCAAGGCATTGATACTACTTAGGATATGGGAACTGTAGCAATACCGGTTTTAATGGAAATTCGAGCATCTCTCATTTCCATTTATATTTGTTGTATTTTCTGTTTCTATTTCACAGCTACCTCATATAGGAGTTGCATCCTTGTACAAATGCCTATTCACAGGCCAATCAATAAAATTTTCTTCCATCAAAAAGTTGTCTTTTATTATCATAAATATGTTTTTTGTATGCGAAGTGTGTTTTATTCGTTATTAAACACTGCATTAGAAACATGGGGAATAAAAATTCTTAAGTCGAGATAAAAATTGACTTTACATCGATATATAACCATGAGGGAGTGTCATATGCATTCCAAGTGTTGTTTTTCCTTGCAGGTAGCAATTTGTAATGGTCACCCTGACCTGGCCAAGGCACGAAGCTGCCTTCATCTACTACAGACAAATTCAAACCTTATTCCCCGATTGAATTTGGAAAATTCGGAGTCGTCGTTTGACTCGGCACGCGCAAGTGCATCCCTAGTGGAGATAAACCGGGGCATTCACAGAGCTAAGCCGGGGCATCCGCGGGTGTCCATGCCCATCTTTTTACCCCAAGTGATTCAAGAGGCAATTCCCCAGTATGGCGTAAACATGGGGCATATATTCGAAGAGATTCACACGGGGTTTAATACCCATTCCTCAGTACATTCAGTCCTATCATCCTCTCAACTGTTCAGGATACATAGAAGTCAAACCAAATCATCTCTTCCCCAAGAACACAATTCAGAATTCAGTGGCGTACCAATAAACTCTCTTCGTCGGCAATTCAATCTTAAACAGAGTCACCAATAATCTTCAGTATCATGAGCTCCCAGTGCAAATTCTCACCAGTATCCCCGACAATCTCTGGTACTGCAGAATTCCAGCACCGATATGTATTGGCATCCCCAGTGATGAGCAATTGTTCCCAGCAAGCTTTTGCTTATCCCCATGAAGTCTATTTCTTTGCATTACATATAGTTATCATTACATAACATTGCATCTTCAAAAGCGCACAGCTGATCCATCAGAATGGATCTTTGCGGCAAGAGAAATTCAAACATGCATACGAAGCATAAGCCAGATCAGGTACCTCACACGAAAGACCTGAATAATTCAAGGACAACAATACATCCCTACAAGAGGATATCATTCCCAAAATCCCCAGTCGATGACCTTCACCTTTTCAATGCCCAGCAAAATCAATACACCAAGTCTAAACCTAGCACTTGTCTGTGTCAGTCTCTAAAAACTCATCTGTGTCAGCCTCCCAAACACTCGTCCGTGTTTAAAATTTCCTTGGTACTCGTCTGTATCTTTCCTCAATACCCGTCTGTATTGATCCAAACACTCGTATGTGTCAGTTTCCTAAACACTCATCTATGTCAGTTATCCGAACATTCGTATGTGTCTATCTATCCTTCACAATTCCCAACAAATTCAATGCAATAAACTTGGTCATTCTCGTATCTCCAATTATCGTGTCGTGACCAATACCACCACCTTCTTAGAATTGTAGGTCGATCGTAGACCTAGTTTTGGTAGACCGACGATAGGTGTTACCTTAGGATCTTAGATCGACCGTAGATCTAGATTCCCTTGCAGGTCGACCGTAGACCTAGTTTTTGGTAAACCGACCATAGATCTTACCTTAGGATCTCAGGTCGATCGTATATCTAGATTCCCTTGTAGGTCGATCATAGACCTAGTTTTTGGTAGACCGACTGTAGGTCTTACCTTAGGATCTTAGATCGATCGCAGATCGACTGTAGATCTAGATTCCCTTGTAGGTCGACCGTAGACCTAGTTTTGGTAGACCAACCGTAGGTCTTACCTTAGGATTTTAGATCGACCGTAGATCTAGATTCCCTTGTAGGTCGACCCTAGACCTAGTTTTTGGTAGACCGACCATAGGTATTACCTTAGGATCTTAGATCGACCGTAGATCTAGATTCCCTTGTAGGTCGACCGTAGACCTAGTTTTTGGTAGACCGATTGTAGGTCTTACCTTAGGATCTTAGATCGACCGTAGATCTAGATTCCCTTGTAGGTCGACCGTAGACCTAATTTTTGGTAGACCGACCGTAGGTCTTACCTTAGGATCTTAGATCGACCATAGATCTAGATTCCCTTGTAGGTCGCCCGTAGACCTAGTTTTTGGTAGACCGATCGTAGGTCTTACCTTAGGACCTCAGATCGATCGTAGATCTAGATTCCCTTATAGGTCGACCGTAGACCTAGTTTTTGGTAGACCGACCGTAGGTCTTACCTTAGGATCTCAGATCGACCGTAGATCTAGATTCCCTTGTAGGTCGATCGTAGACCTAGTTTTTGGTAGACCGATTATAGGTATTACCTTAGGATCTTAGATCGACCGTAGATCTAGATTCCATTGTAGGTCGACCATAGACCTAGTTTTTGGTAGACCGACCGTAGGTCTTACCTTAGGATCTTAGATCGACCGTAGATCTAGATTCCCTTGTAGGTCGACCGTAGACCTAGTTTTTGGTAGACCGATCGTAGGTCTTACCTTAGGATCTTAGATCGACCGTAGATCTAGATTCCCTTGTAGGTCGCCCATAGTCCTAGTTTTTGGTAGACCGACCGTAGGTCTTACCTTATAATCTCAAATCGATCGTAGATCTAGATTCCCTTGTAGGTCGCTCGTAGACCTAGTTTTTGGTAGACCTGCCATAGGTCTTACCTTAGGATCTTAAATCGACCGTAGATCTAGATTCCTTTGTAGGTCGACCATAGACCTAGTTTTTGGTAGACCGACCGTAGGTCTTACCTTAGGATCTTAGGTCAACCGTAGATATAGATTCCCTTGTAGATCGACCGTAGACCTAGTTTTTGGTAGACCGACCGTAGGTCTTACCTTAGGATCTTAGATCGACCGTAGATCTAGATTCCCTTGTAGGTTGACCGTAGACCTAGTTTTTGGTAGACCGACCATAGGTCTTACCTTAGGATCTTAGATCGACCGTAGATCTAGATTCCCTTGTAGGTCGCCCATAGACCTAGTTTTTGGTAGACCGCCCGTAGGTCTTACTTTATCATTTTAGATCGACCGTGGATCTAGACCCCCTTGTAGGTCGACCGTAGGCCTAGTTTTTGGTAGATCGCCCGTAGATCCTCCCTAGCAGATTGTCCGCAGGTCTCGCTTTAGAACCTGAGATCGCCCGTAGGCTAGGTTCTTCCTTATATCGTCTTAGAACCTGAGATCGCCCGTAGGCTAGGTTCTTTCTTAGATCATCGTCGAACCTGAGATCGCCCATAAGCTAGGTTCTTCCCATAGATCATCTTAGAACCTGAGATCGCCCGTAGGCTAGGTTCTTCCCATAGATCATCGTCGAACCTGAGATCTCCTCTTGGCTAGGTTCTTCCTTAGATCATTGTCGAACCTGAGATCACCCTTAGGCTAGGTTCTCCGACAAATCACTCTCGTGCTTCACCTTATGATCGTAGGTCGCCCGTAGACCTTATCCGCCATCTGTTTGTACCAACCTTTGTCTTGTATTGGCATCACGCCATGTTACAAGTCCAATCTCCGCCTTTTCACTAAAAAACAAAAAAGTCTTTCCCCAACAGATATCACAAAAAATAAATAAATACTCACACTTTCCCCCAGAACAAATTTTTGGCATTGGTATTTAATCATATTCAACCTTAAACTTCTGAAAGGCACACGCCAATCATACTTTCAGGTTTAAGACGATTAAATAGGGGCAGCTGTAATACCCCAAATTTTTCCTACCCTTTTACTTTTATCTGGCTTACACATCTCACATTTTTCTTTCGTACATAACCTCCATTAGGTCATTTAACACATCATGCATCATCGATCAGTAAATTTAGCACGAGATCAAGGATGTTGAAGAATTAGGGCTGTTGTTTGGCTTTAAGGTTCTCATCTTCATTCAAGCTTGAATCAACTGGTTTCCATCAATCATTTGTTTGAAGCTAGGGTTTTATTTCCTGGTCTGCTTTATTGTCAAACTATAGGGGTATTCTTTCTTCCCAACATCAAGTTGCAATCTTTCTTCAAGGCTTAAGAATTAGGGTTTTCGTCTGTTAATATTCAACTGAGGATCATTGGATTTTCAAGTTAGGGCTATCTTCCGTATTCCCATATTCATTCTCCAGATTTCCTCAAGGCTTTGTTGATTGTTAAGACCACTGTTGAACCATAATACAAGGTGTCGAGTTTGAAGGTCCATTGTGCTCAGGGCGTCATTATTTCAAATACTTGTTGCTCAACGTACAAGTTTAGTACGAATTAGAAGATGGAAATGAATTAAGGATTCATTGGAAATGCAAGTTGATTTTGTGTAAGAATTAGATCCAAGCATTGGTTTTATACAAATTTCCAAATTCAGGTGATCAAGACCATTTCAATACGAGCAAGCTCACAAATTCGTTCATCATCCATTCAAGGATTCCGTTTATGGATTTTATTCAAGATTCAATTGAATTAGCAAAATTTACAATTGAAAGTACATTCATTCAAGCTTCCTTCAACAACATTCATGCACCCAAGGTTCCTAATTTGTTCAAATGGCATCAAGAAAGTTTTACGGTCACGATTTGTCAAAGGTTAATTTAAAGTCAAGTGTCCAACAAGGAAGTTCAAATATTTCATTACATTACATCAAGATACATTCCCATTCCAAAGAAATTCACACAAAAAAAGGGCCTATACTTTTTACCAAAACATATACAATGCCTAATCATGTTGTTCCTAATTCTAAGCTGCATCATGGCTTTAAAATCATTGCCTTAACTCCATGATTCTGCCTTCAATGTCACGCCTTTGCCAAGCTTGCTCGAGCCTTCATTCAATTCGCAACCCTGCACATTAATACAGAACCAAAGTGAATCTGAAATCACATAAAAAACATAAGAACAACCATGCATTCAACAATAAACCAAGCCCCTGTAAAATCAGTTCACAAAACCTGCAATATTAGTACATATCAGGTCAGAATTATCATCCCAATACCGACTCAGTTCGTACCAGCTCCATACAATCAGCCCTGCAGTCCATAAACTAGCAGCGTGCGTGTCTGTAGGTGGAAACAACTCTTGGAAGCCTCGACGAACTGAAAGTAAAACGTCAAGGTTGAGGAAATTAAAATGCATAAGACAAGCCATAAAATGCGAAATATAAGAATGCAAGGTGGTGCTCAAAATAGGAAAAATAGAATTAGAAAGAAAATCTCATTCAATAATAGGGAATGCAAGTTCACATTGAAACAGCCTCTAACTAACTGTTGTAATCTCTAATCTTCCAACTACATAACAGAGACTTCCAGTAGAAAACACTATAACCAAAATCCCAACCACTTCCTGATAACCGCAACTGACTTCATATAACAAACTCCAAAACAGAAAACCGTAACATAATTTTTCTCACCCCGAAACCAACTTTCCTCCAACCTAAATAGAATTCCCAAACTTCCCTCTACCCAACTGTTTCTAAAACAGAGCCCTAACAAAACTTCCAGCAAAAAATAGCAAAAACATAATTTTATAACCATTTTTCTAACAGTTCCTAAACGGAATTTCCTAACCGCTTCCAACCATTTTCCTAACCGCTCATAACAGAAAACTATCCCTAACTTCTCGCTCACCTTAACTGTTTCTAACTGTCTCAACAAACAACAACCAATTAAGCTGTAACAGAATCACAGGACAGAGGCAAAAGGAAAGAAATAAAACAGAATTTCCAAAACAAATTTCTAACTCCCTTTACTAACTGAAATAGAATTCTAAACAACTCTATCATTCTCTAACTAACTTTTCATCATTCTAACTACAGATAAAAACAGAATTTACCTCCATTCATATTAATTCTTCACACACTCTGAAGAATCACCAGAAAAACTTCAATCTTCTCTCTCTGAAATCTCTGAAACTCTCTACAATTCTTCATGAACTCTCTCTGCAACCAAGCTTTATCATCACCTTCAATCATCATCAATAACTCCTACTTCTTCAATCTTCCATCTTCATCATCACAAAAGCTTCCTACTGCTTCCTTCATAAAAAATTATGCAACATTTGCAATTTCAATCTTCATCACTGTGAAATCTATAACATCAACCTGCATCTTCATTGCAACTTCAATCATCATCATCTTTCTACAAACTTTTATGCATCACAAACACGTGCAACTTCACATCAGCATCACAAACACGCAAGACTTTGCAAATCTGCAATAACTCTGCATCCAACAACAAAAACGGTTCAGAAATCGCGAAAGAAGAAGTGAAGAAGAAGCAAGAAAAAGGAAAGTCAAAGGACTAAAAAATGTACATGTGTTCGTCGCGTTCGCCTCCGTCATCTTCATCACTAAAGGTAAGCGAACCTTCCTCGTTTCCTTCGTTCTTGTTACCGTCATGTAGAGCAGAGTGAGTGAAGATAAACCCCCATGGACTCGAGAGTTGAAGCTCAGAGATGAGCGTTTAATTTAACATACAAAAAAAATTAGGGCTACGGTTTAACCATGGAATCAAAAGAAGACGAAAAATAATTAGATTAAAGCGCGAAGGAGAGGGATGAAGACGATGAAATTTGAGGATTCATGGCTGTGATTGAGAGAGAAGGAGTGTGAACGTTCTGATCCGCGGCCGCCATAGAAGAGTTAAGCTCTCGTTTTCATGGTAAGGTGAAAGGGCACAATCTGTTGAGTCTAAATCCCTCCCTAAAATGCACCGTTCCAAGTTTTTTGTTCTCTTTTCAATAATTAATTTTCTGATGGGTGGGCTGAACCAAAAGGATGTATCTAAGTCCATTTTGCCCTTGTTTTTGCAAGCTTTTTGCTAAAAAAATAAAAATTGCATTGGACCTTGCTAATAGCCCAGCGCCCAAACTTGTTGAGCCATACTCCCTGGACTCAAATCAGTACCCCCTGAGTTTAGTAATTCTTCATTAGAATTAGGACCTTTTTTTGTTTGTTAATTTTTTGCCAATGTAATACATGATAAAAGTGATACAAAAAATAATAAAAAATTAGTAGAATATAATCGAAATTTTTAAGAATTAATTCTTTAGTTTTTTGGAGTTCCCCTTACATAACAAAACTAATAAATAAAAATACTTTTATTTTTGGTTTCTAAAAAACTAATAAATAAAAAATACTTTTTCTCTTTTTAGTTTTATCCATATTTGCATGCCACTTCGCCATGTTGTTGTTGACGCGTTTGTTTATTGTGCAAGGTACATTTTTGTGTCTTCGATCATGTAACATAACAGGTAGTTATGTGATCGAAGCATACAACTTATGCTCGCTTATGATACGACACACCTTATTTCTCATCGTCCTGAGAAATTCATATCGTATTATATGTTGTCCTGATACATGTGATATTTTGTGATACTTTGCACATGATCTTCTGATTACGCCCCGCATTCGCAACACACGTTTGCCTTTATCTTAGTTGGATATTATTTCTGACTCTGTTTGTTTCTTGGTGAAGCTTGCTCGACGTGTACCCCCTACTTCTCCATTGCTTTCGTCCGCTCTTGACGATTTGCTCGCTTTTGGTAGTCGTCGCTACTACCCTTGTACTTCTTCGCACTTTATTGCATTTCGTTATTGCTTTCTAGATAACGGGACACAATTCACGGACAAGAATTTTCAAGAGTTCATCACCAAGCTGGGAACCATCCAACACTTCACGTCCATCAATCATCCACAGACAAACGGGCAGGCTGAGGCCGCAAATAGGGTAATCCTATGAGGCCTCAAATGAAGTTTGGACAAAACCAAAAAGAAGTGGGTCGAGGAGCTGCACAACATGCTCTAGGCCTACCGAAAAATACCTTACTTGACTACCGGGGAGACCCCGTTCCAACTTGCGTATGGAATAGAGGCGATAATTCAATCGAGATCAGAGAGCCATCCAGGCGAACTAAAGCCCCCCTCAATGAGAAAATAAACGATGAGGCACTGAGAGAAGAGCTTGACCTTGTCAAAGAAGTTCGATCATACGCAGCCCTTTGAGAAGCCTCGTTGAAACAAAAAATAGCTATTCATCATGACGCTAAAGTCATGCGCCGAGAATTTGAATTCGGAAGCCCAGTCTTGAAGAGAAATCACAAAAAGATTTTTGTGAAGGAAAGCTCGCTGTGAACTGGGAAGGCCTTTATCGCGTCTGATTCAAAATGGAAGACGGGGCCTACTACTTATAAAATTTACACGGGGAATAATTTATTCGACCATGGAACACCGAAAAACTGTAACACGACATTCCCGGCAATGTGTGTTCTTAGGTACAAGCATAACACCTCAAACTAAGACGAATAGGAGAGTTTCCACTCTTTTGATGAGCAGATTCTTAACTCGATGTGGAAAACTCAAATGAGCTCCACCATCATCGTATCATGATGGAATAACAGCCAAATCGCGATGGGAAGTTCACACCGCGAGACTCAAGTCTTAAGTGAGACCTAAGCTTCACCCATTCCAGGAAATCTACCCCGGCCATTCGACCAGTTTCCCCTCACTGGCGAACATCAATACTACCGAGAAAACCCTTAAACACGTAGCAAAAATAAATTATAAAACAACTCAAAGCATGCACAAATAATTAAATGGTGAAACAAGCAAAATAGAAGTAAAGGCAAAATATACTTGAACGACCACAAAGGTCGTGATTGTTTGGAAAATTACATAAAATAGGGTCAAGCCCCAATCAAAATAATGCTAAGGACCACAAGGGCCGAAATTCTCAAAATATTACATTAACCGGGCAAAGCCCTTACAAATAGAAAACGACATTTAGGCCGACCATATACAAATAAAAAAAAACCTAATCAGTAAAGGGTAGTCGTTCTTCCTGGTGAGGCTGCATGCCACCTCCACCTTTTCCATATTATCCACCAAGGTTGAGGAACTTGGGGATGACGATCCGCCCATTCACCATGCTATAAAGGAACTTGGTCCCAACCATGTTAAACTCAACATTAGGGTTTACAAGTTTAAGCTGATCCACCATGTTGTTGAAACTATCCTCAACAATCACCATACAATGCTTATCGACCAGACGGAGGCGGGAACCCAAATCAACACGGGTTCTCGAATTTCTTAGCTCCTCATTCTCATCCTCAGTTGGGGTCGCATCAGCTTCCAGAGCAGCGACCCTATCTTCGAGCTCCTTCTTGTTGGACTTTAGCTTGGCAATCTCTTCAGCCTGTTCGGTCCATGCTAACCTCTATTTTTCCAGGTCCTATTTCTCAGGCTTTAACTCGGCTATCCTCTCTTCGAGAGCCAAGTTTCTTGCACAACGTCATTCATCTCCTTGATAGTGGGGGTCTCCTCCTAGGTATGAATCACCTCCAGTTCCAGGACCATCATCATAACAGCGGCATCCTAGGAAAGAGTTTTTCTCTTGTTCGACTGACCCAAACCCTCTAAATGCAGGGATTCTGCCTGCGAGACTTTCAAAGAAGGACCCCTTAAAGTAACCCCTCTACAGCCAACAGGGAGGCAATTCATACTTGTGCGTAGTCCTCTCTATGGTCAAGTAAACAATATCCTCTCCCACTCGATGACATTTTCTGGCAGAAGTCACATGTTTGGGTGAAGGCTGCTCGCCAACAAGAGTAGAGGATGAGGTCCCCAACCCTGTCGGAAGAGAGACCGCCATGCCTAAACAGCTCTTCTGAAGCTGGGTTTTCTTCAACTGCCTCGATTTGTTGGATGCTACCATCCTCACCATGCACTCTTGAGTGTTCATCATTTTACCTGCAATAAACAACGAGCATAAATTAGTAAAACAAGGAAGACAAACAAAAACGAGTGGACAACACAAATACCTACCTAAAGGTGATATGGCATCCTCGTGAGTGGCACAATCAAGGAGCCCCTTTGTATTGATAAGCCAAGCCTTAAGAATAGGCTCCCCATCATCGTTAAGGATGATCTCCCCGCGCTTAGTCACACACTGGGAAGGGATGAAGTCGTCGACGAAAGCCACAAGTTTGTTATAACTTTCCCAATCCTCCTATTCCAAGTTGTCTGGGAGGACAATATACTCCTCGATTTATCGGTCAAAATGATCCCGTCTCCAGGCAAAACAAAATCTCTAAAAGGGATGTCTCCTCCGTCCATCGTCCTTGCTGAAGAGGGGATTCTCCGCTTCATCTATCATAACCTCCCGGCTGAACGAGGAAGCAATGACCCTCTCCGACACGGGAAGGATTACGTAGTACCTATCCTTGAACACTTAGATAGACTTCGAGTACGCCTTGAAAAGATTCCTCGAATGCTTCAAAGAAACCTAGTCGAATAGACCCTCCGAGGTCACCTTCCGCTGAAGATGAAAGCAAGCAAGGAAAATGGGGAGATTGGCCCCGATCTCAAGATGTTCGCAAACAATCTTGAACGATTGAGTAAAGGCTATCGAGTTGGGGTGAAGTTGAGAAGGCACTAAGTCCAAGTGGGAAAAGATGGACACCTGAAGATTCATGAAGGGCAACTGAAGGGCAAGAAGATCCACTTATCCTCCCCGAGGAACATGACTTTCCACTCCTCCTCGGCCCCCTATGAACTCGTCTCTCCTCCCACGGCTGTGAACGCCTCCCCAAGGAAGGAAGCAAAGAATGAAGCTATCCTCTGAGGCTCCTGAGCAATCCATTCTCAGGACTCTGAAGATGTCAACTCCTCCTCATAAGTCTCGATCTGCTCGACCATATTCTCATCCTCGGAATTAGTAGCCATTTTTACCTGAAAATTAGAGGATAAAAGTGAATTTGACAATCAAATCAAATCCACCCTTCCACTGCTAGTCAGGTGAAAGGGCGTACGAAGACACGAGAATGATGTCCTCGGCCAAAGTCCTCCTCGATTAGTTTGGAGCCTCCCTGACAAGCCAATTCCTAAAACCCCACGAGGAAAACCTCCCTGGTGCATTACCCAGAAGTTTGTTTGAAGATTCATCGAAAACTTCATACATTCATCAAAAAGTTCATACATTCATCAGAAAACTCATTAGTCCATCAGAGAACTCATGAGCTCCACCGGTGACAAGATTGGCTAAAAACTCACAGATTTTCGGCACAACCTCACCCTCTCGACAAAAATGGTACCTGAAAGTGGAACAACCACCATCAAACACCAACAATCGCCGGAGCAACCTTACTCTGACTAAATCTATCCTATCCGCATGCATTCTAATCGAAAGTGAAGCAAAAATCTAGCTTAAAACAAAGAGAAATAGAAATCTTACGTGGTCGGAGAGATTGAGACCGTGTTTGGAAAACTTTTTAACGATGGTGGATAATGGCAAATGGGTGTAATGGCAGGAAAAGTTGATCATAGAGAGTAAACGAAAACTGGCGAAAAGTGAAAAGGTTCCTATGACTCTCCAATTTATAGATGGTCCTTAGTGCACGTGAACACGCACGCGCGATCTAGGGCAGCGTAGGGGTCATCATTAAATCCTAACCCCTAGAATTCCATCATTTCGCATTAATGGAAACATGTGGCTCAATGTAGGCCTGCTACACAACCTCTTCAAATCCAATCAAATGTCCGGCTCCCCGCAAACCGAACACGTAAGGAGACAATTAAGTTCCTTGTACATAATTATCTTTGGGGGATCACGGGATGTCCCCGTCTCCAGCGGCAGGTACCAACCGTGCATTTTTATCCCCGATGCGTGTAACACCCCCTAAACTCCGCACATAATATATAGAATAATTAAAGTAAATTATCATGAATATCAGACGAGGGCGTCACATTTACTTCACGATAACAACACCATACACTAGTCATGCTTATAATACACATTTAAAATCATGTCCCATACACTAACACATATGCATCTCACATCGGAATAATTCTTAACTCAAAATAATAATACTGATGATTGAAATCCCATACTGACAATCACATAATAAAATATTAGGCACTAAAGGCCATCATCACATAATCTCGAATAATACATAAATATCCAGAGAGTATAACAAACATCTCTCAAAATAAACACGAATATAACAATATAACATAAATCAAAATGTTCCCCGTGTGACATGACCAGAGCATGACTCACTACCTAAATAAAGGTAATCAAAGAACTAGCTCCTCCGACTAATCCTTGTTAGGAGCACCACCGCTATCCTCAGTATCTGAGTGATGTCGTATTAAACATCATTTCAACAGAAGTGTGAGAGTTCATATCATTATATAAATGTATAATAATAAATAATGGATAACAAACATACATCAATTGAATTCATCACACTTCATATAATCATGTATTCAACATACTTCAACATAATTCACATGATTCAATATACAACATTGCTCAATGATTCAAGATTCAAAGGTAATCAATCACAAATATCACAAATGTAACATTCACACCATTATCACATATTGCACACAAACTTAACATTCACATAGACACATGTGACTCCGATGTAACTCAATACAATATGCATGTGGTACCTATTGTTATCCTTACTGATCCTACCTGATCCACATCTCCAAGACAGATAACCACCAAAAAGCCCGTTCTCTAAGATTTCGAACCCCTATCTCCAGATTTGGGACAAGTCAATAATTCCCACGAAATTACCAAGCATTTACTCTTGAAAAAAATGATGCATGTACAATTTCGACATAAATATGCAATTAAGACCATCTCCATATCTTAATCATACAACCATCTCTCACACAATTTAACACATTTGAATTATCTTCACAAAATTGAACAACATACATATTTCATGTCATCAATCACACACAATGCACTCTCATAGCATTAATTATATCAACACATTATTATAACATGTAGCAAACAAGTCCAAGCCATGTTATCTTCAATCAACATCAATTCCCAACAATTACATGCACAAAATCAATATCATATTTCCATCGAAATGTGAATCAAAACCAATCCAAAACACATGATTAATTTACAAAAAATTCATGACAATTCGTGATAAATCATATACATCCATGATCTAGAACAGTTTCAAAAAATAATAAGTTTTGCATTCCATACCGCGCTAAGCGGCCCCACGCGTGCTAAGCCGCCTCTACAAAATGCAGAAAAATTCTACTTCAGACAACATCTTCCTTCTAAAAATTTATTCATACAAATCACATTCAAACACAAATATTTCACCAATTAAATGTATTATAACTTATATCTAACATATAGCATCAAATACAAATATTTAAACATGATTTCCAACATCAGTTTCATGATTCCTCATTCAAAACCTAACATATCAAATATAGAAATTGAAGAAAAAAAATCCCTAATTCATGATTACTACCAATCACATACCATTACATACACCCATAAATTAATGAATACCCATCCTTACCTTAGATGTAGATACTCTAAGGTTCTATACTCTTCTCTTCTCCTTTTCTCCCTTTTCTCCTCTTTCTTCTTTCTTCTCTTCTCTTGTTTTTTTTACTTTCTCTTTCTAATTCTATATTTTCCTTATTTTGTTCAACTCTTACTAAATATAAATAGTATTAACTCCACTCACCCACTCTAATGAAACATAAGGTCTAAATGTGTATTTTGATATTCTCAGACTGATTAACCCAATAACATATAATACACACTTATTCCAATTAAATCAATTATTCACATAACCACACAAAAATTAAATAATTAAATAATTATCAAACTAAATAATAATTAACATGGAAATTAAATAATAAAATAATTAATAAATAAAATTGGGGTGTTACAACTCTCCCCCACTTAAAATATTTTTGTCCTTGAAAATTACCTCAAACAAACAACTCAGGATAAGACTCTCTCATCTGACTCTCGAGTTCCCAAGTCATGTTTCCACCCGCTGGTCCTCCACAAGCTACCTTCACCAAGGAAATCTCTTTAACACGAATTTGTTTCAACTCCCGATCCTCTATCCGCATAGTTGATACCTCCACAGTCATATTATCTTTTATATGTACATAATCTAATTGGACCATATGAGACAGATACGCAATGTATCTTCTCAACTGAGACACATGAAAAACATCATGGAGATTAGCAAGCAATAGTGCCAAAGCAATCTGATAAGCCACTTTACCCACTCTCTTTAGAATCTGATAAGGACTAATAAAATATGGCGTCAACTTACACAACTTCAATGCTCGACCAATACATGTTACCGGAGTAACTCAAAGAAAGACATGATCTCCCTTCTCAAACTCAAGTGCTTTCCTCCTATTATCATGATAACTCTTCTGAAGACTCTAAGAATCCTTCATCTTCTCTTGAATCATATTTATCTTATATGTATTCTGTTGAACTATCTCAGGTCCAACCACAACACTCTCTCCAGATTCATACCAAACAAAGGTGTGCTACACCTTCTACCATACAAAGCCTCAAACAGTGTCATTCAAATACTCGAATAGAAACTATTGTTATAAGTAAACTCAATCAAAGGCAAGTAACTATCCCAAGTACCTCCTTGTTACCATACACAAGCTCTCAAAAGATTCCCAAGTGACTGAATCGTCCTCTCAGTCTGACCATCTATTTACGGATAATAAGCAGAACTCAAATGCAACTTCATACCCAAAGCATTTTACAAACCTTCCCAAAATCTCAAAGTAAATCTCGTATCCGAGCTAAACACTTTCATGCACATGTCGATACGCCACTGAGATAAACACTTTCAAGTGACTCATGTTCGGTTTCAATTCGGACCAAGCTTCTTCATGTATTATCTTCTAAAGCTTCTTTGTTGGATATCTATTCAACAAATATTCAGTTGTGGACACCGTTTCTCCCTATAATTCTTTCGACAAGTTCTTCCCTTCAATATGCTTCTCACCATGTTCATAATCGATTAATTCTTCCTTTCGGAAAAACCATTTTGCTGTGGTGTATAGGGTGGTACTACCCCATGTACTATGCCCTCTTGATCATAAAATTTCCCAAAGCCGTTTGAGGCATGTTCACCCCGACCATACATTTTGAGAACTTTGAGTTTGTGACCGCTATGCCTTTCAACCATAGACTTGAACTTGTTAAACACTTCAAATATCTTATATTTTCTCTTGATTAGTTATGTCCTTAGATTTATACTATGATCATCAATGAATGTAACAAAATATCTATTACCACCAATCGAATCAACTTACACCAGTCCACACATATCACAATACACCACCACAAGGTGACACTTGGTTTTATAACCTGCATCCTTGCTGAACTTTCCCTTATGTTGCTTCTCTTGCACATATTCTTCAAAAAATTCATCCAGTATGTGATCAATGGCAGACTCGTCACCATTTCGTTCTTTTACAAGGCATTGAGATCTCGGAAATTAATATGTCCATAATGCCATATCCACTTTTCTTGAGTAACCGTTATAGCAAGATACATAGGCTCTATAACCTTCAACTCAACCTTGAAAGTTCTATTGGAAGCCATAGTAGCGTTTAGGCCCAAAATCTCGTTTGCATCCATAACGTGTATCACCTTGTTCTCCATATGAATCTTGTAACCCTTCTTAAACAATTAACCAATACTTAAAATATTACACTTGATTCCGAGAATATACATGACATCCTTTATCAAAGAACATCTATCATCCTTTCTCTCGATTGATACATCACTGATCCATTCCGCTGCAAGAGTGGTATCATCTGTGAACTTAACCTTGTACTTTATGGCACAATTGATTGTAACTAACCAGTCTTTCTTCCCCTTCATATGCGTTGAAATAGGAGTCCAAATACCATTGATCTTTGCACTGCACTGCTTCTTTCAAAGTCATCATTGTATTTTCTTCAGTATGTAACTGGTTGACATAATTTTGCATCCAATTACACTTTGGTTCTGCAACATTTTTGAAATAGATGCTGTTGCTATCTTGCAACATGTTACTATTGCATTCTCCCTCTGTGATTATGATCAAGAGTGTGTTCTCATTATCAAACTCTTTTCTTGCAACTCTAGCTTCATATTCTTGAGGTTCTTTCTTGTTGACATTGCACTCTCTTGCAAAATGATCACACTTTTGACAATTATAGCACCGCACAATGCTCTTGTCAACCATCCTTCTACTTCTAACATTGTCACTTTTAGAGTTGTTTGATCCAGCTACCCTATTGCCACTATTTCACCCTTTTGGAATGTTGAATTTTTGAAACTTTGGGTCTCTCTTCCACCAAAATTCTGAAAGTGTCCTCTACTTTTGATCATGGAACACTTTCCCTTTGCCTTCTTGTCTCTATCATTGAAACGGACTTACAAAGCAATTCCGCCATTGCCTTATCAATATTCTTTTCCTCTATTCTCTGCTCATGTGCCTCAAGAGAGCTTTGCAGCCCCTTTTTGCTCATCATTGTAAGATCCTTCGATTTCTCAATCACAACGACTATGTTATTAAATCTTTCCATCAAAGAATATAAGATTTTTTTGCGACAACACAGTGCTATGTGATCGTTTCTCCACATGTTTTTACTTGTTGCACTAACTATTTTTACTTCTTCATGTATTATGTCAACTGGTTGCACTAACTCATTGTCTCAATTTTTAACTAATTGTTTCAAGTGTAATAGGTTGATGTATTATGTCAACCAGTTTTGCTACTGTAAGTTCTGTTTAACAATTTATAAAGGATGTAACTGGTTGCACTATTATGCCAACCGGTTACATACACGTGAATTAGATTTGTCTCTTAACAATTTCGGTAATTTGTCTTCTCGTGTAATTGAGTTTGCTCTCGTTTGTCTTTACTAGACTTTTTTTTCAAGCTCGAGAGTAAGACCCTCTAGTTAAGTTGGTGCGCTCCTCGTCACCCCTGCTTGTTTCTTCTCGAGAGTTTGTTGTCATGGCATCATGTGCAACACTATGTTTGATAATATTAGAATTTATTTGAATTCATTCTTAAAAAATTCCTTCACGCATAGTATTCATATTTACAAAATCGACTTGTAAAGTAAAAAATGTCACTCTATATAAATTTTTTTCAAGCTCAATGTCTTAAATTTTTTACGGCTAAATTATAATTTGATATTATATGAGTAATCATGTATAATAAACTCTAATAGATACATGATAAAATCTGTTTAGCTATCTATAGTTGCTATGGCAGGATTCATTATACATAGTTAAAGAGAGTTTATTATATATTTTAGAGTTTACTATACATAGCTAAATAGAGTTGGCTTATAGCAATTAGGTAGGAATTGATTTGGTAGATGGAACAAAACCAAGTTGGTTCTTAGTCCTCAAATCCTGTCCTATTTCTATGTAGCCTTCATTGGATTCACTTGAACTTGGCCCAATTTGATTCTCATCAGGGATCTAGGGTTCAATAGTTGTACTTAATATCTTAGTGCACTTAATATAATTATCTCCACAAACTTGATGGTAATGGGATCCTGTCAAGTGTCATCTCAAAATCATGACATACTAGGATTTAACTTCTTAGCTCATCAACCCAAAAAAGATTGGCTCATTTGTCTCCACTACACGTAGAGCTAGTAACCATTTGTGTCAATCCACTAAGTTATTATTTATTTATTTACTTGTTCTCATTCTTATTAAAGAAGGAATTAGTGTCCCCCCACAAAAATGGAATCTGATCACCAATTTTACAGTCCTCTCTATCTCCAACTTTTTTTCATTTCACAGTATGTTCCTCTGAAAGATGCTATATGTTGTCTAAAGGAGATACCATGCCACCATTCAAGACACTGAGGCTCAATCAAGGTGACTCAAAGGACCAACTGGTTCTATAAGTTAAAACTTACCACAAAATTATATTAGTGCTGTCCAACCTATACTTTGAATCTTTAGTACAAATTAACTTATGCCAATTTAATAAGGACTTCTTTTTCATGTACTCTAAGTGAAGTCATTTAATTAGTTTTCCCTTCTTTTATCTAAGATTCTCACTTCCATTATCAAATTGTAAAGAATATGAGTAAAATATACTGTTTGAAACTGTATTTTATTTTTAAAATGCCAGCTTGCCTAACTAAGATATATAAAAGAGAATGACACGTTTCTTAGGTGGAAAATGGCATAATCTATCATACTTTTTAATGTCTTTTTGAAAAAATGTAAATTATGAGATGTGAGAGCATCAATTTCCTTTCCTATAAACTTTAAAGTAGAATATGTAGAATCTATTTGATAACAATATCATTGAGAGCCTATACACTTAATGAGTTGACACTAAATTGGGTCAGTTTTTTTATACTAAGATTTATGAACTAATGACACATAAATAATTGACAGACTCTTGGTGAAGACTTAAATTTTAGGTGTGTGTTTATCTCAATATCTTAAATTTAAATCTTGTAAAATCTATCAATTTTTATATTGGATTAGTCTATTGACTTACACATACTTAAAATTATTACTAAACTATTTTTATGTTAATTTAAGATCTGATGGTCAAAGTAAGTAGCTTGTACACATAGTTAGTGCATGTAATCTAAATCCATTAATTGTTTGCCTTCCACCACAATGTTGAAGAGTCCAAGATTATAAGGGGGGTGAAAGGTGGAACTTGAATGGAATTTTTTGTCTCCTCACTAACTATAATGGTGCAAAAATGGCTCAAACCCACTACAAGTTATTAATTTGTATAGCCTACTCAATATATCATAAAACAACTTTAGATGCTTCCAAATTACAATTATGAATTTTTTATCTACGTACCACTTTTTTACTAATAAATTTTTATACTATCATACATTTCAACACATATTCCTAATATACCATGTTTTCAAACAAAAAAATTGAAATAAGAGGTCCCGTTCATTGGATTGGCGGATGCTCTCTAAATTATAAAACTTCCGCCTATTGAGCTGACGGAGCTGTTATAATATCGTTTTTTTAAATATAATATTAAATTATACAGTTTCACGTTAACACTCTTCTGCCCATTGGATAGGCGGAGTCTCTAAAAATTATAACACTTCCGCCCATTGCTTTTGTGGATGTCAAATATTTTCAACAGCTCTGCCCATTCACCTGGCGGATGTTTTGTAATAAAAATAAAATTTGTTTGAAAACATGGTAGTATGAGAATATTGATTGAAGAGGATGGTATAGTAGAATTTTTTATATAAAAAGATGAAAAGATAGTAAAAAGTTCTACAATTATTCTAGGCACTCAAACTTTGACTGGTGGTGTTTTTGAATTGCTATAGTTTGGCACTTACAAGAGGGTATGGTTTGTAGGGCTTCCTGTTATTAGTTTGTGGAGAATATTATGTTAATTTGAAGTTGAAGTACTACTAAACAATGCAAGTTGATGAAAAATGACAATTATAATGTACCTAGACTATAATGTTTTGTCTTTTGTCCACTTTCAAGGTGTGCTAGATTTCCATTAACTATGATGGGACAAATATTTTTGACATGATTCAGAGTTTGTCCCAAAAATCATAAAAGACATATCAGTTCATAGATATTAGAATGACATGTTGAGCTCATTACTTTGTTATGAACATTTTTACAACAGTCACACAACTAGAAGATACCTAGACAAGAAACTGTATACTTTATTTTGTTTATGAGTCAAAACAAGACTTTGCATTAGCAATTCAGGTGTTTTTGTCCATACAAGTGGTTAAATCAATTGAATGGTTAATGCAAGATGATATGATATTATTTTGATTAATGATGCTATGCTTTATACAAAATCATGATTAGGTGACCTCTAAAATAATTAAAAGAAGTCAATAGTTATTTTATAATCTCTAACAGTTATGCTTCCGCATTAAATATATGAATTTGGGTGGACCATACGGGCATGACCCACAGTCTAATAAGAAGTCAATAGTTGATGTAGCCACTATTGCGGTGATTTGGTTGGCAACAGTGTGGACTATTTGGTTGATGTGGAACAGAATTATTTTTAAAGAAGAAGAGTTTAATTTTGAGAAATTTATGTCGGCTATTATGAGAGCGTGGAAGTGGTTATGTTTCCATGGTAAAAGAGTAGATTTTTGTAATTTTTACATTTGAAATACTCTAACTCTCCTATGTTTTTAGGATCTAGGGGTTTTCTGTCTTGTTTCTCGGGTGGAGTATCTCTTATACTCCTTTTAATAGATTCATTACCTATTAAAAAAAAGTAATTTACTATTAATTTTGACTGGATCTATATCTACCTCTAGTGGTTTCTCAAAGTTACTCCATTGATTAACTCTCCAACGTCAGTGGCTTCTCAAAAAACATAGTAATCATGCTGTGAATAGTCTAGTGAATATATTCTTTTGGTGGTGGGTGGAGGCCTGATGAGTAGCACACTACTTGAGGATCTTGACAGAAAGAGTTAGGATTATGCTGGTGGTGATGACACATTTCTAATAACTCTAGCGTTCTTTTTGTTTGCGATGAGTTGTCGATGGAGCGCCCCTCGAAGTAGCTCTGAAGTGGTCATGTTGCAACACTTCTAGTTGATCGAGTTGCAATTTGAGCGGGAATTCCCTTATGATTCTCTTTCATGCATATATGTCTCTAGTTAAGAAGGTTCACATTTTGTTGTTATACTAAATTGTAGCTCGTCACAGGCTCGTTAGCACCTTGGATTTCCAACGTGACTTGAAATTGTTGGAGGTTGTGTGACTATTCTGATCCATAGGATTGGAAAGGTGATGGTTGAGGAGTTTGTTGTAGCGAATGAAGTAAAAACTAATGTTGGAATGACATAAGTTGAAGAGATTATTAATCAATTAGTTGAGAAGTTGGAACCTAACATGAAACTACAATTAATAAAGTACTTAGGATCTTAATATCTGGTGGCAAATAGGGTCAAGAATAACCTCTTTATAAGGCTTAATATATTTTTTGATCCTGTATTTTAACTCCGAGATTCATTTTTCTCCCTTAACTTTAAAAAAGTTCAAATTGATCCTCTAACTCTTCAAAATGTACCATGTTAGTCATTTTCTTCTAATTAGCAACGAAAAAACTCATAAGTCGGTCACTAAATTTGTGGCTAATTAGATGAAAAGGACTAACATGATATGTTTCAAAGAGTCAAGGGGCCAATATGAATTTCTTTTTTAAGTTAAGAGACCAAAATGAATTTCGAGGTTAACATATGAAACAAAAAAATTTAAAACACGCACACACACACACACACACACACCTGGTTGGACATTTTACTTTGGGCTTTTAGCCGACCCAAAACAGTTTCCTTCAAGGTTTATCGAGCATGAACTAGCCGGAAAGTCTTCAAAGTTGTAGTCGGCCTCTAGTGATGATGTTTAAGCTTGGAGAGACATGGAGAAGTATTTGAACAGTATCAAAACTAGTGAGAAACAAGCACATTAAATGTTTTCCCACTACTGAAATGTTTGGCCATTTAATGCAGATGTGTGGCTTTCGATTACTAGTTACTCCTAATGCATTTGAGTGCAGTTGAGTTTGTTTAAATTTTGTACATAAACTCCAACTGTTGATCTGTAACTTCTCGTTCCCGCTAATTTGGTCCGTTGATTACTTTATTCTAAGGGTTTTCAAGCTTTGATATAAATTTTTGTTTCTCTTGAGAATCAATTTCCACTTGAGAGCATATTCCCTTCTTCTTCTCTAGTATTATTTTCATAATTTTCTTTACCATAGTCAACAAGAGTGATAGTTCAATTAGTTTGTCTAGAAATTATGGGAGCATTTATGAATCAATTTTCTTGCATGTATGCAAATCATTACTGTTCAAAAGTTTTGATGAAGACAACTCCAATGGTTGTTGAAGATAATTAAATTTTTGGAAAGCGAAGATAAAAGTTTTCATAGAAGGGATGAATTGTGGTCTTTGGAAAGTTGTGACGGGAGGTCCATTTGTTCCTACATATGAAGTAAATGATGTTGTAATAAAAAAACTTGAAAAGGAATAGATAAAAAATGATAAAGAAAATGTGCAACGCGGTGTGAAAGCAAAAACTCTCATCACTATTGCTCTTGGTCTTGATGAGTTTTTGCGAAATTTTCGTTGCGAGACTACAAAAGAAATGCGGTAAATCCTTCAAATTATCCACAAAGGAACTACCACTACTACAAAAAACACATCTAATATCGGACGCGAAATAAAATTGACCTCGGATACAGAAGCGAAGTAATGATGAGCATCATAAAAAGCTACCACTTTAGACCTCAGTTATTTAAATGCCTAGGGGTAAAGTTATCTGCATGTGGGTCGATCTCCAATATCTGCATTTTATTATTTTCAAGATTGGATGCACGCCTAATATTAACACTTTGTGTTTTGTAGAACTGGGGTAGTATCTCAATGTTATTACCTCGGTTTTATGTAAAAACCGAGGAGATACATTTTTTCCTTTTTCTTGTACCGTCGTTTCCACCTGTATTACAGAACCATATTACAGAACATCGAACCATATTTTGCAGATTCTTAAAACATAAACATTTTACATTTTTCCAATTTCTCAATCTGAAACATTGTACCTAAAATATTCATTAATTACACCAAATGCAAACCTAAAATGGCACACACTTTATAATATTATATCAAAACTAAAACAAATTATTAACCAATATTTACTTACTAGTTTTCCCATATCTCATTTTCATAATAAAGATGAATAAATTGCACATCATTTGAACCATTTTCTTCAGATGATTGGTGTCACTACACAAAAAACACAGAGTCGCCATCGAACTTTATTTACCCTAAAGAGAAGAGAAAACATCGAGAAAACCCCAAAAGGAAGGATAAAATGGTCTTGCAACTAATATACGGGTTCATAAGTCGGTTATGCAACAGATTGTATTAACACTCCTCATATTTGTTGTACTCAACGAGATCCACTTTGTTTATTTGTTTCTAAGAGTGTGTTATCTAAAGGGTTGCTCGCTAAGAATGCGTGAATGATTTAATTAAGGGAAAACATAAGGTTTTAAATTAGTGAGCTCGCAAAATTTCCTGAATCCTGTGTCTATGTATCTCCATAGTGAAATACAGAAATTAGATCTTCGTAGTTCGTCTAGAAAATGGTTGTGTGTTTGTTGTTTTTAGTGGACAATGTTAACATTCACGTTCTAGCATTAGGTGTTGATGATCGTTGTGTGGAGACTCATGTGTTACCTATATTGCGGTAGAACAAAAATAACATGCCCTTTTGAAAAGGTTTTAAAGATGAAAAGCCGCAAAGAAAAAAGGTTTGGATTTTTTGAAGTGTTTTGTTAGGAGACATATACCAAATGGTCCATCAAGGCTGGGGGTATTTGAGTATTTCCTCCTTTAATTTTGAAATTGTTTGAGATATGTATTATACTAAAGACTATGAAATGAGGGCAAATACTTTGTACAAATAAGCCAAGCGTCTCAAGTACAAAATACTCTAAGGTGAGATAAGAAAGGCTCCCTCTCACCTATCCTCATTTCCTTAAGGCTCATGGCGTATTATACGTATGGTATTTGTTATGTATTTTTTTAATTTGATTAAGAAAATAATTTTGTCCTTTTAAAAGAAAAGAAATGCAATGTAAAAGAAAAAAAACAAGGGGAACTTTAACCCTAATGTTGTCATACCGTTGATGGACCTAAGATTGAGTTTGAGGGAAACCCTAATCTAATGTTTTCATGCTTGGATCAAAACTCTAATATCTAATCTTGATTAAATTTAATCAAATAAATAAAATTGAATCAAAGCATCTCTAAGGGAGCATATGAAATAAACAAGACTAGGAAGCACACAATCATAATGAGATCACACAACAACCCATCATGAGAAATCACCAAGAATAAGGCAAAGCATGTGAACAAGAATCAACACAAAGTAAGGAAATTATTAGCATCAAACTCAATTAAATGCTAAAATAAAATCCTAAAATATCACATGCAATTCTAATATTTTTTTATCATATTTCAAATATTAAAACACATAAAATAAAAATAAAAGGAAAAATCAAATAAAAGAAAAATGAAAAAAATAAAACAAAAACATCAAAGCAGGGGGTGCATGGTAGATATGGGCGTTTGGATAAATTAAAATGAAGTCAGACCCAAGGTTTCAGTCCATATTGCTTTTTTGGTTCAAGGATAGTCCGATTCAACAAAAATTGGTGACGTTGGGCTTACAGGGTGTTAGACGATGACGAAATATATATAGAGAGAGGGGGGGGGGGGGGGGGGGGAGGGGGTTGAATAGACACCCAATTAAAAATCCAGAAAATTATGGTTTTGAAAAATTATTTTTCCAAGAGTTTGAGTGGAAGAGCTTTTCAAAATAAGTCGACTTTACGAACGTTATTGGAAACTCGAATATGAAAATTTAATAACAAGTAGAGTATGGAATAAGAATGACAATTCAATTAATACGCTTGAATAACTTTACAACTTATTTAACGTTTATAACAAGTTACTAGTAAAGCTATTTCCAATGGAAATATTCAATAGAACAAACAAAATCAATTTGTCAAAAACTTGGTGTGCAAGTGAATTTTCAGCATTTTCCTTTAAATTGTATTGATATACAAAAGCACTTATAATCAAAAGTGATTATAAGCAATATCAATACTTGATGTAAATAAAAAAAGTCAGGAAAATCTCCTATGATTCAATTGATAACGCAATGCTATTTGACAAATGGATTGATGAGTATTAAAGCAAGTAAAAGCAATAAGAAAAGAGACGCGGTGATTTGTCTTCACAGTTTCCCACTTTCGTCCTCGCATGTGGGTACGTCGGTGCCTAATTCCAATAGAATTAGGATAATTCTTACTATATGTTGGCTGGAATTTCGGAGGTGTATAATTTGGAACAAAATAAGAGGATGTCGAAGGAAGTTCAAATTTTCAAAGGGTATGTGAAGCTGGTTACTTAAAGTTCTTTCGACTGACTGACTGAATAAAGATTTAGAGAAGTCTTATTATTGCAGAATGAATAAGGACTTAAAGATATTTCAAGTTTAAAATTCAAATAATTCGAAAGATCATAGCATGATGTTTGGCACTTTGGATTGAAGGCCGATTTTGAATTCAAATTCTTTATTCTTATCCAGAAGGACGCGTGGAAGCCTGAGGTTTTGAGAAAGCATGTAGCGTCAAACGTGGAATTTTGGTATTAAAACACTGTTATGGTCTAAGTAGTATAAATTAGGGTCTTAATGTTAGATTTTAGTGTGTTCACTTTTGTACAAGTTACTCATAAAACTTGAAGTACCAATGTTTAGAGAAAAAAGTATTTGAGAATGTACGTATGAATCACCATATTTTAATTAATTGTCAGTTTATATTTACCATAATCTCTTTCATTTCTTTCACTTTTAAGTCGAAGTCCCTTTAATTTCCTATAGTCACTTTACATAGATTTTTTGTCCTTTACACTTTAACCATAACATTCGAAAAGATGAACATTCTAAAGATATAAACCAAAGAAACACAACACATGTCCTAGGATCAATCTAGTCGATCCTATAAGTTATCAGAATTTCTAGAATTCAGAAGACTAGCGGTTGTTTACCAATTTTCACGGTAAATAAATTGGCACCCCCAATAGAACAATGTCGTGTTCGTGCCACAAACTCTGTATTTTGTGTTTTATTTTTAGTCTATCTTGTTTGACATTGTTGTATGAGATTGAGGAGTGGAAAATTAGTCAGAAATAACGAACAAATTCCAAGAAGAAAATATACCAGGAAAATGGTTAACCCACCACCCAATAACGATGGAGAACAACCATCCCCTTCGAAAGAGGAAAGTAAACTTGTGTTATCTACAACTGAATTGATACCTATTAAAACAGATACAATGGGAATATTGACAAACACTTTCACTGGTCTAATTATGTCTCCACTATGGTCGCAGGGTTCCCCAGCGAACACAAGGCCACCAGGGATGGATAATTATAGGAATTTTTCATATGGATTTCAAAATGCCAATGGATGGCTGTGAACAACCATATGGCATGCTAACATCAATGATGGAAGCCTTAATAATAGTACTTCAACATTTCCTAACCCAAGATTGTCAACATTTTCACCAGTACAAGGATCAGGATCAGGAGTCAATAATATGGGTCAAAAGTTACCTCCCCCAGGATTCGTTTCATAATTGCCTAACTTAACAACGAATTATGTAGTGGCATTTAGATAGCAAATGAATGACAGCAACCATGAAATGGTTGGTGTTCTGGCCCAACAAATGGGCACTATTTTTAACCTTTTGATTCAAAGTGCTAATGAGACAAATCAACAGAATGCACAAACGAGTCAACAACTAGTAGCGTAGATGAGGCGAATTGTAGACTTCTTTGGCGCTCCTCGACCCCAAGTTCAACATTCTAGGAAATAATGGATAAGGGAAAACTAAGGAGTGGTTTTTGAAGAAAATAATAATGTCAATCAGGCGCCACCAATTGCACAAAACATTGATGATGTCAATCAACAGTGAAGGATTGAACAACCCAGGGTCAAACAAGCGATACCAAAGAAAGAAACAACCCCAAGGATAGTCATCGTGAATCGAAATCAGGATGGTGATGAAGTTCTTCAACGGGTTCGTCAAGACGAATGTCCAGGGGAAAATAATCTGGCAGCCATGGTCGAAAGGATAATGGCGTGAAATAGGGTAAATGTGGGCCTTCGAAGGTGTAATATGGTGGGAGAACTGACTTCACTGGTTTTGCGTTTTATTGCAAATGTCGCGGTTAGCAAGAGTCGCCACCGACTTTTATTTTATCCAATAAAGGAAAGGGTGAAAAGAACAGGAAAGAACTTTCGAGATTATTTTCTGAGTAAGGGGGGTAGGTTATGGAAAGGGAAGGTATTAGAACCCTTTCCATCCGTAGTTATCTACAGACTCTTAGTTGCTAGCTCACTTTGAAAATGTTTTTTTGTGTAAGTGTATTTTGGGAATATTTTTGAAAAGATGACTTAGTGCGGCAAACTTTGTAATGTTTCTCGTTTCAGCGAGAACGTATACAAAGTGTTTTCATGTCTTTGAAAATGTTTAGAAAAAGTTTGTGTATGTGTGGAAAATTGTTTTGTTTAAGCCAGCAACTAGGAGCTATCTACCTACTCGAAAGGTTTGTTATTTTCCTCTTTCCTTTAAATAGTGTTATCCTACTATTAGTTAGTAGGTAGCCCTGACATTGGATGTTTGAGGGACAAGCGAGGGTCATCGTACAGTCACGAAAACAACTCGTAAGATACTTTAGTAATTACCCTAAGGTTTTAAGATCATATACCGAGGCAACGTCGAAAGGGTCATCGTGGGACTTTAGGATCTTTAAACCAAAGGGTCACCGCTAAAATTTCTTACGTTCGAGAGACGTGACTATTTTATTTCGAAGAAAACAAGTGGAGGTACCTTAGAGGTGCGTGTGTGTGAGTGTGTTTGTGTTTTAGTTAGATTTATCTTGAGCATTAGGTTTGCTAGCGTTTGCTTTTAGTCTTATCATACAAGCCTATTAGCATTCATCTAACAATTAATTGAATAAGTATAGAAATAAAGTGAGGGAATTTTGAATCTACGCTATTACAAGGCTTCGGGATGGGGGAATTACAAACCAAAATGGCGAAAAAAGTAAAGTCCTAATTTAAAGCTATTACATCCTTTTGCAATTACATAATTATGAAAGAGTAAAAAAAATGCGAAATTAAATAAGCGCGCGAGGGAAGAAAGAAAGGAAAAATGGAAAGATGGAGAGGTAAAAAACCTAAAAAATTTCTAAGTGATAAAAGAAGATGTATTATTGTTGTTTTTATAATTTTTGAAAAAAAAGACTTAAATTAAAAAGGAAATCTAATTCTAACCAATTTTAATTGCAAAATAAACTCAAAAAATGATTTACATTAATTCATTTTTATTTATAAAAAATAAAGTTAACCAATTAAATCCTAAATCTAATTTTTGTTCAATTTTATGGTTTTTTTTATTAAAAAAAAAAGAAAATAGTTATTAAAGAAAATAAAGGACTAAAAAAAAGATGTTAATGGGCCGCTGCAAAAAGAAAATGGGGGGTGTAAGGAAGTGGTTGGATCCAGGCCCAAACCCACAAAGCCCAAAAACCTGCAAAAAAGAAAAAGTTGGAAAAGAAAAGATACAAAAATGCAAAAACCTGGGATCGAATCCAGGTCTTTTTGTCTTGCACGCGCGTCCTTCACCACTAGATCACCTACTCATTCATTGTTTTAAATAACAAAATAACACTATATTTGAAAATCGCTCAGGAATTCATTCAAACAAAAAACACGCGCTGAGATTTGAATGGGCCAATGGGATTGCTTCACTATGCCATGTAGACTCCAACCGGAGTCGAATAAAGTCAAAGACGCCGGAGTCAAACTCTGGTCGTCTTCTCCGACCATACTAAGATCTAAACCTGCATTTTTTGTGAGTTTTAAATCCAGATAAAAGGTATATTTCACAAAAAATTATCCCCTGAGTTCGATCCGGGCTTAGATTCAACAGATCATGGCTGTATCTTCCGGTTCGAACCAAAAACTGGATCGTGCCCTAAACATGGCAAATCTCTATTTCTGCATCCAAACTTCCATGTAACACATTAGACTTGCTCATAATATTAACAATAATAAGAATGCATACATAAAAATGATTTAAATTGCATAACAAAAGAAATTCGAAACCATATTTTTACCAAATCAGAGGGATGATATGGGGAGGTTCTGAAACACGTGGGAGGTTGAGTAATGGTATGGATATCTTCTAAGAGGTCTCAGAAGGATGAGGGAGTCACTGGTTTTGAGTGAGAGAAGCTGGAAACTTGTTTTCGAATTTCATAACTTTGGACAATTTTGAGAATTTTGAGAGCTCTTTCAAGGTAATAATCTCATGTCCTTGGCTTGTGGTTAGCTTGTATATTTATAGAGGAATGGAATGATGAATAAACATTGCAAGAATCCACACAATGATCATGGTTTTGAAAGCCAAATCACAATTTTTCAAAAATTGCCATGTTTAATGATTTCTTGCCCTTCTTGTCATACATTGAATCTGGTCCTTTTCTACATGCCTTGCACGAAATTATGGGCCTTTCAAAAGATCAAAACAATACCCAAATTTCATGGCCCATTTTTCTTGCATTTTATCTTCATTTATTTAATTTTAAATTAAGTAAAATCAAAATAAATACAAATAAAATCAAGGCCATGCAAAAATGGACTTAGAGGTCCTTTAAGACATTATGGATATGCTTGAAATCCAAAAAGTAGGCACATTGGTCTAAAAATACAATTTTGCTCAATGTGTACTTTTTGAAATTCATCAAAATTCCCCAATTTGTGCAACTCATATCTTGCTCAATTTTTATCCTTTGAAAATGGTATTGTACTTTTTGAAAATCTCAAGATGTCCTCTACACTCTCTCTTTTAATCACTTTTGAATTTGGAGACCTTATCTTGATGTAAGTTGTCTTGACAAAAAGTGCCTTTAGTTGACTTTCTAAAAATGACCTATAATGTATGAGATAATATCTTCCAAATGAAACATCTTTTGGACTTGAGAATAAAAGAAAAGTTGTAGGGAATTGAATTTTATTTAAAATGAGCTTTTGTTGGGGATAAATTGATGAAGTATGTGAAAGTTATTCCTGGTCAAAGTTCAGTTGACTTCTCCTAAGGAAACCCTAGTTTGGCAATTCTTGACTTTTGATGATCTGAAGACTTTCCTTGGGGAAACATGATCAAACCTTGATCAAATGATGAATATGACTTCAAAATTTGATTTTGGCCAAAAATCTTGAAGTTTGACTATATGTTGACCATAGTTGACTTTTGAACCAATATAGTTGATTTTCAAGCATTTGAACCATTTACTGAGCAAATTTATGATGTAGGGCTTGAAAATTGACATGGACCTTGTGGAGGACCTATGAAGAACCATGGAAGCCATTTGAGACCTTTGCAAACCAAATTTCCTTGAGAAATTCCAAACCATAGTTATGGGCCTTTGGTCTAGGAGGAGCATCTTGACCAATCAAACCTTGAGTGTTTTGATCATTTGAAGAGCCTTGAAAGAATGTTTTTGAGAAAAATGAGAGGGAAATTTTTAAGGTGCAACAGCTGCCCCTGTTCAATCTTCTTAAATCTGAAGAGTCAAATTGGCTTGTCCGCCATTCGTGACTTTGAAGGTAGAAGATGATTAAACACTTAAGTGCCCAGAAATTTGCATACGCTTATGCAAGAGGTAAAACTATCGGTTGATTGTAACAGGAATGGGCTTAGAGATTCCATTTGAAGAAGTGAAGGAGAGTCATTAGAGATGGGTTTATAGATGCCATCCAAAATAACTGTTAACTTTAACTAGAAGAAGTATCAAAATAAATCTTCGGGTGATTTTAACTGAACCAGAGGAAGCTTCTACTGGAAACGAATCGGGATAAATCATTGATTGATTTAAACTGAACCAAAAGAGGTCTTGAATTATCCATAATTGGAGACGAATCAGAAAAATCTCCGAGTCAATTTAACTAAAACAGAGAAAGAAAGTCTACCGGAAAACAATCAGGATAAATTGTTGAACGATTTAAATTGAACCAGGTCTTAAATTATCTTTCTTTGGAAAATAAATCAGTAAAATCTTTGAGTCGATTTAGTCGAACCAGAGAAATAAGTCTACCGGAAAACAAATCAGGATAAATCGTTGATCGATTTAAACTGAACCAGCAGAGGTCTTAAATTATCTTTATCTGGAAAACAAATCAGTAAAATCTTTGAGCCGATTTAGCTGAACCAGAGAAAGAAGTCTACCAGAAAACAAATCAGGATAAATCATTGATTGATTTAAACTGAACCAGCAGAGGTTTTAAATTATATTTATCTAGAAAACAAATCAGTAAAATATTCGAGCTGAACCAGAGAAAGAAGTCTACCGGAAAAAAAATCAGGATAAATTGTTGATCGATTTAAACTGAACCAACATAGGTCTTAAATTATCTTTATTTGGAAAACAAATCAGTAAAATCTTCGAGTCGATTTAGCTGAACCAGAGAAAGAAGTCTACCGGAAAACAAATCAGGATAAATCGTTGATTGATTTAAACTGAACCAGCAGAGGTCTTAAATTATCTTTATATGGAAAACAAATTAGTAAAATCTTCGAGTATATTTAGCTGAACCAGAGAAAGAAGTCTTCCGGAAAACAAATCAGGATAAATCATTGATCAATTTAAACTGAACTAGAAGAGGTCTCGAATTATCTTTAACTGGAAAACAAATCAGTAAAATCTTAAGGTTGACTTAGCTGAACCAGAGAAAGAAGTCTACCGGAAAAAAATCAGGATAAATCATTGATTAATTTAAACTGAACCAGCATAGGTCTTAAATCATCTTTATCTGGAAAACAAATCAGTAAAATCTTCGAGTCGATTTAGCTGAACTAGAGAAAGAAGTCTACTGGAAAACAAATCAGGAAAAATTGTTTATCGATTTAAACTGAACCGGCAGAGGTATTAAATTATCTTTATCTGGAAAACAAATCAGTAAAATCTTCGAGTCGATTTAGGTGAACCAGAGAAAGAAGTCTACCGGAAAAAAAATCAGGATAAATCGTTGATCGATTTAATCTGAACCAGTAGATATATTTTGAGAATGACCTTTTAAGAAAAATGTTGAAATAACTCTTCGTCAGATATAGTCTTTGAGAAGATTGTTAGATCGTATAAGTAGTTGATTATATTTATTGACTGATCTTTCCCGAAAAGGTAAAGAGTTAGTTGTATTCAATGTCATGATGGATGAAATGCATTGCATAATGATGTTCTCAAAATAAATGAGATTGTGCTATATGCGTTTTGTATGCATATGCTATGACATTTGGAAAATGATGTATGGATGTGTAAGGTTAATGAAGTGCATTTGTAAACTTGAGCGACATCTTCATCTGGAGAAAATAAATCCATGACTATCGCTAGGGATGAAGAATATGCATAATCTTCTGGGATTTGTTTCCGCGGGGGACTCCTATTTGCGGTTTGAGGAAACTTCGTTGGGGAACATTGATTTCTGTTCTTTGAGGGAACTTTGCTAGATAGTGTTTACTCCTGCTTGGGGAAGAAAAGGTCCAAACTTTGGTTGCTTTTTTATCTACTGGGGAGTTTGTATACCTTGATTGGGGATAACATCGATGGATAACTTTCTGGCTCGTTTGAGAAAGACAAAGTTGACTGTAATCTGATCCGATTTTAGATTCAGTAGCAACTCTTTAGGGAAGGTGATGACATCACTGGGGAAGGGAGTTTTGTCGGTGAATCAACGTCATCTGAGTAATAGACTTAAGCTGGGGAGATTGGAACTCACTGTGGAGATAGATCATGTTGGGGAAATAAACCCTATTGGGGAAATAAGCCCTGGTGATGGAGGAATATCCAGTTGAGGGAATCTCTTTATTGAGTAATCTACAGGGGATACGAATTCCTATAGATAGTAATGTTTGGGATCCTGTAGATAGACAATATTATTGGGAGGAAGCCTGCACTCCTTTATCTTCCAAAGTGATCTACTGGGAAGATTACAGGGAATGTATGAATTTGTGAAGATTACCATGTGGGGATAATCTCATGGAAGTTATTCTGTGGGGAATCATGGGTGGCTTGGACATCATCACATCTCCTACAGTCTTGAGTAACTGCTCATTCCTGTTTCTTATGCACATATTTGTTAACAATCAATTATATTCATATGCTCGTTCAACTTTTTTTTTGAAAATTTTGCAAACAAAATAGAAAACATAAAACATAATTTAGCTATGAAATTGTTTTTTGTATTTGATAATTTTTCCCATAAACAGGCGATCTTGTACAAAGAGACGGAAATCCTAGTAATAGGAAATCTTCGAAGAAAAGATTACAGAGTGAAAACAAAACATATAGCTATGTGGAAATAATCTCGTCGAGTTCCAACCTTGCTATTGACCTTATGTCTTTGAACATCTCATCCCTTGCTGTCGGAAGAAGGTGGTTGGACTGATCTGTACCATTTGAACTTTCGGCGTTGGTAATAAAGCTCACTGTAATGATCTAATGAGGACATAGTCATACGCCTTTATCCCTAATTTTTTCCTGGACCGCCTGTTGTACCCCAAAATTTCCCCTCCCATATTTCCCAAGACATTTCAAGAATAACTCCCAAGTGACTCAAGTTAGCTCAAGAGTTGGACAGTCAAATCACCTCATAAGGCGGTCAATTCAAAATTAGGGTTTTGTGTTGCATTAAGGTCCTCATATAAAAATGGCCTCAAGTTCTTCCCAATGTCTTAATATGTTCTTAAGTTCATCCATGTTAAATTTCAAGCCTTGCAGAGGAAGTTTGGTCAGTCAATTGCTCAAGAAGCCCAAAAATCGACTGTGCTAGGGCAAAAGTCAACTGTGTCCCAAATACAGTCAAACCTCAAGATTTTTTGTCAACATTCTCATTTTGAAGGATAATTCATCATTTGATCAAGGGTTGATCATGATTCATCAAGGATTTCTCAAGATTCATCAAGATTCAAAAATTGCTAAATTAGGGTTTTGTAGGAAAAGTCAACTCAACTTTGACCAAGCATAACTTTCTCATACTTTATGAGAAATGACCCATCCAAAGCTCATTTTGAAGCGGATGCAATTTCCTACAATCCATCTTCACACCCCAAGATCAAGAAATTCTCTCACAAAAAGTTACAAATTTGGACATTATAGGTCATTTTTGAAAGTCAACAAAAACACGTTTTTGCCAAAGCTTATAACTTGCGCATGGAACATCAAAATGAGATGATACCAAAAGGGTTGATTAAAGGACATCTCAAGATTTCTAAAAAGTCAGAGAACACCTCCAAAAGTTCAAAATTGAAGAAGATATGCATTGTTGAATTTGGGCATTTTTCCAAATTTGCCAAAAGTCAACTATCCTCAAAACTCAAATTTTTGACAAAAGGGCCCACTTTTTTCCACTTGATATTGTCTTGTCATGCCACACACGTGTCCCATATTTGATTTCATGGCCATTCATTTATTTTTATATTTTATTTAATTTTTATTGATTTAATTCATTTTTAATCAATATTAAATCAAATAAAATCTAAAAATTGATGAAATCATATCTTTGTGATTGGTACAACTTTCAATTGTCATGATTAATCAAATCAATTCGTATCAAGGCTTATTCATGCATAAGAAATCAGATTTGAGCTATTTTTGGAAGTTTGATAATGGTGATCAAAATCAAATCATGAATCTTCAATGCACTTGGATTCAAGCCAAAAGATTAAACCTAATTCATCCTATAATACTTGTACAAGCCACACAAAGCAAAAACACGCACAAAGCACTGCTGAAACGGCCCGAAGAAGTTTGTGAAAAAGCCGAAAACTTGGAGATCAAAAACAACATTGGAGCTCGATTCAAACAAAAAGCTTGACGTAGCTCTCTTCCATGACATCCAGTGAAGTGATACCAATCAAAATCAAGCCTTCTCATTGCCTAAAACTCACTGTAAGTCATCACGAACCAAGCTCTGAACATGGCATCGTGAATCGTTTCTCTTGCATCTTTTTGCCAATTTATTTGAACCGTCATGCTTAATATTCAAATTCTAACAATTCTGCATTATTTAATTTGATTTTCATGGCCTGTACTGTGATGCCCGATCCAAGGGTTCTTGTTCTTGTTTTTTAGGCCTTTTTGATACAGGTAAAATCAATGCTAATGATGGGTATAGGGATAACCAGGAGGAAGAGACGAACACATTGGTACTCTTAGGTTTCGTTTACATGGCCTGGAGAAGGTTTTTGAGATACCCTACGAATCTTCCTGCGGATAAAAATCCGTAGGTAAACAAACCATGGTTATTTGAAGAAGACGATTACGTAGCTTAGCGTCATTGGCTTGTTTAAATCGTTAGCGCGTTTTTTTATTTTTCAGGGCATAATTAATTGTTTTGAATATAATGTTTGTTATGTATTGCACTAACAAAGAAGTAGCGTAGATGAGTTGGCCAAGGAAGCGTGTCATTGAGCATTGGGACCTGGGTTCGAATCCCAGGTCCCCCAAAACTTTATTTGATTTTTTCTCCAGGTGTTCACATGCAGCACTCCAAGCGTGGATTATCATATGCCTCTAGATCTCAACTGCCAAGTGGCCCACAAGGCAGATCCAATGATCCAGATTGAAGGTTCACCATGAACCTTGGTCAACATGCGCTTATGGAATCACAAAAGTCAAGCAGGCTGGACGAAAATGGGCCTAAAAAATTGCAATTCAAACACCCTCTTTGGGCCCAATACCCCCTGAGTTTGCTCCTTTTTATTTTCTTTTCATTATTTTCCTATTTTTGTTTTATTATTATTATTATCTTAAATAATTAATTAACCAATTAACCTTTTTCATAAAAAATCAGAAACAACAAGAAATGATATTTTTATTAATTCCATTAATTTCATTATTTATTTTTGTAAATAAAAATTAATTAATTAATTTAGTTTAAATAGGTTTAACATTAATATCTTTTGCAATTAATTAAAATCAAATTAGAATATTAGGTTTTTAATATTTTTAACCATTCTTATTTTATTTCCTTAATTAAAATAAAACCCGAATATATTTTCATTTTATTAATTAATTCAATTTTTAATTTAGACTTAATTTTTAATTCAAAAAGTAACAAAAAATATGCTTTGTTTAATAAAAAGGGTCAAAACCCTAAGACACTCCGATTCAATTTTCTCGCGCGCGTATTATTTTTTGATCCATATCTCAATATTGTAACTGCTTCGAGAATGTAATAGTTTTTAACTTAGGATTTTATTTATTTATTTATCGCTTTTATTTACTTTTCGCAATTTAATTTTAAAGGGTTTGTTTTTGGCGATGTAAATACCCGACGCCTTGTAATAGCTTAGATTCAATTTTCCGCAATTTAATTTCCGTATAATATTAACTGTTAGATGTTTGATAACTAGGAAATGCATGACAAGATCAATTTTAATTTAAAATCAACAATAGATCACCCATAACATGTACAAAGATAAATAACTGAAAAACAATACACTCGCACATGCGCACTCTTAGGGTACACCTCACTTGGTTGCCTCGAACATGGTCGTTGAGTATAGGAAGTTTTAGAGGTCGCCCTCTTGTCCAAAGATCATAAGTTGCCTCGAAACGGTTTCCTCAGATAAAATGATCTAAGACATTAGGGTTACCGCTAAGGCATCCTAACATTGCTTTAGTGACCACACGTCCCTTAAATCGAATTAACCTGAAAACTCCAACGACCGTGCTACCTACTCCTCAATAGTGGGATAACACTGTCTAAAGGACATTTGTACAAAATTAATTCCTTTTTGAGTAGGTAGATGGTTCTTAAGTACTCGCTCCTTTTAAAAACAAAATAAAACTTTTCGCACTTACATTCCTTTCAAACAAAAAAACTTTTTTCAAACCCACAAATACAAAGAAAAGCAATTTTTGAAAACACTATGAGCAAGTACCTAAGAGCCCGTGAGTAACCACGGATAGAAAGGGTGCTAACACCTTCCCTTTCTATAATCTACCTCCCAAACCCGAGAAACATCTCAAAAAGGAATTTTTCTGTGCTTTTGTCCTTTCCTTGTTGGATAAAATAAAAGACGGTGGCGACTCTTGCTTACCGCGACATTTTGCGAAAACAAACGCAAAACGCGAACCAGCATATCCAAAACAGTCAGTTCTCTTCCCACTGTATCACAGAACTGGCGACTCTGCTGAGGATTTTTTAAGTGAGGTATACCTTAGGATTAGATCATTGTGTTTTCAATTGTATGCTTTGTATGATTTATATTTGTGGGCTTGTATCGGAGTTTCTATAGATCCTAACCCAGATCTGGGGGATACCCTTTAGGTAAGTAGCAATAAACTGTGAGGGAACTGTTCGGCTTAGACCGACACGGTTGAAGTAGTAGCTACGTTGGTGTGGCACTTTAGTCTGTACCGATATCCCTTGTGTTGGAACGAGGAGAATATGGGTCATCTAAGGGGTCATTAAGCACCAAATGACCTTAGAACCTTTAAATTGACCAACTTGGCCATAGAACAGTAGCAGTATGCTACACTCATTGAGACTAAACTCTCACGATGATTCCGGCCGCAAGAAAAGGTTGCTAAACTGGAATTATGATCGATCGAGGGTAGTCAGTGATATTGAGATCCTCTAGAACCCGGTTACTATTTCTAGGACAGGTTCGAGCCAACTAAACTGAAAGAGGGTAATACCTAAACTCCATGCCAGCCTGAAATTTAAGGGCTATTGTGTGACTTGTGTGCCTTCGAAACTTGAACTACTTGCACATTCTTGTTATCTGACAACATGAGTTCCTTGCAGGTTTTGTTTACAGTCCTTATCCAATAATTTGGATTTATTGCTGGATTTATTTACATCACCTCACGCTTTTGCTTAAACGCATAACATACACATCATAACATCATGCCTTAACATTTCCTTAACCATTTCAAGGATCTCAAGGGTCTGTGATGCAGGTTATGGTACATCAGATGTCTAGCAAGGGGCAAAGGGGATTTATTTTCCTCTAGCCAAGGTTGTCTAGAAATCAAAATACGATAACTTGAGTCAGGGACTATGACCCACTCGATATGGTGAGCTTGACTCTTGAAGAAGGACTCTTAACAACATGAAGTTCCTTCAACCAAAGCTACAAGATTTAAATTCTAACAGTTTCTTGTTTACCCCGCGAGATCCTTGAAAACATTGCATACATATATCATACATATCATTGCATAACAGGTCTTCCAGTAAAGGTCTCTCATGTTCTCGCTGTTTATTTCAGCAATGGCTCTCCAACAAGACAACCAAGATCTTCATACTCAAGAGACTCAGTTCAGGGAAATCTTCCTAAACCTATCCAAGGGGCAGGAAGAGTTGAAAACACTCCTCATGGGGAATTTGGTCAATAAAAGTCCTAAAGACAATAAGGACGAACGACTGGAGCAACTACAAGCTGAATTCAGTGCCATGAAAACCCAGATGCTGGGGCTGATGGCTCTTATCCAAGGCTTAGCTCGGGAGCAAGAAGAGATGAGAACCATTGTCAAGGCCGGGGACCAAGTCCTTAATCAGCTTCCGAGAAATCAAGGGTTTGGTTTGAAGAAGAATAGACCTCTCCAAGTTGTTACTACCTCACAGGTCCAACAACGACCTCGCTAAGAACAACTGTTTGATCAGAGTAAGCCAAATATGCCCAGGAGGCAATTTACCAGGCTCAACATGTCGCTGTATCAGGCTTTACAACACCTATTGAGATTGAATCTGGTAACATTAAGGGACCCTCCTAAGAATCCCAACACTACATCAACAAAGTATAACCCTAATGCCCGCTGTGCTTATCACTCTGATGTCCCGGGGCATGATACGGATGATTGTTGGACATTGAGGAACAAGGTACAAGACCTGATTGATGAAGGAGCATTGGAACTTACACAAGACAGTCAGATTGAATTCTTTTTCCATCCCCCTAAGGTTCACCATTTGAAGTGACAAGTACTGAGACGAGAAGACTTTTTGTTCATTAGAATTTTCAAGTTGTAATTTTCTTTTGATTGTTCGAACATTTATTCATGTCAAACTTTATTACTTTATCAATGCATTGCATATGTCTGTTTTGAATCAATCCATTCGTATTTCACTATATTCAAATTGCTTTCATTTTTTGTGATGATCAACTTCCGATTAAAAAATTCTAAGCCTTTAGAGGGAGGATGACGAAAATGATACCACGATCTCTAAAGTGTGCTTTTGAACAGACCCCGCTGACGATGTACAGGCGTTGTTTCAAATCCTAAACAGTGGAGTTATAAGGAAGATAATCCCCAGTCAACCCATTTGAGCCAAAGAAGTTGGAATTTTTCTTTTTACACAAATTAAAACCCTTAATCACAACCTGGGGCAGGGTAGTTTTCTCAGTTGATCCAGGTGCACAATAAATGGCATCAAAGAAGTCCTTCCGAAACAAAAGACGGTGTTGGTTCCGTATAATCGTAAGGACAGGCAGTCATTATCTCTCAAAATAAGAGCCCAATAAGTCAAAACCTGTGAAGGAGACTTAAGAAAAACTGGGGCATCCCGCTGACTATAATCACAAAAAGAAACAGTTCAGGAAAAAGACAGGGATAATAAAATCAAACAGAAAGAGATCCTACAAGCTCTCAATAAAAATGACTGCCTGTTCAAAATAAACTGTCAGTATCCGAACCATCATTGGAATATCAGAGCAAAGACTCAAACAGGATCTAAATGCACGGTTAGCTGAGTTTAGGATCGAAGAACATCACAAAGAGCGGGTGGGTACAAATAAATTTTGAGCCTTTATCCTTTGTTTCTTAAACCGTGAACCAGGCCACGTTATAACCATTAAAAGTCCTAGCTGAAGCATGGGTTAGTTCGAAAGCATACTATTACAAAAGGTATCCTGACTCCTGTAGGGCTCGCTGTAAAATCTTGAGTTGACATCACATTTTACAAAAATTCGTTTGTTTTATTGAAAACTGCATTTTCAAAAAACTTCAAGACAGACATAAGCTTTGCATTCTTAAAATAACATTGTTTGCATATGACTATTTGTTCAAATAACAGATAAATTTACACGACGAATATCCAGTAAACAAAAACCTTCTCAATAAAAAGGATCACCTCAAGTGGAAAAACACTTCCAACCAAGGGGCACGGCATGAGCATTGTCCATCCTCTGGGGCAGTTAAGTCAAGATTCAAGGAATCTCTCAAAATGCCAAATAGCCAGGGGCAAATCTCCATCAGAATCAATTGGGGCATTGGACATGAATTCCAACAACGAATCTTGCATGATCAAACGAAGATCTTCTGGTAGTATGGCAACACAACACTACCGACAGTGACACCTCTCTGCATCCTAAGGGCATGGACATAGTCAGAAAATACCGCGCGTGAATGAAAGACCCGCTAGGTTGACTGTCCTAGGCAAAAATAAGGGATGAAAATGAAAAATTTATACACCCGGCAAGTCGAAAACCTAAAAAGGCGGCTTGGGCAAAAAAGGGTATCCCGGTGGACTGAAAACCCGAAAGGGCGGTCCATGCAAAAATTAGGGATCAAAGCGTACGACTATGTCTCATCATCTCGTTACTGGCCTACCAGAAGAAGACTTGTCATTTTGGCCGAAAGATACCAAGCACCTCATAGGTGGGGATAATACTCGATCCACAGGGCCTCCGCAGGCACCTTCTCCCGTAAAAACAGGGGCAAATAAGAATTGTCCAAACTGTACAAGTTGCTCCATCCACTAGGTATCAAGGTATATATTCAGCTGAAGAATATGGCTAAGATACTTTCACTCCCCGCAGAGTAAGACAGTAATGATAGCTCTCTCAACTGAGACTTGCAACTATGGACGAATCAGCAATACTCTCCCCAAGTAGAGTTAGTCTACCATCAGCCCTAAAAAGGCTTGGTATCCCAAGAAGGTCTTAATATTCCCCAGCGGAGTATAAGAATATTCTCCAGCAAGCATAAGAGTATCCCCGACAGTCTTAAAATTCCTCCACGGAGTATAAGAATGTTCCCCGGCAGAATGCAAGATACCCCCACTGAAGTTAATATTTCCCCAGCACAGTCTGAAGAAAAAAAAAGCTATCCCAACGGAGTTGAATCATCATCCCCAGTAGACTCTGGAAGCTTATCCCCTACAAAGTACAAAATAAATCTCCCCAGCCAAATTCAGAGGAGTATCCCCACAAGAGTCTAACAGGATTATCCCTAGCAAGTTGCAACTGAAAGATCATCCTCAGCAAACTTCTTTCCTTTCGCAAGCAGGAATTCAATCCTCAACAGATTTGATATCACCAGCAACGGTAATCCATCCCTAGCGGAGTTTATCGTTGAAATCCCCAACGGAGCTTATCAGCGGAATCCCCAACGGAGTTTATCGTTAAAATCCTCAGCAGAGCATCTCTTCCCCACAGAGTAATTCCCCTCGGAGTAATCTCTTCATCAGTTTATTCCCCAACGGAGTTATACTCTCCTGTAAGTTTATCATCTTCGTTCATCATCCCCAGCGGAAACGAAGAATCCAACTCTATTCTCCAGCCGCTCCGGGATTTATTTTCCCCAGCTAAAACATCACCTTTTCATACATCATGATACATGCATATACGCATTATAACGTATTATCTCATTTATGTTGAGAACATCATTGCTTGATCCATATCATGCATTGCATATGACTGACCTTTACCTTTCAGGAAAGATGCAGTTAAATTCTCAACTACGTCAACAGAGACCACCAGTCAAAGAAGACAATTTTCCTCCGTCAAAGTGTGGACGAGTTCTGCAATCTCAATGGTATACTATGTTGAAGACCAGACAGTTTCTAGATCTTGATGAAGATGTTTTCCTCCGTCATAGTGTGGACAAGTTCTCTAATTTCAACGGTATATTACGTTGAAGACCAGACAGTTCCTAGATCTTGATGAAGATGTTTCCCTATGTCATAGTGTGGACGAGTGCTATAACCTCAACGGTATACTACGTTGAGCACTAGTCAGTTCCTAGATCTTGATGTTTTCCTCCGTCATAGTGTGGACAAGTTCTCTAATTTCAACGGTATACTACGTTGAAGACCAGACAGTTCCTAGATCTTGATGAAGATGTTTCCCTATGTCATAGCATGGACGAGTGCTATAACCTCAACGGTATACTACGTTGAGCACTAGTCAGTTCCTAGATCTTGATGTTTTCCTCCGTCATAGTGTGGACGAGTTCTCTAATTTCAACGGTATACTACGTTGAAGACCAGACAGTTCCTAGATCTTGATGAAGATGTTTCCCTATGTCATAGTGTGGACGAGTGCTATAACCTCAACGATATACTATGTTGAGCACTAGTCAGTTCCTAGATCTTGATGTTTTCCTCCGTCATAGTGTGGACGAGTTCTCTAATTTCAACGGTATACTATGTTGAAGACTAGACAGTTCCTAGATCTTGATAAATATGTTTCCTTATGTCATAGTGTGGACGAGTGCTATAACCTCAACGGTATACTATGTTGAGCACTAGTCAGTTCCTAGATCTTGATGTTTTCCTCCGTCATAGTGTGGACGAGTTCTCTAATTTCAACGGTATACTACGTTGAAGACCAGACAGTTCCTAGATCTTGATGAAGATGTTTCCCTACGTCACAGTGTGGACGAGTGCTATAACCTCAACGGTATACTACGTTGAGCACTAGTCAGTTCCTAGATCTTGACGTTTTCCTCCGTCATAGTGTGGACGAGTTCTCTAATTTCAATGGTATACCACGTTGAAGACCAGACAGTTCCTAGATCTTGATGAAGATGTTTCCCTACGTCATGGTATGGACGAGTGTTATAACCTCAACGGTATACTACGTTAAGCACTAGTCAGTTCCAAGAACTTGATGTTTTCCTCCGTCATAGTGTGGACGAGTTCTCTAATTTCAACGGTATACTACGTTGAAGACCAGACAGTTCCTAGATCTTGATGAAGATGTTTCCCCACGTCATAGTATGGACGAGTGCTATAACCTCAACGGTATACTATGTTGAGCACTAGTCAGTTCCTAGATCTTGATGATTTCCTCCGTCATAGTGTGGCCGAGTTCTCTAATTTCAATGGTATACTACGTTGAAGACCAGACAATTCCTAGATCTTGATGAAGATGTTTCCCTACGTCATAGTGTGGACGAGTACTATAACCTCAACGGTATACTACGTTGAATACTAGTCAGTTCCTAGATCTTGATGTTTTCCTCCGTCAAAGTATGGACGAGTTCTACAATCTCAATGGTATACTACGTTGAAGACTAGACATTTCCTAGATCTTGATGAAGATGTTTCCCCCCAATTGAATTATGGACAGGTTCTTAAGACTCAGCCGAGGCATTCTCTCAGTTGAAGAACATGCAAGTTCCTAAATCTCAACAAAAGTTAGAAATCCCCAACGGAATCTTTTACAAACAACAAGTATGCAAGTTCTCGCTAAGGAATCTCTTATGCGATCGACACTCCTACAGATGGCATCTGTAAGCACATCCTCCTACCAACAATCTCCAAATGCAATCTGTAAGCACATTCCCGACATCACAATGTTGATACTACACCATGCGAGTGCAAATTTCTGGGCACTCTAGTGTTCTTTTATCTTCCACCTTCGGATCACGAAAGGCTCGAAAGCCAATCTATATCCTCAGGTTTAAGAAAATTGAACAGGGGAAACTGTTGTACCCCAAAATTTTCCCTCCCATATTTCCCAAGACATTTCAAGAATAACTCCCAAGTGACTCAAGTTAGCTCAAGAGTTGGACAGTAAAATCACCTCCTAAGGCAGTCAATTCAAAATTAGGGTTTTGTGTTGCATTAAGGTCCTCTTGTTTGTTCCAATTTTCATTCCCATTCACTTCCCTATAAATAGAGGGTCATCCTCCATTCATTTCTTCAAGCTTTGAGAGCCAAAAACACCCTGCCAAAACTTCACACGAACCCATATTTTTTGAATCCAGTTTCTGAGATTTAAGCTCCCTTTTCCAAAATTCTTTGCGCATTCATCATCCTTAAGCATCATATAAACTCTCCAGCACTTAAACCAATCAAAACAAGCCATAATTCAAGCTACAAAAGTCCAGTTTCAGAGCTTTTTCCTTGAACTTCTAAAAGGTAGAATTCTCCACCATTTGGATCCAAATCAAGCACTAATCTATTCTACTCCTTCTCTTGATTCCAATGCTGCTTACAATTTTTAAATCCATTAAGAATTGAGAGAGAAATCTCAAATTGAAGGTGCTCTCTATTTTCTGGGTTTTTGATTCATATCTCTCTCCATACCTGATATAAATTTGGCGCGATGGTGGTGTTAGAATCGTCTTGAAGAGACGAGTTCAATGATACTAGCCTGGGATCCTAATTTTATCATTTGAAGGATCTCACAAAATCCCCATTGCAGGGTGTCTGGAGGTTGAAGACGATGACATGTCTCATCTCAGCCAATGATAACGTGCCAAACGTTTTAATTTCATTGGTTGCCCTTTTTCTGATCCTATGCGTATCTCACCATATCAATCACAACGCGTCTGGTCCACTAGATCAGCTTACTAACGCGTTTTAACTATGATCTGATGGTCCACATCTTTTTGGTTTTATTTTATTTTCTGATTTTATATTTTTATTGATTAATTTTTCAAAAATTCATAACTCTTTTATTTTTTATCCAAAAATTATGAAAAAACTCACAAAAATACTTTGAATTATTTCTGATCTCATGACTAATTTTTCACATTTTTATTTTGACATTTGATATTTTTTGTATTTTTTGAATTATTTGCTTTCTTTTAATTACATAAAAAATACTTTCTGACATTTTTTAATTCTGAAAAAATTCATAAATATTATTTTTCATATTTTTGACTTTTTGAAAATTTTATGGAATTTTATATTGAGGTTTACTATTTTTGACCTATTTTCTATTTGTTTGAGCAATTTTAAATAGTTTAAAAATAGTTTCTGACTTTTAAAAATTACCAAAAAATTTGTAAAATTATTTGAGCTTTTTTCTGATTTTTCTATCGTCTTACTTTTTATTTCTTGATTAATTTGAACATAGTTGATATTTTTCTCTTTATTTTCTATTTTTAAACATTATTTTTAAACCCTTTTATGTATATTAAAATGTGATATTATTTTGTGACTATTTTCTGGCTGATCTTGGGGTAGATTTTGGATCATGAACTTTATTAACATCATTGGATCCATGGTGTTGAGTTTAACTCCACAAAAATGGATGAATGATTTTAATAATAGTTTGATTAAAATTTAATTCAAATGTGGTTTGTATATTTTTCCCCACTCCTCTTCATCTTATCCCTTTCTTATTGCACTAAATGTTATTGGAGCATGATATCTATATCATGTCTAAAAACAAATGGTGTATAAATTGCTATTGACCGACCTCAAAATAGGTGCGACTTCTATATAAGTTTACTTATGATTGCTTAACATAGCGCTAAATTTTGTCCCAATTCGAATGAATGATCATTCGTGGCCCAAACTTATAATTGCAAGCCCAAGTATGTTAATTTGATCTCTTCGATCCAATAACCTTGAGATAAATTGTGTGGAGGCTTTGGTTCTACCAATCCTCTAATGGATCTACAACACCTTTGGTCAACGCAGATCACTTAAACATCGTTGATCATTAGATGGTACTTATGAGAATTCCAAATGGATGATATACTTGACAAAAAGCAAATGCAACTTGTTGTGTGGAGGCTTTGGTTCTACCAATCCTCTAATGAGTTCCAAATGCAAGTTTCAAGATGGTCATCCAACTAACCACTAATTATTGACTTGTTTTACCTTATGCTTTCATTCTTTTTTATGATTTATCTACTATTTACTTTTAGCATTTACATTTCATGCCATTTTCATCTTTGCTCATTTGAGCATTTATTTTTTTGCCATTTTTACTTTGCTCACTTGAGCTGTTCTTTTCCTTTCTTAAGATACTTAATAATCAACATAAACCCTAAAAAATCTTTAATGGTACTTGGACTATTTGGTTACTATCCTTGGCATTATGGAGCATGAGACTTTTTCTTGGACTAAGGATTAGAAACCTTGGCCTATCTTTGAGATCTTATCTGATTATTTTGTCTGGAGTTCTTGAGGTTTACCTTAAGACATTGGGTTGTTTGTTTGTTTTTGTGTGCAGGTTTTTGTGATTACACCCTCTGTTTGTAATCTGGAATTCACCCGTATACATGTGTTACTCTGCCCAATTTTTGTGAAGACTTAATACACTTGAAGTTTGGTTCTCTCAAGAGGTCTAGTATTTCTTTGCTTGATTGGTTTCAATCCAAGGAATGGGAATTCTGTCTTGGCTCATAATGTCAAGTTTTGGCTTCTTGTTGGTTAGATGGTTCTTTTCTCTAGCTTTTACCTTGTGCTTTAGGATAGTCCCTTCTTCTCCTCCCATCTTCTTTAATTTCAAAAATCTTCTTCCTCCTTTTGAAAACTCTTCTTGTTTTAAACTGGAACCATTTTCATAATAAACTTGGACTTATGTCCATGCATTTTCAAAACATTTTCATAAATAAACTCCAATCAACTTAATAATACCTTGACATTTTTTGTGAGAAGACTAAAAGTCAATCAATCTCATTTCAAACCATTTTGCAACATTGGCTTTTTACCTTTAAAACTTTTCTTAAAAGATTAAACTCATGTCAAACCTTTTAGTGATGCAAACGACTATACTTCTATAATATGTAGTGAAGAGAGATATTTTCCACTTGGGTGTTGAGTGAGGCATTGTTTATTTTGAAACCCAAGCCATATCCTCCACTTTGAGATGATAAAAATTCTCCTTTCTCATGATTGTGGGTAGTATGTGTGTTTTCCACACGGACAATGACGATGATGTTTTATCTTATAAAATTAACCAACACATTTGGGTTTTCAATTTTTGAAAGAGGAACTACGTGTACCCTGATCCCCTATTGCACGAAAGGTGTTATGTAGGCACTAAAGGTTCGCAACCGCGGAGGGTGCAAAAATTATAAAATAAATATATTTCTTTTCTCACCTCCACCATCCATTTTTTTACAACATTTTTTATAGCAAAAATATACAGATTTTACAAAGAGGCTCCTGCGGAGTACCGTAGATGTTTAGGGTGCTAATACCTTCCCTTTTCATAACCAACCCCCTTACCTTGAATCTTTCCCCCTCTTTTTTTGGGTTATTCGCTCTTTTCCCATTACTTTGGAAACAATAAAGCGCGGTGGCGATTTTGATTTTGATTTGTATAAGTCTAGTTAATCCAATGGCTTAGTGTTGAACATTTCTACAACTACACCCATGAAATGTGATAATCTTTCCCTTGACTGGGTACTTCATCATCTGAGGTAGGGAAGAGTGACATCACTAACCCCATGGATCCAGGGTTGACCCAATAAACATGAATAAGATGGCCAGATATCCATCACATAGAAGGTTGAATCAAAAGTCTGAGTTCCAACTTTGATAGGGATGTCCACTTCCCTGTGCACTGTTCTTTTAGAACCATCGAAGGCCCTCACCATAATGTTACTAGGCTTCAACGTGAGTCCTTCGTAATCTAACCGGTCAAGAGCAATCTTGGGTAAGAAATTCAGTGACGAACCTGTATCCACTAGAACGTGGGCTAATGTAGTGCCCCTGCACTCAATGGAGACATGCAGGGCATCATTGTGTTTCCTTCCCTTGGGAGTTAAATCAGCATAAAAAAAACCCAGTCCATTATCAGCAGTTAGACTGTGCACACAATTCTCAAATTGATAAACGGAGGTTTCTCGAGGCACGTGGGCGGTCATCAGAAATTTTACTAAAGCCTTAGCGTGGGCCTCAGAGCATAAATGTAAGGCCAGCATTGATATTTTTGAGGTGGTCTTCCCCAATTGCTCCATGACGTTATAATCACTTTTCTTGATTATTTTTATTATCTCTTCCATCTCCTTCTTAGAAGCCTCATGAATGACTTCTGGATGCGCCTTTGTCTGGATAGGCTCAACCAAAACCTCTTTGCCCCGTGTCTTGACCGACTCGGTAGCAGGGATAACAGCAGGGCTAGCAACAGGAATAACCATGGGAATACTGACAAGAGTAGCAACATGAATGATAACAGGGTTGGCAATGGTCTTTGGAGAGATCTTGGGGGAGTAAACTCTTCCGCTTCTTGTTATCTTACTGGTCCTACCAATATTGTCGATGTCAGGATCAATACTTTCAGCAACTTTGTCTTTGATAGCCAACATGTCTTGCTTGAAGCCATGGTAATAGACGTCAACCCCATAATTCCAGGGAACAATTTTATCCGAGGAATACGGTATGGGCCCCGGTATAGTGATGATTAGGGGAGAAAACTTTGGAACAGATGTAATCCTGACAGGTCTTTTGGTGGAGACCCTGAGAGGATTATCGGAAATGGTAATTATTGAAACATCTTCATATGAATTTCTGGCAAGAGGAACTTTCTCGAACATGATTTCTTTATTAACCATCAGGCGCTGGACGCCCATCTTTAGCAATAAACAACCATCTGGTAGAGACATACATGAGTGACAACTTTCATCACAACCCGGAAATAATCCGACTTGCAATAGATTCTGTTTAACAGTCAAAAGGGGAGTAGTTAATTCATCCACAGAGGAAACAAAACGGCCATCATCAACAACATTGACACCTTGGCCATGTTTGGGCATTGGTGCTATTATTACATTAGGAGTTTCTGGAGGGTCAAACTCAATCACTTTCGCCTCGATAAGGTCTTGTACTTTATTTTTCAAAGCCCAACAATCGTTTGTATCATGCCCCAGACTTTCAAAATGATAGGCACATCGAGCATTCGGGTTGTAGCAGGGAGAAGCAGTATTGGGGTTCTCGGGAGCTTCCCTTAGAGTCACTATATTGGACTTTAATAGATGTGGAAAAACCTGGGACAAGGTCATGTTGATCTGGGTGAATCGTCTTATGGGCACCTGTGGCCTGCGTTGATGGTTTCGCTGTTGATTTGATACAATATTGGAGATCATAACAGCCCCTACCGTCGGACGATGTTCAATTTTGTTTTGATTCCTGTGGCAATAATAAACACTGGCCTCCTTCTTTTCAGTGAAGGGTTTCTTCATCGTGCTTGAGGATGCATCTCTTTGAATCTTTCCGCTCTTAATACTGGCTTCTACCCACTCACCAGTCATAATCAGCTTAGTAAATCCAACTGAGGAGATTCTGATTAGATGGTTGAAGAATGGACCATACAATGTGCCCAAGAACATATCCACCAACTCTCTATCAGATAACGGGGGCTGGACTCTTCATGCAATATCCCTCCATATCTGGGCATAATTTTTGAAACCCTCACCCGAATCCATAGACATACTTTGCAGTTGTGTTCGAGTTGGAGCTAGGTCAGCATTATACTGGTATTACTTGTAAAAGGCAACAGCCAAATCTTCCCAATTGCATATATTGGTTCCCTCCAACTGATAGAACCAATCCAACCGCGTTCCTGACAAACTCTATTGGAAAAAATGTACCCATAGGTTCCTATCAGCAGTATGGGGTTGAATCTTCCTGACGTATGACCTTAAATGCATTTTAGGACAAGAGACACCGTCATATTTAGCAAATGAGGGGACCTTGAATTTCTGCGGGATGACCACCTCTGAGACCAATCCCAACTCTTCAAAATCCAACCCGGGTACTCTCTGGATCTCCATAGCATTGAGGCAATCCTCCATCTATTTGTATTTATCGTCAGCAGGAGGATACTGTTCTTCAAAGTAGTCAGCTTCATCTTCATCCTCCTCAGAATCTGGGTTTGTCCTTTCCTTCCTTGTCCTTTCCTTCTTGATTATCTCCTTCACCCGACGAGGTTGCAAAATCTAGAGCTCGGTTGGTTGGTCCTCTGATTCTTCTTCCCAAATTCAAAATGCCGACTGGTTTCTTCGCCTTCTTCTTATCTTTGATCATGAGAGCCTTCAGATCCTCTTGTCCCTTAGCCAGAGCCAAGAACATCTGTTGTAATTAAGTATTATGTGCTTGAAGATATTTTACTATCTGTTCAATATCCATCTCACTGAAATAAATAGCAGAAAGATAAGGAGACCTGTTGTAAAAACCTGTTTGTGTTATGATGAATGAAAATGCATATGCAAATGATTTTAAAGAAACTAGGAGATTTAAATTTGTTTAGACAACAGGAAACACACATTATATTAATAAATCCAAGTTTGATTACATCATGCCTCTTGGGGCTTACAAATAAGGAAATAAATATAAAGTAAACTCCTAAGACAAGAAGGTCGAGCACATCCTTTTTGGCGCAATGTAGGCGTTTAAACTCTGCTCTTCATGAAGCTGTCTCGTAAGTTCCAAAAACTTCTTTTCACTCGTGTAGAACTGGGCTTCAAAGGTGTCTCGTTCTTCCTTCAGCTGGATCCAAGCTCTTTGTAAGTCTTCAAAAGATGTAGGCATGGTAGGATGAAGGATAGCATAGGGAACATCTCCTTCAACTGATGGCTCCATGATGATAGGCAAAGTGGCAGGGTATGGAATAATGAATCTTTGAGAACAAGTTTGTACTAACTTAAGACAAGGCTCCAAAGGAATGGAGTTCTTATTCCCAAATGTCTTTCTATCCACTTTGTTTATCATTCTCCAAGCCCGTACGAACCTTTGACGGTAGCCTTGGTTGTCTCCCTCATAATCGAATACCAAACCTTAGATGAGTGCATCGCGAGGATCATCTCTTCGTGCATACCCAAATTGTCGTAATGCAAGAGAAGGGTTATAGGTGATACCTCCCATAATGCCTAAGAGTGGGACATTAGGGAATTCCCCACAACAGTCAATGATAGTAGTGTCCTCCAAGGATCGAGAACACCAATAAATGTCAGAGTGTGTGAGGGACATCATCCTTTGAGTCCATGTCAAAACTTGCTTGTTCTTCAATGTTGATCGAGGTAGGTGTGAAGTAAACCACTTAGAGAGTAGGGGAATGTAACACAAAATAGTACCTCTTTTCTTCATTGTGCGAGTGTGGAAACAATGTAAAATGTTTCCAAGCAAAGTAGGTATAAGATTACGGGAGAGCAAAACCTTGATGGCATTCACATCTATGAATTGGTCCAGATTGGGAAAAAGAACCAAACCATAGATTAGAAGGGCTAAAGCATCTTCAAAATCTTGAAAATCCAAATCATCCCAGAACGAACGAGCCTTCTCCAATAGAAACTTGGCTAGGAAACCCTTAACTCCACTTCTTGTATCCCAATTTGTTACAATGTCGTATTTCTTCAAACGCAGGGCTTAGGAAATTACTTCAGGCTTTAGAGTCTCTTCTAAACCGGTGAAAGGTATTTGATTAAGCACGAGCACTCCTAACAGCTGAGAGAATTCTTCTAATGTAGGCTCCAACTGATAGTCGGGAAAGGTGAAGCAATGATGTACGGGATCAAAGAATTGGAAAAGCACACACATCATTTCTTCTTGGAAGTTTGAGGTAGCCAAGTTGAGAAGTCGACCATATGTCTTGGTGAAGGGAGAATCTCTAGGCACCCTTGATGCTAACTCTTGGAGTTGAGGATGTGCTTTGACGAAACTAACTCGGATGGTATTCCTTCGAATGGGATTCATGGCCTATAAAACAAAGAAAAGATAAATTCCTAAATCCTTGAAATGTTTAGTGAGAATGCTTATGATGTTATAATGTTTATGATGTTATGTACAAGTATGCAAAGTAAGCAAGTTGGTATGTACACATAAATCAGACAAGTCCTTAGGTTTAGGCTTGCACGGAGTTTATAGGTAAGTACCCTCTTGAAGTTTAGTTGGCTCAACCTGTCCTAGAAAGTAACCGGGTTCTAGGGGACCTAAATATCACTGACCTTTCTTTTAGGCATTGTCTCAGTATAATCAATCTTTTCTTGCGACCGAGATATCCCAAAAGTCTGATCTCAATAAATGTAGTATCGAGTATCAACCAATCTTCAGCTTTACACAAAAGTCGGCTATCTCACTACTTCCTAATGGCCAAGTTGTTCAATTAAGGTTCTAAGGTCAGTTAGTGCTTCATGACGCTGCTCAGCAGCCCCGTATTCTCCTCAATTCAACACAAGGGATACCGGTACCAACAAATGCGTCACACTAACGTAGCCATTGTTTTAACCATATCGGTCTATGCCGTAAATTTTCCATAATCTATTGCTACTTACCTAAAAGGTGTCCCAAATTCGGGTGGAGGATCAAAACAAGCCCAAACAAGGAACCATAATGTAAATCAAACAAGTCAAACAAGGAAAGTAAGTAAAAGTGATCTAGCCCTAAGGTAACCCCACTTTTAAGTTTACTCCCCAGCAGAGTCTCTAGTTCTGTAATACGGTGGGAGAACTGACTTGGGTGTTTTGCGTTTGATCGCAAATGTTGTAGATAACAAGAGTCGCCACAGACTTTTATTTTATCCAATAAGGAAAGATTGAAAAGAACAGGAAAGACCTTTCGAGATTATTTCTTGAGTTCGGGGGGTAGGTTATAAAAAGGGAAGGTATTATCACCCTTTTCATCCGTAGTTATCTACGAGCTCTTAGTTGCTTGCTAGATCACTTGCTTTTTTTTCTTTTGAAAATGTGCTTGTGGGGTGTGTTTTGAAAGTATTTTGAAAACGTCTTTGTAATGGTTCTCGTTTCTATAAGAATGCGTACAAAGTGTTGGTTTTGAAAATAGTTCAAAGCGGTGTTTGTGGAATGTGTTTTTGAAAGGGATTTTGAAAAGGTGTCTTTGTAATGATTCTCGTTTTCGATAAGAATGCGTACAAAGTGTTTTAACTTTTTAAAATGTTTCAAATGAAAGTGTTGGTGTATAAAATGTTTTTGTTGGGGGCAAGCGAGCAACTTGAAGCATCCTACCTACTCAAAAGGTCTAATGTTCTTTTCCACCTCCTTTAGATGTTTCTATCTTACCATTGATTTGGTAGGAAGCCCCACCATTGGATGTGAAGGGACGAACATGAGACGTTTGTATAGTCATGAATAGAAATGTTGTGAGATGTCTTAGCATTTCTTTTGAGGGACTAAGATCATTTGTAAGGCAACATTCGAAGCGTCATCGAGGGACTATGATCTTTTGATTGTTTTTGCTAAAACGTCTCACATGCATATTATGACCATTTTCTCAAGGCAGCAAGTGGAGTTATCCCTAGGGGTGCATGTGTACAAGTTTGTTTGATTGCATACATTTTTGTCTTGAATTTAAGGTTTTCTAAGCATTGGTTTTAATCTTGCCATACACACCCTAATTACTAGCATTTATATGAAAGCGATAAATTGCGGAAAGTAAACTTACTACGCTATTACATCACTTGGGGATGGGGATACAAATGTACAAATGGGGGTTGCAAGAAATAAAATTCCAATTATCTATTACAATCATATCGAATATGAATAAAAGTACAAAATTGGAATGAAAAGAAGATGAACTTTGTTTTGACTTTTATTTATATGAAAGGTTTTGATTAATTAAAGTAATTATAAAAGTAAAAATATTTTTGTAATATTTTTATATATTCATGAAATAAAACTTGTAAGTAAATAATGTGTAAAAAATCAACTCAAAAGGAGTTGTTTTGAATGGTTGAAAAATATTTGAAGTTTTGTTAAAAAATACATAGAACACAAACAAAAGGCAAAAAACTGTTTTTGGTCCTGCCAAGGTTTGAACTCAGGTCCCTACACAGAAATACTTTTCGCGTGCACTGTTTATACCACTGGGTTGGTCTGTTTCAACCGTTCATGAGGCAGCTTCAATTGGGTACAAGGTAAACTTGTTTCTGAACATTTAAAATGCCCAGCTCCCCCCTTCAATTGCAGTAATGCAACTCTTCCCAATTGAGATTCGAAAGGCTCCCCTGTTCAGCCAATCGAAGGAAACACATAACCTACCTAAATTTGGATACAAACCTAACAAAAGTGACCTTCAAAAGCTACAGGCCCAGTGGTTAACACAAATTCATTTGGCACAAAAATCCAAAGACTAAATGTACATGGCAGTGATAATCGAAAGCTAAAGCATGGTAAATTTCCTAGATGTGATATCTACATTTTTTTTCTTTTATTTATATGTACAAATGATGTTTTAAATAGAAAGTTCCAAGTTTAGAGGAACTTACCTCTTGAAGTGTCAATCGAAGGAGTTGTATATGACTTCCTTGGTGGTGGACCAAACTTTGCTGGAACCTTCCTTGAGCTACTGGGACCACTTATCGACTTGAATTGAAAGGTTCGTATTTATGAGGGAATCGAAGGTTTTGTTATACTGCAGTTTGGGTGAGGGAATCGAAGGTGGTGTTATACTACAATTTAGAGGAAGTGAGTCAAAGGTGGTGTTATACTACAGTTTAGGGGAATGAATTGAAAGGTACACTACTGAGATTTTTTTTTGTGAAAAAAGTCTTAGAGTTTTGAAGGTTTGAGAATGTTGGAGAGTTTGAGAATATTGGAGAGTTTAATAATATTGGAGAGTTTGAGTGTTTAAGGATTTTTATGATTTTTCTCTTCAGCAAAAATCTGGCCTCTTTCTTTGTCAATGGTTTCTCTATTTATAGAGAAAAGGTTTAGGAGTTTGGACAAAGATGTGGCTTGGTTGAAACATGAATATTAAGCTATGTCAGATTTTCCAAGATCCCAAGGTGAAGTACTAAAGTTGTTGGTTAAAAGGGGCTGACTTCCCTGACTTATGGTGAAGTACAATCAGGATTTAAGCAAAGCATGGGCTTAAGACAAGATTTGTACTAGCAAGTTTACTTTCTTGAAAAAAATTCCTTTGGACAAAGGCTTAATTACCTAGATATTAACTTAATCCATAATGTAAGCAATTAATTATTGAGTGAAATACAAGCATTAAGGCCTGTAAAGTAAGATCATGTAGCGTGGCATATGGATTTGATCAGTGTTCTTTCAAAATCCTAGTTTCCACTTGTGTCGAAGAGTTTTAGAAATGTACCAAAGAAGACTGCTTCGAAGTGAGAAAAATGCCCAAACGAAACTTATGGATTAAACTTGCATCGAAGAAAACATCCTGCCCAAATGGAGGACGTAAGACAAACTTTCATTCGAAGGAGGCCACAAAGCCAAACAAAAGATGCATGCAGGAAGCTTTTAAATGCCCAAATGAAAGAGGCATCAAAGGAGCTCCACATGCCCAAATGAAAGAGGAATGCAAGAAGTTTAAATGCCCAAACGAAAGAGGCATGCAAAAAGTTTAAATGCCCAAACGAAAGAGGCATCAAGGAAGGTCACATGCCCAAACGAAAGAGGCATGCAATAAGTAAACATGCCCAAATGAAAGAGCCATCAAGGAAAGCTAACATACCCAAACGAAAAAGGCATGCAAGAAGCTTAAATGCCCAAATGAAAGAGGCACCAAGGAAGGTCAAATTCCCAAATGAAAGAGGCATGCAAGAAGTAAACATGCCCAAACGAAAGAGCCGTCAATGAAAGCTAACATGCCCAAACGAAAGAGGCATGCAAGAATCTTAAATGCCCAAACGAAAGAGGCATCAAGGAAGGTCAAATGCCCAAACGAAAGAGGCATGCAAGAAGTAAACATGCCCAAATGAAAGATCCATCAAGGAAAGCTAACATGCCCAAACAAAAGAGGCATGCAAGAAGTTTAAATGCTCAAACGAAAGAGGCATCAAGGAAGGTCACATGTGCAATCGAAGGATGCCAAAAGGAGGCTTTTTGACTTGGAATCGAAGGAGGTTACATGAGGCTTTTTTCCTTGTGCATGTTGGCCTGATGGGAACCCCTTGTGTGCAAGAAGGAAACTATGGCTTAATCGAAAACTGTATGCAGCTAGCCATCAACTTTGTGAATCAAAGCAAGCATGGAGGGAATTATTTGTCTAATCAACATAGGCATGTAGGCATCAAACGTCCAATTGAAGTAGGCATATAGGAAGCCATTGCATTGTGAA